>JAWXYG010000004.1:47791676-48991676 GCA_034222035.1 Acacia crassicarpa | reverse complement strand
GAGAGGAGGAAGAGACGAATTACTCAATATCCTTGCCCGTGCATCGTCAAATTCTGAGTTTAAGCCAGCGAGAAAAATCAGAATCCGATCAGTGTCGACATTTCGAAGGTGGCGAGTGGCATTAGCGGGAGAATCCCATTCATTTTTGACCATTTGATCTTCTTCTTGCCAGAGAGCGACAAGTTCAAACCAGAATTCAGCAATGCCCCAAGAGCCCTGAGAAGACTTCCAAATGCAACGACGAAGATTAAATAGTTGGGATAAATCCTTGGCATCGACGTAAGAATCGCGAACAGCATCCCAAATATCCTTGGCAGTAGGAAGATACATGAAGCTTCGTTTAATCTGAGGAGACATGGCATTGATAAGCCAAGAGCAGACAAGAGAATTATCAGTATCCCATTGAATCCAGGCTGATGAGTTTTTATCTGATGGTTGTTTGATCTCTCCAGTTAAAAATTTCCGTTTTCCACGTCCACTGATAGCCAGCAAAATAGCACGTGCCCAGTCATGATAATTGTGAAGATTCAGTTTTTCCGACACCAATTGATTATCGGAAGAGTGGAGCATAGTTGGATTGTCACTGTTTTTGGAGAGCGGTGGTGTATCATTTTCAGATGCCATTGATGTGGAGTATGCAGGTTAATTCAATGAAGGTGCAGTACAAGACAAAGTGGAGCACAATAACAGCCCAAAAAAAAAAGTAACAGCCCAGAAGGATAATGAACAGTGACGGGCCCAAAAAAAAAAAGGAAGTAACATCCCAAAAAAACAATAATCAGTGACAGGCCAAAAAACGTACAGTAACCATAACAGGAGCCTGAATTCTGAAGTAGAAAAAACAACTTGATGCTGAAGGCGACAATTTGGAACAGAGATTGATGCCGGACTGAAAAACTGTGAACACCACTGACTGAGTTGCGAACGACGATCTGCTAGATGAGGGAGGCTGACGCCGTGACTGGACGTCGAGACTTCTGATTGTCGGACGACCTTGACAGAGCCGAAGCTGATCGAGACTACGATGACGTTCTGGATGAATGTCGAACGAGCTCAAGAATTGCAGCTGAGGTGTGACTCGACTCCTGAGGATGAGTCGATGACGAAAGTCGAACAACTAGGATGATGAATCGTCTCACAGTGACGGGTTTGACTGTTGGATGAGTCGAAGAAGGAGAACTGTGAGATGAGGACTGTGAGAGTGTTACAGTGGGTACCATTCTCAGATCGGACTTGATGCAGAAGCTATGGAGGATGCTACACCGTTGCTATGATACCATGTAGCGATTTAGAATCAGATATAATTTCAATCCGATGGATTTCTCATTCATTCATGTGGAATAAATAGGTTACAATGAGATACAATCTGGTTAACAGATTGAGGACTTCTAGGAAATTCAAAAATAGAAAAACTAATTTGACCTAACTAGTAGCTAGATTTTAGGATCTAATTTTAACTAATTTAAATAATACTTATTTACAAAATTAATATAATTACCACAGATACCATTGATAGGATTAGTGTGGAAGAGTAGAGGAATAGGGGAAAGAAGATAGAACAAGAGGGTTTCAGAAGAGAAATGAGAGGAGAGGAGAGAACACAATCACATCACCATGCACTTTCATTCATTCATCATATTCAACACATTCAAATTAGTCTCCTTTATATAGACTGTAGCCTTAGACTTAAGCAATAGTAATAATAGAATGCCAAATGTAACTAACTAACAGAATATAATAACCTAACTAATTAACTAATTCCCAACTAATTATGGCCTCATAGAAGATATTGTGCCATTATTATTTCCCTAATTACCTACTTAGTAATATTTTTACCTTTTTTCTGTTTACATATCAGTCTGTTTTAGACCGTAAATAGATTTGTTTAGCTTGCATACTTGCCTATCTCGTCTTTTTCAAACTCGAGGGGTAATGTCATATATACTTCTTCTTTTAGTTCCCTATTTAGGAAGGTGGTCTTCATATCTAGCTGTTGTAGAGGCCAGTCTAGATTTGCAACAATGGAAATGAGTACTCGTACTGTACCTAACTTTGCTACAAGGGCAAATGTCTCGTTGTATTCCAAACCATATATTTGTGTAAAGCCCTTGGCAACTAGCCTAACTTTGTACTTGTTTAGAGTACTATCAACATTGTACTTAGGGGTAAATACCCACTTGCACCCTACTACTTTTTTTCCCCCCTTTGGGGTAATTCTATAATGTCCTAAGTATGATTCTTTTCAAGAGCATTTATTTCATCCAAAAAACATTTTTCCACTCAGGAATTTCTAATGCCTCATACACATTTATAGGAATCTGAATTTGGTCAAGATTAGTGACAAAATGACAATATTTATGTGAGAGATTACCATATGACGTGTTTGAATAGGATGTTTTGTGTAGGAGCGTGCCTTCTTTCTCAATGCAATAGGCTTGTCTAATTCCTTGTTTTCTTTTGGATTTACCCTCAGTTGAGGGAGCGGCAAAGCCGCAGTTATAGTGGACCCTCTTAGCTTTTTGTTCTTCCTAGAGTAAACCTTGTCATATTTTTTTTCGTGTTTGTTTCCCTTGTTTGTGATGGCATTGTGAGTGAGTCAGAATTAGAAGAACTTGTAGATATGATTACGGGATAGAAAGGTGGTATAGGTTCAGGTATGGCATGAATAGGCTGAGATTCACTCCAATTCTCCCCCTGAATGGAAGACTGTGAATAGAAAGGTTGTGTTCCAACGAAGGTGACATCTTGGCTGACAAAGATGTGTTTAGACCCTGGATCATAACACTTATAACCCTTTTGTGGTTAGAATAGCCAAGGAAGACATATTTGATAGATTGGGAGTCAAATTTTTTAAGGAGGATGATGGATATGGAAATAAACTATGCAACCAAGGACATAGAGAGAAAGGGTGTGATCAAGATGAGAGGTCACATGAGTTTCACATAATTTATCAAGAGGGGAGGTGTAGGAAAGGACGCAGGTAGGCATTCTATTGATGAGATGAGTGGCGGTGAAGGTTTCATCACCCCAGAAGTATTTAGGAACATTGCAGTTATACATAAGAGCATGAGCAATGTCAAGAAGATGGCGATTTTTACGTTATGAAATTCCATTTTGTTGGGAAGTGTTAGGACAACTACTTATGTGAATAATTCCGTGAGATTTTAAAAAATGGTTGAAATTGTGATTGAAATATTTAGTGCCATTGTCAAAGTGTAGGACCTGAATGTTAGAATTGAATTGAGTTTTAACATAGTGAAAAAATTCAACAAAGATATTGAAGACATCAGATTTTTCTTTTAATAGGTACACCCAACACATTCTAGATTGATCATCAATGAAAGTGACAGTTTTTTTAACTGTGGATGATGGAGAAAGGACGAGTGGAGTTATACGTAATTGGTGAGAAGGTAACATGATGATGTCTTGCTAATTTACACGTATCACAATGAAATTTGACAACTTTATTGGATGAAAATTGAGGAACAATTTTTGCAAATACGGAAAGCTAGGATGTCCCATTCTTTTCTGTCATAACATTAACTTACTATCAAAAGTAGAGGAGACAAAGGTCTTTATTTGTGATGACAAGGCACTCACATAAGAATCATCAAGATAGTAGAGGCCTCACATAAGAATCATCAAGATAGTAGAGGCCACCATGCTCCTTAGCTGCGCCAATCGTGTTTCTTGAGGAGAGATCCTGAAATACATAATGAGTGGCAAAAAATGAGCCGAACAATTTGCTTGTTTAGTCAATTTGTTGATTGAAAGAAGGTTACATGCCAAGTTGGGAACATGCAGTACAAAATAAAGTTGTAAGGTATCTGTGATAGACACGGTACCAGTGCTAGCTATGGATACACATGTCAGTGGCTGTGCGAATTTGTTTATTACCCGCCAAAAGTAAATAACAGTTAAACATACTAGACTTTGAAGTCATGTGATCAAAGGCGTCTTTTTCTATTATCCATTGTGACAGAGATGAGGATGTTACAGGAGCAATAGGATTAGTACCTTGCTTGGCAATGTAAGCAACTGGCCCTTGAGAGGCCTGTAGGTTTTTTAGCATGTCTTAAGAGTTGACTTATCTGTTCCGGATTGAAGGAAGGTGGCACAGATTCAAAGGTAGTATCGGCCGCAAGGATTGTTTGGTGAGCAAAAGGAGGGTTTGTGAGGTTTCCAATCTATTTGTTTGCCATGGATTACCCAGCATTTGTCCTGTTTATGGCCAACCATTTTACAATGACACGAAGGGCGAGTTTTATTAGCAACAGAACCTGAGTAAACTTGCTTACTTGCCAAACTCGACACTTTAGGACTTGGAGATATGGCCTTAAGAAGCATGGTATGCCGACGAGATTCCTAATGGCATATCTCAGAGTAAACTTCCCACAGGGGTATAAGAGAAGAGTTACTTAATAATTGGGCTCTAGCATAATCAAATTCTTGGTTAAGGCTAGTGAGAAATACCATAAGACGATTAGTTTTGTCATTCCGTTGATGTTGAGCAGCGTCCGAGGCTGATGTCCATTCATTGTCTGCCATCAGATCCTCCTCTTGCCAGAGGGTTACGAATTTAAACCAGAATTCAGCAACACACTGTTAGCCTTGAGATGATTTCCATAGTTTGTGACAAAGATTAAACAAGTGAGATAAATCCTTCACATCTACATAAGAGTCTTAGACAGCCTCCCAAATCTCCTCTGTAGTGGCAAGATACATGAAACTTCTTTTAATGTGAGGCGACATGCATTGATGAGCCAAGAGCATACTGGAGAATTATAAGTTTCCCACTGAAGCATAGTAGGGGAGTTCGGGTTTGACGGCAGCTGAGTTTCTCCGGTAAGGAATTTGTGTTTTCCTTGTCCTTCGATAGCAAGCAGTACTGCCCGAGCCCAATCATGATAGTTGTGTAGATTTAATTTTTCCGAGACCAGATTGTTGTCGGTTGCATGGATAATTGCAGAGGGATTGCGGGATTTTAAAAACTGATGGGGAAAGGGACTGTCATTGGACGAACCCATCATTGTGGAGGTTTCCGGTGAGTTCATCTCGCCGCTGCTGTAGTTGGGTCTTGGGGAGCACTTGGAAAGTCTTTCTCATAGAAAAGGTATTGTTGGAGTTGCCCAACAAGTACTACCTTGGGGGATGCAGCTTTCAAATTAGGTGGCTCTATAGAAAAATTAAGTTAATTCTTCTTGTCCAAAATTTGAGAAGGAACCTCTTTGATTGGCACAGGGTATTCAACTTGGTCAATTTGATCAAGACGTAGGGACTCTTTGGTGTTGCAGTCAATGGGGTCAACATCCTCACCCATATTGGTCACAAGAGTTTCCATCAGAGCTTGTAGTGCTTCATTTGGATGCACAACCTCATTTTATGGATTTGAGACCTTTGTTGGTTCATCAAATGGCTTCACATATACTTGATTAGATCATTGCTCTTCTTTTGATGTATTATCAGTAACCTTCATTGGTTGCCAAAGAGCACCTATTATGGCATCTTGTCTACAATCCCATTCATCCTGACCTTGATTCCATTCATGTTGAATGTATATGAGTCTTTGCTGATGGCGACCTATTGGAGCTTGTCTACCATTCTGATTTACCTTGTGCTTGATTCATTTCATATTGGAAGTATTCAAATGATTGCTGAAGGCGATTCATGAATTGCTCTTACCATGCTTTGTAAAACTTGGAGGAAGTTAGAATATATTAAGGAAATGACGCATACTTATATTGGTGGCGATTGGTTTGTTTATGTTCATCAATATATTTGTCCTAACGGTGGTAACCATGCTCACTATGTTCATGCTCAGTGTACTCATACCGATGGCATGCTCATATTGCCCATGATTATCACGATCACAATCTGAGTTCCAAGGCCATAGGTTTTGTACCTTGGTGTTCTTGAGTTCCAAGGCAATTGAATTGTATTGATCAATCTAAGTACAGTTATGACTTCATTTATAATCGAGCATCAAACGAGCTAAACTGATTAAGCATGATTGAACTAAAGCACACTCTTACCGATGGGCCTGCGCTTGACCTTAAGGCCAACTACCAACATCTACTCATCCTATCATAAAGGTCTTGTATCAGAGTTCTTCTGTTTACTTCTATGAAAAACCATAGCTTCAATTATCTTGCCAAACTTTGCTTCCATCGGATAGGAAGTGAACCATGTGATGGTCTTGAAAAGAAAGAGCCAATTTTTTTTTTCCTCTTTTTGTTGTTGTTGTTGTTTTTTTTTTGGGGGGGGGGGGGGGGGTTGTGTATGTGTGTGTGTGTTCACAAAGCTTCAGTTTGATATTTAAAGGAGTCAAGATCGACATTTTTTTCCCCCAAGTACTGTTTATGATTAATTTGATTTTTTTGGGTAAGTTGTATGAACTGAAGACGGTTAATTCTTCTTTTTGATGCAGTCAAGTGAAATAAAAAGCTTAGCAAACAAATGTTCTGAGCAAGCCGTGGAGATAAAGTCTTTAAAAACATTGGTAAGTCTTTCCTTGTTTATGTTTCCTTTTCCCTTTGTTATTATTGTTTACTATTTTTCTGGGCATTAGGAATATTTTATCTTCTGTTTTGTTTTTGTCTCTTTCATCGAATTCTTCTGTAGTAAAAAGTAGATGAGAGGGAAAGTATTTATTTCTTGGTAGAATATTTTCCTGCTCGGTCCCCCTCCCCACACAAAAGAAAAAAGTGAACATTTACCTAGAATATGTATTTGTTAATCTTATTTTAGAAGTTAATTATTGTTTGTTTCAGATTGAAAGGCTGCAGAAGGAAAAGGTGGAATTACAATACTTTTTGGACTTGCATGGGCAGGAGAATCATGAAAAAAGGTACTGAAACTGATATTAATAAGATGATGGCTGAAGAAAAAACTTGTATTGTGTTCAAAATATTTAAAACAAGTCCTATGTTTGGCGGAATGATTAATTCCAGATGTGGTATAAAACGTGCATTTCAGAGGTTTGGTAGAAATCAGAGAATCAGAAAGTAAAGCTCTCGCTCAAGCTGAAGTACTGAAAAATGCTTTAGATGAGCATGGTCTAGAGTTGAGGGTAAAAGCTGCCAATGAAGCTGAAGCTGCTTATGAACAAAGGCTTTGTGCAGCAGAAGCGGAAATAGAGGATCTAAAGGCCAAACTGGAAGCTTCTGAAAGGTTTGTAATTATGAATACATCTTTATCAACTTTGAATTTCCTGCAGTGTCAAATTTGGTGGATTATGTTGTTTTCCCCCTTTTCAAACCTAACTGGTTGTTTTGGAAGTTGTTGATTTGGTGATAAGGAAGTTGGAAGGAAGATGGTTTAAGTATATCAGTATGAGATTTGTCACTTTAATTTTGCCATGCTGCTGCTGCTGTTGATGCATAATGCTTACACTGAATCTTTTCTGTTATACTGTAGAAATGCAGTGTCTGTCATGATGCATTGAAGCACTTTATCCCCATCCACGTCCTACTCTTTGGAAATAAAACTATGTGCAGGCCTTGGTGGATGTGGGTTCTTTTGAAACTTGTGTGTATATGGTTAGCGCATATTTCATAGGCTTTTGCCGGGCACTCTTAGTTCTAATTCCCCTTGCTTCAACTGAGAGTTATTTTTTGTGGTGTTTCTTTTGAAGGGGATGTGATGCAAGTGATGAATGTTTTTAAAAGACTTTGTTTTATTTATTTATCCCCCCCGGCCCAAACAAAAAAAAAAAAAAAAAAAGAGAGAGAGAGAGAGAAGAAAAAGTTCCCCATCACAATTTTGGACTAGGTAGGGGAGAGGCGTAGGGAGAAACAGAAAGAAAAGAGGGGAGTTGGAGAGAAAAGGAGTGAGAAGCGCACAACAAACTCAAAAGCTTATTCAAATCATAAAAAGTATCTAACAACTGATTTGGAATAGAAGATATCGATGCAATAGAAGCTAGAGGAAAGGGGGAGGGAGATGTAGGGGGGGGGGGGGGAAATGAAACGAAAGGAGGGGAAAGTACAAAAGGATGGAGTAGTTGACTAAGTCAATCGGTTTCTCAAATCATTTAAAACGTTTAAAAATGGAAGAAACCCTAATGCTATTTATAATGCTACAGGTACAATTATTCAAAATAATTTCTAAACTGATCCTAGATAAGATTATCCTAGATGTGATAAGATAATGGGATAAATCCTAATTTGACCTAATCCTTGGAAAGTAAATTTGACAGATGGGTTAACACAAATTATGATGTTAAATTTGCAACAGTAGCCATATGATGAGGTGGATTGAGCTCGAGTTTTAACTTAAACATAATATTTTTGCTTTTAAATTAGTGTCAACAATTGTGCTTCCCCACTTATTGCACACATTTTCTCTTGTTAATAATCTTGTAACTGTTGAAACATAAGAATGTTGCAGAATAAAAACCAGACACATTTTCTCCTTGCCTTCTGCTACTTTGTTGCAATTCATTCTCTTACAGATAAATGCAATTTAGATTGCACAAACTCGTTTTGTTTATTATGCTGTTGATTATTCTGGATCATATCTTGCAGAGATATTTTGGAGCTGACTGAGGCTATTAAAGTCAAAGATGCTGAGTCAGAGGCTTATATATCTGAAATTGAGGTTGCTTCTCTGACTAGTCTTTTCCTTCCCCTTCTAGTTTCACGATGAGCTGCAGAAGTTACTGTGCTACTTGTGGTCCCTCTTATTAGTGTTACATTTCTCGTCTTCTTTTCCTGCAGACTATTGGACAAGCCTATGAAGATATGCAGACGCAGAACAAACATCTATTGCAGCAGGTGACTGAGAGGGATGACTATAATATTAAGGTCGGTCTTTTTATCACACCTAGAAATTGTCACCTCCCATTGGGCATTAACAGATAATAATGTGGATGAATAGGTTTTATTTTATAATAATGCTATTTATGTGCAGCTTGTATCAGAAAGCGTAAAGACAAAACAGGCACATAGCATCTTACTTTGTGAGAAGCAGGCCTTAGCAAAGCAGCTTCAACAAATTAACACTTCAATAGAAAGTTTAAAGATGAGGATTACAATTAGTGAAGATCAGGTCCTCGCACCTGTTTACTTATTTATTTATTTATGCCATCATGGTGAAGATTTTTGCTTCTTTTTACATTGGTTATGACTTATGACCAATAAATTTAATCCTGCAGATGAAAGCTCTTATATCAGAAGCTACTAAATCTACTCAAGAGGAAAAACACCTTGCAGTTACCCTGGAGTCTGCAAAGTGGGAATTGGCTGATGCTGAAAAGGAGTTGAAGTGGCTTAAGTCTGCTGTTACTTCTTCTGAGAAAGAGTTTGATCAAATTCAGAAAGACTTGGAAGCTACCCAAATCGAGTTGGATGCTGAAAGGTATTTTTCCTTTCTAAGAAGCTTCATGGTTTCTTGTCTGGATCAGTGTCAGATTTGTTTCCTGATTGATCATATTATATATTTCAATTTAAATAGTGAAATTTGAAACTTTTAACTCCTCTTGATTTTTGTCCTGATTCCTTATTTCTAGATGAGTTCTGTTTCTATCAAAACTAGAGTGCACTTCATTTATAAAAAGGTTTGCTGAGCTATGTTTTTCTTGCCATGTGAGTTGCATAATCTACATAGGTTATTAACCATTTGTTTTTTGTAGCTTTAGATATGTTGGGTAGTCTTAAATAAATTATAATGGATTACAGTAGCCTAAAGCTCAAAAGTCAGGGTGTATGGTTTATTTCTAATGCAGTGATTACTTTCCTTGGGTTACTCAGTGTGCCTAGAATCATATTGTTAAATGATTTTGGAAAACTCTAATTTGGTTAACCATTTAGGCGCTTCCTCCTCATTTTGGTAAAATCAGAATGTCAAAACTATGGATCTCAAATTGATTGTTTCAGATATCACGTTTATGCTTTAATCTTTCACATTCCGAACACAAGCTAGAAACTTTAGCCTAGAAAATGAAAACAAGGATTATGGGGTAAGAATTTGAAATACAAACTACAAGATGCAGCAGAATTTCCAGTTAAATGAATCAGAGTAGTCTAATGTCTGAACAGGATAATCATTGGAAGTTGAATGGTTTCAGAGTCTAAACCCATTGTTCATTCATAACCTATATTGTTACTTATTTGAAATCTAGCTATACAATGCTTCATTGCTTCTAACACCAAGAGAAACCGTGTTATGTTGTCACTTTATAAATAGAATCTGCTTAACAACATATTTGGATTGAACCAACAAATCCTTTATCCTCTTCCGTTCTCTTTCCTCTTGTTTCCTTACCCATCTGTTCTTTTTGAGCCGCTAAACAAATTCTAAGAGAAAGTTAACTTCAGCGTTATATCATTTGCTGAACCTGGATATACTTACGAATTACTATATAGCTCAGACAAGATTCAGGTGGCCTTTTTTTTTTGGGAGACAAAAGATTCAGGTGGCTTTTTCACTATCAAGTTCACAAACAAAATGATAACCTCTGGAACATCTTTTTTTGAAAGACACAGTTTACCTTGTTGAACTGTGAAAAGTCCATTTGTGTATTTCATTGAAAACCACAAACACACTTTTTACTTTTCCTTCTTGCTTTTCTGAATAGCATTGCTTTCTCTTCACAACAAGTATAAAAAATAGAATTGAATGAAAATGAAAAGTGATTCTGAAAATAGGAAACCTCTTTCGTACGCCTGAGTAAATAAAGTAATATAAAAAGACAGCTATTGTTATATAATGATCTGATAAGGGTATTGTAGACTCTGTTAGTCTGTTTATCTCATTTTCTTTGCAATAGAATGGGAATCTCCTTCCAATGATAACCCACCAATGGCCTCTGCTGAGAAGATGGGCTTGGTGCCTAAACGGTCATTTACTTGCAAATTTCATGATCCTTGATACATAGAGTTTATGAGCTCGTATCTCTGTCTTCTGTTATTATTTCCCTCGGTGGGAAAATGTGCCATAAAAGAAGTGTTGTAGTTTCTGCTATGAATTATTATTATTTTATTATTATTATTATTATTTTTTTAAGGTTTATCAAGTTTATAATTTACACATGACACAATCCGTGCAATATATGTCCAGTTTACATTGGGAAAATGATTATCTTTCGTGAAACACAGTATTAGTTTTCTGAATATCTGTTAGTTGAATAAACCATGTCAAACAGGAGTTCCAGAAAGAAGCTTGAAGAAGAACTCAAGGAATTAAACAGCAAAATTGATGAGCTGAGTTCTGAAACTGGAGAGACTGCAATACAAAAACTACAAGATGAAATTAGGGTTTGCAAGAACATGATCAAATGCACTGTCTGTTCTGATCGTCCAAAGGAGGTAACACCATGAAACTTTGTTATGGGTTGCTCGTAATGTCATCCTCCACCACAATGATGTGGGGGCCGGCAAGTTTTATAAGGTTGTTTTGACGAATAACATTTTATTCATTCACTTAAAGACTTAGTAAATGCCGTGGTAATTGGGTCGTTTTATCATGATGCTAATTTCCTAGTGAAAATTATCTAAATGATAAAAAGGGTAATGACACTTAAGTCTCTAAAGATCAATTTACTCACATTTAGGTCCCAAAAATTATCTTGAAGTGAGTGTCCTTCTCTATCTCAAAAACCAACACAATTTTTTCTGAGTTTAGTTGCAATTACATGCTTTTCATCTATTTTTGGAACTTGTGTAAACCTCTTATGAAATAAAGAAATGATTAAATCTCTCATTAGTTTCATTGTTTACGCAGTCTTTTTTATTATATAAAAACCTTCACTTAAAACATGTGATTTGAGTAATTCTAGTAAAACTCTCTTTGTATGATTTGCTCCTTTTTTACCAACATAGGTTGGTGTAAGTTTTTTCAAAATAAAAGACAGGGTTTTTGTAATATTAGCAAAATTTAAAGCAAGTATGGATATTTATTTTACAGTAAGAGCTGTTAAAACTTCAGAAATAATTTAGGGATTGTGTTAGAAATCAGAGGTATCATCACACTCTCTGTATTATCATATTAATTGATGAAGAAGATTACAATGTACTTATAGGGAAAACAGAAGAGGTACATTAGGAAATACAATAAAGCATAATAAAGGCTAATAACTCAGTCATTAAGGTCCTATAATCAGATCCTATGATCAAGGACAGTAATGAAGAGATCCTAATAAATGGTTGATTTATTTCCTATTCTAACAGGATTTATTTCCTATTCTAACATATTGTTCACAGAATTTACCCTTTTATCTTTTTACTCTCATTTCTTTTCCATGTAGAACTTAATGAGTTTGATTTTTTATTTTGGTTCAGGTTGTGATTGTGAAGTGTTATCATCTGTTTTGCAATCCTTGTATCCAAAGGAACTTGGAACTCCGTCATCGCAAGTGTCCTGCCTGTGGCACTGCTTTCGGTCAGAGTGATGTTCGGTTCGTGAAAATATGACCATCTTAATGCTAAGATAACAGCTAGTTTGGTGTTGATAATTCCTTGTTATATATATATATATATATATATATATAAATTAAGAACTAGAATATGTAATTTTTGTTTGCCTGGTCTTGCAACAGAGATCCTTTAGCTTCAATCAAAGCTTGCTCCCTCCTGTAAAGGAAACCAAAATTGTGAGGATAAGATAAATTATTAGTCCTAGTTGCTATTGGCACTTTTAAGATTCAATCAAAGACCGAAAAAATCTCATTTCCCAGCTGGTTCTCTGAAAAATTTTCCAGAGAAATTATTTTCCAAATTATGTTCTATTTTTAGCAAAATGATTTTCAAGATTCTCTTGGTGAAATTAAAAAAAATCATAGCTTCTTTTGTACACATCCAATTATTATGATCAATGGCTTGTTTAGAAGCGGCTAGTGTGTGCTGTAAGCCTACCAAATGTCAGGTCCTTATTTACTCCGTTTCCCTATCAGCATCCATGTACAAATAGATGATTTGTTTTTTTTTAATAACATTTAGGTCCCAAAAGTTTTCTCCAAGTGAGTGTCCTCTATCAAGAAATCAATAAAATTTTCTGTGTTTTGTTACAAGTGAATGCTTCTATCTACTTTCAAAACTTTCATAAAACTCTCATGAAATAATGAATCAAGTAAAATTCTCATTAATTTTATTATTTTTATATATATTTTTATTATTTACAAAGCCCCAATAAAATATGGGATTCGTGTGATTCCAGTAAAATTCTATCTGTATGTATGGCTTACTCCTTTTTTGCCAACCAAGCTTTAAGTAAATTTTTTCCCTTAAGAGAAGATAGGGTTCATGAAATATTGGAAAAATATAAACCTGGTATGTATCTACTTGTTCTACATTGTGAGTTGTTAAAACCATATAAATAAATTTTGTAATTTTAACAAAGTCCAGATGTTCGTGTTTACTATCAATGAATTATTTGTTATCTAATGAATATTGTGAAATTGAAGATCATGTAAATATGTCAGTTCTTTAGTTTTTCGTAATATCCTGGTTTACGAATATTCAATAAAAAGTTAAGATTAGATATCTATTACGATATTGTTAATTTATTAAATATTTGTTACTTGGATAAATTCGACCAAATCAAGAGTCAAAAAGGAGAGAAGAAACTTGTGGTAATAAATCATGAAAGGCACCACATATTAGTCTTAAAATAAGGCCATCTTTGGCCCAATTACAAGAAGGATGGAAAGGCAAGTAGGGCTTTTATTTGGACTATGGACTTTGGCCCAAAATCAAGAGGAAAGAAAAGCGAATTGGACCCTTGGTTTGCCATAGTTTTTTTTTTTTAATAATGGTTTGCCATAGTTTTGGCGCAATAACAAGTTGAATGAATGAAACAATTTGGGCTCTTGTTTGGGTCATGATTTTCAGCCCAAATCAAGAAAAGAAGGAAAACATTTGGACTCTGGGCCATGGATTTCAATAGACATGAAGAGTGAAAGCGTGAGTCATGGGACACTTGTCATGATATGGAAGTAAGAAGCACATGAATGGAAGACACCTAGCATTTGTACAAGAGTCATTAAAGCAATTCTATCTCCCTTCTCTCATACTTTTCCACGGCAAACACACACAATGCATACACCAATTCACGCTTCAAACACTTACACAATTCTCCTTTCTTCTCCTCCAAAACCGTGCCTGTCTCTCACGTACACACACATGTACACAAACAAACAAGACACATGTTTTCTTCTTCCTTCCTTGGCCGACACATGTTACATATGCATAATCTCACACACACATAAAACACTTCAACCTCCCTTCCTTTGTCCAATTTCAGCTGATCCTCTCCTCCCTCCTTCCATGGCACTTCCTCTCCTTCCAACAACGCCAACATCTCCTCTCCTCTTCTCCCAAAACCAACGGCTTCCCCTCCCTTCCAAGCACCAAAACCCTTCTCCTATCCAAACACCAACATTTCCTTCATCCATTCCCTCCCTCAGGGTCAGCCTCTCCTCCTCACTTATCGTGGATGATCTACATCTAGGATAAATCAATAAGAAAGAAGAAGAGAAAGCCACTTGAAGATTAAGGTAAGTCACAAGTGTATTTGTAATTGCTCCTTCTATCTTCTTGCATGTTGAGATTGATAAGTAATAACCAACATGCATGTGCGGGTTTTTGATAAATAGATATTTTATAATTAAATAAGTATAGATTCTGAGATATGTTTGATTGAATTTATTAATATCTTATACTTATTTAATTATCTTTGATATATTTATCTATCTTTTAATTAAATATAGGATAAAGGAATATTGTAACTGAAAATCTATTGATATCCTAATTTATTTTGCAGGAGATATTATTTGATCCAAGAGAGTAGAAAATATAGGGTGCAACATTATTGGGCAAGAATTCAATTAAAAAGGATTTAGCATATTATATTATTATATTAAACAATAAAATATGCTAAAAGAACGGAACCCGCGTGACTCAGAAGTTGGGATATATCATATATCCAATCTTTAAGCAATTGAAATCAAGTGTGGGACCCAACAAGCAAAAAAACCAAAAAGTCTTATATATTGAAAACCCACACACCATCAGGAGTTCATGCACAAAAAAAGAAAGGAAACGCACAGAATTGAGACGCACGGACAGAGACGACGTATTGGAGGAGAAAACTGCAATTCAGAGAAGTGGACTCACGGATCACGCATACAGGAGCTGCCGAACGGGAATTCAAGAAGCAAAGGAATAAAGAGCAACACGCGCGGATCAGCGGCAAGGAGCATTGAGGGATTCTTTGAGAGTCTTGATTTCTCCTATCTTGTTTTATGCTTTCTTTTATTTCTCTGAATATGATTTTCATCTTTTCATGGATTTGATTTTAGCCATGTGTGGCTAGTTTTCTTATTCAACTTAGAGAACCTATGAACTTGTTTGGGTTCTAGGTATTATTCCCACTATTAGTTTTGATTAATTTTATTCAATTTATTTAATCTTGTTTTTCTTGTTATTGCTTATTAATTGGCCACTAGTAAGCATGTTCTGGGGATTTAGGATTGAACTTGGAAGAGGGAATCCTAAATTGACCTTGAAATTAAATAATGTGGAATTAGGTTTAAATTTAATAAGGAATTAGATTTAATCTAATTTGCGTCTAGGATAGGAATATACCTAGAAGCTCCGCATAATCAAATTAGAGTGAGCCAGATTTAAAACACATCTTATTTATTTATGTGAGGCATTACATAATTAATTAAGATAGGTTTATAAATGGACCGAAAGGCATTTATAAACATTAATACTCTAGATTAGCTGAGTTAGTTAAATCAAAATTAATTTAGTGGGGATAAAATCAAGAAACCAACAAAGGATTAGTGACTCTAGGTTGGACTCTCAATCTTGGAATTTATCTTTTTGTGTGAAGTTTTGCTATTATTAGTTTATTAATTAATTTCTTTTTAAATTATTCAAAATAAATCTTACTCACTCAACTTAAACGAAATAGGAAGTTTAATATCTAATCACTAGTTTGGTTGAGTCCTCGTGGGAACGATACTCTATTCATCATTTTATTACTTGATACGGCCCGTATACTTGCGGAGCCCATACGCTATAAATTTTGCCCTATCAAGTTTTTGGCGCCGTTGCCGGGGACTTAAGGCAATTGGTGACTAGTATTAGAAATCCTTAGTAGTTTTAGTTTGAGTATTTTGTTTTTATTTTAAAAAAAAATCTTTCTTTATTTTTCTTTTCTTTTTAATTTTTGGTGTTAGCTGGTACTTTGAAATTTATTTGGTTTTGCAGGTACCTCGGTACATGACTCGTAGAACCAAATCTACTAAAACACCACATAAATCAAGGAATATCCAAGAGCTTTTGGAAGCTACAACACCTCAGAACGAAGAGGAGGAATTGATACAGACTGACACCGAAGAAATGGCTGCAGATGAAAATGATCGCTTGTGTATCAATGATTTTCTTGGAAGACAATCGCGAGGATATCAATCAGGAATCAAGGTGCCTGAGTTTCAAGCCAACAATTTCGAAATCAAGCAGACTATGCTCAAGATGCTTGAACTACAGGGTCAGTATGCCGGGAACAATTCAGAAGACCCAAATCGGCATTTGATACAATTTCTTGATGTTTGCAACTCATTCAAGATGAATGGAGTTCCTGATGATGCGATTTGCCTTCGGCTTTTTCCTTACTCTCTACAAGGTAAAGCTAAAGAATGGCTCAACAACTTAGAAGAGGGCAGCATAACCTCTTGGGAGACACTGGAAGAAAAGTTCAGATCAAGATTCTTTCCACATAATAAGATTGTGGACGCACGAGCCGCTCTTACAAATTTCTGTCAACAATGTGGAGAACATCTGTATGAGGCTTGGGAGAGGTTCAAGCTGCTTGTCAGGCAGAGCCCTGGTCACAATCTAGAGAAGTGGGTCTTGCTTCAAATATTCAGTACTCGGTTGACTTCCGAATCTAAATCAGAATTAAATGCCGTCACTAATGGAGGAATTACAAAGCAACCGGTGAATTATGTCTGGAAATGCTTAGATGACTTATCCACTGACTTTCTACAGAACAACAATGAAAGAAGGCCAATGAAGTCAGTTGATAAAATTAATGAAGCCCCTTCTTCACAGCTGATGGCAATGTTCAATACAATCAACAAGAAGATCGATCACTTAGAAGCTCAAGTAAACCGATCCAATGGTGGACATATGAGAGTAAATGCTATTCGTGCTCCTTGTGATTACTGTGGAGATGACCATGATAATGGGGAATGCCTCATAACTCAACTGATAGAATCAGTGAACTATGCAGGAAACTACCGTGGCAACAACCAGAACAATCCTTACTCGAATACCTACAATTCTGGCTGGCGCAAAAATCCTAACCTCTCTTGGAAATATGGTGCAACTCTTAATGAAGCATCAACCTCTAGTGCAAGACAAGTACCACCTCCTGGATTTCAACAATTGGAAAAGGAAGTCATTGCTGCCCAAGAGCCTAAATCTGACCTTCAAGCAATGATTTCTCAGCTCGTAAGTTGTCAACTAAAGAGCGCTCAAGATCAAGCTACTACTAACGCCACTGTTGCAGGGATGGCCTCATCAATCAAGGATCTTCAGATACAAATGGGACAACTTGCAAATGCTGTGAACGTTTTACAACAGAGAGAATTGCCAAGTAATACTGTGCCTAATCCTGGTAGAGATGAAAGAGCAGATTGTAAAGCCATTACCCTTAGAAGTGGTGAAGAATTACCTGAGGTACAACAACCAACAAGGAAGCCTTCAAGTTCTAATAGTGAAGAAACTCCCGAGAGCCTTGGAGGAAGTGAAAAAGAACCTACACAAAAGGCTAAGGGAGTAGATGAGGATAGTAAATCCCAAAATAAGGAGGTAAAGAAAAAGCAGACAACTGAAGAGAATCCTAAATGGGTACCACCCCTACCATTTCCTCAAAGATTTCAGAAGAAAGATTTAGACGAGCAGTATAAGAAGTTTTTGGGGATTTTCAAGCAGCTACACATTAACATCCCTATCCTCGAAGCATTAGAGCAGATGCCTCACTATGTGAAGTTTCTAAAGGAGATGCTAAGTAAGAAAAGGAGGTTCGGTGACTATGAGACCGTAGCCCTAACTGAAGAATGTAGTGCCATCCTTCTCAACAAGCTACCCCCTAAACAGAAAGATCTAGGAAGTTTTTCCATACCTTGCATAATTGGAGAAAAGTTTCAGGGAGGAGCGTTATGTGATCTAGGATCAAGTGTCAACTTGATGCCATTATCTGTGTTCAGAAAATTGCAACTGGGTGAAGCTCAACCAACATTTGTGACACTCCAGCTAGCTGATCGAAGTTTAGCATTTCCAAAGGGTATTATTGAAGACGTGTTGGTGAGAGTTGGCAAGTTTATTTTCCCTGCTGACTTCATTGTCTTGGACTGCGATGAAGATAGAGATATACCACTCATTGTTGGAAGACCATTCCTTGCCACAGCTCGAACTCTAATTGATGTTGAAAAAGGAGAGATCAAGTTGAGGGTAAATAATGAAGTTATATTTAACATGAACAAGGCATTGAAGTATCCTAGAGACGTTACAGATTGCTTCAGGGTTGACGTGCTTGATGAGGTGATTCAAAAGGCTTTAGAGTCCTTCTCTATAAAAGAACCTTTAGCAGCTGTATTACAAGGGACTGATGAAATTGAAGAAGAAGATACATCCGAATGCAAGAAGTTACTCGAAGCCTCACCGTATTACAGTAAACCACCACAGCAGTTTGAGTTACTGGAGAGGCAATCAAGGTAAACTACTTCTTTGAAGCCTTCTATTGAACAACCACCAATTCTGGAGCTTAAACCTTTACCTCCACATCTTGAATATGTATATTTGGGTGAATCTGAGACATTACCTATTATCATCTCGTCTTCCCTATCTGACGACCAAAAAGAACGACTGTTGAATGTTCTCCGAAGCCACAAAAGCGCTTTAGGTTGGACAATTGCAGACATAAAAGGTATAAGCCCATCACTTGTAATGCACAAGATACTTCTGGAAGAAGATCACAGAAAATCTATCCAGAATCAGAGAAGACTCAATCCCATGATGAAAGAAGTGGTCAAGAAGGAAATTATTAAGTGGTTAAATGCTGGAATTATCTACCCTATCTCTGATAGCTCGTGGGTTAGCCCAGTGCAATGCGTTCCTAAAAAGGGAGGTATGACAGTGATTACTAATGAGCAAGATGAGCTCATCCCCACTCGTACAGTTACTGGTTGGCGTATTTGCATGGATTACAGAAAATTGAATGATGCCACGAGGAAAGATCATTTTCCACTAGCTTTCATTGACCAGATGTTAGACCGATTAGCTGGTTAAGAATTCTTCTGTTTCTTGGATGGTTATTCAGGGTATAATCAAATTGCGGTTGCTCCCGAAGATCAAGAGAAAACAACATTCACCTGTCCGTATGGCACTTTTGCCTTTAGAAGAATGCCGTTTGGTCTATGCAATGCTCCTGCCACCTTCCAAAGATGCATGATGAGTATATTCTCTGATATGATAGAAGAAATAATGGAAGTGTTTATGGACGACTTCTCGGTATTTGGTGAATCATTTGACAAGTTCTTGATAAATCTGGATAAGGTATTGAAGCGATGTGAGGAAATAAACCTAGTGCTCAACTGGGAAAAGTGTCATTTCATGGTGATTGAAGGAATAGTTTTGGGTCATAAAGTCTCCAAAGAAGGGTTAGAGGTTGACAGGGCCAAGGTTTCTGTGATTGAACAGCTCCCTCCTCCTTCGAATGTCAAAGCTGTAAGGAGCTTCTTGGGCCACGCTGGATTCTATCGTCGATTCATTAAAGATTTCTCCAAGATTTCAAAGCCCCTCTCGTAGTTACTTGAGAAAGATACTCCTTTTCAATTCAATGAGAAGTGTATGAAGGCTTTTGAAGAATTAAAGAGGAGATTGACTTCCGCTCCTATCATTGTAGCTCCTGAGTGGTCATTACCTTTTGAAGTAATGTGCGATGCGAGTGACCATGCTGTTGGAGCCGTGTTGGGACAAAGGCATGCAAAGATCTTCCATGCTGTCTACTATGCGAGCAAGACCCTAATAGCAGCTCAGGTAAATTACTCAACTACTGAAAAAGAAATGCTAGCTATAGTGTTTGCTTTTGAAAAATTTAGGGTATATTTGATGGGTGCTAAGGTTGTCGTTTACACTGATCATGCTGCTATTAAATATTTATTGGGAAAGAAAGAGTCTAAACCTAGATTGATTAGATGGGTCTTGTTGCTACAAGAATTTGATGTGCATATAGTTGATAGAAAAGGAATTGAAAATCAAGTTGCTGATCATTTATCTAGGATTGTGAACCCTTCTGATCATGCGAATAATTTGTTGGTGAATGGATGTTTTCCTGATGAACAATTGCTTGTTGTAAGGAGTTATGGTTTGCCGTGGTATGCTGATATTGTGAACTATCTCGTGTGTGAAGTATTACCTCCTAATTTAAATTTCTATCAAAGAAAGAAGTTTCTGCATGATATTGCCTACTATATTTGGGAAGAACCATTTCTTTTTAAGAGATGTGCTGATTTGATTATTAGAAAATGTGCGCTTGAAATAGAACAAGATGAAATTTTGAATGCATGCCATGCATCTGCATATGGGGGACATTACGGGGGGCAAAGAACTGCATCTAAGGTGCTTGAATCTGGTTTTTATTGGCCTACTTTATTTAAAGATGCTCACCAATTTGTTACCAAGTGCGATAGATGCCAAAGAACAGGTAATATTTCTAAGAGACATGAGATGCCTCAATCTGGAATCTTTGAGGTTGAGCTATTTGATGTCTGGGGGATGGATTTCATGGGGCCATTCCCATCTTCAAGAGGAAATAAATACATCCTTGTTGCTGTGGAATATGTGAGCAAATGGGCAGAAGCTATGGCTTGCCAATCGAACGATGCCAACACAGTGATTCGATTCTTGAAGAAGTATATCTTGACAAGATTTGGCACCCCCAGAGCAATAATTACTGATGAAGGGACCCACTTCAACAACAAGAATTTCAAAGCTCTTCTGGCAAAATATGCAATGCACCACCGGATGTCACTTGCATACCATCCACAAACTAATGGGTTGTGTGAGTTGACTAACAGGGAAATTAAGAGGATTCTTGAGAAAACTGTGGGCCCAACTAGGAAAGATTGGTCTGACAAGCTTGATGATGCTTTATGGGCTTATAGAACAGCTTTTCGTACTCCAATTGGCATGTCACCATACCGTTTGGTTTTCGGAAAAGCGTGTCATTTACCACTTGAACTGGAATATAAAGCATGGTGGGCAATCAGGAAGCTAAATATGGACCACAATCAAGCGAGCACAAAAAGGCTGCTACAATTGAATGAGTTGGAAGAATTTAAACTTCAAGCATATGATAGTGCACGATTGTATAAAGGAAAAACAAAGAAATGGCATGACAGTCATATCTTGAAGCGATCTTTTGAGCCAAGGCAGTTGGTGCTTCTCTTCAATTCAAGACTGCAGTTATTTCCTGGGAAGCTTAAATCAAGGTGGTCTGGTCCTTTCAAAGTAGTTTCGGTGTCGTCAAAAGGTGCAATTGAAGTTAAAGATGAGAGAACAGGAAATTGCTTTAAAGTGAATGGACAAAGACTGAAGCATTACCATGGTGGTGAAGTGAACCGACAAACAATAGTTCACCACTTGTCATCGCCTACTTAGACTGCTGACATAGTCAGGCTGAAGACTATAAACCAAGCGCTGCTTGGGAGGCAACCCAAGGATTTTGCTGGCATTATTTATTATTATTATTAGTTTGTTTTTCTTTTGTTTTTCTTTTTCTTTCAGTCTTATTCAGGTTTGAAGATGATTACTCCTCTTGTTGCTGCAAAGTTTTGCATGTGCACTCTGTCTGACCTCGAAATTTTAAACCTCATGGATGGTACTAAAGGAAGAACTCCACATCAGAGTTAGAGACCTAAACCAGGGGAGTACTAGTTCTTTTCCCTCTTTATATTTGTGCAACATTGAGGACAATGTTTGATTTAAGTGTGGGGGAGAGATATTATTTCTTTGGTTATGCTTGTCTTTATGCAATTGAAAAGATTTTTTTTAGAATTCTTTTTTTTAAGTTTAGGATTGACCTTAACTTTGAGCCTTCCCCATCTTAGAAAAATATTATCAAATCAAAAAAAAAAAAGAGTTCTAATTAAGCCTCTAAAGTCTTACGTTTTTTTTCAATCTTGAGATTGACTATGAGAATAGAGATTAGTTTGTAATATGATCAACAGATTATTAGTTTATGAATATTTTGCTACATGATTTCTGTAGAAAATTAGATGATAACTTTGCCAACCAAGTAAAACTGTTGTTTGGGGAAATGATTCAGGTAGTGAAAAAAAAAAAAAAGATATCAATCACAAACACACACATGCACACAACTCCAATGACTTCTCTAGACCTTACTCAGTAACCGGGGGCACTTCATCATCAATGTTGGCACTTGCGTCAAACGGTAAAGTCAAGGAGGGTTATGAGTTAGGCTAAAAGCCTCTTGAGGTGCCTGTTGGAGTAACTGAGTAACCGGTGCTGCATTACCCATGTGCAGGGTCGCATAAAAAGGGGACCTACAACGGCTCAAGGAAAAAAAAAAGAAAAAAAAATTGAGTTATTTTCTACCTGAGGATCCTTATTAAATTAAATTAAATGAAAAACTTGGTTAGCAAGGGAATTTGAATTTTTCTGTAGAAATTGAGTAGCATAATATTCTTTTACTAATCTTATTGTTGAACGTATTGTGTGCCGGTCTTTTGATCATGGGTTGTTAAAAGATTGTTACAAATGTTTAAGACTATTGGCTTAGTGATTTATGTTTTTAAGACATTAAACTTAAATAAGATTTGATGATATGATCTAAGTGTGGTGGTTTATTGCTTTTTGTTTAGGAATTTCATGAGCAATGTTCTTTTCAAATAATGAATTCTCTTTCTTTTGCTTGAGGACAAGCAAATGTTTAAGTGTGGGGGAGTTTGATAAGTAGATATTTTATAATTAAATAAGTATAGATTCTGAGATATATTTGATTGAATTTATTAATATCTTATACTTATTTAATTATCTTTGATATATTTATCTATCTTTTAATTAAATATAGGATAAAGGAATATTGTAACTGAAAATCTATTGATATCCTAATTTATTTTGTAGGAGATATGATTTGATCCAAGAGAGTAGAAAATATAGGGCGCAACATTATTGGGCAAGAATTCAATTAAAAAGGATTTAGCAGTTTTTCTGGGTTAAGCCAAGAATTTGAAGAAGGAAAAGTGAAGAGGAAGTGATCACAAGAACAAGATCAAAGGCTGGTGATAAGATCCCAATTTTCCTCTTGACATTTTGAAGTTTCTTGGTTTGAAACCCAAAATTTGGTCTGAATCAAAACTCAAGAAATCAAAATGATTTTCGTGACTTTGAGGTTTTCAATGAGTTTGTCATGAAAAATGGATTAAATATAAGATGGAAAAGAATATTTGGAAATTAAGGATTAAAGAAGCACAAGTTGTAAAACTGCCAGATTTGTGTTTTTTGGAGGCAAACGACTTATGTAAAGTTTTTGACTAAGTAAAGCAAGTACACATATAGCTTTGATTTGATAGGTAGTTTGTAATTTTTGGAGTTATGTACAAAGAGTTATGGACTCTATAAACTGATCTAAGCTCCTGGAAGTTCATACTGAACAGTAGAGAAAGATAATAAATTTGAAAATTATTTGACGTGTTCTGACCATTGGTCTTATTTTGATGTAAAAATAGACTTGTCATGGAACACGTGAGTTTTTGGAAGTACACCATTTAGATTTTTTTGCATTTAAATATGAATTTTCAAATTTTAATTAAAATTCTGGGTGAAGTCCGAAAATGGGTATTCAGCGTATAGTTACTCTAAAATAATAAAGGTTGTATGGGGTTAATATGATAATAAGGCCCATTTATCATGTTTAAGGATAAGTATTAAATATTGTTTATTATCCTAAAATTATAAGAATTCTTGGGTGCTCAAGCATTGCAAAGAAGTTGGATAAACTTGGTTGTTGAGTTGCTACGCGGACAGGTAGTAACTATAATCCTCTAAGGCATATGTATGCTTATATGTTGATTTTTCATGATTGTGGATTTGTATCTTATACACATGGTTGTTTACATTCAGTGTTTCTGTTATTTGACCAATAGCAATTGTCTTCCTGCCTATGTGTTGAGAAACTCGGGACCGGTAAGGTCCTGCATTTGTATATTTTCCTATGTGCTGAGGAACTCGGGACTAATAAGTCTTGCGTCTGCAAATTTTTCTTCAGCGTGAGGAATTTGGGACTCGTAGGGTCCTACGTTTGTTTTTCCTAGCATTGTGGAATTTGGGACTTGTCCGGTCTTGCGTTGTTGAATGTAACATGTATGATATACTATTAAATGTTGTTGTGCGTTTGTTTTCTTGAATTGTGGTTTTTAATTGTCATATACTCTATACACTATGTATAGAGATTAACATGGTACTATAAGATTCAATTGTGAATCTCAGACTTAGATAAGAACACAGGAAGTGGATTAGGTAAGAAGGGCAAAGCAATGCTATGAGGCGGGAAGAAGAAGGTGGAACTTAGAAGGAGTTCTTTTCATTTTTGAATATATTTGAATGGATGTATAAGGTTGTTGTTTTTAAATTTTATTAAGGATGACTGTATATTAAATATCCCTGTGGGGATTAGTTTTACACATTACCAAGTTTATATTTTGCATATATTATTAGTTACTCATTCGTCCAAACCAGATCTATATACTCTATTGCGCTATACTCTGATATAGGATAGTAGTAATAAGGGCATGTTACATTTTTCATTAAATTTTAAAACAGACAAAAAGACATTCAAACAACTAAAAGCATTCAAATTATAGTAACAATAATGTATTAATATAGCTTGTGGAACTTGAGAAAATAGCAATACTTATTTATTTTGAGACAGAATATTGTTTTCCTTATCAAGAAGTGATGTTGTAGAAGAAGAACAAATTTAGTTATCGAAGTACAATGACATCTATATATATGCCTTTTCTTTCCCGTGGTTCCAAACAATTGCAATATTTTTGTTTTTCATATAATTCATTGGAATTACAATCACTAATAGCCAAAAAAATATAATTCATTGGAGGTGGCCAAGATATCATCCACATGGATTTTCTTCCTTCTTCTCATAGTGATGTCATCGGAAGTTTTAAGTGGTTATTCTTTTATCTACATATATATACATATGTTTGTATGTATGCCTAAAAGCTTGGAGTCCTTGAGTGCAAATGCGCTTTTTCAACTCCTGATTATGGAATAGGTGCGTGTAGTTGCTCTCTAGTGTTCAAACGTCATCTCATGTCCACTCCACCCTTCTCCAATATCCCATTTGATCAATTATTTTGATGTAATTTGTGGGTGTCAGCAGTGGCGGACCCAGGATTTAAAGTTTGTGGGTGCACAATTAGTGGTAGAATTTGGGGGTTCAGGGGCAGCGCCCTCGAAATTTTTTTTTTTTAAAGGATAAAAGGTATCATTGACAATTTCTAGAAGAAAAAAAGTTTGACAAGATTAGGAAACATGTTACAACCCATAAGCTAGCTTATCTCAATGCTTCCTCTATCCACATCTATAAGATCGTATCCTTTTTCAGGGACACTAAAGCAACTAAAGCTATAATTCCCAATTCCAAAAATACAATCAGCAAAACAGAATTCAGCCATAAATTCAGCAAAACATAATCAAGAAGCCATAAATTCAGCAATAAATTCTTCCTAAAATCAGCAACAAATTCATGAGATGTGTGTGTGTGTGTTTTCCTTTACCTTTGAGTTTGCGGCTATGCAAGGAAACTTGATCTTCCTCACTGTTTTGTTGCTTGACATCTTAGTGTTTGCTGGTTGCCTCCCAAGCTCATACCTGTCAACAAAGGAATACCAATCAAGAAAAATGCCATGTCACTAGGTCAGGGCTAAATACTATATTACTAAAATATATAATCTCCTCATTCTGATTTCTTTATTAAATCTGGATAAACATTTATTTTTTGACATCATTTCTACCATCATGATACCGTATGAGCAATACAGGGAAGAGGGTTAAGTGAGCAACCACGGGTTGAAAATTTCTCCACCCTTGTAATTTTCCCCATCTTTGGAGGCCTCTTGTTTAGCTTAACCTATAAACTACTTCAATTTCCATTAGATTCACTGGCACATAACTTCCCCTTACAACCAAACAAATAATCACTTACAGACGCAACCACAAACAACAGATATTAGATTAGTTGAATATGATAGCACACACTTATAATATATATAACAGATTAAAGAATGAAAGGGAGCTCCACCAAAAAAAAAAAAAAAACAAGGATGAAAGAGAGCACCCTCGTCGATTCAAGTAGATAAATCAAACAAATCAATCATATATCCTTTCCAGACTAAATTGATTCTGGGACATTATAAATATTAACCAAAAAGAGAAAATAATTACTTTCTCTTCTTCCTCCAAGCCTTCTTCTTGCCTCCAGTGGCACGCCTTTTGTGCATTGAATCACGAGAGATACCTGTAAATTCATGGGAATCAGAATGCCATACTTCGAAAACATAGAGAAAGAACTGGAATACCGATAGAACATACCCTTGGCTGTTGAAACACAGAAGAACTAGAGTAGGAGGGTTTCAAGCGGCCGCGGAGAGGGAGTAGTAGACGATGGAGACGAAGGTAGGGTTAAAAGATTCAGTTGCTGGACGGCGAACAGCAACGACGGAGGAGCTGGAGAGATTTGGAGAGCAATGGCGTGGCTGCATAGGGATCGATTTGTCGATTTGAAGGTGGGTGCACGATTTGGAGGGATTTGGAGAGCAATAGAAATTGGGGGGGGGGGGGGGAAAGCAAAGGGCTTCAGCGACGGCGGCAGAGGAGGAGGTGGCAGAGGACGTTGCCGGCCAGGGGGCGTCGGAATTTTGGGGGACAAAATGTCGAAAAATTGGGGGAAAAGGGGCAGAGATGGCGTCGAGCAAAAAAAAGAAAGAAAGAGCAATGGAAAGCGTCGGGCAAAAAAAAGAAAGAAAGGGGATATTGGGGAAAAAAAAGGGACCAGGTGAAGCTCGAACCAGAGACCTAGTGAGTGAGGGGAGAGAATGTTTACCAGCTGTTCCAACTATAACATATTCCTATATTTTACTTTCAAATTCTATATATTTTGTGTGTTCACTTACCCACATTGGCACTGATGTGGGTCCACCACTGGGTGTCAGTGAGTCTTTATACCGTGCATGACCAGATCTAAGAAAACTGAACTTGTGCCTCTAGATAGAGACATTAACGAGATAGTTAGGTTTTTTTAAGAAAGGTGACAAAGTTGAATCATCTGGTGTAAGACTTGGGCAAGTCATTGACACTGAAGTTGCTGCAAATACTTATGTTAATTCTTCTCATATTGACTTTGCTTCTTCCATTGTAGATTGCCATCTTGTCATGGATCAAGTTCCACTACTTGTTTCTCTTGAGGAAGACATCCCTTCACCCTATGATGGTCCAGTCATGGGGAGAAACATCAATATTGAAAGGAACAATAGGGAGCGTAGAACTATCAAAGATCTTACCCTTACTACTGATACCATTTATCCCTCCCTCTCTTGTCTTGAATTTAATACTAATTTTGAGTTGAAAGGTCCTTTATTGAGTCAATTACCAAAACTTAATGGTTTACCTGCAAAAGACCCTAACAAGCACTTGAGGTGTACATTGTATGCAACTCCATGAAATCAATGGGGGTTGATCTAAATGAGATGTGTAGTAAAGTCTTTCATTTTACAGTGGAAAGTAAAGCTAAGGAGTGGTTCATGATGGTACCTCACTACAATCCTAATGTCTTAGCCTCTAGGGAAACCTTGAAAAGTGTGTTTTTGGAAAGATACTTTCCTTCTTCAAAGATAACCTCTCTCTAAGGAAATCTTCGGTGCTAAAAAAGGCCTCCTTGAATCTTTTTATAAGTATTGGTGTTGATTTCAAGAACTCCTAGCCAAGTGCCCACATCATCAAATCCCAGAAGCTTGATTGGTGCAAAATTTTGATAGTCAGATGATTCTTCAAGATATAAAGAGTTTGGATTATACTTTTGAAGGTGTTATTCAATTGCTGACACCTGAGAAGCATGAGCTTTAATAATTGAGAAGATAGCTAGTAAGGATCAACAATTTGAAGGGTTGGATGCTAGACAAATAATCTATGAGGTCTCATATGTTGTAAGATCTGCAAAAGAGTATGATAGTATGTCATCCCAAATGGCAACTTAACTAAATAAGCTCATGGTTCACCTAAAAATATGAACATTCATTGTCACTTCTCAGGCTCTAGTGGCTCCTAGCTGTGACATATGTAGCTCTCACATGCATATTCTCTAAATTGCCCACACCAACTTGAAGAGGTCATAATTGTTTTCCAAGGGAGACAAGGGCAAAATCAAAGACCTTGGAATCCCTACTCCAACACATACAATGAGGGTTTGAGGACACATCCCAAATTTAGTTGGAGGAACCATAATCAATTCCAAGGGAGTTCTTCAAATCAAGTTCAAAATCAAGGACTTTCAAACCAATCTAACTTGCAAAAGACAGTGGTTTCTACACCTGAATCCCATGCTACTAAAGATGACATCTCTCAACTTAAGTTTATGAACAATATGTCATATTCCATGGGTAACTTAGCCTCGAGATTTGATGAAGAGAGAGCTTAAAACAATTCTAAATTTTCTTACATTGGGACTAAGTTTGACACAATCTTCAACGAGTTGGAGTTGTTTCATTCTAAAGCTAATCTCACTTCTTTTGTCACTCAAATGTCCAATAGCCTCAATGAGAAACAAGCTAAAAATGGACAAGGGTTACCTTCCAACATTATAATTAATCCTAAGGATGTACATGTTATCTCCTTGAGAAGTGGCAAACAAGTCCACTTTTGAAGAAATTGTTTAAAGTTTTAAATATGGAAAGCATTCTAATGATAGGAGGAATGAAGAGGTTGAGGTTCCATTGCAACAAGAAGTGTTGATGGTAGTGATGATTCTGATCAATACACTCACCTTGCTACGGGAAAATTTAAGAGTGTGGCTGAATAGAAGCTTCTACAAAGGCATTCTTTTCCAAATTCAAATATGGATAGCAAGCAAAGAGTGCTAACTCCAACAAATTCCAAGGTGCTTGACCCTTTAACTACTTCTTCTTCAAGCAAATGGGAAGGAAAAAAGGTAAATCTCTTTGAAATTCCATTTCCGGATTCATATGTGGATAGCAAGAAAGTTTCAAATAAAAAGACATTTCTTGATATGATGGATATTTTTAGTAAGATTGAAGTTCATTTATCCTTGCTAGATATGTTGAAGAGAATGCCTACTTGTGCTAAATTCTTGAAAGATTTGTGTACTCAAAAGCAAAAGTGTAAACCCCATCTTCCAATTAAGTATAAAGACCTTGGCTCATTCACTATTCTATGTTAGTTCTCTATGTGTTTTGATGATAATTGACAATTGTAAACACAAGTTGAAGTTTGTCTTTTGTAAGTTGAAAAACTTACTATCAAAGGCAAACTCGAGTTTTGGTTTCAAAACTCAAGTTTTGACTTGACAGAGAGTAGCTCAATTTTAATGAAATAAGCAAAACTCCAATTTCCACTTAGAAACTCGAGTTTTGATCTTACAGAGAGCACTCCAAGTTTTTCATCTTGAGACAAACTCGAGTTTTGACTGGAAAACTCAAGTTTGCATCATACAGAGACTCTTCGATATTTTTTGAAGAAGACAAAACTCCAGTCTCCATTTAGAAACTTGAGTTTTGGTCATACAGAGAGTCTCCAACATTTTGAACTTATGCAAACTCCAATTTTGATATGGAAACTCTAGTTTTCAGTTTGCCTTGAGTTTTCTAAGTTTTCCAAAGTTTTGTGAAAACTCGAGTTTTGATATGGAAACTCAAGTTTACACTTGGCAGAGAGTTTTCAAGTTTTACTCAGTTTTTGAAAACTCCAGTTTTAATAGAAAACTCCAGTTTTGACTTGGCATAGATTTCTCAAAGTTTTCATACTTAAATAAAAACTTGAGTTTAGTTTTGGAAACTCGAGTTTTGGCCAAGCAGAGAGCTTTGCTCTTTTTCAATGATTCCAGTTTTGATGTTTTGAACTAAAATCCATATTTCATGGTAAAAGTCCAAAACTCGAGTTTGGAAATGGAAACTCGAGTTTTGAGTTCCATTAAAAAACATGTTCCAAAGCTCAAATCGCGACTTTCCTCTCTGAAAGAAGCAAACTCGAGTTTAGTTATTGAAACTCGCGTTTTGCTATAATGCATAGTGACAAACTCCAGTTTTGGTGAACAAACTCGAGTTTACGTCACAGTTTTTGAAATTCAAATCTGACGAATTTGTGAAATTAAACCTTCTTATTTGATCTTAAAACTTCCTATCATCATTCATTAATATTCCTAGCTATGTTTAACCACTTTGTTAGTTAGTTTCAGATGATTTAGAGGATATTAATTGAAGGTTAAAAGCAAAAGCAAAAAGTGAAGTCAGCACATTAAATGCAAAGTCCAGAAAACTTGCATCCTTTTGGACAATCATTCTAAACACATTGCAAAGGGATTAATGTTTCCTTTCCACATCTAGTAGCTGCACTTCCAACGGATTAATATTCAAGAAGTCAACCATAAACTTCTGTGCAGCTGGATCAAGCAAAGAGTAGAGAGAGAAGAAGACTTAAGCTAATCCTAATCCTTCCTGAATGTCTCGAACGGTTACATTAAAGATTAAAATGGTCATTTAATGCTCTCTTGATATAAATAGAGCTGCATTCAAGTCTTCTCAACAACCAATCTGCTGAAAGCGAATTGCATTCAAGTTTACCAACTACTCTTTCAGTTATCACTTGTAAAGTATCTTTTGATACATTGATCTTCAGTGTTCATATTTATTCACTCTTAGAGAGAGTTCTTTTATTGCAAATCATTTTATTGTAAGTATCTCAGGTCTGGGGACTTGGAGATCGGGTTATTGATTGCAACTTGTAAGGGAGAGTAAGTTCTAGTGAGAGAATTACTCTTGAGTTATAGAGTGTATAATCGATTGATATAGTGAAATTCTAGAGAGTCTGGGGACTAGATGTAGGTCAAGAGATTGAACCGAACCAGTATAAATTTCGTGTGTCTTGCTCTTCTTCCTTATACTTTGCTCAGCTCTGTTTTTAGTGTTAAAAAACAAAGCAATTTGAAAAGATTTTTAAAATCCCCAATTCACTCACCTCGTGATGATTTAGCTCCACTTTCATTCTATGTTATATAGGTACCATGCTTTTTAGTAATGATCTCCTTGATCTAGGAGCCACTATAATTGTCATACCATACTTTGTTTACACCTCCCTTGGCCTTACAAACATCAATCCACTAGTTTCATCCTATAATTAGTTGATCTCACCACTAGGAAACCTCATGGTTTATTATAAGACATCTTAGTCAAATTCAAAGATTTAGTGTTTGCTGTTGATTTTTAAGTAGGCCTTTCATGCAACTAGCTAATACTATCTTTAGCATGAAGAATGGGTACATAACTATGGAAGTGGGTGATAATGTGATTCGGTTCAATGTCTATGAAGCGATAAATCCCCCATTAGAGGATTATTCCCCACTTGGCTTGAAATAGATTGATTTGGCCTTAGAAGAGGCAATTGATGAGTTTTCCTTCCTATTGTGTGTGAAAAATGATTGTCATGATGATGTATGTGCTACCAGTGATTTTGATTCAAATTATTCTCCCTTTTTTGATTGTGATGATGATATGTGTAACATTGATTGCATGTCAATTGATAACTCACTATCCACTTCTAATCCTTTTATTTGATTTTTTTAACCTTGAGTAGTACTATATCTTCATTTGATAGTCATCATGGTGTTGGTAAAGAATAATTGTGTAGTTTTTCTAAATTTTAGAATGTTGGCGAAGTGGATTACACTTTTGGAAGTGAATCAACATCCATTAGCACTGAATCTGCTCATATGGAAACAAATAGAGTCATTGTTGAAAATGAGGAAAGAAATCAATGTGCTACAGATGGCACAACTACAATTCAAGGGTTTAAGCTTCACATTCCTCCTTCTTACAAGTTTCAGACTTCTCCTAACCTCAAGGATAAATGTATGCGTAACCTTACTTTTTTTTTTTTTCCAATTATTGAAATACTTACATTCTCCTTTTGATGATGAACTTATCAAGTCAAAAGCCATAAATTTCTTTGCTGGAAATTCTAGAAAAAATAGACAACTACATGTCAAGACTAAAACAAGGGTGAATTTTAGTTCTAATCAATTACATACCAAACTGTTGCATACCTTTTAATGATGCTGCCTCTCATAAATTATACTCTTTGAATGATATAAGTGGTACTCAAGGTTGCTTTGTGAATAAGCCACAAACTTGGTTAACATTTGAACAAGGGTTGGCATACCTTCAATCCAACAATTATTGGGAGTTCTCAAAAGAAAGGGAAGTTTCTTGGTGCACTTGAATTGAAGGAGCTTATTATAATACCCCAAAATTGTATTTCACTTGAATATGATATTTTGGCCATTTAGGATCTATTGGAAATAGGAGAGTATGTTATCTCCAAATTAGTAGGTGTATTTATTATATTTCTTGAATAAGTTTTCGATAGGATTTAATAGGGCAAAATCCAATTCTCTAAATTTAATTAGGAGTCATAAAAATATTATAAAATGCCATAAAAACACCTAAATTAATTAGTTAAAAATTCCCAACAATTAAAGAACAATTAAATTCACACTTAAGGATATATTGACATATAACTCATATATTGTCAAAAACAAGCCGTAAAAGAGTATGAAGAGGCTTAAAATAATTAGAGAATACTAAAAATAGTTATTGGGTACTAAAAATTAATCTTAATTGAATTAACATGCATAATTAATTCAATGTTAAATATTTACAAGCAATTTGCAATATTTTGGCTAAATTCAATAATAAAGCCTAACAAGGGATCAATAATTGTAACAATTGGACTTAGTAGGATCATAATTGAATTGGTAATCAATAAAATCATTACAAACTAAACCTAATTAAGCTAAGTTAAATAATAAACAAGAAGAAATTAAATTAGGGCTTTCTACCACAACAATTCACATTGGACCAATTTTTGGTAGCCCAAGCTCTTGCCCTAATTACCAATAAAGCCCAAAACAAACATAAAACCCAAAAATTCAGAGGAAGGCACGGTTTTGGTGGCTTCAAAGAGAAGAAAATGAATTTCAACACATGTTGCAAAGTTGGTCAAAAGCTTGTAGAATACAAATCACTATTCATTGCTTGCACCTCAAGTTCTTTGGCTTCTAGGAGAAGGAAGAAGAAAGAGAAGAAGGGAGAGAGAGAGAGAGAGGTCAGATAGAGGGAGTGAGTGGTGAGGATGTGATGTTTTAATTAAAACCTAGATCCAATGGTTGTAATTAGCCAAGAGGAAAGTTGTGAAAATTTACACAAGTGCCATAGAGAATTCCTATAAATAGGGGCTTGTGTCATTCATTTTTCTTCACACCAAGCAAAGCAACACTTGCTTATTTGAGAGAGAGTTGAGAGAGTTGAAGGAAGGCTTGAAGGAGATCAAGCATTAGGTAAGCAAAGTTCTTTAGTTTTGAGTTTTAAATTCATAGCTAGAAGTAGTTTTAATCTTTAAAATTCTAGAATAGTTTTAATTTCATGTTTTTATGGTTAACAATAGCTTCATCTCGAAAAATTAGTGAAGAAAGTGATTTAGCAAAATTTCCGGGTTAGAAACACTGAAGTAACGAAGTTCTGGCGAAAATTCGTCGGTTAGGCGATTTCTAAGCTAGTAACAGAAACACTCATATTTCATGTTGAAAATGATGTTGAAAAATTCTGAGAAAATTCATGATCAAATTAGACATATAGGGCTTTTCAAATATGTAAATAACATGTTGAAATGAGCTCTGTACAGTGATAAAGAAATTCTCAAAGTTTATGTTTCGAAAATGCTGGAAATTCTGGGCAGAGGATGAACACGTGAAATCTGGGAATGATTTTTGAATTCTGGGCAAAGCCTGATATTTTTTCTGGAAAATAGACATCCTAAGGAGTCTGGAACATTTTACGGATCTTCGTTTCGATTTTCCTAGAATTAGTTATGAGTTTTCGAAGATAGGCGAAATTCTGCCCAATGTTGTCCATCGTTTTTCAACAAATTTTGAGAAAATAAAATTATATACCAGTGTACCAAGGGTAAAATAGTCAGGTACGGACGCGTATTGTAACACTAACTCTGATGCTTATGGTATGCTTATATGTGATAGATAGTCTGAGATTCTGTTTTTGAAAATTGATCATACACATATAGCTTGATACGGGTTATAGTCTTGATAACGCTGTTATGTTTTCCTAGCGCTGAGAACACGGATGTACACCGTGGCACTGGTGAATAGTGCAGACTATAATAACATGCATATTGTAGTGGCTGTGTTATGTTATTATCTGAGTATGAGGATATTGTATGTGATTATTACTGTTTTGACATGGATATCTGTCATACATATTTGATACATAAGCATGAGGTTAACCGTTACCTGAGGTTCTATGGTAATTGAACCTCAGCTCTTACCTTAGCCCCAGGACCCTCAGGAGGCCAGTCCGAGGAGAAGGGTAAGCAGGTGGCGTGAAGAGGCAGCCGAGGAGATCCTGTCAAGAATTTTTATTTTCCGTCTTTTTGAATATTGACTATTTGGATGACTGTAACAGTACACAGATACACCTTGGATGAATGTTGATCAGTTACTCATTTAATTCAAAATCTACTCCGATGCTCTACTCTGATCAAACCTTTTGAACTCTGATAACACTATTTCGAAAGCGCTTTAGAAAATTGGGATGTGACACTTATTCCTTCAATTGTGTAGTCTCCTGAACTTGATTTAAAACTCCTTCCCCCAACTTGAAATATGCCTTTCTTGCTTAAAATGATCTATTACTTATCATTATCTCTAGTTTCTTAAGTACATCTGAGAAGTTGAGTTTACTATATGTGTTGAAAAAACACAAAAGGGCAATAGGGTGGACCTTAGGTGATATTCCAAGTATTAACTTAGCTGTCTGCACCCACAAAATCCTTTTGAATGAGGGTGCCAAACCTATGAGGCAGTCCCAATGTAGACTCAACCTTCTCATCTTAGATGTAGTTAAGAAGGAGGTGACCATACTCTTGAGAGCAGGGATCATATATCCTATTTTAGATAGTGAGTGGGTAAGTCTAGTCTAACTTGATGAAGGAGAAGAAGGGTCAGAAGAAAGATTCAACTTATTGTTCACAGCATGCCGCTAAGTGACGAGTCTTGCAAGACTTCACTCCATGCTTGCCATCCTTGCACGGAGATGGTCAAGAACCTGCCTCACTAATAGCTATAGTGGAGGTGGAGGAGGAAGTGGAGGACGAACTGACGAAGTTCTAATGCATCTCACCATAACGTGACTCGAGAGGAGGGAAAAGGGGAGCTTGAAAGACAATTGTGAAGAACAAAATGACTTGAAGAGATTATATAGACATGGCGGTCAAAGAGTACATTTATTGGAGTGGATGACTTTAGATTTCAAGTAGACATGTTGGGAAGTTTACTTTAGAAGCTAATAAAAAACTCTGAAACATTTAAGGTCAGATGTAAATAAATGACAATCTCTTATAACTTTATTGAATTATTTTTATCTGTAAATGAATAATTGGGTAACCGTATTAATCAATGAACCAACTTCACCAACCCATTATACAATAACAAAGGAGTCCACTAAATAAAATTTGATCCCAATTACAACTTGTTATTGATATTATTTAATGAAGTTATCAAATGTTTTGTTGGGGAATCACTACTAGAAAAAATGTCTTCTTGACTAGTTGAAATTGGCTTTCTAGAATGAGTTTAGGTTTGGTCTTTTATCCATTGGTTTAAAAAGTCTAGCGCTATCAAGGCTGGTCCTACAACAAGTCTTAAAAATTGGTATTTAGACCCAGTGAATAGTCTGGTCTAGAAAGTTGCATGGTGAAGACTTGTTGTTAGTTTATGAGGTCTAAAAATGGTTGATTTTTAAGACCAGTCAGGGTGTAAATTCGATTAATGTAATTATATATTTTTGAACCTTCCTTTATTTTAAACAATCTAAATAAGTATGTTTTAGACATGTTATTACCATTATAGCTGTATTTGTTTTATATAAATCTAATAGGCCAGGTATATTATGCCTTATACTGAATAACCTATTCATTAAGAACCAACCTAGAAACCCAAAACTCTTATATATTTTTGAACAATATACACAGACCAACAATCAAATCTGATGTTAATTTATTTAAAAAAAATACAAAAACTCTTAAGAAGTAAAATCTCAGAGATAAACAATATACTCTGCTCAACATGTATTCATCATATAACTGCAAATACAAGTAGATACTTTTGGAATCATATACAAATGGTCAGGGATGGAATCAGGGAGGGGTTAGGGGTGGCTCCCACCCCCCTAAAATTACACAATCAGATCCAAAATTTTCGAAAATTGTGCTTCAACCTCATAAAAATTTCAATGTTTTCACTTTAGTCCCTATTAAAAAGTCTAATGAAGGGACTAAAGTGAAATCATTGAAATTTTTATGAGGCTCAGTCATAATTTACAAAAAGTTTGGGTCCAATTCTGTAATTTTCACCCCCTAATTTTAAATGCTGACTCCACTGGGTTTCAGTCTGTAATTTTCGTTCCCCCTAATTTTTATTCCTGGCTCCGCCCCTGTAAATGGTTAAATTAGAATGAAAGAAGGAAATATATGCAGAACTAACTTTATTTGTTTTGAAGCCGAAGGAAGAGATATCGATGATGGAGTTGAAGACATTTGAAATAATTCAAAGCAAGTAATGTATTAACTTTCTAAACATAACAGAGAGAATGAAACAAAATTTTCAGCAAGAATCTTAGTGATGAAATGAAACATAACTCACCATTTTTTGGAAAACAATATATTCTTATGAAAGGCCCAACACTTATGAATCTGCTTAGTATCTTCTATAAGGAAGGGTTCATCAAGACAAAACATCTCAAACATAAAAGGAAAAGAAATTAATACCATGTGTTACAGACCTAGATAAGGCCCATATTCAATATATGACCCAGCAAGGAGTATATTGCATATCAGGATCTGCCTATAATAAAGAAGGATCCAATCTTATCCACGATCAAGGTATATCTAAATCTATATCAGGTAGCTATGATATCGGGGCCTCGAATCACAGGGCCCAAGCCATATTAATCTAAGGTACACTCTATAAATATAGAGATCAAGCCTTAAGGTACACACATGACAGGTTCTATGCTCTAACCCTAGACCCCACCCCCTTTGGCTAAACGTCTGTGTGTCTCGAACTACATGGACTTTGATCCCTTTATAGGGTACGTAGGCCCTAGGCTTGGCTCCTAGTCAAGTCTGATGAATCTTGTTCTTAGAACAGAACATTGGCGACGACCGTGGGAATCGTTAAATTTAGATTCCTATGACCAACTATGGTTCAACCAAAAAGCTGCAGGACTCGGTAAATTTCAATTCCCGCGACCAAACCAAAGATGGTTGAGGTCAGAAGCAGCAGTTTATTCCAACCATCTCCGTCGTAAGTTTTCAATTCTGGGCTTACCAAAAATTCAACTAATATGTGATTCATCATATTCGATTGCTTCATCAGACGCAATATCTTCTGGGGTACGATCGTATGGTGCGTTCGGATATCTCCGTTCTTTGTTCCTCCTTCTCCATCCCCGGCGGAGGATGCTTTTGGATCTTGCCGGCATCGCGAATGCGTACGATGGGTTAGAACATCTCTGGTTTTTGGGTCTCTTTCTCCGTCCCTGGCAGAGGATGCTTTCGGATCTTACCGGCACCGTGAATGGGTCGTAAGGAAAATGCAAATAGAGCAACAGGGCATCTCGGTCTATTGTCAAATAAGAAAATACCTCGGACCCTATCCATCTCTGAAGCAACTTCAATGGAGGATTATCTCGTCGGACACAGTCTCGGCCTCAGTCTCAACCAAGGATTATCTCGGCATACAAATCTCGGCCTCAGTCTCCACCGAGCAGTATCTCGGCATACACAATCTCGGCCTCAGTTTCAGCCGAAGATCATCTTCGCCTCAGTTTCAGTCGAAGATCATCTCGGCATGCATAATGTCCCCGTCAATTCTTCTCAAAGCAGGGACTATCATGACGTCTTTGATGTGCCTCTGGGTGTGAAAGGAGTGGAAGGGGATGACCGGGCCCCAAATTGATCTCGGACAATCGTCCTCACATTGATCTCGCCAAATCGATCTTAAATTGATCTTGGAAAGTCGTTCAACTGAATCTTGGCAGATTGACCTCAGATTGATAAACCTAAAGGAAATAAATGTATCGAAGGGAAGTTGAATGAATAAACCCACAAGGCGAATCCGCAACAGCGACATGCATGGATTTCAATCACCCTCTATGGATTTAATCGATGCTTTCTCTGGTTTAATTTGAAGAGCTGGTTTCCCTAGGGTTCAGCCGTGAATTTCAGGTACCTTCTCGTAAGGATTCCGAAAGCTACAATGAGCCCACGAATTCGAGATTCATAATGGATTGTGATGCAAAACCAGCTGAGGGAAAGGAAGAGATCTCATCATCGGCGGGCTACATTACTATCCACGATTGCATAGGACTTTGGTTTCTTGAAATACCTATCTTTTCTAATCCTTCAAATAGGAAGATGGTATTGTTGTAACATCCCCATTTTTCATATGCCTCAATGTGAATTTTATTTGCATAAGTGAACTTTATTTTTATGAGGTCTTGTGTATTAAATTTGATCCAAGGGGGGGATGCGAAGAAGGTTACATGAAAATTTATTGGGGATTATGGACAAGAAAATTAATTAAAGAATAATTATTAAGGCATGATTTTGGTTTAGAAATTTTAGAGGCATTATTTTATGGCTTAGAGAAGTCAATTGAGGAAGAGAAATCCTTATACGGAATTAAGGATTTAATTTTTGACATTAATCTAGTCTTTGCAACTAAGTAAACAATGGACTATGTTGCAAATAAAGTCATGTGGGTGATTAAAAGGATCATATTGATATATGCTTCATAAGATGACGTTAAAACAGCCCTTGGGGATTATTTTTGGTGCATGAACAATTGGAATTAATTAAGGCATGGCATGTTGCTATTATTTTGTGCTTTATTTGGGAGGAAACCATTGATAGGATTGGTAGATGGGGGCGATTCTGTATCACTTATGTTAGCCAATATCTGTTGGGTGGGTGGTTGATGTCACCAAGGTTGCTTCATTGGTTGAGCAAGAATTCTCTTCAGGATTTCACTTGTCTTGTTTCGTCTGAGATTGGGTGTTCTCTGTACTGTTCCCCAAGTTGGGGTGTTTGTGTAGCTGACCGTTGTGCAGCTTTTTCTTATAAGAAGGTGTGCCCGATCGGGTGGGTTTCGGAACCAACACTTTCTTCTATATCCTTTCTAACCTCGGATGGCAAGGAAGCCTATGAAGTCTTTGAAGCTGCTCTTGTTCCTATTTGTATTTGTTTTGTGGTGACTAGCTGTCCTTTCAATTGGCTTGGCATTGTTATATTTGTTAGCCTTCTTGTTCTGAGTTGTTTTTCTTTCAGTTTGTTGTCACAGTGTAATTGTTTTATGTTGTTATCACAGTATAATCGTTGTATGTAACTCTTATTATTAGTATCAATATATGTGACTATTCTGACCAAAAAAAAGTATTGCTCAAACCGACCCAAGGAAATCTTTGACTAATAATTGGATGATTTGTTGAACCAATTAAAGAACCAGAACCTTTAATTTCCTTAGGATTCAGCCAGCAATTTCGCTGAATTAGAACTAAATGGCAGAATGTAAAATTGAGGAAGTTGAAGTCTGGACTTTAGTACCTTTGCTCAACCGACATGCTAAACCGACGTGCCAAGAATGATTAAATCATGAGATCAATTCTTCTTAACCAATTCAGACAAAACGCTGGGCACACCGAAAATAAAAAAAAAAAGTGTAAGACGTGAGTAACCGAGAAGAACTTGAAGGAAGAAGAGGTACCGTGAAGACTTGCAATTCAGCGTTTTGATTAAGGTAAGCTTCTAATACTTTGTTCAACACGTATGGTAATTAGGAGGGCATATGAAATTCTGAAAATCTGGTTTGGATTAAGAAATATTAGAAGCTAGTGGAGAATCATAAATTGAAGCTTAGAAGTTTGGTATGAATGATTGGGTATGAAGAAGTATAGTGGAATTTAAGTTATATTGTGTTTTCCTTGCTGCTGCCTTGTTAACGGTTAAAGGAGGAAATGATGTTTTGTCATGTATTCATGCTGTTTTGTCACTGAATTAAAGGAGAATTTCGGTTGTGATAATATAAACATGAATTTTTGGAAGACAATTTTGAAGAGACCCCATATAATAATTGGTGCTAATTGAATTACAAATTATGGCCTCTCTCCCTTGCCTTATACTTTTCGGTTAGCATATTTTCTTTGGGGAAGAGTTGAAGTTTGGTAGAATTAATGACTTTATGGTATTAAAATGGGAGGATGTATATAGGTGAGGCTTGGTTTTGAAGAAAATAAGATAATAAAAGTGGTAGCATTTTTTGTACCACTAAATACGTGTATTTTAATGGTTGATAGGTTTAAGGAACCCTTGGAAGTCTACGGGCCTACTAAAATATTAAGGACAATAATTATCACAACAGGTAGTAACCGCTTTACTCAGATATCTCTATGTGTTTTGTTGTATGTTTGTGTTTGCCATGTATATTTTTCTTTGTATATGTTGTGCCAAATATGCATACAGTGTTGTGTGATTCCTAGTGCTAGGGACATTCATTCCGAGGCCAATTTTGGTTGATGGCTGTACGGGTTGAGTTATCAGTCCGGGGCTAGCCTAGAAAGGGCGGCTCTATGGGTTGTGAGTTCAGTGAGTCCGAGGCTTGCCTTTGTAAGGCAGCTGTACGGGTTCTTGGATTGTGGTATGTACTTTACTGTAGTATGGTCTGGATGCATATCTGGTATGTACTTGGCATGCTCATGTATTTCTGTCTGGCATGGTAGCTTACATACTCTTTACACATTTGGTATTTGAGTACTGACGGTTACTCTGGAGCCCGAACCATGGACTCTAGACGTTTCTACAGCTGCAGAGGAACGTACTAATAAGTAAAGACCTTCCATGATAAGGTAGGGCCCGGTGGTGTGGTGAAGAGTAGGGGATGCCCTACCGTATTTTGTATCGTGCTGTTTGGATGACTGTATCCTATACTTAGGGTTTTACTTTCGGATTACTGTACCCTTAACCCTCCGGGGACTCATATTTTCTGTTGTTTTTACTTTTGTCAGTACAGTAGTTTGTCCAAACCGATCCTGCGCTCTGTTTCGCGTACTCTGATGCATGCTAAAAGACCTAATAATTAAGAGAAAGGTAATTCGATAAAAGGAATCCCTCTAACCCACCACCCGGAAGGGCGAGGCCAGTGGAAGTGTAACAATTGCAGCATCATATGAGCAGGATGGGTCTTGATCCCAACTCTATTACCCTTGATTGTATCATGACCGGTTATGTAATTTTGGGGATGCGTTAAAAGTATTTTCTTGTCAGTTGTAATTGATACTACATGGGCATGCGAATCAACATGTGTCCCTCCTCATGACGCTAATCATGAGGCTTTAAACCTTGAAAATACTTTGAAGAGTTAGTCGGTTAGCATAAAAGATTTCAACAAAATCATAAGGCAGCATTAAAAGCCTTCTTGGAGCATGGGGAAAAAATTAGCCGCAATGGTTCAGATGAAAGAAATGCAAAATCTGATTAGCCAGAATTGCGAAACCTGATTAGCTTCAAATTCTAGCTTGGAAATTCACATGTCAGGTGCCCATTGGGACATGTTTCTTGACATGCTTCATAATTGAATTCTGTACGAGGGGAGCTGCTAAAAGTACATATATCCACATATATTGACTTGGAGTCAATGCTTTGCCTCAATCCTCTGCCACCACTTTTTTGTACAAGTAATTCAATTATGAGATAGCTTGACATAAAGACAAAATTTGTGGATTCCTTCCAAGTCAAAGGTAACTTGCAAGCAATTAATGAAATGCGTGTGGGCCTATGCTATGAAGTGAAAGGTTTGATATTTGTTCTTATTCACATTTTGTGTGGGAATTTCCAGTAAATGGGAATAACGGTTCCTCCAAACAAAGTTGAAGGTTCAGCCCCTTTATTAATCTCCTGAGGCGGAAATGGCTAGATTTGTTGGGATCCGTACACGCAGCGGATTAAAATTTCTTACGAATCCCTTTCGAAGGATCACTCAACGATGTTTAAATCAAGGTTAGGGAAACCGAATCATACCTTATATTGAACTCGTCCGTGTTCCGTTCTCTTTGATCAGGTGGGCTACCTTCTCGATCAACACGTCCGCGTCTCGTTCTCTTGATCAGGTGGGCGATCTACACGTCCGCGTCTCGTTCTTTTGATCAGCAGAAGTCAACTCTTAGAATCTGCTTCCTCTACTGGTATCCACACGAACAATCCCCGAACACGGTTGCGGCAGCGTGCTAGCGCTTCTTGTGCGTCTCTCTCAATCTGCTCTAGGGTTTCTCGCGGCTTTCTAATACGCTCAACTAAAAGTCCGTAGGTTTATTTCTAAACCCGATAGGCGTATTATATAATCAAAATTAATCCTTATTAATTTTGGAAACTCGAATTCCGAATCTGGACAATATATCAATCAAATCTATCTCATAAATGTAATCAAATATATTAAAAGCCAGATTTGAAATCCGAATCTTGAATTTAGATCAAATCTAAATTTAAAGCCTTTTGATTTAATTTATCATTATAAATTAAATCCGAGATATGATATCTATCCATTTAATTAAATCTGAGATACCATTTCTCAATTTTATATTAAACAGATACATGATATCTTTATTCGAAATTAAATAAGATACAATATCTCTATTCGTTTCAGATATTTAATTTATCAAATAAATTAAATACTAAACAAATATCATATATAATATTATAATCTCTATTTATAATATATATATATTAATTTCGAATTATATATATATATATATAAATCCTAGATCAAATTTAGTATTCATTTAATCTCAGATTAATCTGAGATTCAATGAATCTGGACACTTTTACCCGTGTTGGATTATTCTTGTGTGCGACCCTGCAGGCCCATATGAGATTGGCAGTGGGCCAACATTGTATCAGCCCACAAGCCGCAAGTGGCCTCTAGCAAGACATTGCGACTACCCAATTCACATGGGGATCGATGACACGATACTACCTATCGTACAACCATGTCACGTCCCTTTTGTCACGCGATAATTTGGTCAAGGATGAGGCATGGATAATGTCAACTTCCTTTTCTTGACCATTGCTTTCTCGATTCTCGAGTAGTCTAATAAGTGAAATGGAAACTCTTTTCCATCACAGTATGGCCATACATTTCTTAGACTCACTCATCGAGGGGCCCAGCATTATCTCTCTACATATGTGAGGGACAAATCCCATCTTGACCACTCACATTCCTCCGCATGAAAACCACTGATCCCGATCCGAGCCTTTATCATCACCCGGTCAAAGGTGACTTTTGACTAGGTCAAAGACCAGTGACTCATCATGTAGGAATCTATGATGGTCTCAGGTCATAGGGCGTCGTGACGCGGTTGTACATGAGATAAGCTTATGACTTAATCCATGCAGCTTTCTCATAGTGGGTCGGTCCAGCACCTTGTACTCTTAAAAGTGCCCATAACTTTGATTCGTATCTCCATACCTCATTAAAGTCATACTGGTCTTATTTCATCTTCACTCCCATGTAGATGACCGACCAGGGACATTTAGGATAATCTATAAGATTATCCAGGGGTGCAGTTATCAATACGAACATGCAAACGAAAATGATAACAAAAGAGAATACTTTAAATAACTTAAATATCCAAAGTACAACGAATTGCCCCTAGGGCATAATTTCCAACAAGATTAACGAACCATTTTTGTGAGAGGCAATCATCTAAAAAAGAGGCAAGTTTGTTTTTATTCTTGCTGATTTTATGGCAAGTGTTATCCAGATGAAGATGACTTGGCCATTGTTACGGCAGTTGTAAGACGGATTTAATGCAGTTCATCAGCTCTCTACTGCATATGCTAGAGAGAAATGCATTGCCTCTTTTTAATATGTTGAGATCCAATTATAAATCAAGTATTGAGAGAGAACTTGCATCCAACGAGATGTTGGATGAGATAGTAGAAAAGTTCTTGCCTGACGTCTTTAGTAGGCTCATTTTCTCAAAATTGAGCACAAGGCCTTTTGCTGTGGTAACAAGCCAAGTAAGCACATATTTTAGATCTCCAAGTTGTTATCTATTGACTTTTTAGTCAAATTATTTTCAGAGCATAATTTCAAAGGAGTTTTTAATTATGAGTAAAATGCAAAAGGAGCGCCTCTCTAAAAGAAGAAAAGATGGACCCGATTTAAACTGAATCTAGTTCAAATCTGGGCTCCGTGTAAATTTTTAAAAGCGGAGCCGGTTACACCGAATCTGGTTAAAATCCGGGATCTCTGTGAATTTTTGAAGGCGGACCTAAATACACTTGTTATGGACTGGCCCAAAAGGCCCATATCCAGGCCACGGCCCAACCATGCCTAAGGCAGAATTAGCGCCATAATGGGCAAGGATATGGGATCCCAGTATCCCACCAATTTAGGATCTCATCAATCAAGGATCTCCCCTAATCGTGATCACAAGATATCAGCCCCTGATATCTCAATCCCGGATATCGCTCATTAATCCAGGGATATTCACACCAGATTCCTCTATAAATACAAGGAAACCCTAAACAGGTGCACACGTTCTAATCTATGCTCTCTTTACTTCCTGTCACACAGAGCACACGCACCACCCCCTGGCTTCGCGCCTTTACGTATACTACGAACTACGTGGACTTTGATCCCTTCAAAGGGTACGTAGGCTCTAGGCTTGACAACCTAGTCAAGTCCAATCTTTTTGTGTTCTTAGGACAGAACATTGGCGCCGTCCGTGGGGAACCGTAAACTTTAATCCCTGTGACCACTGATGGCAAACACCAGAAGCCACAGCAGAAATCCCCCGCCGGTAGGCGGAGACCCCCAGCCAAGCCGGCCTCCACCAGATCAGCCCCCGGAGCAACTGCGGCGAGAAAACACCCCAGAAGGGCATGTCACTGACACGGCAACCTCCCCCTCCGTAGAAGAGCAGCCATTGCAAGAAGCGCGCACAGAACCCCTGGCGCGAGACATCCAGGCAGTCGAAGTCGACGTCCGCATCCTTCGAAGGACACAGGAGTCATTCCTCCACAGGCTGGAAAACAAGGAGAAACGAGACGACCTACAGAGACAGGCTGACTTTGAAGCCTTTGGCCGAATGATTTAGGATGCGCTCGAAAACGATCGCCGACAGGAAAACCGCCGGCGGAATCATAGGAGAGGAAGGAGGGCCCCCGTGGATGACAGTAGTTCCTCGAGCAGGTCAGAACCGAGGAACCCACGCCACGACAATGGCGAGCCGGAGCGGAGGACGAATATGGAGCAAGGTCGACAACAGCCCTCAGAGAACCTCGGAAACCAAGGTGATGGTTTTAACCGCACTGATCGGGCTGCCAGCAAGGGCCGAGACCGAGAAGAACACCGCGTGGAGGACAGAACTCTCCGGGCTCGCAGATCACCTCGCCACGGATCCCCTCGGGAATACCGAGTGACATATCTGTCAGACTCCGGCAGATCCCCATTCTCGAGGGAGGCGGCGACGGCCCGTTACCCAAAGCATTTCGATCTAGCCGACCTTCCGAAGTACGACGGAACCCAAGATCCACGCAACCACCTTGACGTGTTCGAAAAGCTCATGTGGGTCCGACAAATTAGAGGCCCGGTTATCCAACGTCTCTTTGCGGCTACTCTGACCGGACCGGCACACAGATGGCTGAGCTCTCTCCCGGACAACTCCATCCGGAGCTTCGAAGACCTCGGACGCAAGTTCGAATTGCATTTCGCCACCAGCAAAAAGCAGCCGAAGACCGAATTCACGCTGAGCAAGGTGAGGCAAAAAAAAGGCGAGGCGTTACAGAAGTACCTGGATCGATTCCGGGACGTGGCGATGTAGGTTCGGTCGCTACCCGAGGAGGCTCACGTCCACTGCCTTGTCAACGGGCTAGATCCGTCATCACAGCTAACCCGGAACCTATGTAAGAACCCGGTATACACCTTAATCGAGTTCTACACCCAGGCGAAGAAGTACCTGGAAGTGGAGCAGATGGAGGCGGCCAACGCTAAAGAACCCCAACGTACGAGAAATGCTTTGCCTGGGGAAGAGGAACAATCGAGAAGGCTTAAGACCAAACCGAAAAGGCGGAGCCGCGATAGCTGAGCCAAACCTGATCGAGCCGACCAAAAGGCCAGATACGACAGCTACACCCCCTTGAATGTCTTTCGGTCTCAGGTGTGGAAAGAAGTAGCCCAGGCTGAGATGAGGCGGGTCGACAAGCCGAGGCCGATCAGAGATCTCTGCAATACCGATCGTACCAAGTTCTGCACGTTCCATGATTGCCACAGCCACACCACTGACGAATGCTATGACCTCCGCGACGCAATTGAAAAGTTCGTGAGAGAAGGAAAGCTACGTCAGTATGTCATCAAGACTCAGGGAAGGACGGGCGGCAAGCGCAACGACCGCGGCCACACTAGAAGTCCAACCAAGGAGGCCCGAAAGCAGGGGAAGAAATAGAAGACCGCCTCTGACGACGAGTTTCCTGACGTGGATTTCCAGTGCAATGTCGTCAGCGGGGGATTCGAAGGTGGCGGAGACACTGTAAGCCAGTGGAAGAAATACTTGCGCGTGGTACTGACCATCCGAGACCTCCCCAAGTTCAAGGATGATCCCAAGAAGCCGAGGCCGCCGACCCTTACCTTCACCAACGAAGAGCTGAAAGACGTCATACCCGGCCATTTGGATGCCTGGTAATCACCGGAACCTTGGTAAACTGCTGGGTCAAGAGGATTTTCGTGGATGCAGGGAGTTCGGCCGACATCATAAGCTGGGATGCTTACAAAAGGATGCACCACGACAAAGAGGATCTCAAGCCGTGCAAGACCACCCTGATTGGTTTCAACGGCGAGCAGTCCTTCCCGAAAGGCTACATTGACCTCAGGCTGACCCTCGGGACCAAAGAAGCCTTCAAGTCCGAACGAGTGAGGTTCATTGTCGCCGACTTCCGGTCCCCGTACAATGTCATCCTAGGCTGGCCAACGATCCACAACTGGGACATACTGGTGTCCACCAAACACCAGAAACTGAAGATGGTCAACGACAAGAACCAGATAGTCGTGGTATCCGGAGATCAAAAGGAATCACGGCAATGTTACTTTGAAGTTCTCCGGGTCGAGGAAGGAGGACCCTCATCTCCACCTCGGCTCGGATCCACCAAGTCCATACCCGAGACCGACGGGGATAGACACCCCCGGTATCCGATCAACATGGTAGAGCTCGACCTCTGCGAGCAGGAAAACCAGAGGCTCGAGCCGGAAGGGGAACTTGAAGAGATAACACTAGGGACGGACCTAAAGACACAAGTGATCCATTTTCTCAGACAGAACCAAGACGTCTTCACCTGGACCTCGGCCAAAATATCCGGCATCGACCCCCATTTTTGTTGCCACAAACTCGGCATATGGCCGGGGTCAAGACCAGTGGCCCAGAAGAAGAGGAACATTGCGGACAACAGACAGAAGGCCCTAGAGAGCCATGTCGAGGAACTCTTAGCAGCCGGATTTATCCGAGAGGTGCAGTACACCACCTGGCTCTCCAACGTAGTCATGGTCCTCAAACCCAGCGGCAAATGGAGAGTATGTGTCGACTACACCAACCTCAACAAGGCGTGCCCAAAGGACTCCTACCTGATGCCCAATATCGACAAGCTCGTGGATAACTCGGCTGGGTACTAACTCCTCTCCTTCATGGACACCTACTCTGGGTACAATCAGATTGCAATGCATCCGGACGACCAAGAAAGGACTGCCTTCATGACGGATAAGGCAAACTACTGCTACAACGTCATGCCTTTCGGACTGAAGAATGCCGGAGCCACCTATCAAAGGATGATGAACCGGGTTTTCGAAGACCAGATCGGCCGCAACATAGAAGTCTACATTGACGACATAATCGTCAAGTCAAAGCTTCCAGAAGACCACATTGGGGACCTTGAACAGACGTTTGAAAAACTAAGAAGACATCGAATCAGGTTGAACCCGGCCAAATGTACTTTTGGAGTTCCGACTGGAAAGTTCTTGGACTTCATGTTGACCAACCGAGGGATCGAAGCCAACCCGGACAAATGCAAGGCCGTGCTAGACATGCACCCCCCGAGGGCCAAGAAGGAATACAGAACTGACCAACCGACTCGCTGCCCTGACAAGGTTTCTCCTGAAGTCGGCCGAGAAAGCCCTACCTCTCTTCAAACTATTAAAGAAGGGAACCCAAGGCGGTTGGAATCCCGAATGCGATGCCGCCTTCATGGAAATTAAACGGTGCCTGGCAACCCCACCGGTGCTGACTAAGCCGGATCTAGGAGAGACCCTATTTCTTTACTTGTCAATCGGTAACGAAGCTGTCAGTGCCGCCCTGGTGAAAAAGACCGAGACCGGGCAGATGCCGATATACTTCATCAGCAAAGACCTGCAAAGTTCCGAACTACGGTACCAGAAACTCGAGAAGGTGGCCTTTGTCCTGCTCATCGCGGCTAGAAGGCTCCAACCTTACTTCTAAGGACATCGGATAGTGGTACGCACCAGCCAGCCGATCTGACAGATCCTCCATAAGCCCGACCTGGCTGGAAGAATGACCAACTGGGCCATAGAACTGTCCGAGTTTGACACACTTTTGAAGCCCGGCAGGTGATCAAGTCCTAGGCACTGGCAGACTTCATAAGGGAACTCACCCTGACAGCAACGAATGACGGGACCTGGAAAGTCTACGTGGACGGATCCTCCAACGCTAAGGGCAGCGGTGCGGGAGTTATCGTGGAGAGCCCACAAGGAGTCGCCACCGAACACTCTCTCCAACTAAAGTTCCCGACCTCCAATAACCAAGCCGAGTACGAGGCTCTACTGGCCGGCTTTCTCCAAGCAAAAGAGAATGGCACACACCGAGTAAAGGTTTTAACCGACTCGCAGCTAGTTGCCGCACAGATTGACGGTAGCTATCAAGCAAAAGGCCCTCTTATGGCTAAGTACCTAAACCGTGCCAAAGAGCTCATGGCCAAGTTTGAAGAAGTGATCGTCTCCCATATCCCAAGAGAGGAGAACGCCCGAGCCGACATCCTCTCAAAGCTAGCAAGGACAAACGGGCTGGACAATCACAGGACGGTGATCCAGCAGAATCTCACCGAGCCGAGCTGTGTCATGGCCATCTCGGCCGGAATTGACTGGAGAAAGCCGATAGAAGACTACCTCGAAAGGGGAATTGTCCCTACCGACTCGACCGAGGCCAAGAAGCTGATCAGAGAAGCCGCTCTCTACGCGATGGTTGATGATTAGCTATACAGAAAAGGACTCCACTGCCCGATGATGCGATGCCTCGGCGAATCCGAGGCAAAATACGTGCTGGCCGAGCTACACGAAGGCAGCAACGGCCACCACATAGGGGGCAAGGCCCTCGCCAGAAAGGCATTGCGCGCCAGCTATTATTGGCCCACTATGAAGCAGGATGCCATGGAAAAAGCGAAGACGTGCGATAGTTGCCAGAAACACGCCAGGATCATATGGCCGCCGCCCTTAGAATTAAAAGGAATGCCAGCCCCCTGGCCCTTCTACAAATGGGGCATGGACATCCTCGGACCATTCCAACCAGCGCAAGGACAATGTAGATGGCTCATTATCGCAGTAGACTACTTCACCAAGTGGATCGAGGCAGAGCCACTCGCCACCATAACCTCGGCTAGAGTAATGAAGTTCTTCCGGCACAACATCGTCTCCCGCTTCGGGATACCAGCCGAGGTCGTCACGGATAATGGGACCCAATTCATGGACCACAGGTTCCAGGCTTTAATGTCCAACCTGGACATTAAACAACACTTCTCTTCCGTGGAACACCCGCAGTCGAATGGCCAGGCCGAAGCCGCCAACAAAGTCGTCCTGGACGGACTCAAGAGGCGGATGTTACAAGCCGACACCAACTGGACCGAGCAGCTCCACAGCGTTCTTTGGGGATACTGGACAAGCATCCAGTCTTCGACCCAGGAAACCCCCTACAGGCTAACCTATGGATGCGAGGCAATGATCCCGGTTGAAATCGGACAGCCATCCTGGAGAAAGGTCAAAGCCAGACAAGAAGGGCAGGAGTCGAACGACGACGCCTTGAAGACCGATTTGGACCTCATAGACGAAATCCGAGTCAGGGCGCACTGCCGAGAATTAGCTGCCAAGCAGTTACTCGCGGCTAAGTACAACAGAAAGGTCAGACCCCAGTCATTTAACCGAGGAAACTTGGTACTCCGACGGGTCGACATAGGCAACAAGAATGCCAAGGACGGGAAGCTGGCGGCAAACTGGGAAGGCCCCTACCAGATTAAAGAGAAGCTCGACGGAGGGGCATACATCCTCGAGACCTTGGCACGGAAGCCGATCAAAAGAACATGGAACGCTGACAAGCTGAAAATCTACTATAGCTAGATCAAGCCTCGTTTGTCTTTACTTTATTTTCAGTTAAGTCAAAGTTCAAGTTATGTTATTTTCTAATGTTCTTTCTTTGTAACGCCCTTTAGGGCTGTTTTCCATCAATAAAAGACCCCATTAAGGAGATTTATGAATGTGCACAATTATTCACTTAAGCATGAAGCCGAGGCGAAGAAGCCCGGACAAAATCATGAAGGCCGAGGCAGTTAAGCCCGACCAAGAAACCGAAAGCCGAGGCCTATAAGCCCGGCACTAGCAAACGGCTCAAAGGTCGCGTACCCGGCCAGAAAAACAAAAAACATCTAGATGTACGAAAACCGGCTGTTGTACTCCGACAGGCATTGGTTAGAGCTCGGCGAAGGCGCTATACGTGGCCTTTCGTGAAATTGACACGTCAACACTCGCCTGGCTAAGTGAGCAGACTCCCATGCCTACCCTGATCAGGTCAAAATGCCCGACCCAAGGCGAGCGAAGCCTCGGATGGACAGGTGATAGTCCAGCCTTATGCCGGTGAACTTTAATCCGACTAAGTGAAAGTTGGAGTCTGATTATTAGAAAGTCGGGCCGAGGCAGTGAGGTTAGTTATACCTGAAGAGGTTGAAACAAGACAACCCTGCCCCAACCTCTCGCACGCTAAGTGTGGTAGAGTGAAAACGGCCTGTACACATACAGCCGAATAACATTTAAGCATAGACAAAAGGATGACAGAATTATAAATCATTCATTGTCTAAAGCATCTAAACGGCCTGTACACGTGCAGCCGACACACACCCAAGCCGAGGCAAAAGGATGATGACGAAAAGTAAACCATTCATTGCCTAAGGTATCTAACCAAGCTTAGAACTGCAGTAAAAGGATGATGAAAATGTAGGTCATTCATTACTCAGAAAAGTTTATACAAAATGGCGCAAAGGCCAAAGTTGTTCTTACAAGTTACAGGGGCACAGACGCCCCGAATACAAAAAGAAAAACAAAAAGCTAAAGCTAGCTGGAAGGCCCGGCCTCAGGATCCTCAGCCTCGGGATGCTCAGCCTCAGCGTCAGCAGGCCCCTCAGCGGCAGGAGATGCATCGAAAGAACCCGCGGCGGTAGGAGACTGATAGGGGATCAGAGTCCCGTCCTCCTGAACGAAGGCACGGTAATCGTACCCGTCCACGTTCAGCTCAACGCCGGGGTTGAAGTACCGGATCTGCGCCAGAGCCTGCTTGAAGCACTCCTCAGCAGTCAGCACCAGCGTGTCCAAGGCCTCCTATCGAGCCGCCTTCTCCGTGGCAAGGGCCGTCTGAAGCTCATCCTTCTCCTCCGCCAAGGAGGCGCGCTGCTGCTGGAGGACCTTCATCGCGGCCAGACCCTCCGACATCCCTTTTGAGCCCGGACACATTCCGCGGCCACCTTGTCGGCATTCGCCCGGGAGAGCTGGAGCTCCTGATCGGCCTTCACTGCTGCAGTCTTCGCAGCATCCCGCTCCACCCAGGCAGCGTCCCGCTCCGCCCGGAATGTATCTCGCTCGTCCCAGGCTTTGACGAGCTCCTCCTCAGCAGACCTGGCTTTCGCCTCAGCCACGTCCAGCTCCTCCCTAAGGTCCCCGACGGACGCGACCTTAGCCTCCGCTGCGACCAGACCCTTCTTCAGCTCAGCCTTGGCTGCCCTCAGCCTTTGGCACTCAGCGCTAACCCGGGTGTACTGCTCCCGCACCAGAATCAACGCCTAGACATACCCCACTGACCGGCACAGTTCCCGCTGGGCTAAGTGTAGCTGGTCCAAGGCCGGGGGGGACAACGCCCGGGTATCCATGAAATGCCCGGGAGGAAGGAAGGCAACATCCACCTCCGGAGCCACCCCCTCTTCCCACAAAAAGCCACGGGGGACAATCGAAGACGGCCTCGTAGGCCGAGGAGGAGGAGGAAGGGTAGGCGGCAGGGACGAAGGCGGACTCGGTGGCGAGCCGGATGGCACCTCAGACAGGAGTACGTCTTCGTCCTCCTTGTCGTTGACCACAATTTCTTTCCCCCTAGAAACCGAGGACTCGGCAACAGCCTCCCGCCTCTCCAAAGCTGGGGTTCCCACCACCGGGGCAGACTGGACAGCGTCAGCAGCAGAAGGACCCTGACTAGCCGAGCCCTTCGTTTTCTTCGGGGCCTCTGCAGCACCGGTACCCTCAGAGGCACCCCGCTTCTTTGGGCGACTGGCATGGCAGCAGCTGGATTCGCCGCACGAACATAAAGCGGAAGCCAATTCATATCTCGGCCTGAAAAAGCAAAAAGATACCAGGTCAGATTCATGAATCCAAGAAACCAAGACAAAAACATAGACAATACATTACTAGAAACCCTACTGGTAGGAGGCAGCGGCTCGACGCCGTCCCCAGCTATAAAATAACTCGCAGGCTTCACCCCGTACTCCACTATGAACGCCTCCAGTCGAGGCACGGTAGAGGCCGACTCCGGCCACAGGTCCTTACGCGGTACATGAAAGGAGGTAGCCTTGACGTCATGGTGGCTCTCCGTCCAGTACAAGGGAAAACGCCAGCCCACGTCGGCACCCTCAGGACCCTTCAAAAACCAAGGCTGCTTCCTGGACTCGGCCTCAACCTTGAAAAAGGCCCCCTTAAACCGCTTGAAGGAGTCCGAAAAAGGCGTCATAAGCCTCCGCTCTGGGTTGATACGCAATGACACCAACTCTTTCAGCCTCTCGCTCTGCTTAGGTGAACTAGGGGTAAAAGGGCCAAAGTAATAGAAAAAGAGGTTGGTTGTACACGCAATGGGGACCGGGAAAGAATTACATAGCCGCTCAAAAGTGACCAAGTAAGCCCACCCGTTCGGATGAAGTTGGGAAGGGGCAAGCCTTAAATGGAGCAAGGCTTGTTGGAAATTATGCCCTAGGGGCAAGTCATTGTTCTCCATTAAGTTATCACTTCGTTCGCATGTTTATGGTAATAACTATATCCCAGGATATATCTTATAGATTATCCTAAATGTCCCTGGTCGGTCATCTACGCGGGAGCGAAGATGAGTTAAGACCAGTATGACTTTGATGAGGTATGGAGATACGAATCCAAGTCATGGGCACTTATAAGAGTACAAGGTGCTGGACCGACCCACTATGAGAAAGCTGCATGGATTAAGTCATAAGCTTATCTCTTGTATAACCGCGTCACAACGCCCTATGACCTGAGATCATCATGGATTCCTACATGATGAGTCACTGGTCTTTGACCTAGTCAAAAGTCACCTTTGACTGGGTGATGATAAAGGTTGGGATCGGGATCAGTGGTTTTCATGCGGAGGAATGTGAATGGTCAAGATGGAATTTGTCCCTCACATTTGTAGAGAGATAATACTGTGCCCCTCGATGAGTGAGTCTAAGAAATGTATGGTCATACTGTGATGGAAAAGAGTTTCCATTTCACTTATTAGACTGCTCGAGAATCGAGAAAGTAATGGTCAAGAAAAGGAAGTTGACGTTATCCATGCCTCATCCTTGATCGAATTATCGCGTGACAAAATGGACGTGACATGGTTGTACGATAGGTAGTATCGTGTCATCGATCCCCATGTGAATTGGGTAGTCGCAATGTCTTGCTAGAGGCCGCTTGCGACTTGTGGGCTGATACAGTCTTGACCCACTGCCAATCTCATATGGGCCTGCAGGGTCGCACACAAGAATAATCCGACACGGGTAAAAATGTCCAGATTCATTGAATCTCAGATTAATCTGAGATTAAATGAATACTGAATTTAATCTAGGATAAATATATATATATATGTATATATATATATATATATATATATATGTATATATATATATTAAATTCGAAAATAATATAATAATATTATTTAATGGAGATTATAATATTATTATATGATATTTTTTTTATATTTAATTTATCGGATAAATTAAATATCTAAAACAAATAGAGATATTATATCTCATTTGATTTTCAAATAAAGATATCATTATCTATTTAATTTAAATTGAGATATTGTATCTCAAATTTAATTAAATAGATAGATATCATTTCTCGGATTTAATTTATAGAGATAAATTAAATCAGAAGGCTTTTAATTTGAATTAAATAAATACATTAGATTAAATCTATTAGATAGATTTAATTAATATATTTTTTAATTAAAATTCGAAATTCAAAATTAATGGGGATTAATTTTGAATATAATACGCCGATGGGTTTAGAAAAACCTACGGGACTTTTAGTCGAGCGTATTAGAAAGCCGCGAGAAACCCTAGAGCGAAAAGAGAGAGACGCACAGTTTGAGGCGCTAGCACGCTGCCGCGTCCGTGTTCGGAGATTGTTCGTGTGGATACCGGTAGAGGAAGCCGATTCTAAGAGTCGACTTCTGCTGATCGAGAAGGTAGCCCACCAGTTCAAAGAGAACGAGACGCGGACGAATTCACTACAGTTTGAATTTTCTTGATCGCCATGAGAAAATGTACGCAAAGGGTTTGTGTAGATTCTTGAACTACTAGTTCGCTAAAATCAAAGGAAAACCTCTGGCTCCGGATGATTCCGAGTTCTCTATAAGGTATGATTCGGGTTCCCTAACCTTGATTTAAACGCACCTGAGTGATCGTCGGGATGGGATTCGTAGAAAATTTTAATCCGCTACGTGTACGGATCCCAACAAGGCTTCCATCTGGAAATTGGTAAAGGGTAAGGGAACCTGGACCCGAGTCAGGCAATCCCGGTAGAAAAAGAAGAAGTTGGGCCGACCAGCCTCCCGCGTCGCGCAAATGGGCTCATTAGCCGACGGGCACCTATGGACACACCCCGGCATCTCCGGGACCTTCAGCCGAGCAAGGTCGGCATCCGACATCAAAGACTGGGTCCTCAGCACCTCGTGCGATACCTAGTTATATCGCCGGTACAGGGCCTCCGGCGGACTAGAAGAGCTCGAACCCTCAATCTCAGAACACCGCTTGGAAGGCTGGGGTTTGGGAGCCATTATACCTATACGAAAATAAACAAAGCTAGTATCAGTGAAGAGCAGAAATACCTGGCACAGATATAGTAGCAGGTGAAAAGGACTGCAGACTCGGACGAACAGAGGCGCTAGAAGGGACAGCCGGGGCGGACCAATGCCGGCAAGAACCAAGTATGGAAGAAGCCCCGGCATCTCCACCGCAAGCCATCAACGCAGAAGCCTCTGCAAGACAATCCCAGCAAGGGTCGAGATACCCTCCTGGAGCAGATGTCTGGCGAACCGCAGAAGGGCCCTCATAGAAATTGAGGGGTTGAGCCATCACCACAGGGGGTCCGGAACCGACAGAGGAGCCTACGACGGCCCCACCGGGCGACTCGAGAGGAAGAGCGCGCGCTAGCGGCCGGAAAGGAGGGTAAGAAAGTGAAACCGAAACCCTAGCCGAAGCCGGGTGACCCCTGGCTCGTCCCAAACGAACGGCGCCACCTCGACGCAAAGGATCCAGAACCCCCGTAGCAGGTGGTTCACCCCCAAGAACCCTTTAAGTGGCCCGCGGAAGACGCGTATGAAGGAACATTTCCTCCTCCGGCGTTAACAACGCCCTTGGTCTAGGAACATTTCTGTCTCTCACCATGGTCAGAAGCCTAAGGCGCTAAAAGCCGGTGTTTAAGGGAATTTTGGGACGAATTTTGGGTATGTTGACACTAGAGGAACCTAGAAAAGCCCAGAAACATAGAAGAGCGATAGCACAGACTCCAAATTCAAGAAAATAAACGAAGAACAATACCGAACAAAAGTGTCAAGAAGATGACGGAATACCTGTAATTGGAAAACGGAAGAAAACTGGGATGCTGGAAAATGGCAAGGGTTTCGAACAAGGAAGAATCCTCTCTGCAAACTCTAGAAACCAGAAAAAGAAGCTGGAAAATAAGCGAGTAACGGTGAAAAGTGAAAGAGAAGGAGGGAGAAAGGTATTTAAACCAAGCCGCGAAGCGCCAAGGGCTAAACGGTCTATCTACACCTGGGGGTAAGGCGATTGGTACAACACGACGTCAGCGCATTGAATGCGCACGAACATCAGGGCACGAAAGGACGCGACGGTTGCAGACCACCGCCACTCAAGGCCTGACACCTGTAAACCCGCAATAATGGCGCGTGGGGGAGAATCCCGAAGTGCAGAAAGAATGTCAAAAGGCATAAAAGGCAGGGCCGAAGTAGCAGAGGGCACGTTGGGACCGGGACAGATTGGATGACCTCCCCAGCGTGATGGGCCCGGCACCCTCGCCAGGTCGCCCCGGCAGGGGCACCACGAGCCGACCTAAGGACCGTGGCATCCATAAGCCGGTCCGGCAAAAAGAGAAGGCCTCAGCCTGGACAATAACCGAAGGCAACGCACACCTCGGCCATCTAGAAGCCCGAACAACCGAGCTGGGGGGCAACTGTTATGGACTGGCCCAAAAGGTCCATATCCAGGCCACGGCCCAACCATGCCTAAGGCAGAATCAGCGCCATAATGGGCAAGGATATGGGATCCCAGTATCCCACCAATTTTGGGATCTCATCAATCAAGGATCTCCCCCAATCGTGATCACAAGATATCAGCCCCTGATATCTCAATCCCGGATATCGCTCATTAATCCAGGGATATTCGCACCAGACTCCTCTATAAATACAAGGAAACCCTAAACAGGTGCACACGTTCTAATCTATGCTCTCTTTACTTCCTGTCACACAGAGCACACACACCACCCCCTGGCTTCGCGCCTTTACGTATACTACAAACTACGTGGACTTTGATCCCTTCAAAGGGTACGTAGGCTCTAGGCTTGACAACCTAGTCAAGTCCAATCTTTCTGTGTTCTTAGGACAGAACAACACTTAATGTAGTTAAAATCCGGGGTATGCATAAAAACAAATTCTGGGTTACGACACCCCTCTCGAATAAACAAATTCCGGGTTACGACACCCCTAATGGAATTAAGGGTTGCGACACCCATAATGGAAAAAAGGGTTATGACACCCATAACGGAATCTCTGGTTACGACACCCATATTGGATAAACAAATTCAGGAGAGATTGTGCAGAGGAGTATGCCCTCCAAAAGAAAAAGAAGAAGGACCCTGGTTAAACTTGAAGATAGTTAAAACCTGGGCTCCATGTAAAATACAGTTGATTCCGCGCGGGCTCCTAAATTGGACCCCGGATAAACCGAAGATTATACAGTTAAATCCGCGCTCCTTAATTGGGCCCCGTATACAAGGTTAACTCCGCGCTCCTTAATTGGACCCCGGATAAACCGAAAATTATCCAGTTAACTCTGTGCTCCTTAGTTGGACCCCAGATTAACTGAAAATTACATAGTTGACTCCACGCACGCTCCTTAAACGGACCCCGGATAAAGAATTCCTCAGTGGAAATTCAAATTCTTTACTATCAATAGTCAAAGATACTACACCGAGGTCATTACACTCGGTCAGAAATAAAATACACCGAGGTCATTACGCCTGGTTGTAAATATTACACCGAGGTCTCTAAACCCGGTCACAAATACAACACATCTAGATGATTTAGCACCTGGGCTAACCAGCCTAGGTCAAGAGCTCGGTAAAATTGCCTTTTGCTGGCCTTCGCGGAATTGATGTGTCAACGCTCGCCTCGATTTAAGCATTTGAATTGTCATTCCAACCCTGATCAGGTCAAAATGTTTAATCGTTGCGTTACGTACACCACGGCTAAATATGTGGCAATTTTCCCTTATCTTGGTTACAATCCCGGCCAACGGCTTCGAAACATGGTAGCGCGGTTAAGTTAACACCCTACGCGGTTAAAACACACAACCCTGCCACACATTCCCAGATTTAAAATCTGGTAGAATGCATAGACCTGCATCCTTTACGATCAATGAATTTCTAACTACGTTTAGAATTCAAAAATAGTATGGCAATTAATTGGTTATATAATCAGAGATTGTCATAAATTACAACCAGCACAGACGCCGGGAAAATGCAAAGTCAAAAGGGCACAGACGCCCCGACCAATTAAAATAAAAACAAAACTAAAGCCTCGACCCTCAACTCCGAGGAGCGGCATCAGCTGAGGGAACCACCTCGCTGGAGGGAATGAAGATTAACCTTGGACATGAGATCCAGGTTAAATAATTAATACACCCCGGCAGCCCAGAGCCCTTGACTGCCAGGCTGGGGGGCAACAAAACAAGTTGTAGCAACTCAGATACGATATCCGGATTCAATAACAGATCCACCCCGGTAGCCCAGAGCCCTTGATTGTCAGGCTGGGGGAAACTATTATACAGTTGTCAATGGTGCAAGAAGAACTAACAGAAGCCCTCAGCCCTCACGAGTTATTTGAATTTTCAAATGCTATCCGAGGCTGAGGCAAGCGAAAACAAAGAACGAAGGAGAGGAAAATAGATCCCCCCTTGAGAAAGAACCTATCGCCTAAACATGCAAATCGGTAGCAGAATACGAATGAATCTGAATCCTCAAGCAAAATCAAATAAAAATGGAACAATTCGGATATGAAATCCAGGTTAAACAATAAACACACCTCGGCAGGGTCAAACAATAAATGCGCCTCAACAGCCTAGAGACCTCTAAGCCCAAAAAGCAGGGCTGACGTACGTGACGCGACAAAAGCATCAAATGCGCACAGAAATCACAAGCATCTAGGCGCGGCACTTGAAACCCCGCGTGAATAAAAAGCCGTCAGGTGTCAGATGGCGAACGCGTAAGGATCCCGACCTCGAAGTTGAGCGAACTCCTTGATATTACCTCGGATCCTTGAGACATTACCTCGGATCTTTGAGCAAAGGACATTGGTAACTGGGGTCAATATGACACAACCCGGCACTGTGCGGTAGATAGGCAAGAGGGTAAAGATTCACGGAAATCTAGCCCGGATAACCTGGAGAAAGATCCCAACCTTGAAGTCAGGCAAAACCAAGGTAGTGAAAACGTAGATTTTACCTGAAAACGGGAGGAGAATGAAAAATCATAAAACGTAAAATCATAACGTAGTAAAATTGTAAAAAAATCGTAAAAACTTAAAATCGTTTGGAAAATTAGTAAAATCGTTTCAATGAAAAAAAATCGTAAAAACGTAAAATCACAGTGAAAAAATGAGTCGTCATTATCCCAAATCCTAGAGACATTACCTCGGATCTTTGGGTAGACGACTTTGATAATCGAGATCAACACCTGTATTCAAAGGCAGACGAACCATCTCGCCACTACTCAGGATCTTTGAGATAAGACCTCGGATCTTCGAAGTAAGCCGCCTTGATAGCCAGGACCAACGTAATCGGCAATGTAAGGCCCACGACAGCAAAGCTCGGCTAGTAAAACCGACTGGAGGCAAGATACATCTCGGTAGCTCAGAAGCCTGAACTACGGGGCTAGGGGGCAACTGTTATGGACCTGGATAAGGCCCATATTCAATATATGGCCCAACAAGGAGTATATTGCATATCAGGATCTGCCTATAATAAAGGAGGATCCAATCTTATCCACGATCAAGGTATATCTAAATCTATATCAGGTAGCTACGATATCGGGGCCTCGAAACACAAGGCCCAAGCCATATCAATCTAAGGTACACTCTATAAATATAGAGGTTAAGCCTTGAGGTACACACATGACAGGTTCTACACTTTAACCCTAGACTATTTACATTTAGTCACACAGAGCACACACCCCACCCCCTTTGGCTAAACGCCTATGTGTCTCAAACTACGTGGACTTTGGTGCCTTTACAGGGTACGTAGGCCCTAGGCTTAGCTCCTAGTCAAGTCCGATAAGTCTTGTTCTCAGAACAAAACACCATGTAATCTGGAAATATATTAAAAGTAGTGCCCACATCTCAGAAAACACATGTATTGTACCTTTTTTTAAAGTTATATCTCAACCAAAGCAATAATATTGTACATGTGCCTCATCACATAATGGCCGCATAAGTTGCTTGTTGGTAGTTGCTTGCCTGTCTACAAAAGAATGTACACCACATTACAAAAATAATTGAAATCACATGTGAATGGATGTATAGAATGCAACAAACATGTATGTAATTACTTTTGGAAAAATCCAGTTAGGTTTTGGTGCTTTTTGGTGCGGTTTCTTGCGACAGCGATCAATGTGCCATATAGACTTCATATAACTAATTATTATGAAACACATAGTTAGTAACCTATATATATTAGTCACAAAAACCATGAGGTGAAAAGGACAGAACTCACTTGGTAAATTAGTCCATCAACTGTGGGTGCGGTTTGATGTGAGTAGAGCATAAGAAGATGACAATATAGTGTTTCTTCGACAATAGCAACAAATGTCAATAGGTATTATTGGAAAAAGAATAAATTTGTATCAAGCAAAGTAAATACAAAAAGCATTATAATGAAAATAAAGTTTTTGACTTAATCATAATTATATGGTGCCATTAACCACTCAGCTTCACATTGATCTAGCCTCCCTGATATGTAGGAACATCTTGATTTGAGGGAGTTCATGTTTATGTTTGGGGAGATCTGTGATGACTAATGAAAAGTAAACTTACTTGTTCTGCCCAAAAGATTACAACACGTCGTGTAAGTAACTACAAGCATATTAGTTAATTACATAGTAAGTTACAATATCATAAATCTTTAAATTATATTTACATTATTTTAGAAGACAATACTTATATCATCCATACATGAATGCATAAATTGGTTAGCTACTGTCTTTGGATAAAAAGGCTTTTCAAATTGTCCTTATCAATAAAAAGTGCTGATTGGGCTAATAAAAATGGCCCATAACAGATACGTCTAGATGCACTTGTTTGAGTTGGTTGTCATCATCAAAGCACAAAAAAGCCACATATTGCTTGATAGTGTACTTGAGAGGTGGAATTGTATCAAGGGATCTTGGTTTGTCTAGGGATTCAAAGGTGAATGTAGCAGGAGCCTTTAATAATATAGGATTCTTTGGCCACATGAGGAAACAATCTTTACATCCCTCACTCTCTTCACATCATCAACAGGGAATGGAACATGAGCTTTTGCTATTACAACCTCGATAATTGATACTCTCACTTGGTCATCTTTAAGTTTCATGTGGTGGACAATTGGGCCAATGTTGTGGATGTTGCCATATACTACTAATCTTCTATAATATACTCAGATATAGACCACTAGGTTCATCTTCATTATTGCCGAGACCCTCTGACAAATGGCTAGCAATGCAGAAACTCCCTTTAGTCCCTTGGAGAGGTGCACGAGATTATGCCTTCATGACAGGTGTTGGTTCTTGTCTTTTTGTTGTAAACATATTGTAGCCATCTCCTCTCTCACCTTTTGTCTATGGGCATTAAATAAAGCTTCTGCATCTACCTTCACAGTGGCAAACAATGCATTAACCTCCTCCTTAATCAGTAAGATCTCAAGAGAGTGTGAAGTTTGCTTTTCAAAATACTTGCTCAAGCCAAACCCTTGTCTAACACCTTGATACGCCCTTCATGATCTTGTTTGCCCATTGCAATGGTTAAGAAGTCATTCCTCTCCTCTGGCTTGAAGGATCTCTTGGCTTCTTGTTTCTTAAGCTCCTCATGTTGTCTATTGTTGGTCAAATTCCCTTATGGCAAGCGAACCAGTCAAATAAGTAATAAAGAGTGAGTAGAGTATCGTCTCACAGAGACTGAGATACCAAAGATTGATGCGCGGTTGCTATAATAGTTGCGAAACAGAAATTAAATAATAAGATTGTGGGAGTTGGGTACTATGCTATTAGCAAAATGAAAATAACGAGAGAAGATATCAGTAAGAGATTAGGCTAGACTCGGAGTCATCCTTAAGTGCTTTAGTCCCACAGTTGCGTTTACACAATGCTATGGCAATCATACTGTGCAGCTTCCGCATGTTACGGCATGGGTGCTCTTCACAAGGCTATTTGGTTACCCCACCTCTCTTGTTTACCAAAGCTTCCGCGTCCAGTATGTAGGATGCTACCTGTACTTATTCCATATTCCTATGGTAACGTTCGAGTATAGATCTTTGCTATGTGCAGGGTGTTCAGGGTGACGAGCGGTAGACCCATTCCTGAAGTCTACAATATAGGCCAGACTGTGCACGGGCCTCCTAGCAAGCGTCTGGTTCTCATAAGTCTAACTCCACTCCCTTCCAGTAAGTGAAGCCACTGATCTAGCCCTTAACTTCCGTTAACCGACTAGTAATTAAAACAACGATAGCAAACCAAATTTATTGAATTGAAAACCAAGCAACTGGGTTCTTTCGACACTTAAAGACTCCTCCTATCCAGCCATCAGAATGTTAGTTCATGACTGATGAGGAAAACGCAAAACAAACATCAGCAGAAAGGGCCATGATTGAAATACAAAAATAACAAAGAAAAACAGAAAGCTTGAACGAAGTTCCAAGGTGTGGAAGGAGCCCTATCATGTTGCTGCTCCACGACGTCTTCTCTCTGCCGAACTTAAGGGAAGGATGCTGGGTTATTACTGGAGATTGTAAGCTTTGTGATTCTGCTCGCTCTTCTTGAGAGACTGCCGAAGATGAAATTCTGTCTAAGGCTCTCCGACTTCTCTAGGGTTCTCTGGCAGCCTTTTATAGAACTTCCTTCGTGTGGCGTAGCGGTTGAGACTTTCCTTTTTTAATCGGGATTTTCAGTATCTTCCTGATGGAATTTAGATTGCATCTGCAGATCCTGCAGGATTCTTCCAAATCTGTCAGTTTCGATTCTCCGCATCTTCTTTCCATTACGCCAGCAATCTATTATTTCCTCTTTTATTTATTTCCTGAAATCATCTAGACAAAAGAAGGTCAGATCACAAATTGCATAGGATTCCGTCCTCTACTTTGCTATAGCATCCTTGTGCTTTGTATTGCTCCTCGAATTGCAGTCAAAATGCTATAGCATCGTATCCGCTCCGCTGTGCAATTTTCCTTTAAAAACATCGCAATTTAGTACATTTAGATGATTCCCGTCTCTCATCCCTTAGATCTCGAATACATGCCTTTTTGCTTGATTATCTCTCAGTTAAACTCATTTTTACCATTCAATTCAGTCGTGAATCATAGGAAAAATGTGGTAATACTCGAACTCATCATCTATATATTACAAACATCATTACAAATACTATGTTTAGTTATATAATGTAACTAAAATAGTAATCAGTCTTACACTTTTTTCGGGAACTTTATGAGCACTTTCACTTGTGTGTGACCTGCTCCTCATTCGATGAGTGTACAACCATGTCTCTTTGTGATGGACTAGAGAAGGTAGAAAAAGAAAAACTGAATGATTGTCATTTGATGCTTTTTCTAACTTCATTCGTTTGGCCTCCATTAGGTTCATAGTTTCATTGGCATAACCATCTTGAGACATTGTGTGTGGGCAATCATTCTTTTTGCCATTTTCAATCACCTTTTTTTTTCTGGTATAAAATTAAGAATCATAAGACACAAATACCAATTAATAGTTAAAATGAATCATTGGGAATAATACCCAACAAAATTGAAGTCACCATAGCTACTAGAGTAGTATGTAACCAACATAATTTTGCCCAAATCTTCTTTAGTAATAGATGAATACTTATCAAATAGAATATGACAAGGCTTGCTTTCCTCCACCTAGACATGAATGAAATCATGTGCTAATTGTGTCTTGAACACTCAAAAGCCATCTCTGAACAAGGTTCTTGCACCATGCTAAATGTGTTTGAAAAAGAAGAGCAGAGCAAACAAAGCATGTCCAAAAGTAAACCAACCAATCTTCCCAATGCTCAAGAGTTGGAGAGTTAGCAATGCATAGGGGTTGGAGCTACCACTATCCAGTTGTAAACCACACCAACAATGGAGAGGAATGAAGGAGAATGGAGGGAATTGGAGGTAGAAGGTGGAATGGAGTGAAATGAGGCCAACTTGATGGAGGAGGAAGAAGATGATGGACAGGTGTGGAGAAGCTTGGAATGTGAAGGCATGCATTAAAATGAAGGCATTACATTGAATATATCACTAGGGAATTGGGTTTTATGGTGAAAAATCGAGTCTAGGTCCGAATTGATAGCAAAACGTGTGTTTTTCAATGCAAAATTTAGCAATTTGCTTTGGCCAACTTCCTATTCGGCGAAGCGCATGACATAGAGAAGCATTATGCAGAAAAGGATAACTTCACTTTAGCCAACATCCTATTCATGGAAGCATATATCATAGTGACAATAACTCAAATTTTGCTTCTTTTCCTCCTTTTTCAAGCCTTTTCTCTTCATTTCAAGGTTCCTACAATATAAAGCGAATCTAAATAAGATACAAGGGCTCAAGAAATATTCTCAATCAACAATAATCACAAAATCATACCAAATGTGTAGTTTTTAACCTTAGTTTCATGCAATCACTCGTGACTCAAAGTATACACAAATCATGCAATAACGGCTTTAATATGTGCTAAATAGCTAGCCCTGAATAAACATGAAATTAACATATAACAATTTGGTTCAATCAAAGCTCAAGGCCCAAATTTTAATTGGAATGTCTTTATAAAAGGGGTTTTGTTTTAGTAACCATGTTAGGTGGATTGTTCCCTTTTCTAACATGGTTTAGCATTCAATAATCATAGAAAGGTTTTATTTATCCTTCTTAACTCTTATAAACGATTAGTTGTTGATGAACTACTTTTGTCGCTAAAGCAATCAATTAAACTAGGTCCTAATTAATTATGCAGTTTAGGGTCAATCTAGGTCATTCTCCCAAGTAGCAATTTGTGGGTTTTTCTTTAAGTTGAATTTAGGTGATAAAAAAGATGCAAATAAAGTAAAACTAAATTGACTAAATGCAAAATGATAATAACTCTAAAACCTATATGAGAATGAAACTAATCTAGATGCGGATGTAAATTTAGGGGTTTTTGTTATGAGAGAATTATTAAATTTCTAAGAAGAGAAAATTGAATAAAAGCAAATCAAATCAGTTATGATGATGATGGAGTTAACTTTCTTAGCCTAAACCAATCAATTAGACCAAAAAGAGATTAATGAATTTAATTACCCAATTGAACATGGGAAACCCTTTAGCTCAATAACACATATTCCACTAGAAAACTCATAATGAAATAAGCGGTGGCTAATTAAACTCATTAAAAATCAATCACAAAATAATCATGGAAATCTTGTTTACAATTTTCTAATTAAACAACTAGACAATTTACCAACTCAATTAAACAATTAAATCGATAAACCTAATTGACAATTAAATTAATAACGAAAACTCAATTATTAATTCAAATTGACAATCAAAGGTTGCAAACAAGAATCCAGCAATAAGCATAAAAACTTCAAATCAGTCTAATCCAAAAGAAATAAGCTTACAATCTAAAACTAGATTTTTTTCAATTAATGCAACTCGAAATTCTTTAAAACTAAATAATCTTAAGTTTGAATTAAAAAGATAAAAAGAAAGACACTCCCTTGTGATCTCCAAGTGTAAAACCCTAGGCTCTAGCTTTCTCCATGCTCCTCCCAAGTTACCTCCTAAAGATCCTTAAGCTTCCATGGAAATCGTGCCTCCATCAACCTCCAGACATGTCACGGCCATGATGAATAATCAATGGAAAATTCAATAGGTGCAAGAGAAATAACGTGGGTCCCGTGAGCAAATTGAATGAATTGATTATTCAATTAAATCAATCCTGTGAACCAGTGATGCGTCTGCATCTCCTTCTGCGTCTTTCTCTGCGTGAATCTGCGGCTACGTCGGCTCTCAGTGAGAGCGTTTGGACTTCCGTTTGGCTCTCAATGATAGCGTGTCTTTTCTCTTGGTGGCTGCTAGGTTAAATAAATGAGGAAGAAGGAGATAGATTTTTGGGTAGCCAATTAAAATATGAGAAGCCCAATAAAATTCCACCATTGGATTTCCTTTTAGCTTCCTTGAAAAATTCTGCACCATAGGATCTTCTAATATGATAAAATCATAATCTATCATATTTTAAGAGATATTATTTAATCACAAGATATTAATGAGAATATTAATAAGTTAAGCACAATAATATCATAATTAATTCAGATTTATATTATTTCCTAAAATTGGCTAACAATTCAAATATTATCTAATATATCCAAATTAGCCTAAAATAATCCCCAAAATAATTGGATAAGGCGGGATAAAATATATAAAAATTGGGATTTATCAACTCTCCCACACTTATCATTTGCACTCCTGGGCAAAACAAATCAAGACCAAGGGAAAATAAACAAAAAAACAAAAAACAAAAAAACAAAAACAAAAGCTAACCTAAACTAAACTAAAACTTCAATAAAAATGAATGTTCCAATCACAAGCAATAAGTAAATAAAAGCATTTCAGCACCTCTCATGTGCAAGTGATCTTCTCATAAATTAAGTAGATAAACATCATGGCAATTTACTTGACAAAGGGGAACCCAAGCTAGAAATCCTTGGCCAAGGATAATGTGTATGTCACTCTTCACTCAAAAGTGTATAGGGTTTGTGTTTACGCTCAAATTTATCCCTATCCAATACTCTTTCCATAGGCTTGACAAAAATCTAAATTCTCCACCACTAATAAAGCAAATGCATTCATAAATCCAAAGGACTTTTATTAGGTTGTAATGGGGCTAAGGTTAAAAAAGAAAGGGTACGGTGTTCGGAAAACAAAGTTGAATATCTTAAAAGATGAAGAAAATGATACAATAAAGAATATGGGATGCAAAAAACCAAACTAAATCTGAACTGAGTCATCATTCTTTTCTTTTCTTTTTTTCCTTTCTTTTTCCAATTTTTTTCCTTCATTTTTTCCACCTTTTTTTTTTATACTATTTTTTCTATTTTCAGAATAACATACCATATTTTTCACAATGACCAATTCCTAATAATTTATTTCCACATGTTCTTCCATCCAAAATAGAAATAATACAATGCTCTTCAACTCTCAAGACATTCAAAAGGATAGAGTTTTTTTTTTTTTGGCTATGGGTGTAGACAAAATGGGAAAAATAATAATATATAGGCTCTAAGGGGTTAAACAAAGGATATATGCATGAAAAAGGTAGGCTTTCTGGCTTATCTGGCTAAAATGAAATGAACGCCTTTATCATTTTTATGAATACTCATGCATAAAGTGCAGTCTCAAATAAGATTCAAGTCAAGTTCTAGATCAAGTAAAGAGATAGGGGTACAAACTAAAAATAATAATATTTGTATTAGGCTCAAAATCTCACTAGGAATATGATCACTAGCCTAAATTCACCAAAGTCAAATTCATTGCCACTAGGTTCACCAACTCAAAACATGATCAATCATTTTTCAAATCAAGAATGCATCATACTAAAGCTCACTCAAAACTTGCAGTTTTCACATTGAAATTTTTTCTTTCTTTTCTTGAAAACAAGGAACAAAAACCAAAGTAAAAACCAAAATATTTTTATTTTTCTCATTTTGAAAACAAAAAACAAAAACCAAAAGTAAGAACAAAATCCCTCCCCCACACTTAAATCAAGCATTGTCCTTAATGCAAAATATAGGTCTAACCAATAACAACCAGCAATGCAAGTGAAATAGTAAGGAAGGAATACGAATGGACTATGAAGTAGCATGATTGGTTTCTCTCGTTTGTATGGTCGTAAGTCACATGAAAGCACTAGTGATGTCTTCTTTTGATGTTCAGCAAACAGCTCCTCTTTTAAGGTCCGCAGATAACATTTTAGCTCAAGTATAGAAGGTGTTTGGATAGAAGGTATCAATCCATGTACCTGCATAAAATCATAAGTATCTCGTCCCACATATATATAATCAATAAAACTCAATTGATCAAGAATAAAGGAAGATCCCAAAATAAATTGACCAACAGAAAGTATTGGAACTTCCAGATATTTTGAACAACCCACAACGTCAATATGACTCTCCTCAGTAAGAGTCAAATTCCCTAAAGAATGACTTAAGTGATCACTCAAAATGGTCTCATCATGCTTGCTCAAATCATCACACAAGACGAATTCTACCTGTGAAACATCATGATTCAATATGGTTTTACCCTCTAAATACATATCTAAATCATGACTTCCCCCACACTTATCTCTAATAGTATCCCCACTAGCAATAGTCATGTCAATATCATGAGTAGTATCAATAAAATCAATAGAGATATTACTTCCATCATTCCAAGCATAATCATAATTAGTGTTAAGCTGGGTGTCTTGAAAATCAATAGTGTTAGGGGAGTCAACAACAATTTCTTCATCAACTTCCTCATCAGAATCAATAGAATTTATAGGACTGGAGGCATCAGAAGAAATATCAATGCATGCACTACAAGATTCATTATAATTCAAGTCAACAGAACTAGTCAATTCAGGAACAGCATCAGTGCATGCATACTCAACTAATGTACCAATCATCTTATCATTTGAAATGATAGTAGAAAAAAGTGATGAATCATTAGAAGGTGAGAGTATATTACCACATGGAAATTCACCTTGAACTTCTAAATCTTCATTCAGGTGATTGTTAATTGCATTTGACCACTCCCTCAATTGGGTGGCTCGAGCCTGAAGCTGCGCTCCATTTTCTTGAATGAGTTTCATCATAACATCCAGCTTGTTTGATAATCTTAAATGCTCGTCATGAACTGGAACAGTTTGGTTGACATATCCAAAATTTGAGTGATCATGCCATCCAGGATTATATGCATTTGAATATGGATCATATATTTGGCCACCTTGAGTCATGTGTCTAGTAGGATATATTGCATTGCAAGATTCAACTCCGTCATTCAGGTAGGGGCAAGAGTCAGTAGCATGAGTGGCTAGAGAGCACATAGGATAGAGTGGCCCTATCAAAGCAAAAGACATAGGCTGTGGGGTAAAAGAAGTAGAGGGCCCCATAGGATTGACCATATTAGAAGAATTTTGCATATGGGACATAGCCATTTTTTCCACGACAAATGCAATCCTATCAATTTTGCTCTCCAGGTGAGACTCATAATTAGAAGAAAGTAATCCCACCTCAGATATCTGCTCAACACCATAGTCATAATGATAAGGCACAGAAGTATAATAGTTATTTCCATAAACTGAAGCATGCCAAGCCATCATAGGAGGGATCAAGTTCAATTTTTCAAGAGTGGATTAGATCTAGTAAACAACTATCTAACAAATCACCTAGAACTTAAATCTAAAGCCAAACCATTGCTCCCCGGCAATGGCGCCAAAATTGATGAGTTGCTTTTGTTGCTAAAGCAATCAATTAAACTAGGTCCTAATTAATTATGCAGTTTAGGGTCAACCTAGGTCATTCTCCAAAGGAGCAATCTGTGGGTTTTTCTTTAAGTTGAATTTAGGTGATAAAAAAGATGCAAATAAAGTAAAACTAAATTGACTAAATGTTAAATGATAATGACTCTAAAACCTATATGAGAATGAAACTAATCTAGATGCAGATGCAAATTTAGGGGTTTTTGTTATGAGAGAATAATTAAGTTTCTAAGAAGAGAAAATTGAATAAAAGCAAATCAAATCAGTTATGATGATGAAGGGGACAACTCAGGATTCACATGGAGTTAAATTTCTTAGCTTAAACCAATCAATTAGACCAAAAGGAGATTAATGAATTTAATTATCCAATTGAACATGGGAAAGCCTCTAGCACAATAACACATATTCCACTAAAAAACTCATAATGAAATAAGCAGTGACTAATTAAACTCATTAAAAATCAATCACAAAATAATCTTGAAAATCTTGTTTACAATTATCTAATTAAACAACTAGACAATTTACTGACTCAATTAAACAATTAAATCGATAAACCCAATTGACAATTAAATTAATAACGAAAACTCAATTATTAATTCAAATTGACAATCAAAGGTTGCAAACAAGAATCCAGCAATAAGCATAAAAACTTCAAATCAGTCTAATCCAAAAGAAATAAGTTTACAATCTAAAACTAGATTGTTCTCAATTAATACAACTCGAAATTCTTTAAAACTAAATAATCTCAAGTTTGAATTAAAAAGATAAAAAGAAAGACACTCCCTTGTGATCTTCAAGTGTAAAACCCTAAGCTCTAGCTTTCTCCATGCTCCTTTCAAGTTGCCTCCTAAAGATCCTTAAGCTTCCATGGAAATCGTGCCTCCATCAACCTCCAGACATGTCACGGCCATGATGAATAATCAATGGAAAATTCAATAGGTGCAAGAGAAATAACGTGGGTCCCGTGAGCAAATTGAATGAATTGATGATTCAATTAAATCAATCCTATGAACCAGTGATGCGGCTGCGTCTCCTTCTGCGTCTTTCTCTCCGTGAATTTGCGGCTACGTTGGCTCTCAGTGAGAGCGTCTGGACTTCCGTTTGGCTCACAATGAGAGCATTTCTTTTCTCTTGGTGGCTGCTAGGTTAAATAAATGGGGAAGAAGGAGATAGATTTTTGGGTAGCCAATTAAAATATGAGAAGCCCAATAAAATTTCACCATTGGATTTCCTTTTAGCTTCCCTGAAAAATTCTGCACCATATGATCTTCTAATATGATAAAATCATAATCTATTATATCTTAAGAGATATTATTTAATCACAAGATATTAATGAGAATATTAATAATTTAAGCACAATAATATCATAATTAATTCAGATTTATATTATTTCTTAAAATTGACTAACAATTCAAATATTATCTAATATATCTAAATTAGCCTAAAATAATGCCCAAAATAATTGGATAAGGCGGGATAAAATATATAAAAATTGAGATTTATCAGTTGTATTGTTTAATTTCTATCATGAATAGTTATTGTAGTGATTTTACCCTTTTTGACAATGATAGTATTTTCAAATAGTTAGTTGAACTCTTTTTCTACTATTGTTGACTTTTGAAAGATAAGTTGTAGTATATATTTTCTACTATAGTAGACCTTTATATGACCCTACCTCTTTTTTTGCCATAGTAGTTGAATAAATGATTTCCAAAAGATATGTGTACGTTTGGTTAATTACAATTATAAGGTGAGGATTTTACAATATGATAGCTTATGGGAGAGAGGAAACCTTGCAAAATGACCCTCATGTCCTTCATTAATGAGGTGGCACCTTCTTTTAACTTGGAGAGGAGGTTACCTTGTGAAATCACCTTGGTACCATTCAATAATTGTATGTGGCCACGTTTTTGCCATCATGGGTCATGAAAGACATACATTAGGGATTAAGTGATGGCAATTTGGCTCATTTAAAGAGTATAAGTAATAAGTTAACACATCATAAGGTCTTATTTTTCATGTGTCCTTTAGCCTAAGCAAATTTCCACACTTTTCTATGGTTTATCATCCTCTTTCTAGGTTTGATTGTCCTTTTTACCTTAATTCCTCAATTTCCAAATAACCACAACCAAAAATACTTTCGTGCAAATTAGTTTAATCTAGGGAAATAAAAATATGAAAATTTTACCCTTTTTAGCATTTATTTTGTGCAACATCTTCTAGTCCATAATAATTATATTTAAGCACTACAATAGTAATTATAAAATCCCATACATATATATATATATATATATCTATCTTGGCTAAGGAAAGAGAGCCTAAAATAAAGTTAGAAACAAAGACGATCAAATAAAAATCATAAGCACTTATTAATACTTTTTGAGGAAACACTGCTTATGTAGTGATAATCAGTTGTTGTGGTGTTTGAAAACACCATTATGGCAAATAAATTTCATGTTGCGATTAAAATAAGTTCTTTCATTTAAATTAATTGATGAAGTTAGGTACAAGTGAGGACAAAGAGTGCACAACCGTGTGGTTCAACATCTGCAACTAATGTCTCATTTGTAACCTTGTTCATTTCATTCCACGCGTCTTGCCCTTGGCAATTTGCAAAGCTTCTACCTGGAAGCTCACTTCCCAGTGATGATGTTTTCATTAGTATCCACGAGTTCTCCTGATTTAGATTGAAATATGCAACATACACTTTTCCTGTGGAATATAACATACAATAATATCGACATTAAAGACCATCGCTGTAGTAGTAGTAGTAATACTATCGGGCAGAAAAGTAGTAATAATAGCAATTTTTTTTTTGGAATAATAATAATGATGATGATAGTAGTAATAGTAATAGAGATTTATTTCATTGTTACCAATTCTCAATAGATCTTTACAACAAAATTATTAATGAGGTTTGAAGGATATAGTGATCTAACACAAAGTTTAAGAGGGTATATGATACTGATATTTTTCTCCATTTATGCTTTGGCCCCATATACAGGGCATCTAAAAAATTTGAACCAGTTAAAAATTGGACGAATTTATCAAGTTTCGATAAAAAGCCAATAAAGAACAAATTGAGAGCTTTATTTTATATTTTATATATCAAATGAAATATGAGAAAAATACTTCTCATATTGTAGGAGAAATGTTTTCTTATGTCACACACACATAAAATGATGGGACCCACATATATATATAATTAGCATTATATATATATGGGTCCCACTATTTCTTGTGTGTATAGGAATCTTTTTCTTCTCATACAACATGAGAAGTTTAAACCCCATGAAATATATACTAAATTTAAATCACACGGCAAACTAATAAATATTGAAGTATTGCATAATTCTGATTTTAAAAACAATATTGAAGTATTGCATAATTCTGATTTTAAAAACATTAGTCCTGTTTGTTATGGACTCATGAGACTTATAAAATGTATGGTCCAAAAATTAAAGGGGTAATCTACGTGACATAGCATTTGGGCTTGATGGCATAAAGGCCCATAAATCCAAACCCTAACATTACAGGTAAACCCTACAAGTATGATTATTCTCTCTCAATTACTATTCTACCATCACTATGCACACACACCACTCCACTTATACTTTTGGTTTGTTAGAAACATACCTCCACTTCCAGTTGCAATCCAAGATCGAATCCCAGGAGTTTGAAAAGGAAACTATCAACAACGGGGGAAAAAAGAAACAGAGAAAATATACGTTAGTCAAATAATTTTGTGATCAAGTTAATTCATTTCAACTTTTCTTTAGAGTTAGTAACTTAGCTATCTCTATCCAAAGTTTTATCCGACTTCTTTATAACCTTCTAATATAAGGGTTTGCATTGCATGCATCGATAGTTTATAATAGAAAAACAGTAATTTTTTTCTGCAAAACTTCATGCAGAAATGACAGACAAAAAGGAGAATAACAAAAAAATAACCCTGATGAGATATGTGAATCTCAAATCAGGACCCCTAAATGGTCTAATTAGTGTAAATCTCTATGAACTAGTTTGAGACTAACTACTTCTTTGGAATTACCTAAATATCCTTAATTGAAAAAAATAAAATAAAATGACGACAACAACAGTTTAACAAACAACAAGTTTTACTTATTAAATGATAACAACTAAGGTAGTGAAAAATAACTTTTATAGAAATTTCTCGAGTAATATCAATAGCAATAATAATTTAATAAGTAAAATGTTTAGTTTATTAATGACAAGAATAACTAAAACTTCAGAGATAATTAATGCTTTTTACGGCAATAAAGCCATTTGACAATAAACTTAATTGCAAAGTAGTCCCTAAATACTTTATAAGAATTAAAATTCATTTCGAGGAACCATTTTGGAAATCTCATATTTTGATGGCCATGTTATGTCTTTCTCTTTCTTTATGGACAAAATTATTTTTTCTTGATAGTTAAATAAAACTATGTAACAAAAATACAAGATCAATGGTACACATACCTCCATATTGTTTGAGCTATTAGAATTAATCTCAAGGAGGGTAGGATTTGTGATAAGATTAAATGTATTTTCTTCAAGATTTCTCATGTCACCTCCATACATTAGGGGAGATTTTGCTATACTCCACAAAGTCATCTGTCAAATGAGAGTATATATATATATATATATTTATATATATATATATAATATGTATGCATGCATGTCTAATCAAGTTAAAAGAAATCAATTCATTTGTACACAATTAATCTCTTGTTAAAAGAAGACCTGGGTTGTTTGTTCTGTGGAGCTGAGATTAGTAAATCTGTGGGGACCTTGCTTCACACCTATATACAAGTAAAAGCCAAAAAGAATATTAGTTTTACAATAATAATATTCCCGCGGAAAGCTCAATCTCAAATTTCTATGTTTAATCGTATAATATTATATTCATTGATATGATCACACTTTATAAGGACGACTTCAAGAGATCAGCATTTCAAGATAAGTACATTATAATTGGTTCTTTTAAATTTAGATAAATTAAACATAAATCTTTCTTATTTTAAAGGCTGACAACATCCACCCTTTAATTTTACCAAATTATATTCGAAACTTAAATGCGTTACCCAGATATATGCACATATATTCCATGATAATAAAAGGGAGATGTCTCTTCAATTTTAGAGAACCTGCGAAGTGGTCTATAAATATTACTGGTGTGTGTGTGTATATATATATATGGGTTAAGTATCAATTTTACTCCTGAAGTTTTTGGTGTAGTAATGTTGCTCCGAAAGTCTCAAAACGTAGTAATGTTGTCTCTCCACTAACTGCCCTAAGGGTTGTTAATGGAGGGACAGAAAACATTGCTACATTTTAAGACTTCCGGGACAACATTGCTCTTGGATGTGTACTTTAAGAGCAAAATTGAGACTTAACTCTTTCTTCAAAAAAATTAACCCGGTTTTATAATTAGAGTTAGGAGCAATTTGGCCAACAGACTTTTACCTTAGGAATGCCAAACACAAATAACTTTTAAGTTAACCAAAAATACTAAAAAACTTTAAAAAATGTGCAGTTAGCACAAAAATGGAGATTTTTTTTTTTTGTGTTGGGCGCTCTTGGAGTAATTTTTTTTTTTTAATGACTAGACATTTTTAAAAGTTTTTAGGTATTTTTGGTTCACTTAAAAGTTGTTTGTGCTGGGCGCTCCTGAGGTAAAATTTTGTTGGCCAAATTGCTCCTTAACCCTTTATAATTATAATCATGAGAGGAGGGAGTAGGGGTGACAATTAATTTCTTTTTTTTAAAAAAAAAAGTAAATATAGCCTACTCCTTCTTCTCCCATAGCGTCTTCCATCGTAGGCATTCTCTAATCAAACAATAATCAATCGCCTGTGGAATTTGTCCAGAAAAAATGTTTTGAACAAATTAAACAAAAAAATAAGAACGAATTTGTTCGAACAGAAGATCAAATGAGTATATGTCGCAGGTAGGTCAAACGAATTTTTCCAAACAATAATCACTCGCCTGTGGAATTATCTACGTGAACGATTAACAAAGCTCTCGTACATTGTTAGCAGAGATGACTGAGAGAATAAAGCTTGCAAAGGGTTAAATATCAATTTTGCCCCTGAAGTACACGCTCAAAGCAATTTTGCCTCTGAAGTTTTTGGCATAGCAATGTTACTCCGGAAGTCTCAAAACGTAGCAATGTTGCCCCTTCGTTAACTGTCCTAATGGTCAACTAACAAAGGGGCAACGTTGCTACATTTTGAAACTTTCGGGGCAATATTGCTACGCCAAAAACTTCAGGGGCAAAATTGATACTTCACCCTATATATATATATATATATATATCTATGTGTGTGTAACGCCCCTACCGGCCTCGCCCTTTCGGGTGGCAGATTAGTGCGATTCTAAAAACCCATCTGGATCTTTTCGATTTGGCATATGCGGAAGCTTTCCCAAAACACGTACTCAAATATTAGACACCCGGCCCTACATTATTCGGTTGGAAGCGTCAACATTCTTCAGGGCCGTTGTCACAACTATCAGAGTGTCTGCTTTGCTCATACTTTCTACAGCAACTTCAAGCAACCTTCCCTTGCAGCACTTCTCTGACGTGCTCACCTGCCTAAAGGTTGGTTGTGGGGGGTGAGATTCTGGGGAATCTCAGTAGCAAACATTACCGAACAATGCATGTAAGATAAATGCTAGTGTATGATATGCTTGCCTTACATAGGCTCATGTTAACATAATGACATTTCTGCATGCTACAATGCTTCATAAAATATACTCATGGCCATAGCATAAATAGAAACAGAGCTTCAATCATTCAAATATGTTAAACAAGCAAGTAAAGCAATCATGCATATTATCACACAAGCAAAGTATCAATACAAGCAAGTAGGGTAAGCCCACTACCTTAGCCTATGTCCTCCGGTTGTACTTTCTCTTTCAACTATGGAGTTGCTTGAAGCTAAGTATCATCCATTTATTTTCTTTCTTCTTGGTCTTGACTTCTCATGGCCCTAAACACGACGTCATATTATTAGAGCCAAGTAAACCGAATACATGATGGCTTATCTTTGCCTCATAGGCATTCTTACACCCTTGGAGTTTATTCTCATTACTTTAGCCATATCTTTTTAATTTCGCATCGTAGCTAAAAGCTATCAGCATTTAACCTAACTTTGAAAAATCATCATTAATTCTACAAAACTCCGATTGGGGTGGTTCAAAATTCTATGTGTCACTAATTAAGTCTAGTTTCATATACAACTAATCACTAGACTTATTTCTTTCTGTATCATTCCCAGATTTTCATTCTTTCTTCGCTGTCCAGAAAACATTTCAGTTTAATAGGTCAACTTCAAAAATCCGTATCTCCTTCGATTCTTATCGGAATTCGACGGATTACCTATCAAATTAAGCCTCTCTGAGTCTACTATTTAACTGGAAAATTTCACAATTTAATGATTTTGTTTGGTCATCCCGAAATGCCACATCATCCACTGACTCCAGAAACATACCAGGAATATTCCAGATTTTTGACTCAACTTCCAAAAATCATAACTGGAGTTGTAGACCTCCGATTTGGGTGAACCAAAGCTTATTTTAAAGCTTAAGGAGTGTACTGTCTCCTGTAAAACTTTCAGAGCAAAACTCTATCATTTACTTTTTCAAAATGGAACACGAAAAAGACTGTTCATTACTTCAAATGGCATTTTCCAGTTTTCATCTTCTAAATTTGGAAATTTATAACATTCATTGTACACATCAGATTTGGGTGTTCTTTGGCTCATGTTAAGGATTATGATGTGTACTAATTACCCACAAAATTTCAGGGTCAAAAGAGTTCGTTTGCCCTGGTTTTACCTTGCTCAAATTTCGCTGCTTCAGCTGCAATTCAGTTTTCCAGCAAATGACATCAGCATACGAATCCTGTTCACACATGCACTGTTCATCCACGATTTTACTGTAGCATTCGCCTTTGACTCTGTTTCAACCCATAAAAACAGAGTTTCAACATGCAAAAGCTTCAATGTTGAGAACCAACGTACAGAACTCACGGAAGCTAGATGGAAAGAGGTTCAAAACTCACCTTGTTTGACACCCAAGCTTCCATGCATGCTCATACTCCTTCTCTTCCAACTACCGTGCTTCTCAATTCCGGCTTCATCTCCCTCTGTTTGCATTTCGTTTCTGTGCAGAAATGAGCCATAGCACTTCCCCTCGGTTTTGTTTCTCTCGTTGCTCTTGATCACAGCTTCTTTCTTGGTCTCTCTCCCATTTTCTTCATCTCACGTATGCTCTCATTCTCGCCCTCTATATGTCAAACTCCCACTGTGTTTTCTGTCTCTCGTCCTTGGTTCTGAGTTTTTGTGCATAGGCGAATGAGAATGAAGACTGGCTCCTTCTCTCATGCTTTCACTCTCAGACTCCACGCCAGCACACACACACACCTCTGTTTCGTCGTTTTAAAACGTAGAGAAGCAAATGAATTTCCTCTCTTTTTCCAACTATCAAACTCTCGTTCTCTCACACACTGCTTTTCTCTACTTCGTGTTTCACTTCTGCATTTCTGTTTGAGGCCGATGGGAAGTGAATGGAAGAATGACGAGAAAGTGGTCTGCTGTCATGCAGAAAATAAGAGTGGAGCATGGGCGTGACTGGCACTAATTAGGATGAAAGTGTAATGCCTGCTGCTCCATTTGCTGTCGGATAGAAGAATAAAGAAGTTGTTTATGGAGCATGGGCGTTGCAGAACTGCGAGTACGTGTGGTCTGCTGATGTTAGGCCATATGGATTATTTAAGTGTGTGTGGGTATATGCTGCGAAATGGTGGAGTGTGGAAGTTATCATTCAGAATTTCCAAGAGAGAATATTCTGACTTTACTATCCGAAAATGCCAGCACATGAGCTATAATCTCTTGTCCTCTATTAATTCTTTGCTTAGCGTCTTGGTTTCAATTATATGGCCCACAATGTACATTAAAATTCCAACAATAATTCTAGGCCATTAACTTCCATAATCATTTTCCCAAAAATTCAAGGAAAATATACCTTATTTTCCCATAATTATTTCAAGTTTTCCAACTCTAAAATTTGGGATGTTACAGTGTGTGTTATATGAAAAATTTAATGTGAAATTAAAAAGAAGCTTCCACAAATAATTTATATTTTACGATCTACCTTTTAAGTTATAGAAGAAGTCCGTTAAGAATTTTTCTTTCGAATTAAATTATTTTCATAACCTGGATCGGTTAGCCATCCGAATGGAAGCATGTCCAAATCAGGCCAAGAACTGTCATTTAAACCTCTGATTCCTATCAACTTAGCAGAAGCAAATTCCCTGAGAATAGAAACAGTTGTTAGTTACTTTTTATAAAAGTTGATTATTTAAGAAAACGGGAACAAAAGAATAATACATATAAACACACCAAATGATGCTGGGTTAGGACCAAATTGGGGGCACAAAGTTTGAAAATTGAAACATATTACAACATACGAACATAAACACGAACACAACAACATTTGAAACAAATAGAACATGAAGTTGCAACCAAAATATTTTTTTAAAAAAACAGCTTTTTCATTGAACTCACGGAAAGAAGACACGTTTATTTTTCTTGAGGCTAAATTATATCACATCTCTAAAACTTTGGACCATATACAAATAACTTCATCAATCTTTAAAATATAATAATACATCTCCAAGAGCTTTCAATTCTATACAGATAACCCTCAACTGTTAATTATGTTCCCTCCTTAACTTTATCTTTATATGCATATAATCCCATCAAAATTTGAACCATATATAAATAACCCCAATTTGAAGCTCTGTGCAAATAAGTCATGCACACAATTAATCGTATGTAAGTTATCTGCATAAATGTAAGAGTTTAATTGTAGTTGTAAAGTTTCATAAGGAAGTTTATATGTACTTGATTCAAAATTTAGGGGTCATGTATGTATAACTGTCAATGTTAAAACTTAGTAAGTAATAGAATACAATGATTAATCACCTTGAGACATTAAAGTGATCTGTCATTTGTTGCCACTGATCCCAATAATCTCCAGTTATACGATACATATTAACTATTCCACTTACTTGCCTAGCCATCTGTGGCGTTGCAGACACTCCAGGAGACAAAGAAAGCACTATGGAACGATTAAGCTCCTTCAAAATCTAGATATATGACATATCGTTTCTCGTTTAATTTGCCGTGATTCAAATCACTGAAGAATATAGTCTTAAATCTTTGTTAGAATCAATATAAGTGAGTGAGAGAAGAATATATAACGTAGCTTACCCCAGATACTGTAGTTATTTCATCTATGTCCAAGTTATCTCCAAACACGCAGTCAAGTTTCACTGCAAAAAAGAGAAGAATAAATTCATATTAATAAAATCTACTAGGACGACATTCGTTGCTTATTTTGCAGAAAATTATAACATTTTGTACATGATATTGTGAAATTATATTACAAAAGTGTTTCTATAATTAGGATAGGAAAGAGTACTATTGATGATTTTGTAAATCTATATTACGTAGGGTTGGAGCAAGACACAGATCAAGATCTTGACCGAGACTACTCTTTGTTATATAATAGAACCCAAAAAAAAAAAAAAAGTGCCCCTGTGGCCCGAAGCATTTCAATAATAAAAAATGTGCCGTTTTGGAAAAGTGAATACTGGCCAATGATTCTTACACTCAATCAAACCCGCTTGTCTCTTTTAATCACAAGTTCATCTTCCATAAGTCATCAGTTTTTTTTTTTAAATCATTTAAAAAAAATCTATAAACTAAAGTCTATTTTTCAAATGCCAATTTCTTTTAAATTTCAATAAGGATATTTTAAGAAAAAACATGTCATATTTATTATAATTTAACTAACTTAACTATCTTCTTTAATTTAATTAAATTAGTTAAATTGTTCTTACATTGAGCATAGAATAACTCTTAATTAAATTGTATACCTCTCTCTCTCTCTATATATATATATTAAAGAATTTGTTTAAAGCATGAAATAATCTATAGTTGAAGACTGAACATACCAAAGTCAACATCCCATGAAGCATATAAGTCATAGATAGATTTCAAGTAGGCTCTTCCAGCTCCCAATGTTAAATTGATAGCCATGAAACTTTTAGGCATCCAGCTGCAAGCCCTTGACTTTATTCCTATGTCTCCCGCATGCCACTCTTTGCCAGCTTCCATATAAACACCTCCCTAAGAAATATATTAATATAATTAACAAGAAACATATATAGAGTGATTAAAACCCTTTTAAATATGTACGTATAGATATATTAGAATATTTTATATTTCTCACATTTGATTATGATTTGTTTCCAAACAGGCCTTAATTAAACTGCTCATACTTGTCAATTCATGATGAATTTAGCCGATACTATAAAAATAAAATATTTTATTAAAAAATAGTCGCTGAGGATATATAGCAGTGATGCTAGTTTGAGTTTATAAACTGAAACATCAATGTGTCCATAAACACTCAAGAACAAGCAAGTCATATGAGATTTTGGATCCCTTCCACTGAAGAGATCTCAATTAAAGAAATCAGTAAACTTTAACATTTTTTTTTCTTTTCATTTAAACTAATTTGAAGATAAGAATTTCTTATTATAACCTTTTTGGAAAATATATTTTCTAACATGAAAAATAGGGGAAAATATCTAAAATACTCTTATACATGCCAAAATTAATTGCGAACTCAAAATTATGGTTATCTTATAAACCACTATTACCAATTTTTTATATTTGCTTCGGTTAATATTCACTTTTGCCTAATTTTTCGCATATAGGAGCTGTGCGCATCAAAAAGTTTTGTGATCAATATCGCTTTGAATGTATTAAAAAGGAAGCAGAGTCGCCCTAACCGTTGACATTACTCTTTTCTAATATTTTCAAGCAATATTGATCCAAATGCAAATTCCCGATATTTGCTTTTGGATCAATATTGGGTCTTCACCCTTTTTACTTATGTCATCTACATACCATCTGAATTAAATTTCGAGAGTTCAAATGTCATAAAACCCTCAATTCAATTATTATTTTTTCTTTATTAAATGGATGACTTACCGTCTCTGTATCTAATATGGGAGTGTTTTGTTCAACAACTTGAGTGCTAATTCCAGCCATCAGATGAATACCAAACTTCAAACCCATACTATGAACTTTATCAGCGACTGATTTGAATCCATGCCCACCAATAGAAGAAGGCCACCTGTCTGGATCAGGAAGCAACCTGCCCCATTCATCCTTGTTTTCTTTCCCAAAAGACAGATCGCCACCATCAAGACTCCGATACCAAAGAAAATCCACCACGGCGTACTACCCAAAAAAACCAAGGGAAAAGAGAAAATTTATTATTAATTATTGAGAAAATTATATTAGCTATTTTCAAATGGACGTCCTTAACTATGAGAATGGAAGAAGAAAATATGGGAGTCCTTGAAAAATTGAAACAAAATTATTAAACCTTTCCAAGAATATGAATATATTAAAGATGACTATTCATTATTTATATGTCCATTTTGTTTCTTTGTAATTTAATTTTATTATCCTTTTACACCGATATATATCGAGGCATCATATAAAAGTGTTTGTTACGGATTCAACCAAGGGTTGAAAACAAACCGAAAATTTAATTGCTATATACAAAGAAAATCCCCCCACTGCATACGACTATTCATTTCTGTATGTTCGTTTATGGTTCATTATATTTATATCCCATCAATAATGGCTAAAAATAAGGATGAGAATTTAATTATACTTTACCTCATATCCATGAGGAAAAAGACGCTGGGAAAGTACTTCGGCATTCTGTAAGAATTCTTCCTGAGAAATTATCCAACTGAAGGAATCATAGGAATTCCAGCCTCTTGGTGGAGCGATAGCATTTTGAGACGACACACTGAAAATTAAAACGTTCTAATGAACTATCTAAAGAGGAAAGCGAAATTAAACGACTTCCCTTTTCTTGTATTTACCAAAAATCAAATCTCTCCCATTAAAAACAAAAATATTTATTTGAAGTGGAAGAAGGTAAACATCATAACTTAGAGACCGCTATCACTGTGCTTAACTCCTGAAGATATATATCATCGTAGAGTTAGGAGAGATATGTCGTACCTCTGAGTTAAGAGACAGAGAAAGAAGAAGAGAGACACGGAGAACTCCATAGTTGCTTGTGATGATTGGTATTTACACTACTGTATGTTCTCTTATTTATACTGGAAAATGTCTTATCCACATTTATTATAGGTATTTATGTGCACGGAAAGACGTGGATATTATTTAAACGCGCATGAAGAACTATTATATGTGCTTGTACGTGGCTTTTCGTGGATAAGGACGCTCTGCTGTAGTGATTTTAGATGATTTGTGTATGTCGTTTTGTTATTTTTCTTTCCTTATGGGAGGGGGGGAAAAATTTCCATTTTGGTAAAAGCGTCTGTTTTGACAGATTGCTTATATTTACGGGTGAGAGTAGGACATGCGCACAATTATATTCAAAGAAACAGAAAAGAGGATGAAGTAGCCTCATAAAATATTGGATAGAGTCACAAGCTGCGTCACGATGACCAGGTCAAGACTCCAGCCCATTGCCACCTGGCCAACTGCCTCCTTCCCTCGCATTTTCCATCTTTTTGTTTGTTCCTACGTTTTAACTTCATTTTATTTATTCTTGCATTTTCTTTTTTATTTTACCAATTTTATATTTTCATTTTGAACCATGAGTTATTATATGCCAGTAGTATATGAGCAATATTTAGGTACCACATATGAGATATGACCCACTCATATCTCCATAGATGTAACACCTCATTTTCATCACCAAAAACTCGGTCAAAATATTGAAAATACCTTCAAAAGAGTTCAACAATATCCAAATCCTTTTACAATGTTACCATTCCGAATAAAACCCGTAATACATAATCAGAGTAAATTCCAGAAAATATTTCAGAGTTTAATACAAAACAGAAGTCTTAGGTTCATGGCAAATAAAATAACATAACATAAACTATAGGAGTACAAAAGAGCTTCCAGAGCTCACTCCATAGGTGCCTTCCCTTGCTCTCTACCAGAATAATCACCTGAAAAATGTTAATATGGGATGAGATTCCACGTCTCAGTAACTACTGAATATTTCTACCGTACACGAGCAAATAATATATGACAAAAAGATATGGGCTGATTTCAAATATATATGTAGATTCCATAATTTCTCATACAAAATAATTTATACTAATAGTCATCAATATAGAAGGTAATAAAACATATATATCTCAAAAGTTCTCTTCTCATGTCTTTACAGATTATTCATCATTATATCAGATTCTTGAACTGTTCAGAAATGCATTATGCAGTATGCAGCCTCCCTTATACCACCTCCATCCGTATCCGCTGACTGGAGCCATAGGCTAACACATAGTCCAATAGAAACTCATTCATTTGACTGAATTGTTCCAAGCTCACCAAAACTTAAGATACACCCGGCCAAAGGTATAGAGCTTAAATCTGGACTATGGCTCCCCTCCTTTAAAATAACTAAGGAGGTGTCACATGTCCCACAACTCCAATGAAATCCCGGCCAGAGGAAAACATGGAAGATGGGGCCCTGAAAAGTACCATCCACTGTGCACCGAGTGGTGGCATAAACAATTCTTATCATTCAATTCCCTCCTTACTCCACCCATCACAATACAACCGCCATGATGTATTTACTAAAAAATAATGCATTATTATACCATTATATACGTTGATATGCGTATCTGTGAATAGTAAAATACTATGCGTATCTGTGAATAGTAAAATACGGTATATACATGAATAGTAAAATGAGTAGTAAATACGGTATACGTGAATAGTAACATGAATAGTAAATACGGTATACGTGAATAGTAACATGAATAGTAAATACGGTATACGTGAATAGTAAAAATGAATAGTAAATACGGTATACGTGAACAGTAAAAATGAATAGTAAATACGGTATACGTGAATAGTAAAATGAATAGTAAATACGGTATATGTGAATAGTAAAATGAATAGTAAATACGGTATATGTGAATAGTAACGTACGTATAAATAGTACCTCTACAGATTTGCAAGTCAAAATTCCCACACCAGATCTTAAAACCATAAATATTTTCTAAATATTCTTGCCAAAATAGTAAACAAACAAATTCATAATCATACATAATTCACAAGTATAAGGAAGAATATTCAGAGTTACCTGTTACTTGCTAATACCCGAATCACCAACCAGCTATTATAACTCTCAAGCAAATATCTCTACTCTCTCTCTCTCTCTCTCTCTCTCTACCTCTCTCTATGGCTCTTAGAAGTTGTGAAGAATGAAATGAAATGGAAGGTCTATTTATAGTTGGAAAATGGGTCTTTAAGTGTAATTTTCGTCTCTGGGTCATTTTACGTAATTTTTCCAAAAATTAAAAAGAAACCCTCCCGTGACTACTCTCAGCCGCCCTCGTGAAAGTTTTAAAAAAATTTTAATAATATAATATTATAAATTAAATAGTAAAATATTATTACGTGGGTCCCGCGTGAATTTTTTCAAAACTCACGAGAAAGGTTGTCGCTCACGGGAAGTTTGCAGAGAATTATTTTGGCCGTGGGTCCCGCATGAATAGTAAATACGTATTTAGGAATAGTAAATACCGTATTTTTAAATAGTAAATACGTATTTGTGAATAGTGAACACTATTCATATTTCACAAATTTCAAGTATTAAATACGTATTTGCGAATAACATATATATATATATATATATTTTTTTTTAAATACGTATTTGTAAATAGTAAAAACGTATACGTGAATAGTAAATACTATTCACGGGGCCCACAAAATACGGATTTCAAATTTATCACTTTCCAAAAATAGAGCCTACTAGTCTTCCCAAAATAGGTTTATGTTCAAGATATTAGATTCAAAATTCAGGATGTTACATTTCTCCCCTCCTAAAAGAAAATTTTGTCCTCAAAATTTCGCTATAATAAGAATTCTAACCTATTTAAATAAATGAGGATAGGTTTGTCGCATGCTCTCCTCCGTTTCCCAAGTAGCATCTCCGGGAGCCATTCCTTTCCACTCGACCTTTACAAGTCTAATGGTCTTGTTTCTTAATTTCTTGTCCCTTGCATCAACAATCCGCTCCGACTCGGCTTTATACGTCATGTTATCCTTGAGTTCTACCTCTTCTACTTCTATAATGTGGGAAGGATCCGGTTGGTATTTCTTCAGTTGCGATACATGAAAGACATTGTGAAGATTCGCAAGCTGTGGAGGTAATGCAATTCTGTAAGCTACCGGTCCAACTTTCTCCAAAATCTCATAAGGACCCATAAAACGAGGCGAAAGCTTCTTTGCTCGTATTGCTCTACCAATGCCAGTCATTGGTGTGACTCTTAAGAATACATGTTCGCCCACCATGAACTCCAACGGTCGTCTTCTCTTGTCAGCATAACTCTTCTGTCGACTCTGAGCAGTGAGAAGTTTCTGTTGAATCACCTTAATCTTTTGAGTCGTCTCGTCCACAAGTTCTGGACCTATTAAAATTCGCTCATTCAATTCCGTCCAGCAAATAGGAGATCTACATTTTCTTCCATACAAAGCCTCATAAGGTGCCATCTCAATGCTGGAGTGATAACTATTGTTATATGCAAACTCCGCAAGATGAAGATGATCGTCCCAACTTCCTTTTAGTTCGATTGCACAAGCCCGCAACATGTCTTCCAGAGTTTGAATAGTCCTCTCAGTCTGCCCGTCAGTTTGAGGATGATAAGCGGTACTATAACTCATCCGAGTTCCCATAGCATTCTGCAATGCTTTCCAAAATCGTGAAGTGAATCGTGGATCACGATCAGATACGATGCTATTCGGTATCCCATGCAATCTGACAATCTCCTTCATGTAGATCTTTGCTAGTCTCTCCAATGAGTATTCTGCTGCAATTGCTAGAAAATGAGCTGACTTAGTTAACCTATCAACAATTACCCAAATGGCATTATGTCCGGATGTCATTAGAGGAAGCCCCATGATGAAATCCATAGAGATGCTGTCCCATTTCCACTCTGGGATATCCAAATTCTTTAATAATCCAGGAGGTTTCCGATGTTCGATCTTGACTTTCTGACAAGTCAAACAACAAGTGACAAAGTCAGTCACATCTTTCTTCATGCCCCGCCACCACCAATTCCGCTTGAGATCATGATACATCTTGGTTGCTCCGGGATGGATAGTGTATTTACTCCGATGTGCCTCCTCTAGTATGAGCTTTTTTATTTCTCCATCATTAGGTATGCACACTTTTCCTTTATACCTTAATATCCCATCTCTATCGATCCCAAATTTCGATTCTTTTCCTTCTTCAATATCTTCCCTCACATTTAATAGATACTCATCTTCGAGCTGAGCGAATTTAATCTCTTTCCAAATTGTGCTTTCAATAGTTAATGCTTCCATGGTAGCGACCAAACCTGACATTACATCAATAGATGTACTTGGTATCTCCTCGAGCAATTTATGTTCTCTGATCATCATCTGGGCTACATGGATTGTCTTTCTACTTAAGGCATCTGCTACAACGTTCGCCTTTCCTGGATGATACTTCAATTCGAAGTCGTAGTCCTTGATAAACTCCATCCATCTCCTCTGTCGCATGTTGAGCTCCTTTTGGTCGAACAGGTACTTCAGACTTTTGTGGTCACTATAAACCTCGAACTTTGAACCGTAGAGGTGATGCCTCCAAATCTTCAGAGCGAACACTACTGCTGCCAGTTCTAAGTCGTGAGTAGGATAGTTCCCTTCATGTGGCCTTAACTGTCGAGAAGCATAAGCTACTACCCTACCATTTTGCATTAATACACACCCAAGACCTTTCTTGGAAGCATCTGTGTACAAAGTAAAGGTCTGAGCAGGATCTGGAATTATAAGTACTGGTGCCGTAGTCAACTTAGTCTTCAAATTTTGGAAAGCTGCTTCACACTTTTCGTCCCATACAAATGGTTGTCCCTTCCTTGTTAACTTAGTCAAAGGCATAGCTATTTGCGAAAAGCCCTTGATAAATCTCCTATAATAGCCAGCTAGACCTAGAAAACTCCTGATCTCAGTCACGGACTTTGGTCGTTCCCATTGGAGAACTGCTTCAACTTTAGTATGGTCCACTGCAACACCTTCAGCCGATACGACATGGCCTAGGAATTTTACTTCCTTCAACCAAAATTCACACTTAGACAGTTTCGCATAGAGCTTGTGCTCCTTCAACACTTGTAGCACGATTCTAAGGTGCTCTTTATGCTCTTCTTCATCCTTAGAGTAGATAAGGATGTCGTCAATGAAAACCACTACAAATTTATCTAGATATGGTCGGAAAATTCTATTCATGTAATCCATGAATACTGCTGGAGCATTTGTTAGCCCAAATGGCATAACAAGAAATTCATAATGGCCATATCTAGTTCTGAATGCAGTTTTTGAGACATCTTCAGCTTTGACTCTCAGTTGGTGATAACCTGATCTGAGGTCGATCTTGGAGAATATGGATGCTCCCTTCAACTGATCAAGTAGATCGTCGATCCTGGGTAAAGGATATTTATTCTTTATAGTCACTTTATTCAACTGGCGATAGTCAATGCATAGTCTCAGGCTCCCATCTTTCTTCTTCACAAAGAGTACGGGCGATCCCCAAGGAGATACACTGGGTCTGATAAAACCCTTTTCTAACAATTCCTCGATCTGCCTCTTCAATTCTGCTAGTTCCGATGGAGACATTCGGTAAGGAGCTTTAGATATAGGTTCCGTTCCAGGTACGAGATCAATAGAAAATTCTACTTCTCTCTCTGGGGGTAAACCTGTCATTTCTTTCGGGAATACCTCCGGAAACTCGTTTACCACTTCGATATCTTCTATCCCTTCCTCTACTTCTGCTTGAATGGAGAAAAACACCATGTACGCAAGACAACCATGATGAACAGGCTTTTCATCTTGTACTATAGACAATAATTGTGGTCTACTATGACTCATAGAGTCATCCGCAAGAGAGATAGTCTTCCTCTTGCAGTCAAGGATGATGTCATTAGCTGACAACCAATCCATCCCTATTATTACATCGATACCCTTCGTGGGTAAACAAACAAGGTCTATATTTGAGATCCTATTATCAATCTCAATCGTACAATTTAAGCAAGCCCTAGAAGTTTTTACTGAAGCTCCCGCCGGTGTAGAAATAATCATATAATAAGGCAATTCACTCACTCTTAAATTCAATCGAGGCACACAGTCGTATGATATAAAAGAGTGTGTGGCACCAGAATCAAATAAGGCTTCTACTTCAAGACCTTGGAGTTTGAGGATACCTTTAATCAGATTTGGTGAAGCACTTGCCTCCTGATGTGATAGTGCAAACACTTTCCCTGGCACTGCAGTTCTAGCATCCTTGGCCCCTCGAGGCTCCTCCTCACAAAATCTGGAAATGTGTCCTGGCTTTCCACAGTTGAAACACGTCACACATGGTCCTTGGTGTATTCTTCCACACTTGGCACACATCTGATTGTTGGCGGTGCTTGCAGCAGGAGCTGTGGATCCCCTATATGAACTCTGACCTCCACTGAAGTGACTCCTTTGAGGTCCTTTGAATTGACTCCTCGGTGGTCTGCTGAAATGACTTCTTTGGGGTCCAGTAAAATAACTCCTCGATGGTCCACCAAAGTGATTTCTGGATGGTTGGCTAAACCGCGTATTCACATTACTGAAGTTGTGACTCTGCTTCTTAGTAACTCCTCCCGTTGGTCTCATGAGGTGTGTAGATCTGGCCTGAAAGCTCTTCATCTTCTCAGCTTCCTCTTCTCGTTTGTTCCTTGCTATCGTGCGCAGTTTGTCACATATTTCTTCAAAATCCCTTGTTTCATCAAGGAACGGTGATAGAGCTGTTTTTAGGTCTGGTCTAGCTTTTTCAACCAATCGAGCACTCAACCATTTAGAGTTGTTCTGTGAATATCCGCAGAATTTAGACAACTCTAAAAAGCGAGTAATAAATTCGTCTTCATGTAATTCCCCTTGCCTGAATGTGAGGAATTCAGTTTCTTTCTCTATTCTGATTGAAGGGGAAAAGTAATAATTTTCGAACTTTTCCTTAAACTCTTCCCACGTCATCTCAGCATTTCCTTTTGTTTTGGTGCTTTCCCACCATTCTTCAGCTGCTTTCTGCACCAATTGTTCAGCAACCATCACCTTTTGTTGTGAGCTAATCTCGATAACTCTGAAAATCTTTTCTACACGCTTCAGCCACTCCAGTGCTGCAATCGGATCTAGCTTCCCCTCGAACATTGGTGGAGTAAACTTCCGAAATTTTTCCCAAACCTCAGTAATAGGTAAGGGATGATACTGAGAATGAGAACCGCTACTACCTCCATCTTCAGTACGAGAATAACTTCCTCCCCTAGATTGATGGTCAGAAGGTGTGACTTCCAAAGCCTTCTCCTTTCCTTCCTTGCCACCTTGGCCTCTTCCTTTTGCTAGTTCATCCTCGTGTCTATTCACTTTCTCTCTCATCTCCAGGATGACGTCTCGTAATTCTGCCAAAAGGGCATTGTTATCCTGAGGATGGGGACCATCTTGATGCGGAGGGAGACCTCTTTGGGACGGAGCAGGGGTTGAATTAGTTCTTCGGGTTCTTGCCATTATCTCCTCCTATGATTAATACTATAAGGACACTAAACAAATAAAAATAGCTAAATAAATTCTAAATCTAACAAAGGGAAGTGTTCATGTTATGATATTTAATTTGCCACGAACTTTAAAAAAAAAATTTAAGAAATCACTTTAAACAAAATTGCCATGGAACCTTTAGCTCTGATACCAAAAATGTAACACCTCATTTTCATCACCAAAAACTCGGTCAAAATATTGAAAATACCTTCAAAAGAGTTCAACAATATCCAAATCCTTTTACAATGTTACCATTCCGAATAAAACCCGTAATACATAATCAGAGTAAATTCCAGAAAATATTTCAGAGTTTAATACAAAACAGAAGTCTTAGGTTCATGGCAAATAAAATAACATAACATAAACTATAGGAGTACAAAAGAGCTTCCAGAGCTCACTCCATAGGTGCCTTCCCTTGCTCTCTACCAGAATAATCACCTGAAAAATGTTAATATGGGATGAGATTCCACGTCTCAGTAACTACTGAATATTTCTACCGTACACGAGCAAATAATATATGACAAAAAGATATGGGCTGATTTCAAATATATATGTAGATTCCATAATTTCTCATACAAAATAATTTATACTAATAGTCATCAATATAGAAGGTAATAAAACATATATATCTCAAAAGTTCTCTTCTCATGTCTTTACAGATTATTCATCATTATATCAGATTCTTGAACTGTTCAGAAATGCATTATGCAGTATGCAGCCTCCCTTATACCACCTCCATCCGTATCCGCTGACTGGAGCCATAGGCTAACACATAGTCCAATAGAAACTCATTCATTTGACTGAATTGTTCCAAGCTCACCAAAACTTAAGATACACCCGGCCAAAGGTATAGAGCTTAAATCTGGACTATGGCTCCCCTCCTTTAAAATAACTAAGGAGGTGTCACATGTCCCACAACTCCAATGAAATCCCGGCCAGAGGAAAACATGGAAGATGGGGCCCTGAAAAGTACCATCCACTGTGCACCGAGTGGTGGCATAAACAATTCTTATCATTCAATTCCCTCCTTACTCCACCCATCACAATACAACCGCCATGATGTATTTACTAAAAAATAATGCATTATTATACCATTATATACGTTGATATGCGTATATGTGAATAGTAAAATACTATGCGTATCTGTGAATAGTAAAATACGGTATATACATGAATAGTAAAATGAGTAGTAAATACGGTATACGTGAATAGTAACATGAATAGTAAATACGGTATACGTGAATAGTAACATGAATAGTAAATACGGTATACGTGAATAGTAACATGAATAGTAAATACGGTATACGTGAATAGTAAAAATGAATAGTAAATACGGTATACGTGAACAGTAAAAATGAATAGTAAATACGGTATACGTGAATAGTAAAATGAATAGTAAATACGGTATATGTGAATAGTAAAATGAATAGTAAATACGGTATATGTGAATAGTAACGTACGTATAAATAGTACCTCTACAGATTTGCAAGTCAAAATTCCCACACCAGATCTTAAAACCATAAATATTTTCTAAATATTCTTGCCAAAATAGTAAACAAACAAATTCATAATCATACATAATTCACAAGTATAAGGAAGAATATTCAGAGTTACCTGTTACTTGCTAATACCCGAATCACCAACCAGCTATTATAACTCTCAAGCAAATATCTCTACTCTCTCTCTCTCTCTCTCTCTCTACCTCTCTCTATGGCTCTTAGAAGTTGTGAAGAATGAAATGAAATGGAAGGTCTATTTATAGTTGGAAAATGGGTCTTTAAGTGTAATTTTCGTCTCTGGGTCATTTTACGTAATTTTTCCAAAAATTAAAAAGAAACCCTCCCGTGACTACTCTCAGCCGCCCTCGTGAAAGTTTTAAAAAAATTTTAATAATATAATATTATAAATTAAATAGTAAAATATTATTACGTGGGTCCCGCGTGAATTTTTTCAAAACTCACGAGAAAGGTTGTCGCTCACGGGAAGTTTGCAGAGAATTATTTTGGCCGTGGGTCCCGCATGAATAGTAAATACGTATTTAGGAATAGTAAATACCGTATTTTTAAATAGTAAATACGTATTTGTGAATAGTGAACACTATTCATATTTCACAAATTTCAAGTATTAAATACGTATTTGCGAATAACATATATATATATATATATTTTTTTTAAATACGTATTTGTAAATAGTAAAAACGTATACGTGAATAGTAAATACTATTCACGGGGCCCACAAAATACGGATTTCAAATTTATCACTTTCCAAAAATAGAGCCTACTAGTCTTCCCAAAATAGGTTTATGTTCAAGATATTAGATTCAAAATTCAGGATGTTACAATAGACATAATTAAACTTGCCCAGCTGAAAATGTTGATCAATAAGGAGATTTGACCTGATCCATTCGGACTTGCCCCTCGAACTCGCATAGTCAAAATATTTTTATTTTTTCATATTGATTGTTGAGAAGCACACATCTTTACATGATGTTCATTTCGTTTTAATTTGGTTATGCTGTATTGTTGTGTTTTTTATACACTATTATTAGTTTGTTTGTTGGCAATTAAGTTTTATTTAACTAACATTGTAGGATTTAAATAAGCTTCAATCCTTATTGAACTTATTCAAAGCCTACTAAGGCCTTCAAAATATATTTTTTCAAGCATATTTAAAGGTATACATTCTAAATATGTCTATTAAAAAAGGCTTCAGGTCTTACCAAACCTTTCAAAGACTCAGGTTCAAACCTAAAAAAAAGCATGTATGTAGGCTCTGGCTTTAAGCCTCTATTATAGGGTCAGGCTTATTTGATTAAAGTCTGGTCTAACCTGTTTTCACCTCTAGCTACTTATTGGTGAGGCTAAGAGACATATACAGTGAATATGTGCGTGTAATTGTCTTCAATTGGCTTTCATATTGAAGATTGAGAACACATTTCCCTATTGGCTTGAAGGTCTACCAAAGTTAGGGGTACTCATTTTAAGCAATAACAAGTTCTATGGGGCTATTACTTGTTCCAAAACCAAGCATCCCTTTTACAAGTTGAGGATTTTTGACATTTCCAACAACCATTTCAATGCATCTTTGCCAAAAGCATTCATACATAAAAGAATTTAAAAGACTGATGAAGATAGATAATGTTGAAACCGGATTGCTATCCGGAAAGAGATTTGCCGTGTCTATCAAAATAACCAGATTTAATAAAAGATTTGTAATAAAATAACCAGACAAAAAAAAAAGTGCGTCATTAATACGAGAGCAGAATGAAGTTGTACCTTGATTAATGTCACCATCAGCAAGTATGGGCTGATCTTTGATAGTTAGTACTAGAGTACCACCTTCCATTACTTTGTCAAGACCATGAAGAACTTTGACCCCTGCTAAATTATCTGAAAAGAAAATATTTGATCTAAGTAGTTTGACCTATGAGATTGTCTGTTATATAATAATAATATTAATAATAATACATGACAGTTCAACAAGTCAGTTATCCTAAGGCTTCCATAATTATAATAGTTATGAATATAACCGTTAGGATTAGTATGGTATATATATAAAGGCTCATTCCTCAATTTGTAACTGTGTTGTGAGCATATGCATAATGAAGTGAATTATTCCATCCCTATTCATCTGTTTTCCTAACGTTGTCTGTTCTCCTTTTTCCCCTCCGATCTCTGGCTCTTTTCCTCTCTATCTTCCTTTTCTCTCTTCCTCTCTCATTCCAGATTACAATACTGTAAAATTATCATAAAGCATGTGTAGTTTTAAGTTTCTCATATACAAGTTAAAGGCAAAAATTGCTGGAAGGCTTCTAGGACAGTGACAAATGTCGATTATGCTTGGCAATCACTATTTTCAAGAGTTTTTTATTGTGCTAAAACTGAAATTAGGGGTGAGATATGATGATTAATTTTGCCTATTATATGACTTTCATGCAAAGGTTCATGAAGTTGAAAACAAAAATTTTGTTTAATCGTTGCAGAAACCCGTAACTCCTTATATTCATCATGAATTATTAACCTTAACTCATTACGTTAATTAGTTAATAACTATTAATCCGTAACTCTTTATGATACTCATGAAAATTCATAAAAATTTATAATATTTATGAGTTTCAAACTGTTGGGGTTTAGGTGTAACATCCCAAAATTTTGGAGTTGGGAAATTAGAAATATTGTTTGGGAATTTGCTATGGAAATTTGGCCTGAATAATTATAAAGTCAGTTTTTAGAACTTAGGGCCTATGTTCCTTGAATTTTTGGGAAAACAATTTTTGAAGTTAATGGCCTAGAATAATTTTTGGAATTTATTTGGTACTAGTGCCAAATATTAAGGAAGGGGTAAATGATAATTTAAATACCCTAAAAATTAAAATGAATTTGGGCCAATGCAAGTGCAATTGGGTGAACTAGTGCGTGCTCCATCAAGTCATTGAAGGCATGATCATTAAATCTCCATCAGCCCATGCACATGCATGCAGAACCAATTGGGCCATTTATTCATCAATCACAACCCAACATCAAATTACAATTTCTAGCCCATTTCACCTCAGCTCCAAAACGCAGCAGCAGGCACCCAAATATATTAAATCAGCCCATACTCCTTTGATTACGCCAACAGCACCATACTCCTCTGAACAAATCTCAGCAAGTCCAACATGCCATGCCTGACAAGAATTTTCACGCCAATCCCCTCATCTTCTACCACATCACTCCCTACATGCACCAAATATTAAATTTGGACAGCTCTTCACCACATGCATCAGCAGCCCATACTCCACTAAGTTCTCGAACTCAGCAGCATGTGTACTCCCTCATCTATTCATTCGGCCCAACACCAGAAAACACCAAGAATGTGTGATGGAGATAATGAAGCCGAGGAAGTGTTATGGTTCTTTCCTACACAGAAACAAAGTGCAAACAGAGGGAGAGTTGTGACCAAGAGCACCGGGGGAAAAGAAAACTGAACGAAAGAAAGATGAAAGGAAAGCTGAAGGAAACCAACTAGCCAGCCCTCATTCTCCATATTTCCTACAGCTAAACATTTGCAGAAAACAAAGGAGAATTTTGAAGTTTTGAACCACGCATGCAAGCTTTTGGATTCAAACAAGTGAAGGTGCTAAAAAGAATAAGAGAAGTTAAAGAAGGAACAGAGACTAAGCAACTGAAGAACCATATATGCAAACTTGGGGTTCGATTAAGGTGAGTTTTTGAATCTCTTCCTTCTAACTTCAACTAATCCTACACTTTAGTTTCTGCTGTGTGGATTAAAGCAATAACCGAGAATGATATTTCCTTGTTCTTGGGCCACAAAACAGTAAGCATTGAGGTCTAACATGCATGCTTGAGGTTCTAAAGTCGCTAAAGTTGAAGCTTAACGTACATGCATGTGATATTGGGTTCTAATTAATTGCTGATAGACCATGGCTTGCTGTTTCGAGGTATGAATAGCTGAACCAAGTGCTTGCTATTTCTAAGTATAAAGCCTTGGATTCTCTGGAATCAAGGAGCATCGAATGATTATGATTCTGTTTTTGGTAATGACCATAAATACCATTTGGAGCTGCATGCACGTTGATTGTTCTGTTTTTTTGAGTGCAGAAACAGAGCCAAAAAGTCATTAGCTACAGTAAAATCGTGGATGAACAGTGCATGTGTGAACAGGATTCGTATGCTGATGTCATGTGCTGGAAAACTGAAATTCAGCTGAAGCAGTGAACTTTGACCAAGGTAAAACTAGGGCAAACGAACTCTTTTGACTCTGAAATTTTTACAGGAGATAGTACACTCCTTAAGCTTTAAAATAAGCTTTGGTTCACCGAAAACGGAGGTCTACAACTCCGGTTATGATTTTTCGAAGTTGGGCCAAAATCTGGAGAAAATTCTGGTTTGCCACAGGAGCAGTCAGATGATGTGGCATTTCGGGATGACCAAACAAAATCATTAAATTGTGAAATTTTCCAGTTAAATAGTAGACTCAGAGAGGCTTAATTTGATAGGTAATCCGTCGAATTCCGATAAGAATCGAAGGAGATACGGATTTTTGAAGTTGACCTATTAAACTGAAATGTTTTCTGGACAGCAAAGAAAGAATGAAAATCTGGGAATGATACAGAAAGAAATAAGTCTAGTGATTAGTTGTATATGAAACTAGACTTAATTAATGACAAATAGAAATTTGAATCACCCCAATCGGAGTCCTATATAATTATTGGTGATTTTTCGAAATTAGGCCAAACTGCTGATAGCTTTTGCTACCATTCGAAATTAAAAAGAAATGGCCAAAGTAATGAGAATAAACTCCGAGCGTGTAAGAATGCCTATGAGGCAAAGATAAGCTATTATGTATTTGGTTCACTTGGCTCTAATAATATGGCGATGTGTTTAGGGCCATGAGAAGTCAAGAAGAAGAAGAAAGAAAATAAATGGAAGATACTTAGCTTCAAGCAATTCCGTAGATGAAAGAGAAAGTACAGCCGGAGGACATAGGCTAAGGTAGTGGACTTACCCTACTTGCGTGTATTGATTTATCTGCTTGTGTGATAATATGCATGATTGCTTTACTTGCTTGTTTAATATATTTGAATGGTTGAAGCTCTGTTTCTATTTATGCTATGGCCATGAGTATATTTTATGAAGCATTGTAGCATGCAGAAATGTCATTATGTTAACATGAGCCTATGTAAGGCAAGCATATCATACACTAGCATTTATCTTACATGCATTGTTCGGTAATGTTTGCTACTGAGATTCCCCAGAATCTCACCCTCCACAACCAACGTTTAGGCAGGTGAGCACGACAGAGAAATGCTGCAAGGGAAGATTGCTTGAAGTTGCTGTAGAAAGTAAGAGCAAAGCAGACACTCTGATAGTTGTGACAACGGCCCTGAAGAATGTTGATGCTTCCAACCGAATAATGTAGGGCCGGGTGTCTAATATTTGAGTACGTGTTTTGGGAAAGCTTCCGCATATGCCAAATCGAAAAGATCCAGATGGGTTTTTAGAATCGCACTAATCCGCCACCCGAAAGGGCGAGGCCGGTAGGGGCGTTACAGTAAAATGGTATCAGAGCATTCATTCGGCTTGAATGCTCTGATGAAGTGAATAGTATTTGAGATTTTGGTAATAAAATTACCTACTCTGATGAAGTGAATAGTATTTGAGATTTTGGTAATAAAATTACCTACTCTGATGAAGTGAATAGTATCTGTATCGATACTTGGATAATTCTGATTGATAAGTCAGAATTAGAATGGAAATCTTGGTTAAAGAATTATCTGCTCTTAATTTGGAAGTGCAATCAGAACTTAGGTTCTGACTACTGATAGTTGATTGCATAATCATAAGAAACGGAGCATTAGTGACGTATACCTAATCGAAAAGGGTATGAGCTCTAGAGAATTTGATGCCTAGCTAACCTTTGGACTGGATCCTAATGGAAGTCCATGACTAAATGTGCTTAGGCGAGAGAAATCCCATAATGGATAACCCCTAGGAAGTGTCATAGAAATTTGAAACCTCTTGATTTATGGTTTGAGTGCCTTGAGGTGTGAAATATGGTGATCCTTACGAATGCCATGAGAATATTAGAATGAATACGGTAAGGTTGATGAACCTAGAAGTTGAGTAGGCATCCAGAGGGTTGCTACCAGTTGAATTGATTCTTTAGGCAATTGAATTGGTTTGAATGAATTGAGGTATTTGGATATTGAATAGAATGATTTGAATGAATTGAGGTACTAGGATAGGGTACCGATTGAATTGAATGAATTAAGGCACTAGAATGCTGTGCCGATGTTTATGAGGGCTACCTATGAAGGATGCTCACCGAAGAGGTTGACCATTTAGAGTAGCGCAGTGGAAGCGTGGTGAGCAAGATTGGCAGATAATGGATTGAATGTCCTATGAATGGCTTAGATAGCCAATGATAGAGTCGGAAATGTGATTAGAAGAAGTAACGACCTTCTATAGCAGTTGTCTAGTTCCTGAGTTTGAAATTTTGAATTTTGAATTTTGAACTTGCCAATGCACCGGCAGAATTGTGAAATTTCTGAAATGATTTTTCTACATGAAATATTTTGAACAGAATTTGAGACCTGTTTTGTGGTCACTTTTGAACATATTGTTTCACAGAACGGCACCTTGTGGAACCCAGAATTGAAATTGAATTTTTGAATTCTAGGAACTGAAGTTTTGAATAAAATGTTTCTAGTAGAATTTGAGACCAGGTTAATGGTCACTTTTGAAATGATGTTGTCTCAAAGAATGGGTTGGAACCCTGAACTTGAAACTGAATTTTGAATTATGTGGTTGTGAAAGCAGTACAGAACTGGAAAGGTCAGAAACTGTTGTAAAAGTACTCAGTTTACTGGATCTTGCCAGACATGTTTAGAATGTTTTTGAACGCTTGCCATTGAAAAAGCTCACTGAATTGAGAATTGAATGAAAGAATTGTGCACAACGGAATTGAATATCTTGAATTGAGAATTGAAAGAAAGAATTGTGCACACGAGAATTGTACATTTCATTCTGAGAATGAAAGAAAATTCAACTCCGGTTAAAGCCGAGAAGTAATGCCCTAGAATGTGGGGTAACCCTGTATGCCATCACGGTTAAGCCGGGGGTGGTAATACGATGAGGGAATTTGAATGCTGTAATCTTGTCGCCGGTCAATCCGGGAGGTAGTGCCCTAGAATTTGGGGTAACCCTGAATGCCACGGCGGTTTAGGCCGGGTGTGGTACTTCGGCAAGAGAATATTACAGTTTGAAATGAACTACCAGCATGGTCTGCAGTAGAATGAATGTATTCTCTTGAATTTGAGCTGGCAGCGATTTTGTTGTCCTTGAAAATGTGAAAGCACTACTTTTTATAAGTGTGATTTTGAAAATGTACTGCTACCACAGAATTTTGAATATTTGAAATTGAAAATCAGAATTTTGAATATGAGACAACATAGAAGCAATATTGAAAGTAATGATGTGATTATCATTACTGATATTTTGAATTGAAAATCGTTGACGTAATTGTCTTCGTTGATGTTTTGAATTGAAAAGCGGTGCATTAGGTGATTATGTTGTTACAGGAACAGAAACTGATAGAATGGTCTAGAGAATGAACTGGTTAAGCCAGATAGTACTTGATAGCCACTGAGCTAGTCAAGAGGAAGTAGTTTAAGAACTTGAATTGAAGAAGCCTAGCACTGTGTTGTTATCTAGCTTGGTAACATTAGACCAACGTGTCTAGAGTATACATGAGATTGGAAGAATAATCAGACTGTACCGTGTTGTAGTTGTGATGCCTATGGCTTGAAGGTAACTCCTTGGGCAATAAGGCAAGAGTGTCCAGCGCTGTGGTAATTGAATAAGCCGAAAGGCTAGAATGAAATAAGCTAAAAGTTGAATGAAAATGAGGCAGTGAAGCCTGAGTAACCAAGCGCTGTGAGAATGAACTAATGAGTCCTATGAATGAATACTACACACCAGGTAGGGATGGAAACTCTTCCACATTGACCAACAAGTACGTTGTTACCTTGGTGGTCTGTGCATGAAAGGATTAGGATATGCCACTGTACCGAAGGGTTGAAGTGGCAGCGATTAAGTCGAAAACATGATAGCACTATTACTGTTTGTATAGTGCAGGTTGTGAAACGTACCGCGATCACATAAATTTTCAATGTGGGAAATTTGAAAATGAGACAGTATAGTTGAAATGAAAAGCGGTGCAGTTAGTGATTATAATGATCTCGGAATAGAGACTGTTACAGTGGTCTAGAGATCTGAACCGAGTAGGTCAGATAGGAAATTGCCAGCGTGCTAAGCAAGAGGAAAGTGGTCTGAGAGCTTAAGTTGAAGAGGCTCAGATGATTGATGAACAAATAGAGGCTCAAGGCTGTAAGACCCGATGTGAAAGATGGCACAGGGCGGTGTCCCTGGGTCGTATCACCTGTGTGATTAGCACTGTGTGGAATGCTCACAGGTATGATAACTTTGGACCAATGTGTCCAAAGAAGTTGTGAGTCTAACAGAACAGACTGTACCAGGTGGTAGTTGATATGCCAATGGCATAAAGGTGGTTGTATGGGCATTAAAGCCCGAATATCCAGTGCTACAACATTGGAATGAACCAGAAGATAGATTGAAACGGGCAGAGAAGCCTGAGTAACCAAGTGCTTAGAGAATGGACTAGTGGGTCCTGTATGGTGGAGAATTTTACCTGGGTACAGAATGAATAAGAATGTGGTATGATGATTTGTGTGCTCTGTAAGCATGCATAAGAAAGGAATAGACTAGACATCTAAAATAATTCCCCGAAGGTATAAGTTCAAATTTCGAGGACGAAATTTAAATAACGGGGGGAGAAATGTAACATCCCAAAATTTTGGAGTTGGGAAATTAGAAATATTGTTTGGGAATTTGCTATGGAAATTTGGCCTGAATAATTATAAAGTCAGTTTTTAGAACTTAGGGCCTATGTTCCTTGAATTTTTGGGAAAACAATTTTTGAAGTTAATGGCCTAGAATAATTTTTGGAATTTATTTGGTACTAGTGCCAAATATTAAGGAAGGGGTAAATGATAATTTAAATACCCTAAAAATTAAAATGAATTTGGGCCAATGCAAGTGCAATTGGGTGAACTAGTGCGTGCTCCATCAAGTCATTGAAGGCATGATCATTAAATCTCCATCAGCCCATGCACATGCATGCAGAACCAATTGGGCCATTTATTCATCAATCACAACCCAACATCAAATTACAATTTCTAGCCCATTTCACCTCAGCTCCAAAACGCAGCAGCAGGCACCCAAATATATTAAATCAGCCCATACTCCTTTGATTACGCCAACAGCACCATACTCCTCTGAACAAATCTCAGCAAGTCCAACATGCCATGCCTGACAAGAATTTTCACGCCAATCCCCTCATCTTCTACCACATCACTCCCTACATGCACCAAATATTAAATTTGGACAGCTCTTCACCACATGCATCAGCAGCCCATACTCCACTAAGTTCTCGAACTCAGCAGCATGTGTACTCCCTCATCTATTCATTCGGCCCAACACCAGAAAACACCAAGAATGTGTGATGGAGATAATGAAGCCGAGGAAGTGTTATGGTTCTTTCCTACACAGAAACAAAGTGCAAACAGAGGGAGAGTTGTGACCAAGAGCACCGGGGGAAAAGAAAACTGAACGAAAGAAAGATGAAAGGAAAGCTGAAGGAAACCAACTAGCCAGCCCTCATTCTCCATATTTCCTACAGCTAAACATTTGCAGAAAACAAAGGAGAATTTTGAAGTTTTGAACCACGCATGCAAGCTTTTGGATTCAAACAAGTGAAGGTGCTAAAAAGAATAAGAGAAGTTAAAGAAGGAACAGAGACTAAGCAACTGAAGAACCATATATGCAAACTTGGGGTTCGATTAAGGTGAGTTTTTGAATCTCTTCCTTCTAACTTCAACTAATCCTACACTTTAGTTTCTGCTGTGTGGATTAAAGCAATAACCGAGAATGATATTTCCTTGTTCTTGGGCCACAAAACAGTAAGCATTGAGGTCTAACATGCATGCTTGAGGTTCTAAAGTCGCTAAAGTTGAAGCTTAACGTACATGCATGTGATATTGGGTTCTAATTAATTGCTGATAGACCATGGCTTGCTGTTTCGAGGTATGAATAGCTGAACCAAGTGCTTGCTATTTCTAAGTATAAAGCCTTGGATTCTCTGGAATCAAGGAGCATCGAATGATTATGATTCTGTTTTTGGTAATGACCATAAATACCATTTGGAGCTGCATGCACGTTGATTGTTCTGTTTTTTTGAGTGCAGAAACAGAGCCAAAAAGTCATTAGCTACAGTAAAATCGTGGATGAACAGTGCATGTGTGAACAGGATTCGTATGCTGATGTCATGTGCTGGAAAACTGAAATTCAGCTGAAGCAGTGAACTTTGACCAAGGTAAAACTAGGGCAAACGAACTCTTTTGACTCTGAAATTTTTACAGGAGATAGTACACTCCTTAAGCTTTAAAATAAGCTTTGGTTCACCGAAAACGGAGGTCTACAACTCCGGTTATGATTTTTCGAAGTTGGGCCAAAATCTGGAGAAAATTCTGGTTTGCCACAGGAGCAGTCAGATGATGTGGCATTTCGGGATGACCAAACAAAATCATTAAATTGTGAAATTTTCCAGTTAAATAGTAGACTCAGAGAGGCTTAATTTGATAGGTAATCCGTCGAATTCCGATAAGAATCGAAGGAGATACGGATTTTTGAAGTTGACCTATTAAACTGAAATGTTTTCTGGACAGCAAAGAAAGAATGAAAATCTGGGAATGATACAGAAAGAAATAAGTCTAGTGATTAGTTGTATATGAAACTAGACTTAATTAATGACAAATAGAAATTTGAATCACCCCAATCGGAGTCCTATATAATTATTGGTGATTTTTCGAAATTAGGCCAAACTGCTGATAGCTTTTGCTACCATTCGAAATTAAAAAGAAATGGCCAAAGTAATGAGAATAAACTCCGAGCGTGTAAGAATGCCTATGAGGCAAAGATAAGCTATTATGTATTTGGTTCACTTGGCTCTAATAATATGGCGATGTGTTTAGGGCCATGAGAAGTCAAGAAGAAGAAGAAAGAAAATAAATGGAAGATACTTAGCTTCAAGCAATTCCGTAGATGAAAGAGAAAGTACAGCCGGAGGACATAGGCTAAGGTAGTGGACTTACCCTACTTGCGTGTATTGATTTATCTGCTTGTGTGATAATATGCATGATTGCTTTACTTGCTTGTTTAATATATTTGAATGGTTGAAGCTCTGTTTCTATTTATGCTATGGCCATGAGTATATTTTATGAAGCATTGTAGCATGCAGAAATGTCATTATGTTAACATGAGCCTATGTAAGGCAAGCATATCATACACTAGCATTTATCTTACATGCATTGTTCGGTAATGTTTGCTACTGAGATTCCCCAGAATCTCACCCTCCACAACCAACGTTTAGGCAGGTGAGCACGACAGAGAAATGCTGCAAGGGAAGATTGCTTGAAGTTGCTGTAGAAAGTAAGAGCAAAGCAGACACTCTGATAGTTGTGACAACGGCCCTGAAGAATGTTGATGCTTCCAACCGAATAATGTAGGGCCGGGTGTCTAATATTTGAGTACGTGTTTTGGGAAAGCTTCCGCATATGCCAAATCGAAAAGATCCAGATGGGTTTTTAGAATCGCACTAATCCGCCACCCGAAAGGGCGAGGCCGGTAGGGGCGTTACATTAGGCCCAGGAATTTTGATGACGGGGGTGAAAATAAAAAAAATATCATATCATAAATAAAAATACTTGAGATGCAATAAAGACCTAATATATAAAGAATTTTAAAAAAAATATTACAGAAATTAAGATCAGTTCATTTGACTCTTACTTTACGCGTTTTCTTATTGTTAAACTTATCTATAATTGAATTCGTGTTAAAACTTAAAACAATCTCTTTTTCAATGTTTGTAAAATAAGTATCAAGTACTTTTCTCATAATAATCACCTAAAAAGAGCCTGAATTAATTTACAAATTTCATATCACAAATTGCATCCCACAAACCTCATATCATGAATCACAAATTTTCTAAGAGAATCCTAACTTTATTTTCTTCAAATTAATGCATAAAACAAATCAGAGAGGAGGATATACGTGTTAATTATTAAAACAACATTACATAAAAGTAGAGAAACGCTATTGTAAGAAGCAAAACAGAGAATCATACTTTCAGAACGAACTTGCAAAGATCGATAAAATTATATGATTGATATACATGAGATAAAATAATTTGATTTTTTTGATACAACAATTAATATATGTGGGTCTTTTGTATTTATATACAGTAGATATAGATACTGAATATACATGGGGATGAATTGGCAGGAATGACCTCTTTGTCGTCATTTTGGGATGAAACAAGAGAATGAAGGGGAAAACCGAGCTAGAAAACCAAACAGAGGATCAAAAGCCAAACATGTAGACTTAGATGGATTGATTGGATTCCTTTCTCTCTCACCCACACGCACCCACATGCATGGCTGTTTCTATCTGATCATCAATACAGGATGGGGTTTTATACCGAGTTAAAAAGCATTAGGGATCACGGGTAGGAGGAAGGGACCACACAAAAGCATAGATAATCACCTACGAGGAATTACGCCACTGGAAGTCTGGAAGAAAAAGAATTACGCCGTCAAAGTTAACCTAAACTGAGTGAGGAGGACTACCGGTAGGGGGAAGGGGTTATATATATATTTTTTTAAAAAAAAAAAATTGGGGTGCCCACCCTAGCCCCTCCGACTCTGAGTTTAGGATAATTTGATAAAACGATTATTAGAGATTAGAATTACCTTAGATTACTCAAAGAGTTCAAGGTTATTGATGTCCTCTGATAGGATGAATAAGGTTGGAACCTTACCCTTTTATGAAAGGTTCCTTTTCCTCTCTAAACCTTTGGTAAAGACTGAAATTTAGAAAGCATAAGGATGTCAAAAAAAGGTCCAGCCCTCCCCCTTTTATAGTCTTGGTGAGCCAAAAATTCCTAGTTCTAAATTGCCTTAGGAATTTTCAACTTATGCACTAAGAAAGGAGTTTTAGGTAATAAGTCCACTACTTGTCAACCAAGTCACATTAAATCATATCTTGATTGATTGATTAAATTTAATATGATGAATCATATTCATATCTTGATTGTTGGATTGATTTAAGATGATAGATCATATTTATTTCCTTCTTTTTTTGCTCAAAAAACGTCCATAAAAAAGGGCACACAAAAAATCAGTACTTTATAAGAGTCTAACCCTAGGTGTTCACAAGAAAGGCTCAATCCAAATTTGAATTGAAAAATCCAAATCATAATGAATTAAATTCATATCTTAATTGATTGAATAATAATTTAAGATGATGGATCACATTCATCTTTTAAACTAAAATTCAAAATCATTCTTAAATCAATCCTCATTTATTATTTCAACTATCTTCATCCAATCATTATTGGATTTGTATATATATATTTATCTTTTGAATTAAAATTAAAATTAAAATTGAAACATATTACAACATACGAACATGAACACGAACACAACATGTATTTGAAACAAATAGAACATGAAGTTGCAATGAGCGAACACAGTTATTACAATCCCATCCTCGATTGGCTGTATATATATAGGAACGCTGAGAAGAGGAACGCTGATATGAGACAAAGCAATGAGCGAGAGCACAGTTATTTTAATTTTCTAATCTCAAACGACCAAAACGACGTCGTGTAAGCTCACTGAACAAAATGTTAGATCCTGTCACAGAATAAATGATTTCCCCATATATATATATATATAACAGCTTTTTCATTGAACTCACGGAAAGACACGTTTATTTTTCTTAAGGCTAAATTATATTACATCCCTAAAACTTTGAACTATATACAAATAACTTCATCAATCTTTAAGATATAATAATACATCTCCATGAGCTTTCAATTCTATACAGATAACCCTAAACTATTAATTATGTGACTTTCTTAACTTTATCTTTATATGCATATAATTCCATCAAAATTTGAACCATATATAAATAACCCCAATTTGAAGCTGTGTGCAAATAAGTTATGTACAAAACTAATCGTATGTAAGTTCTCTGCATAAATGTAAGAGTTTAATTGTAGTTGTTGCAAAGTTTCATAAGGAAGTTTTTATGTGCATCATTCAAACTTTAGGAATCATGTATGTATAACTGTTAATGCTATAATATAGTAAGTAATAGAATAGAATGATTAATCACCTGGAGACATTAAAGTGATCTGCCACTTGTTGCCACTGATCCCAATCATCTCCAGTTATACGATACATATTAACTATTCCACTTACTTGCCTAGCCATCTGTGGCGTTGTTGACACTCTAGGAGACAAAGAAAGCACTATGGAACGATTAAGCTCCTTCAAAATCTAGATATATGACATATCGTTTATCGTTTAATTTTGCCATGATTCAAATCACAGAAGAATATAGTTTTAAATCTTTGTTGGAATCAATATAAGTAAGTGAGAAAAGACTATGTAAAGTAGCATACCCCGGATACTGTAGTTATTTCATCTAAATCCAAGTTATCTCCAAACACGCGGTCAAGTTTCACTGAAAAAAACAGAATAATAAACTCATATTAATCAAATCTACTAGGATGACATTCGTTGCTTATTTTGCAGAAAATTGGAACATTTTGTACATTTTACTATTGATGATTTTGTAGATCTATATTATATAGGGTTGGAGCAAGACACAGATCAAGATCTTGAAGACTATCTTTGTAATATGACTCCCGCGGTCTCTGTGGCCAGAAGCATTTCAATAATAAAAAATGTGCCGTTTTGGAAAAGTGAATACTGGCCAATGATTTTTACACTCAATCAAAGCCGCTTGTCTCTTTTAATCACAAGTTCATCTTCCATAAGTCATTCCGTCTACAAAAAAATTCATTAAAAAAAATGTCATATTTATTATAATTTAACTAACTTAACTATCTTCTTTAATTTAATTAAATTAGTTAAATGGTTCTTACATTGAGCATAGAATCAACTCTTAATTAAATTGTATACCTCTCTATATATATTAAAGAATTTGTTTAAAGCATAAAATAATCTATAGTTGAAGACTGAACATACCAAAGTCAACATCCCATGAAGCATATAAGTCATAGATAGATTTCAAGTAGGCTCTTCCAGCTCCCATTGTTAAATTGATAGCCATGAAACTTCTAGACATCCAGGTGCAAGCCCTTGACTTTGTTCCTATATATGTCTCCCGCATACCACTCTCTGCCAGCTTCCATATAAACACCTCCCTAAGAAATATATTAATATAATTAACAAGAAACATAGAGTGATTAAAACCCGTTTAAATATGTACGTATAGATATATTTGAATATACTTCTCACATTTGATTATGATTTGTTTCCAAACAGGCCTTTAATTAAGCTTCTCGTTCATGTCAATTCATGACGAATTTTGCAGATACTATAAAAATAAATTATTTTATTAAAAAAATAGTCGCTGAGGATATAGCAATGATGTTAGTTTGAGTTTATAAACTGAAACATCAATGTGTCCATAAACACGCAAGAACAAGCAAGTGTTATGAGATTTTGGATCCCTTTCACTGAAGACATCTCAATTAAAGAAATCAGTAAACTTTAACAGTTTATTTTTTCTTTCATTTAAAGTAATTTGAAGATAAGAATCTCTTATTATAACCTTTTTGGAAAAGATTTTTGCTAACATGACAAATAGGGGAAAATATCTAAATATTCTTATTCATGCCAAAATCAATTGCGAACTCAAAATTATGGTTATCTTATAAGCCACTATTACCAGCGTTTTATATTTGCTTGGGTTAATATTCACTTTTGCCTAAATTTTTCGCAAATAGGAGCTGTGCGCATCAAAAAGTTTGTGATCAACATCGCTTTGAATGTATTAAAAAGGAAGCAGAGTCACCCTAACCGTTAACATTATTCTTTTCTAATATTTCCAAGCAATATTGATCCAAAAGCAAATTCCCGATATCTGCAGTGCTTACATAAAAACTTCCTGACCCTTTTTACTTTTGGCATCTACATACCATCTGAGTTAAATTTCGACGTTTCAAATATCATAAAACCCTCAATTTAATTATTATTTTCTCTTTATTCAATGGATGACTTACCGCCTCTGTGTCTAATATGGGAGTGTTTTGTTCAATAGCTTGAGTGCTAATTCCAGCCATTAGATGAATCCCAAACTTCAAACCCATACTATGAACTTTATCAGCGACTGGTTTGAATCCATGCCCACCAATTGAAGAAGGCCTACTGTCTGGATCAGGAAGCAATCTGCCCCGTTGATCCTTGTTTTCTTTCCCAAAAGACAGATCGCCACCATCAAGACTCCGATACCAAAGAAAATCCACCACGGCATACTACCCAAAAAAACAAAGCGAAGAGTGAAACTTTATTATTCATTATTAAGAAAATTATACTCCTCCCCTCCTAATTATAGGAACATTGAAGTTGGTTTTGGTCCCAAATATAAGATCAAGTTTTAACTTTTGTCAATTTTTTTTTTAAAAAATACCTTTTAGTACTTTCTAAATAATAATCAAAGACAATAATAATTTAATAATACACCTATATATTCTATAAAGTAAATAATATTTGTAACTCATTAATGTCATATACACTTGAATTATACTGTCTTTTTTATAATTAAATGTAACATCCCAATTTTCTAAAACGTTTTCGAACTATTTGATCAGAGTAGAGCATCGGAATAATTTCAAAAGAGCGAGTATCTGATAAAAACCTTCACTGTTGTAGTATTTGGTTACTTACACAGCGGTACAGTAGTTTGAAAATAGTACAACAAGATAACGCTGAAATAAAAAATTTCTCTGTCTTCGTCCTTGCGCTAGCTCCTTATCCTTGTCCTTGGTCCTGGTTCCTCCGGACCCTGACGCTATGTTAAGAACTGAGGTTCAATTACCATTGAACCTCAGGTAACGGTTAACCTCATGCTTATGTATCAAATATGTATGACAGATATCCATGGCAAAACAGCAATAATCACATACAATATTCTCATATTCAGATAATAACATAACACAGCCACTGCAATATGCATGTTATTATAGTCTGCACTATCTCCAGTGCCACGATGGCCTATCGTGTCCTCAGCGCTAGGAAAACATAACGGCATTATCAAAACCATAACCCGTATCAAGTTGTATGTGTATGATCAATTTTCAAAAACAGAGTTTCAGACTATCTATCACATATAAGCATACAATAAGCATCAGAGTTAGTGTTACAGTACGCGTCCGTACCTGAATCGGTAGTTCGGTACGAAATCGGTTGGTCAGCGTTCTTCCGGTCAGCCTATCATAGCCATATCGTTCTATTAATTTAAAGATAATATCATAAAATATATTTTGGCCACTATTGACTATTCTACCCTTGGTATTTTAAACCATTATTTTATTTTCTCATAATTTATTAAAAAACCGCTGGAATTATTGGGCAGAAATTCGCCTATCTTTGAAAATTCATAACTAATTCTAGAAAAATCGAAACGAAGATCCGTAAGAAGTTCCGGACTCCTTAGGATGTCTATTTTCCATAAAAAATATCAGGCCTTGCCCAGAATTCAAAAATCATTCCCATATTTCACGTGTTCATCTTCTGCCCAGAATTTCCAGTATTTTCGCAACATAAACTTGGAGAATTTCTTTCTCACTGTACAGAACTCATTTCAACATGTTCTTTACATATTTAAAAAGCTCTACATGTCTAATTTCATCATGAATTTTCTCAGAATTTTTCAATAGCATTTTAAACATGAAATATGAGTGTTTCTGTTACTAGTTCAGAAATCGCCTAACCGATGAATTTTCGCCAGAACTTCGTTACAACCATGTTCTTGATCTGGAAATTTTGCAGAACTACTTTCTTCACTAAATTTTCGAAATGAAGCTATTTTAAACTATAAAAACATGAAACTAAAATTATTCTAGAATTTTAAAGATCAAAATTACTTCTACCTATGAATTTAAACTCAAAAACTAAGAACTTTTCTTACCTAGAGCTTGAACTCCTTCAAGACTTCCCTTCAGCTCTCTCAACTCTCTCTCAAATAAGCAAGTGTTGTATTGCTTGGTGTGAAGAAAAGTGAAGAGCTTGGGTCCCTATTTATAGGAAAAAGGTTGGGCAATTTGGTAAATAAATGGAACTTTGCTCTTGTCAATTAAACACCCTTGGATCTAGGTTAAAGTTGAAATCTCACATCCTCACCACTCAATTGCTCCAGCTTAAATCCCTCTCTCTCTCCCCTCTTCTCTTTCTTTTTCCTTCTCCAAGAAGCTCAAGCAAACTTGCACTTTAAGCCATGAATAGTGATTTGTGTTCTACAAGCTTTGACCAACTTTGCAACATGTGTTGAAATTCATTTTCTTCTCTTTGAATCCAGCCAAAACCGAAATCCCCTCTGGTCCTTTGGGTTTGATTTTTGTTTTGGGCTTTATTGGTGATTTGGGCAATGATTTGGGCTACCAAAAATGATCCAATGTTGTGACTAAAGTCCTAAATTAATTTCTTCTTGTTTACTATTTAATTTAGCTTAATTAGGCTTAGTTTGAAATGATTTTATTGATTACCAATTCAATTATGGTCCTACTAAGTCCAATTGTTATAATTATGGATCCCTTGTTAGGCTTTATTGTTGAATTTAGCCAAAATATTGCAAAATTGCTTGTAAGTATTCATCATTAAATTAATTATGCATGTTAATTCAATTAGGATTAATTTTTGATGTTTACTAATTATTTTTAGTGTCCTCTAATTATTTTAGACCTCCTCCTATCCTTTTATGGCTTAACTTTGCCAATATGTGAATTATATGACAATATATCACTAATTGTGAGTTTAATTGTTCTTTGAATTGTTGGAAATTCTATTTAATTGGTTTAAGGGCTTTTATGGTATTTTACAATATTTTATGACCCCTAATAAAAATTTAGGGAGTTGTATTTTGCCCTATTAAGTTCTACCGACAAGTTATTCGAGAATTAGAATAAATATACTTACTAATTTGGAGATAACATACTCTCCTATTTTAAATGGGTCCTAAATGGCCAAAATATTATATTCAAGAGATATACAAATTTTGGGGTATTATAATCAATTCCTTGATGAAGATTGGGCATAGTTATTTAATTTAATGAATACCTAACTATTTATTATTTTTCTCCTATCTTGTTTAAGTATTCTCCATAGTTCCTTATTGGTCCTTTTTAATTCCATGTGAACCATATTTTAATTTGGTAATTACTTGGATTTTATGATATTTTATGGTTCCTAAGAGGATTCAATAATTAATTGCAAAAATTAATGCAATTACTTTAATTAATGTACAATTATTTGTCCAATCAATTATTGACACATTCCTCTAATTTGTTTGAGATTAATAACATTTTATGCCCCTTTAAAATTTAAATATGAACTATGCTTCAATATGAAAATTATAGGGTATTTTATGATCCCTAAATGAACTTAGAATATTTGAGTTGCTTTGGTTTATTTAACTCTAGGAAAAAAAATTCTCTAATTTTAAACTAGATAAACTATAATATCTTTGAGACCACATATTCACCTACTTTAATAGATATCATTTAGTGGTTATGCTAAATAGGATTTTTAGGGTATTACATTTCTCCCCCCGTTAAATAAAATTTCGTCCTCGAAATTTGTTCTATCCTAACTAGATCCTAAATCATAATTTCCCTAGGAATTCATTCTATGGGCATGACTCTATGCCTCCACTTCTTCTTGTGGGTGAGCAAAAATTTGCTCCTGTTCAACTATCATGTCATACTTTGACATCCCCATCCTATAAACTTTTCTGCAATGCCTATCAATTATGGCAGTATCAGGGACTCTAAGTTCCATGATGTGATTGTGATTTGGTCGATGTAACTGAGAAATATATATATATAAAAAAAACGTTATTAAGTTTGGGGGTTAAGGTTTATCCGATGATCTTTGTGTAGATAAAACTTCGAATGGCCCTACATATCAGGGTCTTAATTGTTGCCTCTCCAGCGTTCTTCCAACACTGGTTACTGGGAATAGCTTTAAAAACATATGATCGTCGATTTCGAACTCTTAGAGGTCTCCTTCTTTCGTCAACGTAGCTCTTCTGTCTGCTTTGTGTTGCTTAGGAGTTATCTTTTGATCACAGTGGAGGTCTGATCAATCAGATCCGGTTCAAGTAACTTCTGCTTAGATAAGGGTGACCGATACGTTCACCCTTGACATTTGATCGTATAAATTCAGAAAACTTTAGACATCTAGTCTATTCCTTTATTATGTGTGCTTGCTTAGCACGCACTCCAATATTCAAATAATAATTCTATTTATTTTTGTACCCAGGTATAGTATCCAGACACAGGACCTTTTCGTCCATCCCCAACTTACTTGGTTACACAGGCCTTACTGCCTAACCATCTAGCCTCTTGGCTTAATACGTATTGGCCTTCTGGCTCAATCCATTATCACATACTAGGGATTTTAGCCTTAATACCTAGGAGATTATCCCTAGGCTTAAGGTATTTCAACTACTACCTGGTACAATAAATGTTTTGCCGAACGCAAAACATTCTGTGGACATACAAGTCTAAAGTCACGATATCAATTCGCATTTTACACAGTGCTAAGTAAAACTGTCTTAAGGCCTAGGGACACAGCCCTATGCATATTTATACACCTAGATCTTTGAGCAATTGCTCGACTATTTTATCTGAACCTTTTTCCCAGTCAAGCTCTCAGACTATATTAGAGACTCAATAATTCCTTAGGTATCTAGGGTTTTACTAGTTCCTATACAAAAACAAAAATTCTTGATTGCAATGGTAAATCTTTTCTTCGCTAAGGCAGACACTACGCCAAATTCCTAACATACAATGAGGATTTTACATTCTCAATATTTTTATCAGGAGTGAGGAGAAATCAACGTACAGATCAACCGAGGAATAGTTTCAACAAAATCCAAACAGCTTGTAAGTATTATTTAGTTTCTATGAAATTCACATGCTATCACAAATTTCATGTTTATTATCTATCATAAGGGCACAACAGATGTAGATGATATGGGAAGACAAAATTCGTCTTCAATTACTACTATCACTAACACATTCCAATTTATGTTTTATATGTCTAGAATCTATTAGTTTGGCCAAAAATTTAGCTCAACAGTATTTGTATAGTGGTGCACTTTATAGTAGGGTTCCAGGAGTATCAATAATAATAACATGCTAATTCTCAATTTAGATAGATGCTCAAAATTCACTAAAGTGTATACTCAAAAGTTCATGTTTAAAACTTCATTTCTTTGGGTTAAAATCCAGGAAGCTAATCCTTATGGTTTTTGTTTCTATAGGTGCAACAGATCAATGCAAAATTGCCAAGTCAAATAGTTTATGTCAACTTGAAGGCGTTCATCATAAACTCAATATGGAACAAGGATACATATAATGCATGGTACCTTATTATAATAAAGTGATAAGAAATCTTCATTTCAATACAACGTACTTCAAGACAAAGTTCCTATGCATTGCATGCCGCAAAATTTCACCAAGTGTCATTTTTATTAGCCAAAACCAGTTTATTCATCAGATTTCATCTAATTCTAGCATACACCATTTGAAGCTAATTTTGTTCAATGACTAACATCAAGTTTACAACAATAGAGATTACCAAAAACAGTGGTCGATCTGGTATTTTGAGAAAAACGATATCAACTACAATTATTCGGCCAAATTTCATAAAGTGTGATAGCAGAAATTCAAAGAGTGATAATGCACATACAAAATGGAATTTAATATAGTATATTTCAAGCCACTCCAATCCGTTAAAGATTTTTCTTGTATAGTAAAATTTCCTAACTTCGATTTTTCCAATATAGCTAAATGAGGCAAGTAATATCTCAAGGGTACACAAGTCATAGCATCATGCAAACTTCTTCTTCTTCTTCTTTTTTTTTTTTCAAATTAGGTTTACACAAAACACTTAGATTTTCTACTAACTATTTAAGTGTTACTTCCAGCATACAATTAATTCCTACCAACACCCTACGCGAGTGTCACCATTTAGAATTCTTATAGCTAGCTGGTTGAAACTAAAATAATTTTATGCACAAGTATTAAGGTGGTATGTCAACTATGCATATTTCACAATATTTACTTTTTTAACATATTCAGAATTATTATTATTATTATTATTATTATTATTATTATTTTGTTTGTTTTTTTTTTTAAACATAGTTTCACACTAACTTAGTTTGGAAAATTCAAGGGAAATACTCAGGTTAAATTTAAGTGGGAATTTTTAGAATAAAAATAAATGCTCAAAACACACGTATACAGAAATTTAGATAATACTAGCAGCAATAATTCATACAAATTTAAAATTACAACAATAAGCTCAAAATACAAATATCCAACGCAATGTCATAAAACACGTTCAGTTACAAGCAATTGGTCACTTTATAAATAGATTTTTTTTTTAAGCTGGAAAATAAGTAATTCCACTTAATAGGTGGAACAATCTTTAGAAATATAACTATTCAACAAGATGAATAGCATAAGTTGTAAACATAAACTATAAAAATTTTCTTTCTCCACCATTTAAAACGAACATACAAAGAACATACGATGAAGAGATGATCGCAAAAGATTTTTAATATCAATAGAGAGAATATCAGATAAAGATCTAATTATATTTAGATTCTTTTAACCTTTCTCTAATAATGATTGTTTCAATAAAAGCTACCAACCTAACATGTCATAATCTAGAGTTTTTTCCATGTTTTGAGTACTAATAAAATGTACCTCTTGCAATTATGGCCAATAAATGGTCCCAACAATAGAAGAGAGTTCATAAAAGGCATTACTTATTTTATCACAAATTTCAGCGATACAAACGGTTGTCAAAACAAGGCATATCTTTTGTAACCACATAAAGAAGGAGTTTTACTAAGACATATCTAAAACTTTTAGAAACATAATTAATCATATTAGGAAATCCAAAAATCACATTCCACATAAACCTCACTTCCCATCTTATGTATTTTCTAGTTTCTTTATTTAAACATCAGTATGGATTTCGAGGAATTAACTATTTTCTGGACTTGTCTCCTAACATATTTTAGTCTGCTAACACTTTTTCTTCCTTGAGTACATACTCCATAAAGAGTCTTTAGTTAATCCGTCTCTCATCATTAAGATATCTTGTACTATTTATGAAGACAAACTAGCCTACAGGGGTAGAGCAAGATGGACCACCTATATGGCCCTCAATGATGCCTTGATTATGATTATGCCCGGGTTCATAACGATAATCAAGACCCCAATGAAAACATTGCTCTGGGTACTGGAACTGGTTCTATTTGTGGTTGTTTGTTTTTACCACTGTATCGATTTCTATCTCTACCTTTGGGAAACTCTAGTCCCTATCAGAACGAAGCAGCAATCAACACCTATCACAAACATACGTATATTACATTACTGTAGCTGCTATGTCACATACTTCATAATACTCAACTATGTTCGATTATCAATATTTCCTTAGCTTCCCTTGACTGGTACTAGGTTCGTATTTCGTTCTTTAACTACTCGTTATTTAAGACTAGCCTTTGATTCGAGGTAGTACACAGAATCAGGGTTGTGTACAGATTCATGGTCGTATACTTGCTCAGGATGGTATACGTCCAAGGATTCATGGTCTATTCAGGGATGGGTACGGAAATACGTGTCATGAGTTCCCCTACATGAGTCAAATACTGCATGTACTCATCTTTATTGATCTCGGAGTTTCATCTGGCGTAGCCCAGCTCCACATATAAGCTTTGGATTAGAATGGAATTAAGGTCTAGTACAAACTGGAGATTATCAGAATTATCAGGATTATCAGAATTATCAGGATTATCAGAATTATCAAGATTATCAGAATTATCAGAGCCCAATTTCATTGCCGATACAGGTGATGGATATACCGGCCCTATTTTAGAGTGGTGCACTGACAGAGGGTGGTACACTAGCCTAGGGTTGCCTATCGCTGTTAATTTCTTCTGGACAGCCCTCCGCACCGTATATCTCACTCGTTCATTTCCGTTCATCACTTACTGCACCACACCAAGGTTATATCAGTACTCTTTTTTCAAAATATGCTCTAAGGCAATGGCCTAGAGCCTAACTTAGTTAATCAAACTGATTGGCCAGGTAGGCGTCTATCATGGGAGTCTCACCGACTTTACGGCGACTGATTGACTAATCCACATAGACTCGGCCCTACCTTCGGCACCAATGGTTTACTGTAACTGAGTCGGGTTCTTGCCAGAAAAATGTTTTTTTTTAAAAAAAACTCTGAACCTAACTCCGTTACTCAGACAGTCTGGCCAGGCCGGTGTATTTGTGGAAGGCTCGCCGAATTCACGGGGACTGATTGCCAACCACAAAACCCTTTCTAGACACCAAACTGTCTGGTAGTAACTTAGTTAACTTCGGGCCAGAATGTCTGCTCTGATACCAAAATGTAACATCCCAATTTTCTAAAACGTTTTCGAACTATTTGATCAGAGTAGAGCATCGGAATAATTTCAAAAGAGCGAGTATCTGATAAAAACCTTCACTGTTGTAGTATTTGGTTACTTACACAGCGGTACAGTAGTTTGAAAATAGTACAACAAGATAACGCTGAAATAAAAAATTTCTCTGTCTTCGTCCTTGCGCTAGCTCCTTATCCTTGTCCTTGGTCCTGGTTCCTCCGGACCCTGACGCTATGTTAAGAACTGAGGTTCAATTACCATTGAACCTCAGGTAACGGTTAACCTCATGCTTATGTATCAAATATGTATGACAGATATCCATGGCAAAACAGCAATAATCACATACAATATTCTCATATTCAGATAATAACATAACACAGCCACTGCAATATGCATGTTATTATAGTCTGCACTATCTCCAGTGCCACGATGGCCTATCGTGTCCTCAGCGCTAGGAAAACATAACGGCATTATCAAAACCATAACCCGTATCAAGTTGTATGTGTATGATCAATTTTCAAAAACAGAGTTTCAGACTATCTATCACATATAAGCATACAATAAGCATCAGAGTTAGTGTTACAGTACGCGTCCGTACCTGAATCGGTAGTTCGGTACGAAATCGGTTGGTCAGCGTTCTTCCGGTCAGCCTATCATAGCCATATCGTTCTATTAATTTAAAGATAATATCCTAAAATATATTTTGGCCACTATTGACTATTCTACCCTTGGTATTTTAAACCATTATTTTATTTTCTCATAATTTATTAAAATACCGCTGGAATTATTGGGCAGAAATTCGCCTATCTTTGAAAATTCATAACTAATTCTAGAAAAATCGAAACGAAGATCCGTAAGAAGTTCCGGACTCCTTAGGATGTCTATTTTCCATAAAAAATATCAGGCCTTGCCCAGAATTCAAAAATCATTCCCATATTTCACGTGTTCATCTTCTGCCCAGAATTTCCAGTATTTTCGCAACATAAACTTGGAGAATTTCTTTCTCACTGTACAGAACTCATTTCAACATGTTCTTTACATATTTAAAAAGCTCTACATGTCTAATTTCATCATGAATTTTCTCAGAATTTTTCAATAGCATTTTAAACATGAAATATGAGTGTTTCTGTTACTAGTTCAGAAATCGCCTAACCGATGAATTTTCGCCAGAACTTCGTTACAACCATGTTCTTGATCTGGAAATTTTGCAGAACTACTTTCTTCACTAAATTTTCGAAATGAAGCTATTTTAAACTATAAAAACATGAAACTAAAATTATTCTAGAATTTTAAAGATCAAAATTACTTCTACCTATGAATTTAAACTCAAAAACTAAGAACTTTTCTTACCTAGAGCTTGAACTCCTTCAAGACTTCCCTTCAGCTCTCTCAACTCTCTCTCAAATAAGCAAGTGTTGTATTGCTTGGTGTGAAGAAAAGTGAAGAGCTTGGGTCCCTATTTATAGGAAAAAGGTTGGGCAATTTGGTAAATAAATGGAACTTTGCTCTTGTCAATTAAACACCCTTGGATCTAGGTTAAAGTTGAAATCTCACATCCTCACCACTCAATTGCTCCAGCTTAAATCCCTCTCTCTCTCCCCTCTTCTCTTTCTTTTTCCTTCTCCAAGAAGCTCAAGCAAACTTGCACTTTAAGCCATGAATAGTGATTTGTGTTCTACAAGCTTTGACCAACTTTGCAACATGTGTTGAAATTCATTTTCTTCTCTTTGAATCCAGCCAAAACCGAAATCCCCTCTGGTCCTTTGGGTTTGATTTTTGTTTTGGGCTTTATTGGTGATTTGGGCAATGATTTGGGCTACCAAAAATGATCCAATGTTGTGACTAAAGTCCTAAATTAATTTCTTCTTGTTTACTATTTAATTTAGCTTAATTAGGCTTAGTTTGAAATGATTTTATTGATTACCAATTCAATTATGGTCCTACTAAGTCCAATTGTTATAATTATGGATCCCTTGTTAGGCTTTATTGTTGAATTTAGCCAAAATATTGCAAAATTGCTTGTAAGTATTCATCATTAAATTAATTATGCATGTTAATTCAATTAGGATTAATTTTTGATGTTTACTAATTATTTTTAGTGTCCTCTAATTATTTTAGACCTCCTCCTATCCTTTTATGGCTTAACTTTGCCAATATGTGAATTATATGACAATATATCACTAATTGTGAGTTTAATTGTTCTTTGAATTGTTGGAAATTCTATTTAATTGGTTTAAGGGCTTTTATGGTATTTTACAATATTTTATGACCCCTAATAAAAATTTAGGGAGTTGTATTTTGCCCTATTAAGTTCTACCGACAAGTTATTCGAGAATTAGAATAAATATACTTACTAATTTGGAGATAACATACTCTCCTATTTTAAATGGGTCCTAAATGGCCAAAATATTATATTCAAGAGATATACAAATTTTGGGGTATTATAATCAATTCCTTGATGAAGATTGGGCATAGTTATTTAATTTAATGAATACCTAACTATTTATTATTTTTCTCCTATCTTGTTTAAGTATTCTCCATAGTTCCTTATTGGTCCTTTTTAATTCCATGTGAACCATATTTTAATTTGGTAATTACTTGGATTTTATGATATTTTATGGTTCCTAAGAGGATTCAATAATTAATTGCAAAAATTAATGCAATTACTTTAATTAATGTACAATTATTTGTCCAATCAATTATTGACACATTCCTCTAATTTGTTTGAGATTAATAACATTTTATGCCCCTTTAAAATTTAAATATGAACTATGCTTCAATATGAAAATTATAGGGTATTTTATGATCCCTAAATGAACTTAGAATATTTGAGTTGCTTTGGTTTATTTAACTCTAGGAAAAAAAATTCTCTAATTTTAAACTAGATAAACTATAATATCTTTGAGACCACATATTCACCTACTTTAATAGATATCATTTAGTGGTTATGCTAAATAGGATTTTTAGGGTATTACATTAAAAAAAGGGTATAAGTCAGCCTGAAGTAAAGGGGCTTGGCCTCATACCCAAAAGCTTGACGAATGATATGACGTATGCCTGTTAACACATGTGTCTCAGCAGTTTCCTCACCTCGTTCCCGTGCATCGGGTTTTGGGTTTTACCCATTAATTTCTCTTTCAATTTTGTCTTGATGTAATTTTCAATTTTTAATAGGGGTATTTTTGAAAAATAATTATAATTAATTAATTTAACTTTTCTCCTTAATCTCTCTAAACTCTAGTAAATAGTTTCTATAATTAGGACCAGAAGGAGTATTAGCTATTTTCAAATGGACGTCCTTAACTATGAGAACAGAAGTTTAACAAAATATGGAAGTCCTTGAAAAATTGAAACAAAATTCTTAAACCTTTTCAAGAATATGAATATATTAAAGATGACTATTCATTATTTAATGTCCGTTTATGTTTCTTTGTAACTTAATTTTATTATCCTTTAATTTTACACCGATATATATCGAGGTATCATGCAAAAGTGTTTGTTACGGATTCAACCAAGGGTTGAAAACAACATGAAAATTTAATTGCTATATACAAAGAAAATCTCCCCACTTCATACGACCATTCATTTTTGTATGTTCGTTTATGACTCATTGTATTTATATCCCATCAATAATGGCTAAAAATGAGGGTGAGAATTTAATTATACTTTACCTCATATCCATAAGGAAAAAGACGCTGGGAAAGTACTTCGGCATTCTGCAAGAATTCTTCCTCAGAAATTATCCAACTGAAGGAATCATAGGAATTCCAGCCTCTTGGTGGAGTGATAGCATTTTGAGACGACACACTGAAAATTAAAACGTTCTAATGAACTATCTAAAGAGGAAAGCGAAATTAGACGACTTCCCTTTTCTTGCATTTACCAAAAATCAAATCTTTCGCATTAAAAACAAAAATATTTATTTGAAGTGGAAGAAGGTAAACGTCATAACTTAGAGACCGCTATCACTGTGCTTAACTTCTAAAGATATATCATCGTAGAGTTAGGAGAGATATGTCGTACCTCTGAGTTAAGAGACAGAGAAAGAAGAAGAGAGACACGGAGAACTCCATAGTTGCTTGTGATGATTGGTATTTACACTACTGTATGTTCTCTTATTTATACTGGAAAATGTCTTATTCACATTTATTATAGGTATTTATGTGCACGAAAAGACGTGGATATTATTTAAATGCGCATGAAGAACCATTATATGTGCTTGTACGTGTCTTTTCGTGGAAACAGACGCTCTACTGTAGTGATTTTAGATGTTTTGTGTATGTCGTCTTGTTATTTTTTTTTCCTTATGGGGAAAAAAAATTCCATTTTGGTAAAAGTGTCTATTTTGATAAGAAGAGAGGTTGAGAGTGGTGGTGGGCGAGGAAGAGAAGTAATGCAATAGGAAGAGTGGTCTCGTACCAAGAACAGGGGCTTCAGAGTTCAGAGAGAACAACGTAAGTCGTAAGGTAAGATTTCGTGCGAAGGAGGGGATATTTGGCACTTTATTTTTAAGACCGGAAGAACTAAAATGACGGTCTTAAAGGTTAACATTTAAGATCGTTTTTTTTCACTAAACTACGGTCTTAAAAGTAATAAACTTTTTGTTTAAATTTTTTCAATATTTTGTATCGCAACAATTTAAGTCCGGTCACTACAAAAAAACCGTCCATTTGTGACGGTAAAAAACGCCCATTTGTGGCGGTTTTTGGTGTGACAAATGACATTTGTCACGGTTACAAAACCGCGACAAAAACCAATGAAACAAAACATTTTGTCGTAGTTCAAAATAACCGCTGCTACATGAAAATAAACCGCTACATTTACTGTAGCGGTTTATAATAACCGCCACTATATATGGCTACGCTGACAACTTATACACACAACTGTCGTGGTAGAAAAACCGATACAAAATGAAAAAAGTTCTGGCGCCTTTTTTTATTTTACATTTGTCGCGGTTCAGTAACCACTACAAATTCGTCCAAATATCTGAAAAAAGCCATATTGTTTGTAGCGTTTTATAACCGCCACAAATAATTCGGCCAAATATCTGAAAAGTTTACGGCCATATTTTTGTAGCGGTTTATAACCGCCACAAATAATTCCCGCCAAGATTTTTACAAAAAATTTTGGCGCCATTTTTTATCTTTACGTAGCATTTTGTAACGGATTAGGTTGCGGTTTCTATAGCGGTTTTTCTTAGTTGAGGTGGTGTGCCTACTGATACTTTGATATTTGTAGCGGTTTTGAAACGCTACAAAATTGTGAAATTAAAAAAAAATATATTTCACAACTCTTAATTAAATTATTATCTCATTTATATTTTTACAGAAAATGATATTAAAATATAATAATTGATTGTATAAGGTAGTATAGATATGAAAAATAATGAGAATATCCAAATATAATAACAATAACTTATGAGTTAGTAAAAATAAAATGAATTACAAAAGAAAAGTGTGGAAAAGTGGATTGATGAATAAGTATATGAAAGTAGAAAAGAAGTTGAAAATTAAGAAAATGTACCTGTAAAATAAAAGAAGTTACAAGTTAATATCAATAGGGTAGAAGAAAAAACAAATATTATCAAGCTGAGTGACACTTACCCGATTCAAACACTTTGCCTCGTTGAGAAAACGTAAAAATATGAGAGAAGTTGGAGAGAAAACGTGTGCAGAAATCAAAATGGAGCATATTGAATGTGATTTGGTGGGGGTATTTATTTTGATCTCAGCGTATCATTTTGTCGCGGTTGAGGTTGCGTTTTCCGTAGCGGTTTATTTTAGTAGCGGTTTTGTTATGGTTTGTCGCGGTTAAAGAATTAGTCGCGGTTTTTTAAGGGTTTAGTGGCGGTTTCAAACCGCGACAAGAACTTTTTTTTGGCATTTTTAAAAAAAAAATAAAAGTAAAAGGAAGAGTAGGGATACAAATAACTTTTTTTGGGGGTTTTTTTTTAAACAAATAAAGTAAACTGATGAGTAGGGATAATTTTTCTTCTCAATCTTCATCGGCCTTCTTGCAAAGAAAGTTTGTATAAAAAGTTACGTGTGAGTTAATATAAAATAAGACATAGAAAAAATTTTGGAAGTGAAATTTGTATATTTCATGTTGCGGATATTAAAAGACGTACCGAACTATAGGTAAAGTGTCATTGCCGTCTGGGAAGAAGTTTTCGAAACTGGCGGGATGTAGCGGCTCACAATCGTAGGCAATGTTCTCACCATCGCCCATGTCATATAGGTCCCGAGGCTTTAAGTGAACCACCATATTCCAATCCCTGTGCCTCTTATCAGCAACGTAATAAACCTGATAGGCCTCTGAGGCAAGAATATACGGCTCGTCATCTTCAGATTGACCAGTGTGAATAGGGCGGGAGAAATTCATGGATGTAATGCCTAAGTCATCGGTCGTGAGTCCTCGGAATGTTGTCGTATTCGCCCACAAACACTTGAACAGCGTCACAGAGAAAAGGCCTTGGTAACTTATCTTGACCACATCAAGCAGCTTTCCATAATACGGGACGTCCCCAAACTGCATGTTCCCGTCACTGCTGCTGGCATAACTCCTCGTCCCAAACGTGCCGTATACGCCCGAGTTTTGGGTTAGCGATCCCTGATCTCGTGAAACCGTGCAAAACTTGAAGCCATTGACATTGTATGCTGTAAATCTTTGGGCGTGGTCAAGCGGGCCGAGTGCGAGAGCTCTGAATTCTGGTGAGTGGAGGTTGTGGTCATTCATTATTCTCCTCCTAAACCAACCCTGGAATTCTCTGTGGACCTTTCTATCAATTTCGGAGGATGTTCGTGTACGGATCCTCAGCTGACGCTTCACATGACTCCTGAATTCCCTGCAATTAAACATGTGATGACGAGCAAGAAATGTGCCTATAAAATGTAAGGAAACATATAGGATAACATATAGTAATTATGTGCGCAATCCTTACTGAAGGTACGGTTCAACTTTAGTACAATTGATCAAGACATGTCTATGTGCTTGAAACTTCTCAAGTGTCGTGAGTTTGAAGGTCTCACGTCCGCCAACTGGTTTACCAACACGAGGGAATAACAACTCTGAACCTGATGGCTCAGGCTCAGGCTCAGGCTCAAGACAATCGTCCACACGAGGCAGTCTGTTGAATGACGTCTCAATGTCATCAAAGTACCTGGAACAAAAATACAAGACCTCATCCCCAATATAACCTTCTGCTATTGAACCTTCAGGCCACGCCTTATTCCTCACGTAAGATTTCAGTTTCCCAAGGAACCTATAAACTAATGAGGAAAAATGTCAATACATCAATGTTTAAACATGGGACTAAGAAGTAATGTATTATATATGCTGAAGTAATTAATTTTAAAAGAGTACCTCTCGATAGGATACATCCATCGTAGTGAACCGGGCCAGCAAGCTTTGTTTCGTGAACAAGGTATACTGTCAGGTGAACCATGACCGTGAAAAATGAAGGAGGAAAGATCATCTCCAAATGGCACAGCGTAAGAATGATTTGCTATTGCAGCTGGTTGAGCTCTTCCACAATCAACACCTTGGAACACAACTTCCGGAAGAAAGTACAAAGTTGGACCAAAACGATCGACACATCGAGAGGCAGTGTATTTTTTATGGCCAGCGGAAGTAACTGCTGCATAAGCACATGTGAGTTATGACTCTTCAGCCTAGTAACCTTTCGAGCCTGCACGTCCACACATCGTGAAATGTTGCTCGAATACCCGTCAAGAACTTTTATTTTCTTCAAAGTGGCAAGGAAGATTTCCTTATTCGGTTTTGTCAGGGTGAATTTCGCCAGTTGAAATCTGTCATGCTCATCCAGCCACGCGTCTGCACGAACCCCCATCTCCCGTAAATCTTTCCTCGCTTGAAGATGATCTTTTGACTTGCCTGGTTCGTTCATAATCGTGTACAAGACATTGTCGCACACATTCTTTTCAATGTGCATGACATCCAGACTGTGTCGAGCAAATTATCTTTCCAATATGAAAGAGCGAAGAAGACGCTTATCTTCCGCCATTGCTGGGTCGCAGAACCAAAAGCCATGGCCGTCTTTGTCCCGGCCTTTGCTGTGTCATCTTTTTTCCCATACTCAAATTTAACATCCACAATTTGCTCTATTATATCTGCATCGGATAAATTCCGAGGAGGTCCTCTTCTTCCCTGTTGCCCATTGAAACGATTGCGCTGCAACCTAAACCTGTGTGTACCATCCAGAAACCTCCGATGACCCATGAAGCACCACTTACGACTGTGGGGAAGGCGCACTGAGTCAGAGTCAAAATTGCAAGCCGGACACGCAAGGCCGGTATGCACATTCCACCCGGATAATGTTCCCAGTCCAGGGAAGTCACTGACAATCCACATCAATGCTGCACGCATGTTGAACAGTGTCTTCTCGTGCGCGTCATACGTCTCGACGCCTTCGTCCCACAACTCCACCAACTCGTTGGTGAGCGGTTGGAGATACACATCGATGTCATTTCCCGGTGCCTTTTTTCCCGGAATGATCATGGACATAATGAAGGAGCTCTGTTTCATACACATCCAAGGGGGCAAGTTGTAAGGTATCAAAACAACTGACCATATACTATAACTTGTACTAAGATTACCAAACGGATCAAAACCATCGGTCGCCAAAGCAAGACGAACATTTCTAGGGTCCGCCGCAAAATCAGGAAAGTCTGAGTCGAACGCTTTCCACGCTTCACCATCACGTGGATGTCTCAGTTTACCATCGTCGTTTTTGTCGGCTTCATGCCACCTCATATGCTCAGCTGTCTTAGACGACATAAACAATCTCTGTAAGCGAGGTTTTAAAGGAAAGTACCTTAGAATCTTTGAGGGTTTCTTCTTCTGCTTTTTTCCCTTCTGAACTGTCTTGAACCTCGAAGTGTGACACTTCTTACAAGTCTCCCTCTGAGCGTCCTCCCCCATATAAAGCATGCAGTCGTTGGGGCAGGCGTCGATTTTTTCGTAGTTCAATCCTAATCTGTTGATTATCTTCTTGGCCTCGTAGAAGGTTGTAGGAATGTCCGCGTTAGGGAAAGCATCTCGTAATAGTTCCAGCAGCATTGACATCGCCTTATCAGTGATCCCACACATGCACTTGATATGGTACAATTTGATCAAAAAGGATAATTTTGAGTATTTCTGACAACCTTGATACAATGGACGATCGCTCTCATCCATTAGGCTAAAAAATTCCCGAGCTGCTTCATTCCTGTAGAAAACTGGTTGAGGACCTTGTACTTCTACCGTAAAGTTGTCGTCTTGAACACCAAAAGCGTCGCGAACAGCCTCATTAACCGGATCATCTTGATCTAGTTGATTTCCTACTTGTGAGGTTTGAGGAAGATGATCCCCATATCTCATACCATGCTCCTCACCATGAAGTCCCCAGAATGTATATGTTTCTGGGAAAGGCTTAGTAAGAAGATGTTCCATAGCACCTTCTCGTGTTTGCCACTTCTTAAACTTGCATCTGCAACAAGGACACACGATCTTGCCATTAATGCTAGCGTGAGAGAAGGCGAAATCTAAGAAATTTTTCAATCCCGCAAAATATACAGGAGAACTGCGCGGCATCTTGATCCATGACTTATCCATCTGTAGCAAACAAAGCTAGGAAAGTATAGCAATGTGGAGACAATGTTTAATAAATTTCACCTTGAGATGTTTAAATGCAATCTTGGTCACTTTGTAGCGGTTCACAACCGCGACACAAACCGCAAATCAGTTTGAAATACAATTTGTCGCGGTTAAAGAACCGCTACCAATTGTAATTGTGAAAGCGTCGCGGTTAAGAAACCGATACAAATTTGAATTGAAAATCCCGCCGTATATTTGTTGAGGTTAAGAACCGCTACATAAACCGGTACCAAATGATGACTGTTTTTAAATTTTGGCGGATATTTTTATTTCTAATATTCAAATTTGCAGCAGTTTTACTATAACCGCGACAAATATATTATTAAATAACATTTGTCCCGGTTTATCTTAACCGCTACGAAATTATAAACATACATTTGTAATTTTTTTGAGAATCATACATTTTTAATCACTAATTATAAACTCTATTTAGTAAAATTAAAATTTCAAAAAGCTAGTGAAAACAAAGATAACAAATATTTAAATATAATAAAATTATTAACAAACATCCGGGGCGTACAAAATGAAATACTGTCCGTAGACAATAATAACTAACTATCAGGAGCCCGATGATCAGGTCCTGTCTCAGGGGGGTCACTCTCAAGGGCGACGTGGGCTCGACCAGAGGTAACATCGTCCTCGTCAGCAACAGCATCTGGTTTTGGACGCGGAGGCGGGGGAGGCGGGTGAGCCGGGGGGAATCCTCGAAGATGAACGTAGGGGGAGGCTCAGGAGATGAAAACCATCTGTCAGGCAGCAACTCTGTCAAGGCCCCGGCAAGTGACTGCCAGCTATGCCTCTGAGTAGCGAACCAACTGTTGAAACTCTCCTGCATTCGCCTAGTCTTGGCCTCATTCCTGGCCCTCTCTACAGCAACCTTCTCGGCAACCTTCTCATCAAACTGCTCGGCAACCTGCGTGGCAACTTTCTCGGCAATCATCACATCAACCGCAGCAGGTGGTGGCATGCTCGAGCTAGAGGTCCCGGCTCCAGAGGAGGAGGCCTTGCCGTACACCATGCTGGGCCTGGCGCCTAGCCCAAAGCCCCTAACACGGCCAGGATGCTCGACTGGGCCCACACTAGCTTTCAATGCGGCCGTAGGATCAATAGAACCCTGTGACTTCGGGGTCTGCGACGATCGCAACTCCTGCGTGCTCTACTCAATCCGGGCCTAACGCACATATTTCATAAAACATTAAGCAATCAATTTAATTAATTTAAATATACAATTAGTTTTTTGTAACTTACTATTATCTGCCTTGCTTCCTCAGAGATCGGCGTCCCATCACGGTGCCTATGGGTGCGTGTGAACAACTCCCCATAATCCGTCTGACGGTTCTCCTCCCGAGCCTTCTCTTGCTAAAAAAATATAAACTTTGTTATGACTAGAACAAAACAATAGTCATTTAGTGCGTCTTTAACTCCACTTTTAACATACCATCTCACTATACGTCACCACAAACGTCTTGGATCCTCCCGTGTGATTGATCCTCTGTGCTGCCCTGCTTCTGGTGTTCCTTTGTGCTTGGGCCTGCAAAATAAATGAGTGTAATTAATTAAAACAAATTTTAAAATATACAATACTTTCATGATTGAAAAACAAAACTATGATTAATAAAAAAACGTACCAATCCACCCTCACTCCTCCTATATTGGACAAAAGCTGCCCAGTCATATGGAGGAACGCCGTCTGGGACGTTTACCATCAATTGTTGCAGAGGCATAGTCCCATCTCCATTCTTCTTGTCATATAGATGACCCCTCCGGCTCTTCCACGCTTCTCCCATCTTCATCTTTACATACCTCTTCGCCTCCACTCACAGTTTAAATTTTTTCTATACCATTAAATAATTAATAATTAATTAATAATTATTTAAGAAATAAATAACTAAATTAACCACAATTTATACAACTTAAAACTATTAACATGTAAATTTTAATTACACAACATAACTTACTTGCACAACGTCCGTAAACGCCCTATCCTTGTTCTCATCCGGAACCTTTCTCCAATTTTGGAAATAGATAGGGAAAAAGCCCCAATTCCCGCCAAGCTGTGACAGAAATCGGTTCAAGAAGTGACCACCGCTGCCGATCGACTGGTCCTTGTCCGCGTTCCACGGGACGATCACGTGGTAGGTGTTGTTCTGGTGGTTGAGAGTGGGAACGTCCAGCGTCCTCTTGCTGACGTTCCCCTGTGGATCTGCACAATTATAACAAAATTGTTGCAATGTATTTAGATAAACAATCATTACACGTCAGGAATTTAAATTTTATTTTTCGTTAATAAAATACTTATACTTACCTTCGACATCCACCGTAAATCCGGTGGAACGAGAAGACGACGGTCGAGGGTTCCCTTGGTCCCACTCGTTGTCCTCGTCGAGGAACTACTCTGCTTCCGCAATGGGAATCTCAATCTGGATCTCCTCACCATCTTGGCTATTCAAGATGTCCTCAATCGACAGACTTGCGCCTCGTTCTCCGCCTACGGTCTCTGGGTGTGGGATTGGGTCATTTGCAAAGAGTTCGTCAAACTTATTCCCAACCTGAGGGGCCTGAACAGGGGTATTTAGAGGCCCACGCCCTCTCCTACCTCTACTACTACCACCCCTGAGAGGCCTTCTTGGAGGTTCCACTACTTTCTCTTTTCCCTTGTCCTCAGGATTCATGATGGTGAAAGGTAAAAGTTGAAATTGAGAAGTGAATAGTAACAAAAATTGCGCTGTGAATTTTGAAAATGAAAAGCGAGAGATAATAACCGCTGCATTTCGTGGCGGTTATCTCAAAAACCATCACAAAGTAATAACTTTTATGACGGTTTAAGAGAAACCGCCACCTCCACCGAGACAAATGTGCCTCGTTTTTCGCTCAAATTTGTGGCGGTTCTATAACCACTACAAAAAACTTGACTATTGAGATTCTGTAACGGTTAGGCGTAAAACCGCCACCTAAACCGCAACAGATGTGCCTCAATCTTTGTGAAAATTGGTAGCGGTTATAGAAACCGCTACAAATTTCATAAATGTTGACACTTCGTATCGGTTTTAGAGGAACCGCTACCGATTTAGTATTTATTTTTAGAAAAATTCAAACTAATTAGTTTGGATTTTTTTCTTTATTACAATAAAAACATTTCCAATTATTTTCTTTAATTTCCAGTTAGGGTTAGTAATAACAAGTTTATTGAAAATTGGATTCAGTATAGCCACCGATCTCCCTAGAAAAACTCGCTGACTCATTTTGATTAGAGATATTTCCCAGAGAGAATATTGCTATATTGGACCCAATCTCCGATGATATGTTGGACAATCTTTAGAAGAGGAGACGTCTTTAAGTGAATAGAATAACTAAATCAAAATTTTCACTAAAAGAACATTCTCGGCTCCACATCTCTTATCTCTTATCTCTTATCTCATATCCCGACAACAGAGCAGAGAATGCTCATTTAGTGATAATCTTGACTTGAATTATTTTTAATTTGAATATTTATAGTTGTTGTAGAGTCGCTATTTATAGAATAAATTTTGTAGCGGTTATATCCTAAACCGCGACTAATTGTAACATTTAGAGTATAACCGCCACCTAAACAACGACAAATGCACCTCAATCTTCGTGGAAATTTGTAGCGGTTAGTTAACCGCCACAAAAGCAATACACGTTGTAACGGTTTGGTATGAACCGCTACCAATTTAATATTTATTTTTTTAAAAAATCCAATCTAATTAGTTTGATAAACTAATTAGATTGGATTTTTTTTTCTTTATTACAATAAAAACATTTCCATTTATTTTCTTTAATTTCCCTAAAATAGCTAGGGTTAGTAATAACAAGTTTATTGAAAATTGGATTCAGTATAGCCACCAATCTCTCTAGCAAAACTTGATGACTCATTTTCATCAGAGATATTTCCCAGAGAGATTGGTGTCTATATTGGACCCAATCTCCAATGATATGTTGGACAATCTTCAGAAGACTAGACGTCTTTAAGTGAATGGAATAACTAAATCTGGATTTTCACCAAACGAACTTTCTCGGCTTTGCATCTCTTATCTCATCTCCCGACAACAAAGCAGAGAATGTTCGTTTAGTGACAATCCAGGTTTAGAATATTTTTTAATATTTCTAGTTGTTGCCTATTTATAGACTAACTTTTGTAGCGGTTACAGCGTAAACCGCTACAAATTGTAATATCTAAACGCGGTCAAAGTGTCGGTTTCTTCTCACCGCGAGAAAACGGTGTCGTTTCGAATACATTTTGTAGCGGTTACAGTTAAAACCGTTACAAACGTTAACAATTAGACGCGGCAAAGGTGTCGATGAATTTTTGTAGCGGATATTTCAACCAAACCGCTACTAATAAACCGCCACAATATTCGCGTCGAAACGTGCCAAGGCTAGCGCCATATTTGTGGTGGTTTTGTTTTGTGTAACCGCTACAAAATTCGAAGCAAAATGGTCACCATTTCCCGCCAATGTTTCCGTTACTAATTGGTGGCGGTTTCGCTTTAAACCGTGACAAATTCACGTCAAAATGTTATTTTGCAGCGGTTTTTTTATAACCACTACTAAGTAACCGCGGCAAATGACCGCTTTTTTTGTAGTGGGTCTTAAAAAATTTAATTTTAATACAGAATATATTGAAATACCGGTCTTAAAAGTATACATTTAAGGACCGGTTATATTAAACACCAATCTTAAAATTATTTAAATTTTTGTTTAATTTTTTTCAATATTTAGTAGAGAGTACAATAAATGTCTGGTGTCATTTATATATGTCCGGTCTTAAACGTTTTTTTACCTTTATATTTAAATTTTTCTTTGTTATTTTGGGTCGTAGAAAATATAAGTTGGGCTGTACGAGATTTCTCTATAAGTAATTTGATATTTCAATTTTTTTTAATAACATTTTTAAGACTGGTTGTATTGTTAATCGGTATGAATAATATATTTAAGACCCATTGATAAAAGATCCGGCCCAAGAAATTCTTTATATTTACAAAACTGCTATCAGTCATACTTTTAAGATTGGTGCGTCAGTACTTCAGTCTAAACGAGACGGCACTGTTATGAAAATCGCGAGTTAACACGTGGGATCTCATAAAATCGTGATTTTGTGATACCACACGATCCAGCTGAACACAAAAATCGCAGATTCTGTTGGAACGATAGGATCGACGGGAAATCATTGAAATTGCTGGATGCAGAATCGTTGAAATCGTTGGATGAAGAAGTGGAATCAGAAAGAAATCGCTGGATGCAGAAATTGAAAATTAAGGGCCTCTAGATTATGGCTTTAAATCAGAAAGAAAAACCCAAATACCCATGAGGCCATGACACAAAATTGAATAAAAACAAATTCAGAACCCTAATTTTGGAATTTACGAGGCCTGTTGCTGCTTTCTGAACCCTGTTCTTGCTGTGCTTTCAACACTTTTTTTGCCTCACTCCATAAGCACCGCCGCTGCCAGACCCTCCCCGCACCAGACGAACTTCCACAGTTCCACTGGTAAGAAAGGATTTAGGAGGACGGGAGGAGAGCTAGCTATATTTCTTATTCTCACTGGACTCGTGGTCACTGTTCAGCACTTCAATGTTTTTACTCTTCTCTCTAAAGAAATAGTTAGAGTCTCATAGTGCTAGAAATACTTGGTGTAGGAGTGTCTACGTGTAGCTATATGCCTATATCAATATGCCTATATTTCTTATTTCTTAAAACTCGAGCTAGAATACACGGTATAGCTATATGCCTAAAGAAATGGAAAAATTCCAAATAAATACCAAATGAATTTGCAAAACCCCCAGAAGCCCGTTGAATTTGTAAAAAGACTGAGAGGTGACAAGGACTTTTGGAGAATATGCAAATTCGCGTGAAATGACCATTTTACCCTTAGTTATATAAATAATTTTTTAAGAAAATACACCCCCCTGCGATGGGCCCTACCGCCGGCGGCCACCACCCCCGCCGACGACGACCACCGTCGGCCGCTGGTGACCGGCGACCACCGCCGGAGGAGGTGGCCAACGGTCCCCGGCGGCCGGCGGTGGTTGCCGGTCACCGGCAGCCGGCCGTCGGCGAAGGAGGCGGCCGGCGGTAGTCGCCGGCGGTGGGGGTGGTGGCCGGCGGCGGTGGGGCCCACCGCCCGGGGGGGTTATTTTCTTTTTTAAAAAAAATTATTTATAACTAAGGGCAAAATGGTCATTTCGCACGAATTTACATATCCCCCAAAAGTCCTTGTCACCTCTCAGTCTTTTTGCAAATTCGACAGACTTTTGGGGGTTTTGCAAATTCGACAATATAGCTATATGCCTAAAGAAATAGTGAAATGACTTTTTTGTATTGGAATGAATAAGAATATAATAAAATGAAATGATGGCTGGGTTTTTTTTTTTTTTTTTCACTTTAAAGTTTTGTAACTTTTGTTTGATATGTGTACTTTTATATTATGTTTATAAGTTTTATAATTGATGTTAGTTTCAGAGCAAAAAATAATTGATGTTAGTTATTTTTTATGTATATATATAATCAAATATAACTATATATTTTAGGTAATAAGATCTTACGATTCATGTCGATCTCATGATTTACGATTTTCACACTCCCTTCCGATCTCATATAGGATCTCGATTTTAACAACATTGCGAGACGGTCTTAAAACGGTTTTTTGCACTAGTATAAGTAACACTAAATGATAATTTATTTCCTTCAAAAATAAGGATGGGCAAAATCAATGATTTAACGGGAACTACTTTATCACCGAACCATCATCATACGGGATTTATGAAATTTTTTTGAACTGTTTCTGGAAAAGAAAAATAAGAAGAAACAAAAAAAGCAGATTAATGTCAGAAGAATCTGAAATAATGGCTTTCAGCAACAGTAAGGGCACAAAGCTTTTTTAACTTTGGTTAAAACTTGATTTGACTAATAACATACATACCAATTTGAAGGACTAATGCAGATGGTACAAAATAGCTAGGGCAAATACCAAGTCAAAAGGTGAAAAATGCAACTAATATACAGGATAAAGAAATAAATCGTATACTAAACTTTGCCTACTATGATAGATATAATTCTAGCAGCCAAAACTCAGGATCTCAACTTCCGACAGCATGATTAAACTACTTTCTATAGCATATTCAAAGCAGGAATTAAAAAATGCCCTCAATAGCTTCTTTGAAGATTTTTATAGTCTCATACCATGTGGCTCTCCAAGTGCTTGTATGGATATTAGGTTAAAATGCCTAAGACACAGAAATAAAAGACTAAGATTTTGGCTTCTTTGGTGTATTTGAACTTGATGGCTCAGCTTTCCTCTTGATTCCCAGAAAGTGCTCCACCTGAAAGGAGTTAAACATGCTTTCAATAATAGAAAAATGCAAAACACAATTGACATGCCATGCCTATGAAAGAAAAACAAAAGACAAATTGAAACGCCCAGATCATCTATAGCGCTATCATGCACCGGGGGTGAACACCCCCCCGTCCCCCAAAAACAGGTACTGGGGTGATACATACATCACAATCAAAAAATGAGATGAACAAAAAGGGGAAGTAGGAAAGCGTTGTTGCTGCACTATCAAGGAAATTTAACCTCATTAGGTTTTCAAGATATTGTATATCCTCAATCCAACATCTAAAACTGGAAGTCCACAGAACATGCCTAAAAAGGTTCTAAAACCTGCCAGCTCTCAAATTGTCAACAGTTTCATCAGTGAGGATTGTGCATTCAAAGAAGCAAATTCAATGATACGTTTAAATTACCTTTTTATCCCCTAGCATTAGTGTCAAGCCCCCTGGAAGATCCTTCTCAACGGTGGCAAACCCACTTTTTGGGTCACTAGTTTGTCTGTGAAGGAAAAAAGTGAAAAGGCAGTTTATCAATATGTTGAAGAGAAGAGTAGGGGGCTGCTATATATTTATTTAATATTTTAATATTGGAAAAAATCCGGTAAAATCATTTCTACCCCTAGAAGGATAAACCACATCCATGAGTACAAATAAAAAACATAAAAGACCAAGTTGTGTAAAACTTCAAATGCAAACAACACCCATGTTCAGGGCGTAGCATAACAACAAATACACAATCAAAATGAAGTATCTTGTCTTGTAATGAAATCTGATTCTCGCTGAGATAGACCAACTCCGGAATTAGTAGGTAGGTTCACTTTTTAAACCAGCCAAAATTGATTTCACCATATACAAAGAAATTCAACCACAAAAAATTATTCGCATAGCTTTCTACTAATGCGACCCCATAATTTTATCCAACAATAAATGTATTCTATCCTTCCATGTCCTTGGAAATAATATCAGAGTATGAACCCTAATAGAAACAAGTGCCCAAGGTATCAAACATTTAAATCAAGTTTGTAAACTCCAAAATGTAGTTATGCCACAGTGTAAAGGTATATAATTATACAAGAGAAAGGTATAGTTTAATGTTAATCTGTCTTTAATTGAATATCTAACTTTTATTATTCATATCCTGATATTGAATCTGCTTCCTTTTAGGTTTCATTGTTTTTCCCTCTAAAGCTATACTTTATTTCAGTGTAATTGAAATCAGAAAAAACTGGCCAGTAACAGTCACAATTGCACTTTGGTTCAAACTTTTGACCACCCTCTACCCCAAAGTGCTAGAGTGGCAACTAATTATTTGCCATAAGTGGAGCAGATAACAAGCCAGCCCACATCACATGCTCACCCCATTAACTCTCTTGCACCTTCACAAATTATAAACCACAGCCCACCTCACCTTTCAACAATTAAACTGATGTAGGACTTTCAAGACTTCTAAAAGATTGTTTGTTACATTTTAACTCAAACTAGACATATTTTTCCGTTTGTTACATGTTATATTGATCTTCACTAAGAGTGGCAACTAATTATTTGCCATAAGTGGAGCAGATAACAAGCCAGCCCACATCACATGCTCACCCCATTAACTCTCTTGCACCTTCACAAATTATAAACCACAGCCCACCTCACCTTTCAACAATTAAACTGATGTAGGACTTTCAAGACTTCTAAAAGATTGTTTGTTACATTTTAACTCAAACTAGACATATTTTTCCGTTTGTTACATGTTATATTGATCTTCACTAAATTCAATTTTGTATAAATATCCGTTTGTTACACGTTATATTGATTTTCACTAAATTCATTTTTGTATAAATATCAAGTTTGACTCGAATTAAAATACCCCAAGTTTTATTTTAAAGCCGATACAGTCATATATGCACTTCAAGATAAAGAATGTTAAAATGTATGTGAAGACTAGTTCTATTTCTCTTGTAAAATATATTGATTTAATTTTCATTTAAATTATCTAAAAATTAGTTAAAAAGAATATTGACAAGTACTATATTGCATGTCACACAACTATTATTAATAGCAAGACCTTACAACAAATGTTCCTTCAAGTTAGAAACATACCCTGGCTTAACATGACCATTGAGAACAAGATAGGGTGTCTTTAAATGAGCTTGAAATTCCCTCATTCTCTCCACAGAGAATGACAGAGTATCTGAACTCTTCATCTGCTTCATCTTCAATTCTTCATAATACTTCTTCATACGCTTTTCTTTCTTCATTTTGCCCGGACCTTCACCATGGAAGATATGAGAAATCAACCGAAAGTCTTCTTTTGGGGGCAACTGGCAGCAATTAAAATAAAAAAATGAATCAAGGATAAAAGATACCCAATACTACTTTTATAGATCAAAGATATTGAATTCAATGGTATGCATTTGGGACCAGTGTAAATTTCAAGCCTCCGCAAAAATCCAATAATATGGATCACATAGAAGTACGATCTAATAGATGTATATGGCTACTATTATAACACAACTTTGTGTAAAAATGCAAACACCTATATACAGAGAAAAATATGGTTTGAAATATCAACAAGTGTATACAAAAAGGAGATAGAAGACCTCCTTGCCTCACAGTCACAACATTTTGAACTCTAAAACACTCTTTTGGTTCACAATTAACCATGACAACAAAAGCAACAGACAAGAAGCAGAAGTAAATCCATTTATTTCATTCAAACCCATACCCGCGACAAATAATTTTATCATGAACTCCCTAGTTGACCTTATCATAATCTTCCCAAAAATCTAGCTTAAAAACCAAACCCCTATGCTTTGTTTCTACATCTATTGTCCTCTGGTACTACATTTGCTACCAACCCAGCAATTAAGCTTTGCTTTCATGCCACAAAGGAATTTTGGTTCTCAAAGATAGTATCCCCAAACACACACCCTGACCTCACTAAATGAACCTGACACCCTTGTTATAATCTTCTAAACACCAAACATCAGGCTATAAAAGTAACATGTGTCAATAGACAAATGCTTCTTAGGGACAAGAAAGACATCAGCAAAGTTTATACCACCTTATATTATGAAAAACTCATTATAAACATTCAGTAGAATTTAGGTCATCCTTCACAATAAAGTGGCAAGCATGGATGAAGGGTATATTCATTCTGTCAAAGTAGGGGACTTCTCACCCATCTTCCAAATCACAGTCCCACCTTCCTCCATATAACGAGCTCCAAAGCCAAGCTGCCTTAAAGCCCACAATAGTAGACCAATCAAATCCCACAAGAACATGCCTTCCTCTTACCTCCACAGTTTAAGTGTGCTTTGATGCTCCCCAAAAACATTTATTTGAGAGAAAAACCATGGTTTTGGAGAAAACAACCCAAACATTCATTTTTTCCCACAATCTATTTTTCCAAAGAAACCATGGGTTTGGTATAAGCTTAGGAGAACAACTTCTAAATAATCACTTGTTCACAACATCTATTCTACCCAAAATCAATTCTTTAAATAACTTTTCAGCAGAATCTTTCGGCAAATGCTAATCCAAACACACCTATAGATGGATAAAACATCAGATTCTGAATTGCAAACTCAGTATTTTACTTGAGTTTGCACCCGAAGGGTTCTTTCTTTGCAAACATGCACATGCAATGATCATCAACCATAACATAGTGCAATTCTATAATACTATACAACATATAATAGTGTTTAGATCCCGGAACACTTACAATTCTCCCAAACTCATCTGTCCTCTCAATGCGGATCTCTTTCTTATTATGTGCATGCTTTGATTCATCATCATCTACAATCCCAACCAGTTTGCTCTTCTTTTTGTCCATGTTTCTGCCACCCCATTCAACAGTTTCTTTAAGTGTTCCTCGATCTTTAAGAAGTTTTAATGCACCTGACAATCCTTTGCCCACGGAAACTTCATGGATAGTTTCATCAGGGACAACCTCCTCCTTGTCTTCTGAATCTGGTTTTTCATCTTCACTAGTTTCTTTAACTTCAGTCCATCCACCAGTCTCATCATTCATTCCTTCATCAGCAGCATTTGCTTCTTCATCTTCATGCATAAAAACATCTTCACTTTCTGGTTTTCGTGCCTCTGCAAAATTTAAAAAGAAAAAAAGAAAATTAACCAAGAGAGCTGATATAACAACAATTCAGATGTGGACTCAAGAATGAACATAAAGAAAACAAGGGAGGACATTGATTAAAAAAAAAATGGAAAATGACGTGGAAGAGAACTAAAAGAAATAGAAAAAGCATTTCAACAACTCAAAAGACAATTTATTAGCTGATGGTCCTGGTTCATTTACGAGCCAAGTTTATTCTAAGAAAAGAAATAAAGGCCTATTTGCTACAAGTGGACTTGATGAGTCCATTAAAGAGGCTGAGATGGCATCTAACAAGGCTTCCAAGGTGGCAAGAACTGAGTATGAGCATTTCTAGGAAGACAGTTTTTGCAAAGAGAGGTCATAACCTCTCGAAAATCAGGAAGAGTATTTCATTTCTGTTGCTCTTTTAATCTCTATTGTTCATTCACTATTTTAAAACTGGTTAATGCTCACCGGTGTAATTTTGACTTCATTGTGCTCATTTTATCACTGAGTGGTATGCCAGAACCTATTTGGCATTAACAGAACATATTCCAGGTCCCATCAATGGTTATACATTATACAGTAACACTTTTAGTTACTAATAGCTGATAGACTTGAAATAAGATACAATTCCATTTGATCACAATTGAAACACAATCAAACAAAAAATTACCTTCATCAATCTGAAGACCCCAGACAAATTCTTCCATCTCAGTGAAGACCACCTTGTTTTCCGACTCCCCAGCCGTAGGATTTTGATCATCTGCTGTCTCATCACCAGGATTTGACGAGGCAAGCAATGCAATAGCTTGGGGGCCAGATGCTGCTTCTTCCTCCTTCTTTTTAATAGCTAGTCTCCTAGCTCTTTCCAATGATTTATGAAGATCGTCGTCATCATCTGCAAAAACTGGAGCTTCATCTTTCTCAGTTTGAGCATTTAGTGTTTGTTCTAGACGCAACAGTTTGGAAGCTACATCTGCTTTAGCATACGCAGACTGATAAGCATCATTTCTCTTTTCAGCCTCCAGTCTCTCTTGCTCTTCTTTAATGACCTGCCTTTTGGCATCATTCCGAGAACCAAGATCACCAACACCTAATCCTGCAGAGACAGCTTCAGCTTCAAGGGCATTTGGGTCTAGCTTCTCTTTCTTTCGCAAGGATTTTTTCTTCTCGGCCTTCTTAAATTGAAGCATTTCTTCATGAGTATAGTAATCTGATGATACCTTTCCAGAAGAATTTAGATCTTCAAAGGTGTTTGTGGAGACACCTATTAACCTTCTTCGGAGCTGACAATAGGATAAACAAACCCAAGAATGAAGCACTGAAATCAAAGCTTAGTAACAAAGTTTCAAGAAAAAATAAAAGAAAGAAAAGACACAAGAAATCACAAACAAGGAGATGACACAATTTCTGAAGCTTATCACCCTAAAATAATTGGAGCTTCATCTCTACTTTCTTACAAAATACTATATAAAAGAAATGGCTAACCTCTTCAAGTTTTTTATCTGCTTCTCCAGAAAATCTTCCCCTTTTATCCAATGTCAAACCCTAAATAGAAGAATACAATTGGTTATGAGTATCATCTGCACAAACACCTTTACTCAATAATCAATTGCTTATGAGTTTAAGAAATACAAAAGGCATCAAACCTCTTCAGCAGCTGGATCATCATATTGTGGAAGTATTTTCTTCTCTGCAGTCGGGTCATCATTAAACCTGAAATTTAAAAAACAGGCTCAAACTTCATTCTTGTCTGAGGTTGCCAATTTTCAGTTAACAAAGCAGGAAATAGAAATGAACATCTTACTTATCATCATAGACACCAGTTTTCTTTTTTGCAGCCTTGTATGCCTCATCCTGCCGTTTTTGTTCTCCAATTTCCACATTCTCAAGCATATCAATATCTGCCATGTCAGAACAAAACACTCTGTTACAGACAAAAAAAAAAAAAGTGCATCATTAATAGATTGCAACCTTGAGTAACACGAGAGCACAATGAAGTTGTACCTTGATTAATGTCACCATCAGCAAGTATGTGCTGATCTTTGATAGTTAGTACTACAGTACCACCTTCCATTACTTTGTCAAGACCATGAAGAACTTTGACCCCTACTAAATTATCTGAAAAGAAAATATTTGATCTAAGTAGTTTGACCTATGAAATTATCTATTATATAATAATAATAATAATAATACATGACAGTTCAAGGAGTCAGTTATCCTAAGGCTTCCATAATTATAATAGTTATGAATATAACCGTTAGGATAAGTATGGTATATTTATGAAGGCTCATTCCTCAATTTGTAAGTGTGTTGTGAGCATATGCATAATGAAGTGAATTATTCCATCCATATTCCTCTGTTTTCCTAACGTTGTCTGTTCTCCTCTTTCCCCTCCGATCTCTGGCTCCTTTCCTCTCTATCTTCCTTTTCTCTCTTCCTCTCTCATTCCAGATTACAATACTGTAACATTATCATAAAGCATGTGTAGTCTTAAGTTTCTAATACACAAATAAAAGGCCAAAATTGCTGGAAGGCTTCTAGGACAGTGACAAATGTCGATTATGCTTGGCAATCACTATTATCGAGAGTTTTTTGTTGTGCTAAAACTGAAATTATGGGTGAGATATGATGGTTAATTTTGTCTATTACATGACTTTCATGCAAAGGTTTATGAGGTTGAAAACAAAAAATTTTGTTTAATCCGGAAACCCGTAACTCCTTATATTCCTCATGAGTTATTAATCTTAACTCATTATGTTAATTAGTTAATAATTATTAATCCGTAACTCTTTATAGTACTCATGAGAATTCATATCAATTTATAATATTTATGAGTTTCATGATTACTCGTTAAAACAATAATTGTTGGGGTTTAGATAGTGGCGGAGCCGAGAATTTTGATGACAGGGACGAAAATAAAAAATATCATATCATAAATAAAAATACTTGAAATACAATAAAGACCTAATATATAAAGAATTTAAAAAAAATATTACAAAAATTAAGATCAGTTTATTTTGTTAAACTTATCTATAATTGAATTGGTGTTAAAATTTAAAACAATATCTTTTTCAATGTTTGTAAAATAAGTATCAATAATAGTACTTTTTCCATAATAATCACCTAAAAAGAGTTACAAATGTCATATCACAAATTGCATACAACAAACCCCATATCATGAATCACAAATTTTCTAATTAAATCCTAACTTTATTTTCTTCAAATTAATGCATAAAACAAATAAGAGAGGAGGATATACGTGTTAATTATTAAAACAACATTACATAAAAGTAGAGAAACGCTATTGTAAGAAGCAAAACAGAGAATCATACTTTCAGAACGAACTTGCAAAGATCGATAAAATTATATGATTGATATACATGAGATAAAATAATTTGATTTTTTTGATACAACAATTAATATATGTGGGTCTTTTGTATTTATATACAGTAGATATAGATACTGAATATACATGGGGATGAATTGGCAGGAATGACCTCTTTGTCGTCATTTTGGGATGAAACAAGAGAATGAAGGGGAAAACCGAGCTAGAAAACCAAACAGAGGATCAAAAGCCAAACATGTAGACTTAGATGGATTGATTGGATTCCTTTCTCTCTCACCCACACGCACCCACATGCATGGCTGTTTCTATCTGATCATCAATACAGGAGGGGGTTTTATACCGAGTTAAAAAGCATTAGGGATCACGGGTAGGAGGAAGGGACCACACAAAAAAGCATAGATAATCACCTACGAGGAATTACGTCACTGGAAGTCTGGAAGAAAAAGAATGAGAGAATTCATCTGGAGGCCCATATTAACAACTCAAACCTAAAAAAGGCCCAAGGAATCTGCCAATACAAGGAAAGGCCCCAGGGCCCTTATAGGTATTAACTTTCAATGCAAAAATACATTCATGACCCTTGGAGTTAAAAAGAAAATACAATCTATTTTTTGGCGCTGAAACGAGTTGACAGATTGGATGAAATACCATTTGTTTTGGCGCTGAAACAGAACGTCGGTTTCCTCTGAAATGCTCGTCACCTCCTTGATCCTTCTCTTCCCTCTTCCCTCGTTTATCCTTGGTGTATTCTGATCATCCATTGCATTACAGTCTGAACTCAGCAATTTGTATTTGCTGTTCCTCATCGTTTTTTTTCAGTCACAAGGTTGGGTGACTGAAAGGTTGGAGCTTCACCTCATTTAAGTTATTATCAGGTAGAAGATAGGTAAGAAATGCTAAGATTTTGATTAAGATATCATAATCACAATGGTACTTTGTTTTTAATCACTGTAGGGTTGGGTTAGTAAAATGTTGCTCTGTTTTTGTGCCTGAAAACAGAGGCAAATGTCTGTATTTGAGCTGGAATTGTGAAAGTGATCAAGGAATGAAGGCTGAAAAACGCTGAAATTTGATAGTTGTTAATACCTACAGTTTTAGTTATTAATACCCTCAGTTTTACTTGTTAATATGGCTGTTAAACTTGTTAATACGAGATGAAAGTGAAAACGCTGTAGGGTAGGTTGCTCTGTTTTTTGGGCATGGAAACAGAGGGAGGTTTGTTTGTTAGAAGGAATGATTGAATGTGAAAACGCCGATATGTGCTAGTTGTTAATACCTACAGTTTTAGTTGTTAATACCTTCAGTTTTAGTTGTTAATATGACTGTTAAAGTTGTTAATACTAACTTTATGTTGCAGATCATAGTTAAAGATGGCTAGTGCTTCAGGGAAGAACCTATTATGTTTCTTCCATGTAAGGGGTAACTTTGTACATGGGGGAGGACAAGAAAGTGAATATGTTGGTGGAATGGTAAGAACAAGAGCCATCAAAGAAGGAACAACGTATGAGGAGTTGCAAAGAATCATAGTGTCTTTAATTGGGCAAGAAAATACTGAAATATGCGTTAAGTTCAAACTTAGCATGGATACATCTACATTTGTTGATCTTGTAGATGATGAAGGGGTAGAACATTTGTTAAGGTATAATGAAGAATATTGTCATGTGTATGTTGAAGAAAGTGAGAATAATGACAATAGAGCACAACAAATGAATGTTCAAATGGAAGAAGAACAAGTGTAAGTCTTGTTGTGTTAAGAAATGTAATTAGTTCATACATAAATTGTCATTACTTGGTTCTCATTACTTGCACTAATAATGGTTGTTTGTCGCAGGGTGGATCAAGTATTTGGAGGTTCAAATACGGTGTCTATGTCGCCCCCTCAAATGTTCAATGAAACGCAAGAGTTGGTATCATTACCTTGTAGTTCACAAAGTGTGCCATTAAGCAGGCCTCAAATGAATCATTCTAAATGGAGGGATTTGATAATGGGAAAAGGACAAATTTTTGCGAATGCTGTGACCCTCCGTGAGACGTTGTACAAATATAGCATTGCACACAAGTTTTCCTACACATTTGTGAAGAACAAGCCGAACAAGATAATAGTGAAGTGCAAGGTTGATGATTGTCCCTGGTACATGGGTGCATATTCAACGGGACAACGTCAAGATACCGAGTTCCTCATCATTAAAACATATAGAAGTGAACACATACACCAAGCACAAGATAGCCTTATCGTATCTCATCCACCCAAGTGTAGCTTGACATCATCAATTGTAATTGATGGTTTGAGAAATAATATTGACAAGACGCCTAATGAAATTCGAACTGAATTGTATAGTGAGTACGGGGTACGGCTAAACTATCGGCAAGCATACGGTGCGAAAGAAAGAGCAGTTAGGCAATTACACGGACGAGTAGAGGACTCTTACAAGGTTATTCCTTGGATGTGTGCCAGACTCATAGAGAGTGATCCCGATACAGTTGCAAAATGGGAAGGGTCACATGATAACAGATTTAAGAGGCTATTTATTGCCTATGGCTGCTCTATTAAAGGTTTTGCAGATGGTTGTCGGCCAATACTCTATATAGATGGATGTCATCTGAGTGGCCCTTATAGGGGAACAATGTTGTCAGCTTGTGCGTATGATGCAGACAACCAAATGTTTCCCTTAGCATATGGCATTGTCAGTGGTGAGACATATGATGATTGGGCTTGGTTTCTAAATAATGTAAAACAGATTACAAGATCGATGATGATAACAATTGTGTCTGATCGGAATAATTCCATTATTGGGGCTGTAGCAGATATATTTGGCAGCGACAGACATGCATTTTGTTATAGGCATGTAAAGGAAAATTATAGTGCAGAGTTCCTCAAAGTCATGAGAGGGATGCCTCGTACCTCTGCGAATAGCAAGGATATTGCATTGCACCTCCTCGATGCAATTGCGTATGCAAGACTGGGTGAAGAATTCACTGTTGCGATGGGAACATTAAAAATGTTCAATCCACTATTGGCACAATGGTTTGAGACCCATGGGGACGTTGATCGATGGGCTTTAAGCAAGTTTCCTTTCAAAAGGTGGGATAACATAACCACTAACATTGCTGAATCGTTCAATGCATGGATGGTGAAAGAGAGGACGCACACTATGTCAAGGTTAATACATGAGCATAGGGAGAAGTTGGCTGCGAAGTTGCTTGCAAGTAAGATGGCTTTGCTGAATTGGAAAAATGGTGTAGGACCTAACATAGAAAAAAAAATTGCTACAAAATGTGAACTTTGCAGAAAATATGCATGCTACATTTTATGGGGATAACCAGTTTTTGGTTGAGAGTAGACGCGGTGATGCCTTAATTTATGTGAAAGTTGATGTGGTTGCAAAAGAATGCTCTTGTTTAGCATGGCAAATGAGTGGACTACCTTGCCCACACGCATGTGCAGCAATTAAGTTACTTAATGGTAATGTCTACACATTCGTAGATGATTGCTTTACACTTTCAGCACAGGAGAAAATTTATGCACATAGCATGCGGCCAGTTGCAACACATGATTGTCCATGTATAGATGCCCCAACGGTGACACAAATGCTAACAGAGACTTTCTTGGAGCCTCCAATTACTACAAGGCCACCCGGTAGACAGAAAAGAAAAAGAGTGGAATCTCAGTTTCAAAACAAGATGGTTTATCATTGTGGTAGATGCCATGAGCCAGGACACTCCGTCAAGACTTGCAAGAATCCAAATCCAGCATGATCATTCATGGTGCCTTGTGTTTTTCTTTTTTGGGCATTGGGTCACACACTCTTCTGTTGTATATGGCGTTACATAGAAAGCCACACCATATCATTTTTTTGGCGATGGTGTGTGATGTTGTTATTATGAATTTGTAGATGCATTTGGTGTTGTAAATGAACGTTGGATATTGTTGTCACAATTGTATCCAAGTCTCATTTATGTACACATATTCATGTTGTGTTACAAATGTAAATGACGTTGACAAATATATGTTCAAGGGGCCTGATGTAGTTGTTATTGTTTTCCTCATCTTGATGTTGATGTCAATGGGGGCTGATATAGTTGTCAGATTTTATTGATGTTGTTGTCGGTGGGGGCTGATGTAGTTGTCAGTAGGTGCTGATGTAGTTGTCAGTGGGTGCTGATGTTGTTGTCAGTGGGGGCTGATGTTGTTGTTAGTTGTTTGCTGATGTAGTTGTCATTTTGATGCTGATGTAGTTGTCTGAATTCACTGATATGGTTGTTAGTTTTTTGTTGATGTAGTTGTTAGTGGGTGCTGATATAGTTGTCAGTGGGTGCTGATGTAGTTGTCAGTGGGTGCTGATGTTGTTGTCAGTGGGGGCTGATGTTGTTGTTAGTTGTTTGCTGATGTAGTTGTCATTTTGATGCTGATGTAGTTGTCTGAATTCACTGAAATGGTTGTTAGTTTTTTGCTAATGTAGTTGTTAGTGGGTGCTGATATAGTTGTCAGTGGGGACTGATGTTGTTGTCAGTGGGTGCTGATGTAGTTGTCAGTGGGTGCTGATGTAGTTGTCAGTGGGGGCTGATGTTGTTGTCAGTGGGGGCTGATGTTGTTGTTAGTTGTTTGCTGATGTAGTTGTCATTTTGATGCTGATGTAGTTGTCTGAATTCACTGATATGGTTGTTAGTTTTTTGCTGATGTAGTTGTTAGTGGGTGCTGATATAGTTGTCAGTAGGTGCTGATGTAGTTATTAGTGGGTGCTGATATAGTTGTCAGTGGGGACTGATGTTGTTGTCAGTGGGTGCTGATATAGTTGTCAGTGGGTGCTGATGTAGTTGTCAGTGGGTGCTAATGTAGTTGTCAGTGGGGGCTGATGTTGTTGTCAGTGGGTGCTAATGTAGTTGTCAATGGGGGCTGATGTTGTTGTCAGTGGGGGCTGATGTTGTTGTTAGTTGTTTGCTGATGTAGTTGTCATTTTGATGCTGATGTAGTTGTCTGAATTCACTGATATGGTTGTTAGTTTTTTGCTGATGTAGTTGTTAGTGGGTGCTAATATAGTTGTCAGTGGGTGCTGATGTAGTTGTCAGTGGGTGCTGATGTTGTTGTTAGTTGTTTGCTGATGTAGTTGTCATTTTGTTGCTGATGTAGTTGTATGAATTCACTGATATGGTTGTTAGATTTTTGCTGATGTAGTTGTTAGTGGGTGCTGATATAGTTGTCAGTGGGAGTTGATGTAGTTGTCAGTGGGTGCTGATATAGTTGTCAGTGGGGGCTGATGTAGTTGTCAGTGAGGTCTGATATAGTTATGATTGAGTCCTGATGTTGTTCATATGGGTACCTTATTGTATCTCATTTTCCACCTTCTACACATACCACCATCAATGACAGAGATGCAGGAAACAATTGCCATTCTCATTCATATTAAAATGTCATGTCACCTACATCATCAAATTTACAAAACTTTCTCCTAAATATGAACTCGAGTTCGGAACAATTGCCTTAATAAAATCTGTCATACAATCATTAAGATTTATATACACTTAAAAACAAGTCAGCCTATGTAAATTATATGATTGCTTCCTAACGGCTCATCTTCCGCTTTTGCGAGTCCTCAATCATGGACAACACTTTGTCTCGCTGCGTGTTCTTTTCATGATTGACCAACCACCACAACAAGCCAATCTTCAATTCCCGGATTTCATCCTCGGAGTAGTAAGGCATTGTGTATCCATCCTCTTGCTCCTTGCCGTCCCACATTTGCAACCACGAAACAACATGAACACCACACGAGTCCCTAAAACAAGAATTATACAGAGGTGTTAACAAAACTGATCATGTAATCTGTATATTATATATATGATTGTTAAACTTAATAGACACTTACAAATCTGTTTGGACATGGACTTTAGACCATGTGACCCCCTTGGGAATTCTATCCTCGTCGTCGAACAATTGTGGCTTAACCCTTCGGAGTATGGCCATGAAATAAGTTCGCTGATATTAAAGTTGACACAATTAGATGACAATTATTAAAATGTTTTGTAACATAAGTACACATTGAAATTCAGTTCAGCTTACCACACGAGTTGCCAACTGTTCTTTTTCCTTAAAGGATTGAGGTTTTTTTGCCTTCTTTTTTGACTTGGTTGGCAATATCTTTGCATGTTCCATTTGGGTCTCTCTGCGTGAATATGTCCATGTGTCGACTAACGAATCTAAGGTGTAGAAGGTCATCGTTGTCGTGTCTACAACATAGCAGAACCAGTGAAATTGGTTTAGCGACGGTCCAAAAATGAAACGACAATCCCCGATGTTATATCTTATACGCTCGGGCAAGATTTCCGCTTCGTTGTCTTCCAATGACCAATTCAGCGGAGATCTTATCATTTTGTCCATGAAATGCGTAGTGAAAATGTGTCTGGTGACTATCCCTTCGTTCTCTAGTTGATCAGCAACCAAAGTCTTGGCTACCATACTCATGACCTGAATATACACAAAATGTTACTACGTGAGTACTGTGTAACACATTTATTCAAGCGAAAGCAAATATCGAAAAATTACTAATGCACATCCATTTGTACTAATGCCTTACAGCAGTTATCAAGTGCACAGTCCATACCGTATCACTTAACCAAGCACGTGGTTTCAGACAACATAGCTCTCCCCTTGTGAGGTGCCAGCCGTGCATGTCAACAAATTCCCTAAATGCCAACAAATGACAATATTAAGCATCGTATGCATTTTTTATAATATGCGTAAGTCCATGTGCACAAGTTAAATATACTTACTCCTCAGCCTCATCTTGACTTGGATGAGTAATACACAACTGGTACAGCTGCTCCTTCTCATCATAGGGCCTCTTTCCTTTTCCCTTGCGGTTTGGATCAATCCAAGGAGATTTTAACACACTGCTCCGGGTTATCACCCTCTTGGATCTTCTAATTTGATCTTCACTTCGTTCTCCCTCTTCTGCTTCAAGTTTGGCCACTTCTTCTTCAGTGGGTTCCATGTGAAGACCATCTTCAACAATAACTGTGTCCTGACGATGGTCATCCTCATCATCAATGTCTTCAATATTTTCAGCCTCATCTTCCTCATCACTCTCTTGCTCAGAGTCTTTCTCAGAGTCCCCGAAACTTGAGGGCTGGTTGTTGGGTGATTCAGTTTCATGCAAGCCTTGTTGAGGCCCTTCATCTTCCTTGGTGTCCGATGTTAATCTATCTTGAAGGGCCAACATCTCCTGTCCCAATATGGACACAAGCCTGAAATATGCGCTGCGAACTTCCTGGAAAATCAAAAATCAGTTGTTAAATCATCAACCATGGACAACAACTTGAGTAAAGGACAATACAAGAACTCATCGACATAGTATGAGCCAGCGGGAACATGTTATATGAACTAATTGTAAGAAACATTGTAACAAACATAACCCACAAAGAACCCAGCAAAATTAGATAATGTAAAAGAAATTAAATTCCCATGACAATTGTTGTCACACATTACCGGGTGAGTGAGCATCGTGTCAGGGTCAAACGAGGCCGACGAAGTCACTGATGGCTGAGGACGAGAGGCGCGAGCCAGCAGGCCTCTTTGGCTTTTTTTCTCGAGCACCACTCTGCTCTTAATCTTGTCATCAGTCCAATAAGCCATGGCCGACTCATGCTCAGCCGCTATCACATCACCCAAAGGAAAATTTTGCAAACAAAACAGCTGAAAAAAAAAACATTTCAATGCATTAATAACAGCACTCAGCAATTGATGTATAACGTTTACATACAATCTTACTTAGAGACAACTTACCATGAGGAAGTATACACATCCTCCAACAGTTTTGCTCTTCTTACCCTTGGACTTGTGGGAGTCTTTCTTGAACTCATGGATTTGTTGGGTGAGTTCTTCAAGAATAAAGGAGGACCAATCAAAATGACCAAGTGCATCCTTAGTCAACGTTATCACCTTCAACATACGGTCACTTATATAGATGGATGCTCTTGGAGCCAAAAGTATACCTAGGCTGAGTAACACAAAAAGATACTCAAAATTTTCATCTAATTTTTCTAACAACGTGTCACTGAGTGCTTTATACCTTACATTCTTGTACGCACGCCTAAAGTCTCTAAACACTGTGTTCCGCACACTAACTTTAACTTCTATGCCCTTACCCCCCACAGGTAGACCCATAAGTTGATGCACATGTTCAGGCCCTATGACTCGAGTCTGCCCTCTAATGGACACTTGCTTTGTTGGGGGGTCAAAACATGCCATATATTGTGCAATTAAGGAACGGTTTATTTGTCGGCAACTAATTTCCACCAACCTATCAAACCCAATCGCTTTCAGCCTTGCCATGGCCTCGGGTCGTTCCTTTAACTTATGGCATACATGAATGAAACTGTTCGGTCCACACCTCGTTAGGAATGGCACTACATACTTCTCTACTTTACCAGGGCCCCTTAGTTTTTGAGCCCTCTTGGTGTATTCGTCTTTTTCGGTTGAACTCAACTTTTTCCATGATTCTCTCACTTGTAGACTTAAGTCATCATAGGTTCTTCGGTCAGCTCCTATAGCTTTCTTCCCCTTCCCCTTCCCCTTCGCCTTTTGTTTTTGTACATGTTGCTTGAAGAATTCTTCTGTGTACAAGTTATAGCCAGAGAACCTTGGGTCCCTTTGAGAATTCTTCTGTCCCTTTTGTTTCATTGTAAAGCGTTGATTTCAGCACTGCAATATGCAAATTAATATGCGTTAAAGCGCAACACATGCAAGTTGTGTTCGGCCAATTCAATTCAACATTCAAGTTCGTTAAAAAGAGTAAAAACAGCAAGTTTGGGATATAGGAATTGTTAGAGATTATAAGAAAGCTATTCATGGTCATTCTCTTCTTGATAGTTTAAACTTATGAACTCCATTGGTCCTTGACATGGTATAAGAGATTTTATAACCGAATAGTCAGTATGTTGATCCTTGCCTCTTATTATTTCCTTTTTATCAGAGTTAAATTTCATCACAAGGTATAATGGGCCTTTGCTTTATCTTCACCTCAAGTCTGATAGACTGTCATGTGAGTATGTGATAAAGACTATAATAAACTTATTCAAGAACCTTCACTTAATAGCTTAAGCTTTTGGGTGGAATGTGACAAGCATGCGGCATGTAGCAACAATGACTATGCAATGGCAGGATGCAAGTTTAGGACTAAACCAGTTATAATTGCAAAAGCAAAGCTAAAATTCACATTTCATGCAAGTCAAAGTAAAGAAAATTCAGTTGATGTCTACTTATGAGATTAGCACATGTGATGACAATATACAAACAACATATAACAGTGACTTCTCTGTAGCTACAAGAACAAATTTAGCAAACCCAATGCCCTGCAACCACAAGGTCAGATTCTCAATAATGAAACTGCAATTGATGATCCAAAAGACCAAAAACTTTGTCCTAAATTCAGATTTGATGCAAATCCGAATTCAAAGGTTTTCTCATTTAAAAAAAAAAAAACTTTTCACACCATTCAGTTAAAGCTCAAATTCACAAGAGCATCAAGTACATATATGTAAAATAAGACAATAGTAATCTCAGGTAGTATCCAAGATTTGGCAACAATAATGACTTACCAAAATAGCAAATAGTTTAAATGTACAACCAAAAGCTATTCCATAAAATTTTTTACAAGGATAGCACAAAGTCCCAATCAAACCTTCCAAAAACCATGGTACTATAGTGACAGATTCAACAATTAAATCTCACCGTACAATACTTTTGATAATGCCAAAATATGACAGTCAGGGATTTATGCTTTCACAGTACAAACAGCCAATATATTTCAATCCCAAACATAACTCTTCGGTAACTTCTACACCCAGTACATTTCAAATCCAACACATTGCATCACCCAATACATTTCAAATCCAACACATTGCATCCCTTTGTTCAAATTTTGGCACGGGTGAATGTCAATATTCAAAGATATGGATTCTTCCAGGTCACTCAACAAATTTGTAATTTTTACCTCTGTTTTCTCCCAAAATTTGCAAAAGAGCTATTTCATTTAGTCTACTCTGAGAATATCAACAATAATATCTAAAAAAATATATTTATTTCCATCGATATTTCTTAGTCCTAGATGGCTCCAACAACCAATAATCAACGGAATGATCGAATAAAAAACAGCAGAGTGCAGGAACGGTACAATGACAATTCAAAAATGTTGGATTTGTCAGAAATTAGGGCTGAAAAAACCTAATCCTAAAATGTTTCTTACCGATGATTGCCACAAGCGACGGCGATTCTTTCGGAGAGCACAGATGGTTGCACCGTGGCTGATGGTTACACCTTTGCCACACGACCGCAAACGGCATCGAAGAGCGCAAACGGTGTCGGAAACTTGAGCACGCGGCGGAGGTTTCAGAGCAGAGACACGATCGAGAGAGAGAGAGCGATTTAGAATTGTCTCCAGTCCCCTCCTGTTTGTCGTGTTAGTGGTGGGTGTGTTGGTAATTTTGCATTGTAAGTTAATACCTATAAGGGCCCTGGGGCCTTTTCTTGTATTTGCAGATTCCTTGGGCCTTTTTTAGGATTATTTTGCTAATATGGGCCTCCAGGATGATTTTCCCAAAAAGAATTACGCCGCCGTCAAAGTTAACCTAAACCGAGTGAGGAGGACCACCGGTAGGGGGAAGGGGTTTTATATATATATATATATATATATATATATATATATATATTAAAAAAAAAAAATTGGGGGGGGGGGTGTTGGCACCCTAGCCCCCTGGGTCTCCGTCTCTGAGTTTAGGGTAATTTAATGAAACGATTATTAGAGATTAAAATTATCTTAGATTACTCAAAAACTTCAAGGTTATTGATGTCCTCTAACATTAATCCACACGACTATCCTCCGATTACAATGAGAACTCCTTCTCTTGAAATCTCTTCCTCCTTGGATGCTTACTAAGTGAAGACAAGGTTGAGTTTTGGTTTCCTTGGGTTCTTATCTTTTCAATAAGCTAAGGTGGTGGTTTCTCGGAATTAGGCTAAAGATAGAATGAACAAGGTTAGAATCTTACCCTTTATGAAATGTGTCTTTTCCTCTCTAAACCTTTGGTAAAAACCGAAATTTAGAAAGCACAAGGATGTCCAAAAAAGGTCCAGCCCTCCTCCTTTATTAGCCTTGGTGGGCCAAAAATCCCTAGTCCTAATTGTCTTCGGAATTTTCAACTTATGCATTAAGAAAGGGGTTTTAGGTAATAAGTCCACTGCTTGTCAACCAAGTCACATTAAATCATATCTTGATTAATTGATTGAATTTGATATGATGAATCATATTCATATCTTGATTGTTGGATTGATTTAAAATGATGGATTTCATTTATTTCCTTCTTCTTTTTTTGCTCAAAAAAGTCTATAAAAGGGCACACACAAAATTAGCACTTTATAAGAGTCTAACCCTAATTTAAGTATTCCCAAGAAAGGCTCAATCCAAATTTAAATTGGAAAATCCAAATCATAATAAATTAAATTCATATCTTGATTGATTGAATAATACTTTAAGATGATAGATCACATTCATCTCTTAAACTAAAATTCAAAATCATTCTTAAATCAATTCTCATTTATTTTTTCTCCTATTTTCATCCAATTATTATTGGATATATATATATATATATATATATATATATATTAAATAACTCAAAATTATCCTTGGCCTTACCTTTTGAATTAAAATTGAAACATATTACAATATAACATTTGAAACAAATAGAACATGAAGTTGCAACCAAAATATTAAAAAAAAAAAAAACAGCTTTTTCATTGAACTCACGGAAAGAAGACACGTTTATTTTTCTTAAGGCTAAATTATATTACATCCCTAAAACGTTTACAAACAGCTTTTTCATTGAACTCACGGAAAGAAGATATGTCGTTTTTCGTTTAATTTTGCCATGATTCAAATCACTGAAGTATATAGTTTTAAATCTTTGTTAGAATCAATATAAGTGAGTGAGAGAAGAATATATAACGTAGCATACCCCGGATACTGTAGTTATTTCATCTATGTCCAAGTTATCTCCAAACACAGTCAAGTTTCACTGCAAAAAAGAGAATAATAAATTCATATTAATCAATTCTACTAGGGCGACATTCGTTGCTTATTTTGCAGAAAATTATAACATTTTGTACATGATATTGTGCAATTATATTACAAAAGTGTTTCTATAATTATGATAGGAATAAGTACTATTGATGATTTTGTAAATCTATATTACGTAGGGTTGGAGCAAGACACAGATCAAGATCTTGACCGAGACTACTCTTTGTTATATAACAGAACCCAAAAAAAAAAAAAAAAAGTGCCCCTGTGGCCCGAATCATTTCAGTAATAAAAAATGTGCCGTTTTGGAAAAGTGAATACTGGCCAATGATTCTTACACTCAATCAAAGCCGCTTGTCTCTTTTAATCACAAGTTCATCTTCCATAAGTCATCAGTCTAAAAAATAAAAAAAATTCATTTAAAAACACTCTATAAACTAACTTAAGTCTATTTTTCCAATGCCAATTTCTTTTAAATTTCAATAAGGATATTTTAAGAAAGAGATAAGGATCTTAAATGCCATAGAAGTTTTCGTTTAAGAGCATTGGTAAGAAATAAGTTTTCTTTGGATAAAAAATGCTATGGAAGTTTTCGCTGAGGAGCAATTTTGCCTCCGAAGTTTTCACTAAGGGGCAATTTCGCCTCGGAAGTTTTCACTAAGGAGCAATTTTGCCCTTCTGTCCCCAAATATTAAATTTGACTATTAAATCAGTCAAAGACCACACATGTTATGCCTTGAAAAGGTCAAACTTAGAGCTAGAGAAGGAGATCCTTGAGATGTTGAGCTCAAGGTGGCTAGAATTTGTGAAGCCGAACTGGTCAAAGGGACTGAAAGATCGACTGTCACAAAACCCAAAGGAAACATCACTTATGATTTAAGCAAATGATCAGTTTATACAAACATAAATATTATCACTATTGATTTGTTTTACTGAACCAATTTTTGGAACAATTTATTTCTCGTTTTATGTTTCATTTGCATTTTGTGACAGACCTTTCAGTCCCTTTAACCAGTTCGGCTTCACAAATTTTGGTTGCCTTGAGATCAACATCTGAAGGATTTCTTTCTCTGGCTCCAAGTTCGACCTTTTCAAGGCATGACATGTGTGGTCTTTGACTGATTTAGTAGTCAAATTTAATATTTGGGGACAGAAGGGAAAAGTTGCTAGGAAAATTCCTACGTTTTGTAAACTTCCGGAGTAAAATTGCTCCTCAGCGAAAACTTCCGTGGCAAAAATGATACTTCCGGGGCAAAATTGATACTTCCTATGAACTTCTGTGGCATTTTTTGTCCAAAAAAAAACTTCCGTCGTACCAATGCTCCTGAGCGAAAACTTCCATGGCATTTAAGATCCTTATCCCTTTAAGAAAAAACATTTCATATTTATTTTAATTTAACTAACTTAACTATCTTCTTTAATATAATTAAATTAGTTAAATTGTTCTTACTTTGAGCATAGAATCAACTCTTAATTAAATTGTATACCCCTCTCTCTCTCTCTATCTATATATATATATATATTAAATTGTAGACTCTTCCAGCTCCCAATGTTAAATTGATAGCCATGAAACTTTTAGGCATCCAGCTGCAAGCCCTTGACTTTATTCCTATGTCTCCCGCATGCCACTCTTTGCCAGCTTCCACATGAACACCTCCCTAAGAAATATATTAATATAATTAACAAGAAACATATATAGAGCGATTAAAACCCGTTTAAATATGTACGTATAGATATATTAGAATATTTTATATTTCTTACATTCGATTATAATTTGTTTCCAAACAGGCCTTAATTAAACTGCTCATACTTGTCAATTCATGACGAATTTAGCAGATATACTATAAAAATAAAATATTTTATAAAAAAATTGTCGCTGAGGATATAGCAATGAGTTAGTTTGAGTTTATAAACTGAAACATCAATTTGTCCATAAACACGCAAGAACAAGCAAGTGTTATGAGATTTTGGATCCCTTCCACCGAAGAAATCTCAATTAAAGAAATCAGTAAACTTTAACAGTTTATTTTTTTCTTTCATTTAAAGTAATTTGAAGATAAGAATTTCTTATTATAACATTTTTGGAAAATATATTTTCTAACATGAAAAATAGGGGAAAATATCTAAATATTCTTATATATGCCAAATCCAATTACGAACTCAAAATTATGGTTATCTTATAAGCCACTATTACCAGCTTTTTATATTTGCTTGGGTTAATAATATTCACTTTTGCCTAAATTTTTCGGATATAGGAGCTGTGCGCATCAACAAGTTTGTGATAAATAACGCTTTGAATGTATTAAAAAGGAAGCAGAGTCACCCTAACCGTTGACATTACTCTTTTCTAGTGTTTCCAAGCAATAATTGATCCAAAAGCAAATTCCCGATATCTACAGTGCCTACATAAAAACTTCGAGGATAAAATTGGGTCTTAACCCTTTTGGCTAAAGTATATGTTTGGTTCTTCATGTTTGCCTTTAGTATCATTTTAGTCTATTAAATTTGTAAAATACACGTTTGGTCTTTGAATGTTAACACCGTTAATCTAACTTAACGGAAAATATTAACTCAACAATTTTAAGTGATGATTGTACAATTAAATGATGATCAAGGATACTTATATGTTAGTATTTTAATAAATTAATATTTTAAATCCTATTAATTGAAAAATATTTAATCTTTTTCGACAAAAAAATATATTTAATCTACAAAAACTGTGAAAAACCGTAAAACAATTTTTGAAGATTAAATATTTTCAGTTAATAGAATTTAAAATATTAATTTTATTAAAATACTAATGTATAAGCATACTTGATTAGCATTTAATTGTACAAGCATCGCTTAAAATTGTTAAGTTAGTATTTTCCGTTAAGTCAAACTAATGGTGTTAACATTGAGAACCAAACGTGCACTTTACAAACTTAAAGGACTAAAATGATACTAAAGACAAATATAAAGGACCAAACATATACTTTAGCCAACCCTTTTTACTTTTGGCATCTACATGCCATCTGAGTTAAATTTCGACAGTTCAAATGTCATAAAACCCTCAATTCAATTATTATTATTTCTTTATTCAATGGATGACTTACCGCCTCTGTCTAATATGGGAGTGTTTTGTTCAACAGCTTGAGTGCTAATTCCAGCCATTAGATGAATCCCAAACTTCAAACCCATACTATGAACTTTATCAGCGACTGGTTTGAATCCATGCCCACCAATACAAGAAGGCCACCTATCTGGATCAGGAAGCAATCTGCCCCATTCATCCTTGTTTTCTTTCCCAAAAGACAGATCGCCACCATCAAGACTCCGATACCAAAGAAAATCCACCACGGCATACTACCCAATAAAACAAAGGGAAAAGAGAAACTTTATTATTAATTATTGAGAAAATTATATTAGCTATTTTCAAATGGACGTCCTTAACTATGAGAACGGAAGTTTAACCAAAAAATGGGAGTCCTTAAAAAATTGAAACTAAATTATTAAACCTTTTCAAGAATATGAATATATTAAAGATGACTATTCATTATTTATATGTCCGTTTATGTTTCTTTGTAATTTAATTTTATTATCCTTTTACACCAATATATATCGAGGAATCAATCAAAAGTGTTTGTTACGGATTCAACCAAGGGTTGAAAACAACATGAAAATTTAATTGCTATATACAAAGAAAATCTCCCCACTGCATACGACTATTCATCTTTGTATGTTCGTTTATGATTCATTGTATTTATATCCCATCAATAATGGCTAAAAATAAGGATGAGAATTTAATTATACTTTACCTCATATCCATAAGGAAAAAGACGCTGGGAATCATAGGAATTCCAGCCTCTTGATGGAGTGATTAGTGATAGCATTTTGAGACGACACACTGAAAATTAAAACGTTCTAATGAACTATCTAAAGAGGAAAGCGAAATTAAACGACTTCCCTTTTCTTGTATTTACCAAAAATCAAATCTCTCCCATTAAAAACAAAAATATTTATTTGAAGTGGAAGAAGGTAAACATCATAACTTAGAGACCACTATCACTGTGCTTAACTTCTGAAGATATATCATCGTAGAGTTAGGAGAGATATATCATACCTCTGAGTTAATAGACAGAGAAAGAAGCAGAGAGACACGGAGAACTCCATAGTTGCTTGTGATGATTGGTATTTACACTATCGTATGTTCTCTTATTTATATTGGAAAATGTCTTTATTACGGACCGGCCCAATGCCCAAATCTGAGGTATGGCCCAACGACGGACACACCAGGAAGTATGATCCACCGATCAAGGGGGGAGATCCGGTATCATAACAGATCCGATCTATCAACATCATTAAGAGTATCAAGATCATATCTATGCACACATTCTAATTCCCTACCTTTACTTTCTGTCACACAGAGCACACACACCACCCCTCTGGCTAACGCTACCGAGTATATCGAACTACGTGTACTTTGATCCCTTCAAAGGGTACGTAGGCTCTAGGCTTGACACCTAGTTAAGTCCAATCAGTCATGTTCCCAGAACAGAAGATTGGCGCCGACCGTGGGGACGTTAAATTTCAATCCCTGTGACTACCGATGGCGAACACTAGAAGCCACAGCCGAAATCATCAATCTGACCAGCCACAGGCTGAAAGTAACCCACAGCCGAACCAACCCCAGGTTGGACCGAGTCAACAGCACGCTTAGAGTCATCCGCCGCGTGAAAATACTTCCGAAGGCCACGTTACTGACACGGCGACCTCATCACCTACTACTGATCAGCCGTTGGAAGAAGTAGCAAAAGAGACCCCGGCTCCAACCGCTCCGGCACCAGATGCCGACGTCCATGTTTTACGAAGAACCCAGGAGTTGATGCTCCAGAGATTCGAAAACAAGGAAAAACGGGATCACCTCCAACGTCAAGAAGATTTCCGCGCTATTGAGCAGATGATATAGGAAAAGCTCGAAAGCCTGTTTCAACGCGGAAACTGGAGAAGTTTTCGTAAGGGAAAGGAGAATATAGTCTCAGATAGCAGTAGTCCGCCTAGCAGCCCACAACTAAAACGCCGGACCCATGGCAAGACGGAGGGAGAAACGAGAACAAGGCGAGAACGCCAACCGGCCTCGGCACAGAATAAGGCACGGTTATCACGGATCTTAGATAAAGAGGACCGAGGCCACGAGGAAAACCGAGACAATTATGAAGACCGAGACTTTGACGAGGATCGTTATTCAGATGAACACCGAGAGGTAACTAAAGCACCTCGGTCACATGGCTCACCAAGGTAGTACAAGATGAAGTATTTGGCGGGATCTGGCGGAACCCCATTCTCTAGAGCAACGGCAATGGCTCCCTACCCGAAGAATTTCGATCTGGCCAATCTACCGAAATATGATGGGACTCAGGATCCACGCAACCACCTCGAGATGTCTGAGAAGCTGATGTGGGTTCGGTCAATAGAGGGCCCGGTCATTTTACGACTCTTTTCGGCCATGCTGACCGGACCAGCACACAAGTGGCTGAGTTCACTACCAAACAATTCCGTACGGAATTTCGAAGGCCTCAGATGAAAATTCGAGTTGCGCTTTTCCACCAGTAAAAAACAGCCGAAGTCTCAGTTCACATTGAGTAAAGTAAAACAAAAGAAGGGTGTGACGCTGCAAAAATACTTAGACCAGTTCAGGGACGTGGCGATGCAAGTACGTTCACTATCTGAGGAGGTCCATGTGCATTGTCTAGTCAACGGTATAGACCCTTCAACACGCTTGGCTAGAAGCCTGTGTAGGAATCGAGTCTACACACTAACTGAATTCTACACCCGGGCGAAGCAGTACCTAGATGTCGAGTAGATGGAGATCGCCAACGCAGATGAACCTGAGAAGGTCAGGAATACGTCACCTGACATGAAGGATCAGACAGACAAACAGAGGACGGAGCCCCGTAGACGCAATCGAGACAACCGATCCCGTCAAGAGAGGTCGGACAATAAGGCAAAATACGACAGCTACACCCATTTAAATGTCCCCCGATCGCAGTTGTGGAAGGAAGTGGCTCAGACCGAGATGAAGAAAGTCGGAAAGTCGAGGCCTATCAGAAACCGATCCACCACAGATCGGTCTAAATTTTGTGCATTCCATGACGGCCCCGGGCACACTACTGATGAATGTTATGAACTCCAGGACGCTATAGAGAAGTTTGTAAGAGAGGGGAAACTACATCAGTATGTAATCAAAACCCAGGGGAGAACAAATGGCAAGCAGAATTATGGCGGCCGAAGTAGGAGTCTAGCCACGGACTCTAGGAAACCAGAGAAGAGGCTAAAATCTGGTTCCAAAGATGAGTTCCCTGAGGTTGAATTCTAGTGCAACGTCGTCAGTTGCAGATTTGGAGGTGGCGAAGATACGATAAGCCAGCATAAGAAGTATCTGCGAGAAGTCCTAACAGTGAGAGACCTCCTGAAGTTGAAGGACAATACAACAAAACGGAAACTACCTCCGTTAGTGTTTACCAGCGAAGAGCTAAAAGACGTCATACCGGGCCACCAGGACGGATTGGTCATCATGGGAACCTTGGTAAACTGCCGGGTCAAACGGATCTTTGTAAATGCTGGGAGCTCAGCCGACATCATAAGTTGGGATGCCTATAAAAGGATGCACCTTGATGTGGAAGACCTGAAGTCGTGCAAGACAACCCTTATCGGGTTCAATGGAGAGCGTTCTTTCCTGAAAGGTTATATAGATCTCAGATTGGCGTTAGGAACCAAGGAAGCATTTAAGTCAGAACGGGTAAGGTTCATAGTGGCCGACTTCCGCTCCCCTTACAATATTATATTGGGCAGACCGACCAAACACAGTTGGGATATGCTAGTATCCACGAAGCATCAGAAGCTCAAGATGATTAACGATAAAAATCAAGTAGTAGAAGTATCCGGGGACCAGAAGGAGTCTTGACAATGTTACTTTGAGACCCTTCGAGTCGAGGAAGGAGGACCCTCATCTCCGCCTCTGCTTGGAAGTCATGAAATTCAGGCCGACGCAGAGAATTACAGACAGCCGCGGCGGCCAGTCAATATGGTAGAGCTTGACCATAGAGAACCAGAAAGTCCACGCCCGAAGCCGAAAGGAGAGCTAGAGGAATTGATCCTGGGGGCGGATCCTTCCAAGACAACAAAAGTTGGCGGAGACATAAATATAGATCTGAAAACTCAATTGATTAAGTTCTTGAGACTAAACCAGGATGTTTTTGCCTGGACGTCGGCTGAGATACCGGGGATCGACGCACATTTTTGTTGCCACAAACTGGCCATATGGCTGGGGTCGAAGCCAGTGGCCCAGCAAAAGAGGAACATTGCAGCTGACAGACAGAAGTCTCTTAAGAGTCATGTAGAAGAACTCCCGGCAGCCGGATTCATCAGAGAGGTATAATATACAACCTGGCTTTCCAATGTAGTTATGGTGCTAAAACCAAGTGGCAAATGGAGGGTGTGCACGGATTACACCAATTTGAATAAGGCATGCCTGAAAGACTCCTATCTGATGCCTAATATCGATCAATTAGTCGATAATTCGGCTGAGTATCAACTACTATCCTTCATGGATGCCTACTCCGGATACAATCAAATAGCTATGCACCCAGACGACCAGAAGAAGACCGCCTTCATGACCGATAAGGCTAACTATTGCTACAATGTCATGCCATTCGGGTTGAAGAACGCCGGAGCCACTTATCAGCGCATGATGAACCGGGTCATTGAAGACCAGATCGGGCAAAACATGGAGGTATACATAGACGATATGATCGTGAAGTCAAAACAACCAGAGGATCACATCTGGGACCTGGAACAGACGTTTGAGAAACTAAGAAGACATCGAATCAAGTTGAACTTGGCCAAATGTGCCTTTGGAGTCCTAGCCGGGAAATTCCTAGGTTTTATGCTCACAAATCGAGGAATTGAGGCCAACCCGGACAAATGCAAGGCCGTCCTAGACATGCAAGCCTCGAGTTCAAAGAAGGAGGTTCAACAGTTAACGGGTCGGTTGGCCGCTCTGAAAAGATTCTTACCCATATTTGCGGTAAAAGCACAGCCGTTCTTCAAATTATTGAAGAAGGAAACACATGGAGGCTGGAACCCGGACTGTGAAGCCGCTTTTGAAGAAATTAAGCGATGCCTGGCAACCCCCCCTGGTGCTCACTAAGCCGGAGCCAGGGGAGACCTTGTTCTTATACTTGTCGATAGGAGATGAGGCCGTGAGTGCCACCTTGATAAGAGAAAACAAGGCCGAGCAGAACCCAATCTACTTTGTGAGCAAGGCATTACAAAGCTCCGAACTCCAACACCAGAAGCTGGAGAAGGTGGCTTTTGCCTTACTAACAACGGCAAGAAGGCTTCGACCATACTTTCAGGGACACCAGATCGTCGTCCGAACCAGCCAACCAATCCGCCAGATATTGCACAAGCTAGACTGGCGGGACGGATGACTAACTGGGCTATCAAATTGTCTGAGTTTAATATCACATTTGAAGCCCGCCACGCGATCAAGTCACAGGCCTTGGCAGATTTCATTAGAGAGCTGACACCAGCAGAGACAAACAACGAAATCTGGAAGGTATATGTCGACGGATCTTCCAATGCAAAAGGTAGCGGAGCAGGAGTCATCGTCGAAAGCCCAGAGGGGGTCGCAACTGAGCATTCTCTACAGTTGAAGTTTCCGACCTCCAACAACCAAGCAGAGTACGAAGCCCTCTTGGCCGGACTGTTTCAAGCTAAAGATAATGGGGCACGGTGGGTCAAGTTGTTCACCGACTCATAGCTCGTCGTCGCACAAATCGACGACAACTACCAGGCGAAATGGCCGCTATTGGTAAAGTACCTAAACAGAGCCAAAGAAGTCATGGCCGATTTTGAGGAGGTGATCGTTACCCATATCCCGAGAGAAGAAAACACTAGGGCCGACATCCTCTCCAAGTTGGCAAGTACGAAAGGCCCGAGCAGTCATAGAACTGTGATCCAGTAGAATCTTGCCGAGCCAAGCTGTGTAATGACTATCTCGACGGCAACAGATTGGAGGAAGCCGATCGAAGACTACCTGGAAAGAGGCATCATCCTGACGGATTCTACCGAAGCAAAAAATCTGGTCAGAGAAGCTGCCATTTACACCATGGGCTAAGTTGAATTTAGAATTCAAATTTTGAATTTAAGTTTGAAATTTAAAATTTGAATTTTAATTCTAAAAGGGTTAGGTTATAAAAGATAACTCTGAATTATCTAATATGTATTAAGATCCAATAATGATTCAATGAAGATAGGAGAAATAATAAATGAGGATTGAGTTAAAAATGATTTTGAATTTTAGTTTAAGAGATGAATGTGATCCATCATTTTAAATTATTATTCAATCAAGATATGAATTTAATTCATTATGATTTGGATTGTCCAATTCAAATTTGAACTGGGCTTTTCTTATAAACACTTAAATTAGGATTAGACTTTTATAAAGTGTTAATTTTCGGTGTGCCCTTTAGATGGACTTTTTTGAGAAAAAAGGAAATGAATGTGATTCATCCTCTTAAATTCAATCTAATAATCAAGATATGAATATGATTCATGATATTAAATTCAATCAATCAATCAAGATGTGAATTTAATGTAACTTGGTTAACAAGTAGTGGACCTATTACCTAAAACCCCTTAGTCGAAAATTCCTAAGGTAATTAGGGCTAGGAATTGTTGACCCACCAAGGCCATAAAAGGGGGGTGGGTTGGACGTTTTTTGATTTGGTCTTTACCAAAGGTTTAGAGAGGAAAAGGTAACATCCATAAAAGGGTAAGGTTTCAACTTTGTTCATCCTATCTTTAACACAATTCCAAGAAACCACCGTCTTCTTGAAAAGATAAAAACCTAAGGAAACCAATACTCAACCTTGCCTTTGCCTAGCAAGCATCCAAGGAGTGAAAGGTTTCAAGAGACGGAGTTCTCATTGCAATCGGGGGATAGGTGTGTGGATCAACGTTAGAGAACATCAATAACCTTGAAGTCTTCGAGTGATTTAAGGTAATCCTAATATCCAATAATCGTTTTATCAAATTATCATAAACCCAATAGTTGTTTTAATAAGTAATCCTGAAACTGATGAATAGTATAAATTGTTCTGAATTCTCATGAGCATCGAAAAGAGTTTCGAATTAATAACTAATTAGTGTAATGAGTTAAGGTTAATAATTCATGAGGATCGTAAGGAGTTACGGGTTTCCATGATGATTAAACAAAATTTTTGTTTTTAACTTCATAAAACTTTACATGAAAGTCATGTAATAGGCAAAATTAACCAACAGTTATAAATGTGCATGTACCATAGGGAAACTAACTTCTGTTCAACCTGTATTTGGATAGAAAAATTTTGTTCTTTAAAAGTCCATCCTCAAAATTTAAAAGTCATAGACAAGCCAGTTCAGAAAAAAATAACCACACAAGTAGGATATGCTTACCATTTGAAAGTTAGTTTAAAAAACTATCCTTTTGAAGTTGAAGATGTTCTCTTAAATTCTAAAGAGGAGGCATCTTGATCAGCGTTGAAGTTTTGAAATGTCAAAAGCAACGGTATAAGATAATCTTCATACACAGTAAAATGGTTTAGGCAAGAATAATATTTCTGACACATTCTCTTCCCTGCTAATTTTTCCATGTAATTCTTCAGAGCAAAGACTGTTTTGTGTTGTGTTCTTTTTTCCCTGCCCGTTAGTTTCGGGGAAATACTTCTCTTAAAAGTTTCAGTATTAGGGCTGTCAGCTTATATGTCCTCTTTATTCAAGAATATTTTAAGCTTTTAATTACATGTACTCAAAATATAGGCTCTTTGAATATGTACATATAATATGAGTCTATCCAAGTTAGGTAACGTGGTTTCTCAACAAATTCCAACTCCCAAAATTGTAACGATGCAGTATTATTATGGCAGACGTGATATATTTCAACTCATAAATTTAATTTTTATAATTGAATCGTTCGAATTATTTTAATTATTCTTATAATAACAAATGATAAGATATTACACTTAAAATTACGTAACAAATGATATGACAAACAAGTGATAACAAATCACTTAAAATTAATGAACAAAATAACAAGATATTACACATCAATGAAAACATAATACACTCTTAGTGGTGCTACAATACTTAACAAATATAGTATATCCGTAAAAAGGAAAAGAAAAGGATCAAGATCAAGAACTTATAATATAGAGCCGTATTCTTTAGTTAATTCATCCTTCGATTTGCACGAGCTCTATTTCTTGCCCTTTTGGCTTGTTTCTTGGATTGACCTCCAAAAGTCCTAACAAGCCACTGAGGTTTCCCAATTGAGAACACAAGATAACCCATGAGGATTCCAAATACCATTCCACATCCATATCCCAAAGTTACTGGTTTCCAACCAAATCCAAATTTCTCATCTGAATCAAACATTGATGAAGATGGTGTTGGCGATTCTCCTTCATTGGTGTTGCAAGATTTTGACAATGGGTCACCACACAATCCTAAATTTCGCTCATATGAATCTCTTTGGAATGTACCAACTTGATTCCCTCTTGGTATGATCCCCTCAAGTTGATTTTGTGAAAGGTTCAAAATAGCAAGAAAGTTGAGATTTGTCAATGCTTGAGGAATCTCACCAACGAGCTTGTTGCAAGATAGATCTAATGATTCTAGATTTGTCAATTTTCCAATTGATTTTGGAATAGAACTAGTGATTCCATTGTGGGAGAGATTAAGCCCTATTAGTGAATGTAACTCTCTAAAGGCTTTTGGAATCTCCCCTTCAAATTTGTTATTCGACAAGTCAATAGTAGTGAATATTGTCAAGATCCTTGCCAATTTAATGGTATTGCCTTTCCATGTGATCATCACTGATTCCTTATATGCTGCATATGGTTTGCTTTCAATATATTGTGGCCAGTTTCAACATTATCTATTTCCACATTCCTTTAAATTCCTTGATGTATGGCATTGGCAAAGATCCATTAACATGGTTGCTGGAATATCAAAAATCCTTAAGTTAGGAAATGGATGCTTGGTATTGGAACAAGGTATGACCCCATAAAACTTATTCTCTCTTAAAACAAGCACTCGCAACTCGGCAAATCATCAATCCAATAAGGAAACATATCCCTAATCTCGTTGTGCCCAACATCCAAAATTTCCAGTTGATTACAATGAGCCAATGATAGAGGCAACGATCCTTTGAGCTGGTTGTTATTTAAATGCAAAGATTTCAAGACATTGTTCTTTGAAAATTTGTTCAGTAAAGTTCCAGAAAAATCATTCATCTGTAGATCCAGAATTGAAAGATTGGGGAGGGCAACAAGGCATTGAGGAATGAAGCCAGACAAATTGTTGTGAGAAAAGTTGAGAATTTCAAGTGAGGTTACATTGCAAAGTAAAGGGGGAATACTTCCCTGCAACCTATAATCAAGATAGGTGAAAGTTGAGTTTTTAAATTGGACACTATAAGAATCATCAAGATATGCATCACACCATACTGAAGCTGAAGGATGAAGAGACAAAGAGTTGTTGAATTGGACAAGGGCAATGTAGTCGTGAGGATTACACAATGGCGGGTCAGAGGAGGAAGAGGAAAGAGAAGGAAGAAGGAAGAGAAAAGAAAGGAGGATTTGAAATTCCATTACAAAACTTAAAAGGATATAAAGTAGTAAGCGTTATTGGTATGGGATCATCAAAGAGATGAAGCTTCCTTTATAAGAAGACGGGTCATAATATACGGCGCAACGGACGAGGAAAGGTAAGACCTTTCATATTATGTAGAACCTAAGAATCTGAAGGAAACGAAACTGAGCATTAGTTGATGGGAATGTTGCCTCCGAGGCTCCCACAATATGATATATTATAAATATAATATAATATATTATATGATACTGAAATATTATTATTATTTTAACCAAAGAAAGACGAAGAAGTCAGGGAGATATAAAAATTGTGGGCGCCTATATCTACATTTAGGCTGTAGGCGGATTTGATAAGAAAGGGATTTGATAAGAAAGGGAGACCTTTCGGGATGGGTGCCTCTGCTAGCTGAGTGAAGGCTATGAAGCACTCATCCAACAGTAGTGTTTAAAGTGTTTCTGTAGGTAAATGTAATACTTTTGATATTGATTATTACATTTTCATCCCTTGTCCATTTAAATGAAATTAAAAAATAAACTGACTTCTTGATGTTGTTTTTGAAAATGAGCTGAAGAGGATGAAGACGTTGGTTGAGCGGCAAGCAGATCAGCTGAATCAGCAAGCAGAGATGATTTGTTAAGACTGATTATAAAGACCTTATAACATCGGTTATACAATAATTGTAGAAATTAAGGGTTGTAGAAAATTTTTATGGACATCTAAGCACCAATGTAATTAAGAAGATCATATTAAAAAAAATAAATATAATTGTTATGCTTTCTGATAATGGCAAAGAAATTATAATTTAGTAACCAAGTTGTCGTACCAGCTCTAAAACACGCACATCACCAGCGATTGCCTTTTGTACAACAAAACCAAGATGGGCGTGTTTGGATATTAGAGTCCGCAAAGGAACCTTTCTCTAATGCCAGAATTGATGTGAAGCAAATTGCAAAAGGAGAGGAGAGTGGCCGGGACCTTGCTTTGGTCCTATGCAGCTACCGTCCGCTGCAGCGCCAAATGTACGAAATGTTTCAGGGTGGGATTAAACGTTAAACAACGAAATAATGGAGTATTTGAAAAATTGATGGGAATGTTCGTTGTCATTGAAGTCAAGTCAATTGATGTGCAGAAGTTTCCCGCGTAATTTAAAGAGGATTGCGTCACGAGAGGAAGAGAGACGGCGGCTTGTGAGAATTCCAACTGACAGGAAGCAGACTGATTGTAATACCCCAAATTAATAACTATCATACATACAATATTTTGTTTGATGACACCTATTTAAAATAGGTGAATATGTGGTCTCAAATTTTGAGATATATCTATTATTATTTTTCCTTAGAATTTAAAGTAGCCAATGTTTTATTTTTCTAAATTTTGTTTGGAATCATAAAATACCCTAAAAATACAAACAACTCCCAATTAAATAGGGGAGCATAATAGGAATTAGTGGACACTTAGGTTTTCACTAAATAAAATGATGATGTAAATTCTTATAATTAATCAAGGGATTAAATAAAGAAGACATAAATCTCAAAATTCATAATTAAATAAAAAACTATATTTTCTAAAACCCTAGAATTAATACCTAGCTCATATTAATTCATAAAATGCCATAATAAATTACCAAAACACTTGAACAAATAAAAGAACAATTACCAACCTTGAACAAGTAATTAATTAACACTAATGGAAGGTTTAGTTAATTATTTGTAATTAGCACTAATAATCATTAACTAGAGATAGGTTAGGCTAACTAAAAGTAAAGCACCAACAAGGAATTAGGGTTAGCACCAAATGAATTGTTAACAATCATAAATCACTTCATGAACCAAAAAGGCAACAATCAAGTGGTAATTAAGCATAGGATTAAGGTGTTAATCAAATGCTAATCAAGAGTTGAAAAGTCAACAATTTCAACTATAACCTAAAGGCTAAGAATTAACCTTATAAAGCTAATCCAAAGGCTCTAAAGCCTAATCCATGTGAACAAGGGACAAGCCAATGGAATATTTCCTTTCAAAGACTATAAAACAACAAAACAAAACAAATATATAATGAATAGGGGGAGGGGGTGCGTTTTTTGTAGGAAAAAGAAGAAGAGAAAATTGTTCAAAAACAAAACCTATCCAATGCCACATACCCCCCTTTGAGTCATGAATCTACAACAAGGTGAGTCACTACTCTAGCAAATGAATCATCAACCTAAACTTGTATTAATCACCATCCTAGCCAATGAGAGTTGGCTCAGGCGGTAAGGGATCCAGGATTAGGCCCTTGGGTCGTGGGTTTGATCCCCTATGCCGCTGCTGGGACTCCTTTGGTAGGCGATCTCGTAAGTCCCCAGTAAGTGCTCATAGAGCCCGGGGCCATGCCCTGGCCTTGGTGGGGGACTGGTGCCGAACCCCTCCAAAACTTTTTTTATACCAAAAAAAAAAAAATCACCATCCTAAGCTTACATGAGTCATAAACCTACATGATGAATCACAACCCTAACTAGATAAGGTGATGTAAGGGATGATGGAAGAAGATGATGTGTAGGAAATAGATGGACCAATGAGGCAGAAGATAATTAGAATAATTAAATTGGTTTGTAAAAATAATTCTAGATAAAAACTAATAAAACCTATACAAATTAAATCATATCTTGAAATCCTTGAACTAAGTATGAAAACCAAGTTGAGATTCATAACAAGCATAAATCAAGCATGAAGACAAGTATAACCAAAGCCATTTTCATGATTGTTTGAGAAATAGAACCAATAGGAAAGATAGGCAAAATTGGTCTCAAAATGAAGCTAAAAATTCCTAGAGTTCAAAACCAATGAGTAATTGAGCAAACAACTTCATTAGACTACCTAAACACATTCTTTTCTATGGATTCTAATTAGTAGAAAGCAAGCCAAATCCTTTGGATAATAGACATAAATGGTGGAAGAGGATAATGTACTAGGGTAATGACTCATGTAGGTGACTCAAAAGCAATTTGAAGGGTTAGGACTTGTGCTCCAAAATACCCTAAATCCAAGAGTCAAGAATTGCCAAGAGGGAGTTTCAATTAATTACCAAACTTGCCCAACCCTTCTACTATAAATAGGGGTCCTTGGCCCTTCACAAAACTCACACCAAAACCAAGCAATCTGAATATTAGTGAGAGTGGAAGAAGCTTGAAGGAGTTCAAGAAGAGGTAAGCAAGTTCTTTAGTTTCTAGCTTTTAAATTCTTAGTTAGAAGTAGCTTAGATCTTAAATAGTTTAGAATTAGTTTAAATTCATGTTTTTATGGATAAAATTAGCTTTATTTCGAAAAAATAATGAAGAAAGAGTTTCAGCAAAATTTCCGGAAGAGAAACACCGAAGTAACGAAGTTCTGGCGAAATTTCATCGGTTCTGGAATTTCTGAACCAGACATAAAAATGCTTATATTTTATGTTGAAAATATGGTTGGAAAATTCTGAGAAAATTCATGGTCAAAGTAGACAAATAGGGCTTTTTAAATATGTAAAGAACATGTCCAAATCATTTCTGTACAGGGAGATAAAAATTCCCAAAGTTAGGGCTACGAATTTCTGGAAAATTCTGGACAGATGTTCAAAACTAAAAACCTGGGAATGAACCGTGAAATCTGGGAAAAATCTGATATGTTTTCTTGAAACTAGACATCCTAAGGATTCTGAGGAATTTTACAGATCTTCATTTCTATTTGTCTAGAATTAGTTATGATTTTTCAAAGTTAGGCAAAATTCTTCCCAGATTTGCACCAGCGTTTTTGGAAGATAATAAAGGGAAATAATTAATTAATAAATCCACCAGGGGTAAAATAGCTATTTGTGGCTAGGATATCTATTGGGAGATTGGTTGTGAATTAATGAATGAAATATTACCTCATAGGGAATCTGTGATCACTGCAAAAAATTTTGGATTTTGCTACAGAAAAATTCCGTAGCAAAGAAAAATATGGATTTTCCGTAGCAAAATTATTTTGCTACGGAATTTTTCTGTAGCAAAATCCTTCGTAGCAATTTGCGACGGATAAGGAAAATCCGTCGCAATTTGCGACAGAATTTCCCTTCCGTCGCAAAATTGCTACGGAAATAAATTCCGTAGCAAATTTGCTACGGAAAAATTTCCGTAGCAAATTTGCTACAGAAAATATTCCGTTATTCCATAGCAAAATTCAAATTTGCTACGGAATATTCCGTAGCAAATTTGCTACGGAATTTATTTCCATAGCAAATTCTTTTTTTTATTTTTTTATTTTTTTTATTTTTTTTTATTTTTCCATAGCAAACTTGAAATTTTGCAAATTTCCCCATATTTGATCGTTTTCTACAGAAACAATTTCTTAGCAAAACTAATAATTATTTTTAAATTTTTGTTTTTTAATTTTAAAAAATTGAGTACAAAAAATAGTGATTCATGGATATAATAATAATTATAAGGAGCGCACATTAAGAGTAATCTAACAAATACCAAATACTAAAAAGTAGTCTAACAATGTTACAAAGGGCAAATTCTAAACAGTAGTCTAAACAACAGCATTGTGATCATCATCATCATCACCAGCATGGTCATCATCACCAGGAGCCGACCCCGAACTCTTGTTCATTAGGGACTTGAGTTGAAGCTGCATCTGCCTCATCATCTCCTCTTGCATCCGCCTCATCTGCTCCTGCATCATCTCTCGTTCCTTAGCCATCCGCTCCTCCATCATCTCTCGTTCCTGAATCATCATCTGCCTCATCTTCTCTTGCTCTTCAAGCATCCGCTCCTGTTCCTGAGTCATCTGTGCTATCAAAGCCTTCATCTTCTTCATCTCATCTGCAAAAACAATATCAAGTACATTTATTATTTGGACTTCATTTGAATGGACAAGAGAATGGAAATTATCAATATCAAATACGTTTACTTGCAGAAACATCTTCAATGCCGGATGAGGAGCGCTTTGTTGGCTTCAGTCGGCTAGCAGCGGCACCATATCCAAAGACTCTCCCTTTCTTGTCAAATCCACCTGCAGCCTCAAAGAACAGACTATCATTATCAGACACAGAGGATGAGGGGTCAGTCTCACGCTGTGAGTCTCTCTCCTGCGACAGCTTCGTATAATTTTCCTACAAAGACAAAAATACATAACAAATAAGACATGTAAAATGAAATAAATATTGTGGTGCATAAAACAAGTAATAAATGCAATAAATGTCTAACCGCTACTGTGTGGGCCCTTGAGTTAATCCATTCCCTCTCATCACTTCCTTGAGACTGCCGGGAATGGGTCCGCTTAAAGGCAGCCCAACCTACCGACTCTGGAGGAACCCCAGTCTCTGCCTGCAAACGCAAACGTAGTTAATTACTTCAAAGTACAAAATATTGAATACCTAAATAGAAAATAACGTGTACTCACAAGTTTCTGTCTCCACTCAGTCATCGGAATAGAGCCGCCAACATATGACAGGCCTTCCATTTTGTCCCTATTTTGCTTATTTTTCGCACGCTTCTCCTGAAACTTTTCATTGGTGGCCCAATTGTCAAGTAATTCGTTTGCAGTGTCCTGTGGAAGCCAATTTCTCCTGCCTCTTCCCTCTCTCAAGTTATAAAGCCTTTGAGACAACCACCGGGCTGCCCTGGCGTTATAAGCTTTTCTTAGAGCTTCACGATGTTCAGGCAACGACATATGCTTCCTCTAAAAATCAACAACGAACAATTAGTGCGGTAATTTGTAAAAGTACTTAATTAATAACCATAAACAAATAACTTACCATAAACTCATCGAACCAAGCATCTCGATTTTCCGTAGGAATCGCTGTCCAGCTGGTCCAAGCTTGATTGTAGTTACGGAATAATTGGTCCGAGATGAAAGCCATCACCGGATCACGAGGCACAAAGCTAAAGACAGAGGACATCATGCAAATATTATTAGCATACAAACCAATTAGAGAAGGGATTAATAACATTACTGGTAACTTGGCATGACTTACTACTCGTTGTCAGGACAAATCCAAAGCATCCCTGTCTCAGGATCTGTTGTGCCCCAGATCGGTGTATTGGAGGAACTACCTTCTTCCCCGACGTGGCTTTGAGGCGACGGGGTGTGCTAAGCAAGGAATGTGAAATATTAAAGATGTTTGTACATAGATGGTTTCATGAAACTAAACATATGTAAATCAATCAGAATTAGGCTAGTAAACCTGTTGTCTCATTTGCTGCGGATCAGTGGGGGTAGAAGGCGACGACGACGTATACAGCGACGGTGAAGATGCCAAATAGCCCGATGGTGACGATGCCATGTTAAACGGTGGCACCTCTGGGGCACCGCCCCGCCCTCTGCCTACAGAAGGGGCAGATGACGACGGCCTACCCCCTCTGATAGGACGGGGCCGGGATCGACCACCACCATGCCCACTACCTGAAGATCCTCCTTGATGCTCCATCTCTGAACACTTATAGACATTAGGTCAAAGAATTAAAAAAAAAACTACAAAGATATTTAGGGTTGATTACAGTAGTGAAGTAACAAAGTATGTAGTATAACAGATCGTCAAAAACAAAGAACTAACAAATCTCAACCGGACGATTCCTGTTCATCGACTTCTGCTTGCCCGTCTTCCTCTGAAGTCTCATAGTCGTCGAACTCAGATTCACTGTCAGAGTAAATCAATTCTGCCTCATCGTCTGATTCCTCATCGTCAATTTGTATAGGAATCAATTCTAAATCCACAACAGAATCAAAGAGATTGCTTGGTATTTCGTTGTCTTCGATGTTTATTGGCAGTAGATGTTCCACATCAGCTTGGAACGGTTCAGCCATACCGTCATTTGAATCTGACTCTTTCGACTTCGGTATGATATTTCGTGCTTTGGTTTTAATAACCCCCCTCCACCCTTGGCGGGATGTGGGATATAATGTATAGTAAACTTGTTCTGCCTGTTGAGCAAGGATGAATGGGTCATAACCAACCGCATATCTCCTTGTCCAGTGGATCTTAATATTTCCATGCTTGTCCATTTTTGTCCCACGCGGACTGTTATCAAACCACTCACACTTAAAAAGGGTCACCACATTGTCCCACGGATATTTCAATTGAATTATGTCACGTAACTTCCCGTAGTAGACAGTCTCCACCCCGTCAACTTGGTCACCTCGACAACATACACCGTAATTGCAACATTGTGTACCTGCATCCGTGTCAACAGTTGAAAACCAATACCCATTGATTATATATTTGCTGCATTGAGTAACACTAATTGGAGCTCCATAAGATAAACTCCACGCAACTTCATTAGGATCTTCTTGATGTTTCGCGAAATAGGTTCGAAACCATTTTGGAAACTCAGAGTTCGTGAATTGATCAACCTGGGGCACCGACATTGAAGGATTTTCCGATTGGACCCAATTAGAAAAGTAACTGCAAAAAGAGATATATATATATATATATATATATATATATATATATATATGAAGTTAATACTTTAATACTTATCGTAATAGTAAAATGGAAAAACAAAAATTTTACTTTAAGTACTCGGCGACCTCTTCACAGTTGTTTAGAATGTACCACTCCGCTACTTGCTTATCTCTTCCATCAAGAGTTGATTTCCAATGTTTTCCCACGACTCGCCCTGGATAATTAAATATTGATTTTTGATCCCTTGTATCACTGGCATCGTTGCGAGGTACCCTTCTCCATCTTGACATCATTTCAGGGAGATGATAGTATGACGAAAATTTAGCGGCCTCTTCGACTAGATATGCTTCAGCGATAGATCCTTCAACGTGGGTTGGATTTTTGATCTTCTGCTTAAGTGTGCGTAAAAACCTACAATGGAATATCATAGGGTATTTATAAACTAAAGTACCATGTTTTTCAATTAATAACAGATCGAAAGACATATATATTACCTCTCAAACGGATACATCCATCTATATTGTTGCGGGCCTCCTACCCTTGCTTCGTAAGCCAAGTGAACGGGCAAATGTTCCATTGAGTCAAAAAAGGTAGGAGGAAACACCGTCTCTAACTTGCATAGTGTTATGGGCATACTCGCCTCTAGGAGCCGTAACTTTTCAACATTAAGCTCTGAAGCACAAATTTCTCTAAAGAACACGGAAAAGTCAGTTAGAATAGACCATATTTCCTTCGGTAGTGCTTTGAAGGCCCAAGGCAACAATCTCTGGAAAAAACATGACAATCATGACTCTTCATCCCGAAGAACTTCCCCTCGTGCATGTTGACACATCTTTTCAAGTTTGACGCATAACCGTCCGGGAGTTTCAATTCTTTTACCCATTGCAACAATTCTGAGTTCTGCTGTTTGTTTAATGTGTACGGTGCTTTAGGTTTGGAAATCCGTCCCCTGGCATCCTGCACCAAATGCAAAGCAGGCCTTCTGCAAATCTCTTGTATGTCCAGTCTTGCGTTGGCTGTGTCCTTCGTCTTGCCCTTGGTGTCCATCACGGTGTACAGAATATTGTCAAACACATTCCGCTCAATATGCATGACATCGAGGTTGTGTCTTAACAGTTGATCTTTCCAATATGGTAGTTCCCAGAAGATGCTGCGTTTGTTCCAATGATGATCAACACCATATCCCTCAGGTTTGCTGGAAGCAGCCCCCTCTTCGACACTTGGAATGTACTTGACCCTATCCCATATTTCTTGGCCACTTAAACGAAGAGGTTGATCTGCTCGTTCGACAACATTCCACGTGAAGTCTTTTCTATTTGTCCTGTACGGATGATCGGGGGGTAGGAATCGCCGGTGCCTGTCAAACCAACAGACCTTGTGACTGTGTTGCAAGCTATAACCCGTATTCTGTTCAAGACATACCGGGCATGCAAGCTTTCCCGACGTTTGCCAGCCACTCAACATCCCATATGCAGGGAAATCATTTACCGTCCACATTAAGGCAGCACGCATTGTGAAATTCTGACTCAATGATATATCATACATAAGAACCCCTTCACTCCACAACATCTTCAACTCGTCTATCAAAGGCCTGAGGTACACATCTATCTTCTTTTTTGGGTTGGATGGCCTAGGGATTAATGCGTTCAGGAACAAAAACTCTCTTCTCATGCACATAGAAGGTGGGAGGTTGTACGGTGTCACAATGACAGGCCAACAGGAATAATTCCTACCCGTTTTATCAAAAGGAGCGAACCCATCCGAACATAGACCAAGACGGACATTACGGGGATCCATAGCAAAGAAAGGATTCGCCTCGTCAAATTTACGCCAAGCTTCGGCATCCGAAGGATGCGTCACAAAATTTTCATCCCTGTGATGCTCCCGATGCCATCTCATGTGAGCAGCTGTTTGTTCTGATGCATACAATCTCTGAAGTCTGGGCACCAGAGGAAAGTAGTGCATCTTGCTTAACACTTGACGGGTCATTTTCCTTCCTTTCCTCACAACTTTATATCTGTCATGTCCACAGAATCTACAATTGGTCAGCTCAGCATCATCCTTGTAATACAACATACATCCCCTAGGGCAGCAATGAATTTTTTCACATCCAAGCTCAAGCTCTTTCACCTTTTTTTTTGCTTGGTAAAAATCCTTCGGCAAATTACTGTCGTTGGGAACAACCTTGCTTATGATCTGCATCATTTCGTTGTAATTCCTCTCACTCATATGGTGATCAGTCTTCAAGCTTAGTGTTGCTAGGGTAGCCGATAGCGATGAATATTCACTATTTTCAAAGTGTTCACAACCTTCCCATAACGGACGTTACGCTTCTTGAAGCATTTTATAGAACCTATCGGCTTCCGGATGAGGATCCTCTCCCATGTATGATGGTTGAGCATGTGTATCGGTCTCCTCTCCCATGTATGACGGTTCAGCATGAGTAACAGGATCGAAATATCGGCCTATCGACGGTCCTGCAGCGTCCATAACCAACTGCTCATATTGATTAAGGTTGTCTCGATGACTACTGTCCCCGTAATAACCACTAGGTGTTGGTGTCGGTCGGACTTCGCCATGATATTCCCAACACTCATAATCCTTCATGAATCCCCTTCTACACAAATGGATTTTGACCTCCTCAAAATCTTCAAATCTTATACACCTACATTTGACACACGGACATCTGATCTCCCTACTTGAATTAGTTGAATGTGCCAGAGCAAAATTGATGAACTCTTGCAAACCCGCCAAGAATGCTAGAGTTAGTTCTCTTCTCTCAGTTAGGCGATTGTACATCCAACTTCTATCATGGTTGCCATCCATATTTCCTAGCTAGTTCAGTTACTAACTTAATTAACATCTCAACATGTCCCAAATATATAAAAGTGGTCAATTCAACTAGCCACTTATGCAAACCAATTGCCAATTAATCAAGGAAATGAAAAAACAAACACATGCCACAAATAATTTTATCACACCAAAATCAGAATTGTGATTTCTAAATTCCGGACAAATTCATGCCACTAATGTTATTCATGTACATTTTCTATTAAATATAAAATATATATCATGTAAAATTCAAAATCTTTAATAATTTTTGTGACCTACAACAGAATAAGTATTTAGTATAAAATTTATCAATTTACTAATTATTTTAATAAGAAAACCAATGATTTGAAATTATAAAGTGCAATTGGTTAATTTGTCTCAACTTGTAAGATAGAAACCACATTTAAGCATGAAATAAGATGTTAAATATTCCTGTTTCCTGGTGTCAAGCTACCTTTTCAATTAGTCCAACCATAGGGTATTATGTTAAATTTGTTTATATATATATATATATATATATATATATATAAACTCTCTTTGAATTACATTACTCATGAAATTAAGGCCTTTTAAGCCCATTGAATGAGAGTAATCATTTTAAGCCCATTGAATAAGATTAATAAATAATAACAACAATAATAAAAATAAATAAGTGACAAATGATAAAATTAGACATTTAAACTCACAGGAATGGGTGAATACATGCATCAAGTGGTTTCTTGTCGATTATAAGATAATTTTTTAATGAGTTTCATATCAATTTTCAAAGATCCGATTCACAATAGAACTTTGCCCTTTTAACTCTCCCAAAGGATCATATTATTTACTTCTACTAACCACACTCTGATTTCAGATTGAGACATTGAAAGTGAGTCCATGATAAAAAACATATAGATCAAAAAATTATTTAGAAGTAATAAGATATTAAAATACAAATTTTTTTTTTTGTGTAAAAAATTCCATTATAAGTACTTAATCGGGATTTATGTTCCAGCAACCAACAAATATTTCTTTATAAAAACAAATTGATATTCATTATTAGTGTACCAATCAACAAATCTATATCAAAAATCAAAGTCATGCTTATAAGGTATTATGTAATTTCTCTCATTGATCGAGCCGCCATTAGTAATTTCAAATACGCTTAAAATTATTATTGATTTGTGAAATTTCAGCTTTAAAACATTAAGAGATTGTGGGATTTGGGGAAGGATTCCTAAGCCTGAACTATTCACAACATTCAAATCAATAGAACGAGGGGGAAAAAAACAAGCAGCTTAGAACACAAAACTTGCAAGTTACTTATGAAAGTATTACACAAAACTGTTAATAGCTAGTTAATATGTTCTTCTCTAATAAAGCGGTGTTGTTAATTATTAATTAATATGTTTTGGTAAACTATTTATTATTTGTCCTGCAATCATTATTTTCCCCCTTTGATTTTAACTTTGGTCAGTTGAATTTTATTTGAGTTCACATGCATGTTGGCCCTTAGAACATAGTTTTAGGATATATAGATAAGTTTTAATTATTTTCGACACAACCAAATTAAACTTATATTTCATCATTAATCAAACTATAGTGATCCATTTCTATAATTAATGATATAAGCAAATTGACATTCTTCTCTTCGATGTTGTGGATATGGATGCATGCTATCAACTACATTAATCTTTATTTGCTTCACTCAGATATGAACATATATGAATACGAAAGATTAGACATTAATTAATTAATTAATTAATCTTTATTTGCTTCACTCAGATATATATGATCATATGAATATGACAGATTAGAGATTAATTAATTTCGCACTCCAGATTAGCAAACCAAACATACCAGTAAATCAATATGAAGTGATTTGCAACTTGATGGATAAGGCTAGCGATGCAGCACAATCTGCAAAAGAATCCATCCAAGCGGTATTAATAAATTACATAAATATGTTTATGAATTAATTTCCAAATATATAGATCATTATTATAAATATGATTTTTGGAGTATATAAATATAATATGTTTAATTATATATATATATATATATATATATATATGATGGGGGTGTTTGTGTGTGTAGGGAGGTCAACAGGTAAAGGCAAAGGCACAAGGAACCGTTGATGCACTGAAGGATGCAACAGGCACCAAGTGATGAAGCTAACGTTAATTAATTACTGCATGAAATTTTGAATAATAATGTAACGATCGATGTTTCGTTAATTTGTGTCTTGATTGATTATGATCAATTGATCCACAGCTAGGAGTTTCAAATTGATTTTTCACTTGTAATTTCATCTTTTTTTTGGGGGTCATAATCAAGACTTAATTTTGTTTTTTCATATTCATATATTTAATTTGTTCCCTCTTATCTATGATCTCCAATCACCCCAAATTTATTTATGAGTGTGCATGTATGTATATAATCAAAATAAAACATATTTCTCCCTGTTGATCAAACAAAGCACCAGCTTGCTCATTTAATTCGATCAAACATAAATGAGTGTGCATTTATGTAAAGTTGATTAACCTAAGCACCAGCTTGCTCATTTAATTCTGTTCTGTCCTAAGAACACAGAGATTGGACTTGACTAGGTTGTCAAGCCTAGAGCCTACGTACCCTCTGAAGGGATCAAAATCCACGTAGTTCGTGATAAACTGGAAGGCACGTAGCCAGGGGAGTGGGGTGTGTGCTCTGTGTGACGGAATGTAAATAGAGCATAAGATAGAACGTGTGCACCTGTTTAGAGTTTCCTTCTATTTATAGAGGAGTCTAGTGCGCGTATCTCTGCCTTAATGAGCAATATCTTAGATTGAGCCGTCAATGGCTGATTGGCTGGTGCCATGATTGTAGGGGAATCACTATTAATGAGATCCTATATTTGTGGGATCTCCGATAATATTCCTTTCCTGGCGTGGATTCTATCCCTAGCGTGATTGGGCTGAGATCCGGACCTGGGCCTGTTGGGCCGGTCCGTAACAGTTGCCCCCCAGCTTGGTCGTTCAGGCTTCTGGACGTCCGAGGTGCTTATTAGCCCCAGTCCTCGAAGTGGCTGAGGCCATTTGCCTAGACTGAGTCGGCTTAGGGGTGCCGCGGCTGTCAGTCCGGTCCGGCGAACTGGTCGGCTTACCCTTCTCTTGTCCTGCCAAGAACGCCGGGTTCATTCTGACCTATTGCCTTTTGGGATTCTCCAGACGCCTTGGGTCTCCCCCGCGCGTGTCATTATTGCGGTTTCACAGCTGTCAGATCCTTAGTGGAGGAAGTCTGCAACCACCGCGTCTTTCCGCCTTTCGAGGCTAGTGTGCATTTATTACGCTGGTGTCGTGCTGCGCCAATCCCGTCATGTCTTGCACGGGAATAGACCATTGCACCCTTGCGTTGGCTTTTAAATAGCCCTCTTTCTTTTCTCTTTCACTTTTTCCCGCTACTTCACTCTCTTGCCCAGATTTTTCTCTGACTTCACTAGAGCTTAAGAGGGGATTCTTCTTTGTCTAGGACCTTCGCCGTCTTCCAGCGTTCCAGTTTCTTCCATTTCCTTTACACAGGTATTCCGTTTACCTTCTACCATCTTTGGCTGGTACTCGTCTTTGTTTTGCCGTTTATTTCTGGAAGTGTTGCCTATATTACTGTTCTTCAAGGATTCTAGGTTTTTCTGGGTTTCTGTTAGTATCACCACCCCCGAAATTCACCCCAAAACTCCTTCGAACACCGGTTTCTAGCACCGTAGGCATTTGGTTATGGCGAGAGATGGAAGTGTTCCTAGGCCAAGGGCATCATTGACACCTGAGGAGGAAATGTTCCTCCGTGCCTGTCTCCCAAAGGCTACTCACTGGATTTTTGGGGGTGAACCACCTGCTTCGGGGATTTTGGATCCCCTGCGCCGGGGCGGCGTTGTTCATCCGGGGCGTGCTGGGGCTCGTCCATCTTCGGCCAGGGTCTCGGTTCCAATCCCTCGCCGTCCATTCCAGCCGCTAGTGCGTGCTATTCCTCTCGGGTCGCCCGGTGGGGCCGGGGTAGGCGCCTCTTCCGGGTTTAGGTCCCCGGTGGTGATGGCCCAACCCCTCAACTTCTATGAGGACACTTCTACCGTCCGCCCGGCGTCTGCCCCGGAGGGGTATCTCGGTCCCTGCTGGGACTGCCTGGCAGAGGCATCCGCGCTGATGGCCCGTGGTAGAGATGCTGAGGCTTCCGCCATGCTTGGCTCATGCCGTCATTGGTCGGCCCCGGTCGCTCCTTCTCCTGCCCCCGTTCATTTGAGTCCGCGGCCTTTCTTGCCTGCTACTGTGTCTATGCCAGGTATTTCTGCTTCTCTGCTAATACCAGCTTTGTTTATTTCCGTATAGGCTTATTTATGGCTCCCAAATCCCAGACTCTTAAGTCGCGCTCTGAGCCAGAGGGTTCGGGCTCTTCTAGCCCTCCGGAGGCCCTCCGCCGACGCTTCGACTGGGTTTCTTTCGAGACGCTGGTGACGTTGTCCTTAATGTCCGAGGTGGATGTGACCCGGCTCCAGCTTCCCGGTTTAGAGGGTTGTGTGCATGCTCCAATGGGGACGGGGGAGCCGGTGTGCTCGGCCCGCAAGGAGGGGAGGCCGAACTTCTTCACCTTTTATCGGGACGTGTATACACGGATCGAGGTCCGCTTTCCTTTTACCGAGTTCCAGATGTCGGCTCTGGCCTACCTCAGCCTCGCGCCGTCGCAGCTTCACCCGAATGGATGGGCTTACTTAGTGGCCTTTGAGAAGCTATGCGGCTCCTATCCCATTCCTATCCCCTGTACCGCCAACCTCTTCTTCTACTACTTCTGCCCCTTCACCCCCGGCCTGACCAGGAAGGGCGATAAGGTCAAAGGGCTGGTCTCGCTCAGGAATGTGTCGGACAGGAAGTTGATGGGGGCCTTCTCGGACTCCTTCAAGCGGTTCAAGAGTGCTTTCTTCAAGGTGGTGGCCGTACCCGGCTAGCAGCCATGGTTCTTGGACGGGGCTGAGGGCCCAAATGTGAAGTGGCGGTTCCCCCTTTACTGGGACAAGGGGCATTATAAGAAATTGCCGACGTCCTACTTGGTAGATGATGACCATTTGCTGCCTGAGACAGTCTCCCATATCCCTAGACTAGCCGCCTTTGTAGAGAAGTATGGGGTCCATAGCGCGGCCAGTTTTATCTCGGGGGATGCCTCTGAGCCTTTGTCTCCTACTTATAGGTCTTAGTATTTGTGCATTTGCTTTCGACTTCTTCTTTCCGATTTACTTACTTGTGTTTTCTTTTTTGGATTGCAGCTAGGACTATGGACGATCTGCCACTGTACGCCCGGTTGTCGCGTGCCGCCGCCGTACCCTCTAGCCGTCAGAAGAAACGGGCGGCTTCTGCTGATGCCGGTGCTTCTATTGCCCCTGCCTCGAAGAGGGCGAAGGGTCCTGCTGTCGGGGGTCCTTCTTCTGCCACGGCCCCCAAGACTGTTCCCGTGGCGGATACTCAAACCCCGGGAAGCCAGAAGATTGCTGTGGAGACCCTGGCTCCGGCGAATCCGGAGGTTGTTGCTGCCGCTGGTCCTACCCCGGCCCTTTTGCCCCAGGCTTCTGAGGGGGGCGAGGCGGTGACCGCTTCTCCAGCTTCCAAGGGAAAGGAGCTGGTCCTTTCTGATGACGAATTATTGGAGTCACTCTCCCTCCCCGGCTCGCCATCGCCCTCGTCTTCCCCGGTGCCGATGCGCCCTACTTCGCCTCCGCCCACGGGCCCCTCTTCTGTGTTCGCCCGCAGCTTCTTATGGGACCATGGGGTGGTCCCTGAGGTGGATGTCGCCTTTATGCCCCAGTGGCATTTCCTGGAGGGTAGCCGTCTCTTGTCCTCTGAAGCCGAGGATCAGCTAGTGGCGGCCCAGACGGAGCTCATTCGGTCGGTGGGCTATCTTCAGGCATTCCGGATGGTCCGGAATCATTAAGCCCAGTCCAAGGCTGAAACGTTGAGGCTGAGGAAAGTCGTGGCCGAGCTGAGGCCCCAGGTTACTGCCGCGGAAGGTTTGAAGAAGGAGCTGGCCGAGGTTAAGGAGAGGGCGAGTGCCTCTGAGGATGAGCTCATCGCGGCATGGAAGGGGCGGGATGAAGCTTTGGCCGGGCTGGGGGCGGCTAAGACTGAGTTGGCGGAGGTCCAGGCTGAGCGGGACGCGGCCCGGGTGGAGCGGGATGCCGCGAAGACCGCAGCAGTGAAGGCTGACCGGGAGCTACAGCTGTCCCGGGATCATGCCAACTCGGTGGCCGAGAAGTACGCGCGGGCTTTGAAGTAGAGGTCCGAGAGCCTTACTGCGGCCAAGGTTTTGGAGGAGAGGCTGGCTACTTTGGCCAGCGAGAAGGAGGCGATGGAGGGAGCTCTTGCTGCGGAGAAGGTGACTTCCCAGGAGCTTACCGATGGCTTGGTGCAGACCGCCGAGGCCTGTTTCAAGCAGGCCTTGCTCCAGATTCGGCACTTCAATCCCGGGGTCGAGCTTCAGGTGGAGGCGTACGATCACCGTGCCTTTATCAAAGATGACGGGTCCTTCCTTCCCTACGAGCCCCGAGCCGCCGGAGATCTTGCCGAGGAGGTGGAGGAGGACGCTGCTGCCGCCGAGGGTCCGGAGGCTAAGAATGCCGATAATGGGCCTGGTTCCTAGCTTTATTTGTCTTTTTTGTTTGTTTTGGGGCGTTGGTGCCCTTGTAACTTTGAATGATTCTGGCCTTGATGCCATTCTTGTACAGACTTTGACAATTAACGACAGAAAAAGTATTGTCGTTAAATTCGTTTCATCCTTCTTCTGCACGGTCGAGCTCGTGTAGCTACCTGGGGCCAAAGGTGGCTTATTTTCTGCCATTGTTCTGTGGCCTCGGTTTGTGTCTTCGTCGGCAGTATGTGCGTAGGCCGCTTGGGCCGCTTAGGTGACTTAGGCAATGGGTAACTTTGCCGCTCTTTTGACTAAGTTAGGGTGTTTGTCGGCCGCATGTGTGCAGGCCGTTGTTGCTCTACCACACTTAGCGTGTGGAAGGTTGGGGCAAGGTTGTCTTGTTCCAGCCTCGTCAGGCATAACTAACTGTACTGCCTCGGCTCGACTTTCTAATAGTCGAGCTCCAACTTTCGCGTAGTCGGATTAAGTTTAACCGGCGTAAGGGCAGGGCTATCACATGTCTAACCGAGGCTTCGTCTGCCTGGGGTCGGACATTTTGACCTGATCAGGGTCGGCATGGTAGGCTGCTTGCTTAGCCGAGCGAGCGTTGACGCGTCAATTTCGCGAAGGGCCATGTGTGGCGCCCTCGCCGAGCTCTAACCAATGCCCGTCGGAATACAACGGCCGGTTTTCGTACATCTAGATGTTTTTTAATTCTCTTGGCCGGGTTCACGACCTCGGGGCCATTTTTTGGGCGCCGGGTTTATATACCTCGACTTTTGGTTCTTTGGCCGGGCTTCGTTGTCGTAGTGCCTATGGCCGGTGCCGGGCTTTATGACCTCGGCTTTTGGCTTCCTGTCCAGGCTCCATTGCCTCGGTCTTGTCGTTTTTATCCGAGCTTCATGGCTTCGGCTTCACTCTTAAGCGAGTATTGCGCACATTCACAGTTTGCTCAACAGGATCCTTTATTGATAGAAAGAAATAGCCCTACAGGGCTTTACAAAGCATCATAATCAGAACTGACATAACTTGGACTCAAAACGAAAGGAAAACAAATGTGAGGAAAGGAACAATCGTAAAAGCAAACAAACATTGCCGAGAAAGAGTCTAGCTATAGTAGATCTTCAGCTTGTCGGCATTCCATGTCCTTTTGATGGGCTTTCGCGACAAAGTCTCGAGGGTATAAGCTCCTCCGTCGAGCTTTTCCTTAATCCGGTAGGGCCCTTCCCAGTTTGCCGCCAGCTTCCCGTCCTTAGCATTCTTGTTGCCTATGTCGGCCCGTCGGAGTACTAGGTTGCCTCGGTTGAAAGACCGGGGTCGGACCTTTCTATTGTACTTAGCCACGAGTAGTTGCTTGGCGGCTAGTTCCCGGCAGTGCGCCGTAACTCGAATTTCATCAATGAGGTCCAAGTCAGTCTTTAAGGCGTCATCGTTCGCTTCCTGCCCCTCCTGTCTGGCTCTGACCTTTCTCCAGGATGGCTGTCCGATTTCAACCAGGATCATTGCCTCACATCCATAGGTCAGCCTGTACGGGGTTTCTTGGGTCGAAGACTGTATGCTCGTGCGATATCCCCACAGGACGCTGTGGAGCTGCTCGGTCCAGTTGGTCTCGGCCTGCAACATTCGCCTCTTGAGTCCATCCAGGACGACTTTGTTGGCGGCTTCGGCCTGGCCATTTGTCTGGGGATGTTCCACGGATAAGAAGTGCTGCTTGATGTCCAGGTTGGACATCAGCGCTTGGAAACGATGGTCCATGAATTGGGTGCCATTGTCCGTGACGACCTCGGCTGGTATCCCAAAGCGGGAGACGATGTTGTGCCGGAAGAACCTTATCACTTTGGCCGAGGTTATGGTGGCGAGGGGCTCTGCTTCGATCCATTTGGTGAAGTAGTCTACTGCGACCATGAGCCATCGGCATTGCCCCTGCGCTGGCCGAAACGGTCCGAGGATGTCCATGCCCCACTTGTAGAAGGGCCAGGGGGCTGGCATCCCCTTCAATTCTGAGGGCAGCGGCCATATGATCCTGGCATGTTTCTGGCAACTGTCGCACGTGTTAGCCTTTTCCATGGCGTCATGCTTCATAGTGGGCCAGTAGTAGCCGGCACGTAGCGCCTTTCGGGAGAGTGCCTTGCCCCTCATGTGGTGGTCGTTGCTGCCTTCGTGGAGTTCGGCCAGCACATATTTTGCTTCAGAATCACCGAGACACCTCATCATCGGGCAATAGAGCCCCTTTCTGTATAGTTGGTCATCAACCATGGCGTAGAGGGCGGCCTCTCTGATTAGCCTCTTGGCCTCGGTGGTGTCGGTAGGGATGATTCCCCTTTCGAGGTAGTCTTCTATCGGCTTCCTCCAGTCGAGGCCTGCTGAGATGGCCATGATGCAGCTCGGCTCAGTCAGATTTTGTTGGATCACAGTCCTGTGGTTATCCGGCCCCTTTGTGCTTGCCAGCTTAGAGAGGATGTCGGCTCGGGCGTTCTCCTCTCTTGGGATGTGGGAAACTGTCACCTTTTCGAATTCGGCCATGAGTTCTTTGGCCCGGTTCAGGTATTTGGCCATGAGTGGGCCTTTTGCCTAATAGGTGCCGTCGATCTAAGCTGCGACGAGCTGTGAGTCGGTTAAAACCTTTACCCGTTGAGCGCCATTGTCCTTTGCCTGAAGCAGTCCGGCCAGCAGGGCCTCGTACTCGGCCTGATTATTGGAGGTCTGGAATTTTAACTGCAGAGAGTGCTCGGTGACTACCCCCTGCGGGTTTTCCACGATGACTCCTGCACCACTGCCCTTTGCGTTGGACGAACCGTCCACGTAGACCTTCCAAATCCCGTCATTGGTAGTGGCCGGGGTGAGTTCCCTGATGAAATCCGCGAGTGCTTGGGACTTAATCACCTGCCGGGCTTCGAATGTGATGTCGAACTCGGACAGTTCTATGGCCCAGTTAGTCATTCGTCCGGCCAGGTCAGGCTTATGAAGGATCTGTCAAATCGGCTGGCTGGTTCGTACCACTATCCGATGCCCCTGGAAGTAGGGCCAGAGTCTTCGTGCCACGGTGAGTAAGGCAAAAGCCACTTTCTCTAGTTTCTGGTACCGGAGTTCAGAGCTTTACAGGGCCTTACTGATGAAGCATATGGGCGTCTGCCCTGCCTCAGATTCCTTTACTAGAGCGGCACTCACGGCTTCGTCGCCGATTGAGAGGTAGAGGAATAAGGCCTCCCCGGCGTCCGGCTTAGTGAGCACCAGCGGGGTTGCCAAACATCTCTTGATTTCTGAAAAGGCAGCGTCATAGTCTGGGCTCCAGCCGCCTCGGGTTTCCTTTTTCAGCAACTTGAAGAGGGGTAGGGCTTTCTCGGCCGACTTTGGTAGGAAACACGTCAGGGCGGCTAGTCGGCCTGTTAGCTGTTGTACCTCCTTCTTGGTTCTCGGGCGCTGCATGTCGAGCACGGCCTTACACTTGTCCGGGTTGGCTTTGATCCCTCGGTTTGTCAGCATGAAGCCTAGGAATTTCCCAGCCGGAACTCCGAAGGCACATTTGGCCAGGTTCAACCTGATTCTATGTCTTCTTAACTTTTCAAACGTCTGTTATAGGTCCCGGATGTGGTCTTCTGGAAGTTTTGACTTAACGATCATGTCGTCTATGTAGACCTCTATGTTGCGCCCGATCTGATCCTCGAAAACCCAGTTCATCATCCTCTGATAGGTGGCGAAAGGCATGACGTTGTAGCAGTAATTCGCCTTATCAGTCATAAAGGCGGTCTTTTCTTGGTCATCCAGATGCATGGCGATCTGGTTGTAACCGGAGTAGGCATCCATGAAGGAGAGGAGCTGGTACCCGGCCGAGTTGTCCACAAGCTTATCGATGTTTGGCATCGGGTAGGAGTCCTTTGGGCAGGCCTTGTTGAGGTTGGTGTAGTCGACACATACTCTCCATTTGCCACTGGGTTTGAGGACCATGAATACGTTGGAGAGCCAGGTGGTGTATTGCACCTCTCGGATGAAACCGGCCGCAAGGAGCTCTTCTATGTGGTCTTCCAAGGCCTTCTGCCTGTTGTCCGCGATGTTCCTCTTCTTCTGTGCCACGGGCCTTGAACCCGGCCATATGCCGAGCTTGTGGCAATAGAAGTGGGGGTCGATGCCGGGTACTTCGGCCGAGGTCCATGCGAAGACGTCTTGGTTCTGTCTTAAGAAGTGTATCATGAGGGCCTTCAGGCCATTGTCCATATCTCGGCCGATTTTGGCAGTTTTGGACGGGTCCTCGCCTAGCACTATCTCCTCCAGCTCTCCTTCTGGCTCGGGCCTCGGGTTATCCTGTTCTCGAAGGTCAAGCTCTACCATGTTGACTTGGTGCCGCGGGCGATCGTCAGAGCCGGCTTCGGCTACTTGCTCATTGGATCCGAGCCGGGGTGGAGACGAGGGTCCTCCTTCCTCGACACGGAGAGCTTCGAAGTAGCACTGCCTCGACTCTTTCTGGTCTCCGGATACCACGACTATCTGGTTCTTACTATTGACCATCTTCAGCTTCTGATGCTTAGTGGATACTAGTATATCCCAGTTGTGGATCGTTGGTTGGCCCAAAATGATGTTGTAAGGGGACCGGAAGTCGGCGACTACGAATCGTACCTGTTCCGATTTGAAGGCTTCTTTGGTGCCAAGAGTTAACCGGAGGTCGATGTAGCCTTTTGGGAAAGACTGCTCGCCAATGAAGCCGACCAGGGTGGTCTTGCATGGCTTGAGGTCCTCTTTGTCGAGGTGCATTCTCTTGTAGGCGTCCCAGCTTATAATGTCGGCCGAACTCCCTGCATCCACAAAAATCCTTTTAACTCGACAATTTACCAGAGTTCCGGTAATTACCAGTCCGTCCAGGTGTCTGGGTATGACATCTTCCAGCTCTTCATCGGTGAAGGTCAGGGTAGGCGACCGAGGCTTCTTTGAGTCTTCCTTGAACTTAGGGGAGTCTCGGACGGTCAGTACCTCGCGGAGATATTTCTTCCGCTGGCTTACGGTGTCTCCTCCTCCACCAAATCCTCCGCTGACGACGTTGCACTGGAAATCGACGTCGGGAAATTCGTCGTCCGAGGCCGCCTTCTGCTTTTTTCCCGGATTTCAGGCTTCCTTGGGAGGACTTCTGGAGCGGGCGCGGTTGTTGCGTTTCCCGCTAGTCCTTCCCTGAGTCTTGATCACGTACTGACGTAGTTTTCCATCCCTCACGAACTTCTCGATAGCGTCGCGGAGGTCATAGCACTCGTCGGTCGTGTGGCTGTTGCAGTCGTGGAACTTGCAGAATTTGGAACGGTCCGTGTTGAAGCGTCCACGGATAGGCCTCGGCCTGTCCACCCGCTTCATCTCTGTCTGGGCTACCTCCTTCCATACCTGGGACCGAGGGACATTCAACGGGGTGTAGCTGTCGTATTTGCCCTTCTAGTCGGCCCGGTCAGACTTGGCTCGGCCGTCTCAGCTCCGTCGTCTGGGGTTGGTCTTCGTCCTTCTTGGGCGTTCCTCGTCACTAGGCAGACTCTTCCTAGTCCGTTCGGGCTCGTCGGCATTGGCTGCCTCCATCTGCTCCATTTCCAGGTACTTCTTTGCCTCGGTATAGAATTCGGTCAAGGTGTACGCTGGGTTCTTGCACAGGTGACGAGCCAGCCGGGATGATGGGTCCAGTCCATTGACTAGGCAGTGCACGTGGACATCCTCGGGCAATGACCGTACTTGCACGGCCACGTCGCAGAAACGATCCAGATACTTCTGCAAGGCCTCACCTTTCTTCTGACGCACTTTGCTCAAGGTGAACGTGGTCTTTGGCTGCTTTTTGCTGGTGGTGAAGTGCAGCTCGAACTTTCGTCCGAGGTCTTCATAGCTCCGGATAGAGTTGTCCGGGAGAGAAGTCAGCCATCGGTGTGCCGGCCCGTCCAGAGTGGCTGCGAAGAGACGCTGGATGACCGGACCGGTGATCTGTTGGACCCACATGAGCTTTTCAAACGTGACCAAGTGGTTGCGCAGATCTTGGGTCCCGTTGTACTTCGGCAGGTCGGCCAGGTCAAAGTGCTTTGGGTAATGGGCTGTTGCCGCCTCCCTTGAGAATGGGGATCTTCCGGTTTCCGATAGATATGTCACTCGGTATTCTCGAGGAGATCCATGGCGAGGCGATCTGTGGGCCCGGGGAGTTCTATCCTCCACACGGGTTTCTTCACGGTCTCGGTCCTCTCTTGCTAATCGATCAGTGCAGTTAAGACCAACACCGTGGTTCTCTCTATTTTCTGGGGACCGTGGTCTGCCTCGTTCTGCACTCACCCCCCGCCCCGGCTCGCCGTTGTCTCGGCGCGTGTCCCTCGGCTCAGAGTTGCTCGAGGAACTACTGTCATCCACTGGGGCTCTCCTTCCTCGCCTATGATTCCTGCAGCGGTCCTTCTCGAGTGCTTCTTGGATCATTTTTCCGAAAGCTTCAAAGTCAACCAGTCTCTGCAAGTCGTCTCGTTTTTCCTTGTTCTCCAGTCGTCGCAGGAACGATTCCTGCGTCCTTCGCATCATGCGGACGTCGGCATCGACTGCCTGGACGTCGCGTGTTGGAGTCAGTGTGAGCGATCCTAGTGGTTGCTAGTCCTCCGCTGAAGGGGTGGTTGCTGTGTCGGTGACATGCCCTTCAGGGGTGTTTTCTCACTACGGTGGTTGCGGCGGCTGATCCGGTGGTGGATAGCTAGCTTGCGGGTCTCCTCCCACCGGCTGAGGGTTTCTGCTGTGGCTTCTAGTGCTCACCATCGGTGGTCACAGGGATTAAAGTTTACAGGGCCCCATGGTGGGCGTCAATGTTCTATCCTAAGAACACAGAGATTGGACTTGACTAGGTTGTCAAGCCTAGAGCCTACGTACCCTCTGAAGGGATCAAAGTCCACGTAGTTCATGATAAACTGGAAGGCACGTAGCCAGGGGAGTGGGGTGTGTGCTCTGTGTGACGGAATGTAAATAGAGCATAAGATAGAACGTGTGCACCTGTTTAAGGTTTCCTTCTATTTATAGAGGAGTCTGGTGCGCGTATCTCTGCCTTACTGAGCAATATCTTAGATTGAGCCGTCAAGGGCTGATTGGCTGGTGCCATGATTGTAGGGGAATCGCTATTAATGAGATCCTATATTTGTGGGATCTCCGATAATATTCCTTTCCTGGCGTGGATTCTATCTCTAGCGTGATTGGGCCGAGGTCCGGACCTGGGCCTGTTGGGCCGGTCTGTAACAAATTCGATTTAAAAAAAATCCCTGATGATCAAACAAATTTTATTCAAGATGGTCAAACAAACAAGCAGTGCAATCAGTGATGCTTAACAAACAAATCGATCCAATAAAGTAAAAATAAAAAATCGAACCAATCAGTCTAAATAATGTGGAAATTATTTTTTTTTTTAAAACCAGGGTTACCGCGTTTTTTCTGAGCTGAGGGCGCTGGAGGCCAGAGATCTGCCGGCTCTGGGGGGAGCTGGGGGCTGACGGCGAACGGATCTGGGGGCTGAGCTGTGGGTTGAGGGCGGACAGAGCTGGGGGTGTGGGGAGGTGCCGAGGTAGAGCTGTGGGCGTGGGGAGGTGCCGAGGCAGAGCTGAGCTGTGGGTGTGGGGACGATGGAGCTGGGGGTGGGAAGCTGAGGGGGGAACGAGCTGGGGGAGGCGGACCGGCGGCGGAGCTGAGGGCGGCGGTAGGGGATCACCGAGCTGAGGGCGGTGTCGTCTATAACGGAGCTGGGGGCGAAAATATGACATAATGACGGGGTGAGCTGAGGGTTAACCCAGCTTTTTGCGACGGAATGCCAATCCGTCGCAAATTTGCGACGGATTGTTAATCCATCGCAAAAAGCACCCATTACGCCACCTTTTTGCGACGGAAAGATATTTCCGTCGCAAAAAGGCAAAAAACTGGCGGCCATTTTGGCCGCCAGTTTGCGACGGAAACATATTTCGTCGCAATATTTGAGACGGAAATATGTTTCCGTCGCAAATCAAATTCCTCTGACCTTTTTTTTACTTTTCTTTGCGACGGAAAAAAAATTCCGTCGCAAAAACAAATTCCGTCGCAAATTTTCTTATTTTGCGACGGATTTATTATTCTGTCGCAAATTTCATCGATTTTGCTACGGAATTTATTCCGTAGCAAAATCCGTCGCAGATTGCCCTTTTTCTAGTAATGGATCGCTTCGCAACCGGCAACGTACCGTGAACACCGACGAAGGTACGGACGCGTACTGTAACACTAACTCTGATGCTTATTGTACACTTGTATGTGGTAGATATGCTCATAGACTGTGACTCTGCTTTAAAAATTATTTGAAATATACATACAGCTATATACGGGTTACAGTCTTGGTAATGCCGTTTGAGTTTTCCTAGCGCGCTGAGGACACGATAAGCCATCGTGGCACTGGTGAAGAGTGCAGACTGGATTGATGTGAATATGTGATGATTGAATTGATATGTGGTTATACTGTACTGTCATGAAATATCTGTCATACATAACTGTTCATAAGCATGAGGTTAACCGTTACCTGAGGTTCAATGGGAATTGAACCTCAGCTCTTACCATAGCCTCAGGTTCTGGTGGAGGCAGAGTTGCCAACAAGGGTAAGCAAGCCGCGTGATAACCCGGACGGGAGATTGTACTTCTGATGTTGTTTTTGTCTTTTCGTTTTAATTTGAACACTGGAATATTTGGATGACTGTACTAGTATCAAACACACCGACATGGATGACTATCAGTTACTCGTTTTGTTTTAAAGGGAAAACTTTTTCCGATGCCACTCTGATTATTTTCTCAACGCTCTGATAATCCCTTTTGGAAACCACTTTTAAAAAGACGGGATGTTACACTGACCAAGTTTGGACGCATCAATTAGGCAGCCAAAGGACAAATACCCATGAATTATAAAAAGGACAAATAAGTGAACTGAATTTTATTAAATCCAAATCAGTCAATTAGAATTTTAAAATATTGTAGAAAGACATCATTGTCCTAACTTCTTCTTCTTCTTCTTCTTCTTTTTTTCCTAAAATAAAAACCCTAACCACCCCTTGTCGTGGATACCAGAGCTCCAGTTTGCCGGTCATTAGTCGCTAAAGTTCTGATGTCAATGGTCAACTGCCGGCAAAATTCCTAGTGTAGTTTTGAAATTTATGAAATAAGAGTAGTTGATAGCTAAATTATAGTAGTAAATAGCGAAATCGAAATAGTAAACAAGACCCTGAAAAATGTATTAGGCGTCACAACTCTAATGATCGACTCTCAACAATTCCTAATACAATTTTTAAATTTTATGAAATAATAGTAGTTAATAATGAAACAAAAGTAGTAAATAGTGAAACCAAAGTAGTACTTATTAGGAAATGGTTCTTTGGCTTCTTTGGATCTCTCTAACAATATTTTGACTTCAGTTGAGCATCTTTCAATGAGAAATATCCAAATTCTTGATCTTAGTTTCAGCAAGTTGCAAGGAAATCTGCCAATTCCACCATTTGGAATTTTGTTCTTTTCAGTTTCAAACAACAAAATAAGTGGGCAAATTTCATCACTGATTTGCAATGCAAGCTCACTTATAGTACTCAACTTATCATTCAAGTTTCAACCATTCCCTAGATCCTTGGCTTAATGTGAACAACTACAAATTTTGGATGTGGGAGAGAACAAGATTGAGAACACATTTCCCTATTGGCTTGAAGGTCACTTTAAGCAATAACAAGTTCTACAGGGCTATTACTAGTTCCAAAACCAAGCATCCCTTTTCCAAGTTGAGGATTCTTAACATTTCACCATTTCAATGCATCTTTGGCAGAAGCATTCATAAAAGAATTTAAACGACTGATGAAGGTAGACAATGTTGAAACAGGATTGCTATACATGTAATATAGAATTGATCCCTTGTATCAATTTTCAGTGACGGTCAATAAGAAAGGTAATGCCGTGGAATTCATAAAGATCTTGAAAATATTCACCACGCTTCACTAGTCAGGTGTTAAAATTTGATGGGGAGATTCCAAAAGTGATTGGAGAGTTATATTTATTGAAGGAAGGACATTTTTCCCACAATAGAATCACCGGTTCTATTAATCAATGGGGAATATAACAAATGTATCATGTAACAAGCTTGAGGGAGATTCCTTCAACATTGACGAATCTGAACTTTTTGGCTATTTTGAACCTTTCATAGAACCAGCTTGAGGGAATCAAATTAAACTAAATGTTTATACAATTTTTGCTCCAGATGGCCTAGGAGGTCTGTTTTTCCTGCTTTTTAGATTCTAAATATAAAACATAGTTTGTAGTGCATTTTGCACTACAAACTATGTGTCATATTTAGGATTGGAGGAGTACTAAAACAATGCATTTTTGCCTACAATTGTCTTGTTGTTCTGCCAAATTAGAGGAGTTTATGAAGTCTGATTACACACATTTGATGCTTGTTGCGGGGGGCTCACAAGACCAAAAATATCCATAAAAAAACATCTTTCATGATACCAAATATAATGGGACATAATTGTTTTAAAGACACAAATATTTATGTGTTGGATTTTCACTTCTCATAATTTTAATTATTCTTATGATAACAAATGATAAGATATTACACTTAAAATTGCTTAACAAATGATATGACAAACAAGTGATAACAAATCACTTAAAATTACATGAACAAAATAACAAGATATTATTACACATCAAAGAAAACATAATACACTCTTAGTGGTGCTACATTACTTATGGCCGTAAAAAGGAAAAGAAAAGGATCAAGATCAAAAACTTATAATATAGAGCCGTATTCTTTAGTTAATTCATCCTTCGATTTGCACGAGCTCTATTTCTTGCCCTTTTGGCTTGCTTCTTGGATTGACCTCCAAAAGTCCTAACAAGCCACTGAGGTTTCCCAATTGAGAACACAAGATAACCCATGAGGATTCCAAATACCATTCCACATCCATATCCCAAAGCTACTGGTTTCCAACCAAATCCAAATTTCTCATCTGAATCAAACATTGATGAAGATGGTGTTGGCGATTCTCCTTCATTGGTATTGCAAGATTTTGATAATGGAGCACCACACAATCCTAAATTTCCCTTGTATGAATCTCTTTGGAATGTATCAAATTGATTTCCTCTTGGTATGATCCCCTCAAGTTGATTTTGTGAAAGGTTCAAAATAGCAAGAAAGTTGAGATTTGTCAACGCTTGCGGAATCTCACCAATGAGCTTGTTGCCAGATAGGTCTAATGAGTCTAGATTTGTCAATTTTCTGATTGATTTTGGAATAGAACCAGTGATTCTATTGTGGGAGAGATTAAGCCCTATCAGTGAATGTAACTCTCTAAAGGCTTTTGGAATCTCCCCATCAAATTTGTTATTCGACAAGTCAATAGTAGTGAATATTGTCAAGATCCTTTCCAATTTAATGGTATTGTCTTTCCATTTGATTATCACTGATTCCTTGTAATTTGGTTGGCTTTCAATATATTGTGGACCAGTTTCAACGTTATCTATTTCCATCATTCCTTTAAATTCCTTGATGTATGGTACTGGCAAAGATCCATTAAAATGGTTGCTGGAAATATCAAAAATCCTTAAGTTAGGAAATGGATGCTTGGTATTGGAACTAGATATGACCCCATAAAACTTATTCTCTCTTAAAACGAGCACTCGTAACTCTGGCAAATCATCAATCCAATACGGAAACATGTCCCTAATCTCGTTGTGCCCAACATCCAAAATTTCCAGTTGATTACAACGAGCCAATGATAAAGGCAACGATCCTTTGAGCTGGTTGTTATTGAAATGCAAAGATTTCAAGACATTGTTCTTTGAAAATTTGTTTGGTAAAGTTCTAGAAAAATCATTCATCTGTAGATCCAGAATTGAAAGATTGGGGAGGGCAACAAGGCATTGAGGAATGAAGCCAGACAAATTTTTGTGAGAAAAGTTGAGAATTTCAAGTGAGGTTACATTGCAATGTGAAGGGGGAATACTTCCCTGCAACATGTTGAAGCTGAAATCAAGATAGCGTACTTTTATCATTGAAAGACCCTCAATTGAAGTCAAATTATTATGTGAAAGATCCAAATAATCCAAATGGCCATTTGCTACATTGTTGAGCTTTGGAGGAATCTTTCCTTGCAAAATGTTGTTGCTGAGATCAAGAAACGAAATGTTTCCAGTTGCAAGATGCTCAATTGAAGTCAGAAAATTATGAGAGAGATCCAAATGATACAAAGAATCATTTCCCACATCATTGAACCATTTGGGGACCTTTCCATGAATTTTGTTGTTAGAAAGATATAGAGACTCATACCCATGCATAGGCATTATTCGAGGATGATAAATACAATAGCTGACAGGCCAAAGAAGAGAGCAACGTCGCCATCTTTGCCCATATTGCAGCCAGAATGGAGGGAGAGGATCTGACGCTTAGGCATGAGATAATGCATGACGCTGAAGAGGCCCTTCTTCATTTCACCGGCATACTGAGTGCCGAGGATGACCATTTCCTTGCGAGCAAGATTAATGTCGACGCTTCTGGAGGATGTCATGTAGTGAGTGTAACGGTTACATGGGAACTGCCCTGCGTTGTATATTGTGAAGTCCGGTGTACCGAATTCCTCCAGCTCTTCCAGTGTCGGTCGGATACACCTGCCACCGCCACACTCCCACTCATCCATTTTTCCACACTCAACCAGCCATATTTTTCTATATAATATAAAATTAATACTTACATGTTGTGCATAAACAATGAATGGTAAGCTCTGGCCGACACTATCCTCACTTTGATTCTATTCTCAGGGTCCCAGTTCAAGAATTGATCATTCACAAACACCTGCAAGTTGCCAATTATACATCATCCATGGAATTAGATCGATTTGATTAACAAGGCATCCTCGGAGGAAAATACATACATACATACATACATACATACATATATTCCTCTCATCTCATGACATCCTCCACAAGCGTCGACATTAATCTTGCTCGCAAGGAAATGGTCATCCTCGGCACTCAGTATGCCGGTGAAATGAAGAAGGGCCTCTTTAGCGTCATGCATTATCTCATGCCTAAGCGTCAGATCCTCTCCCTCCATTCTGGCTGCAATATGGGCAAAGATGGCGACGTTGCTCTCTTCTTTGGCCTGTCAGGTATTGTATTTATCATCCTCGAATAATGCCTATGCATGGGTATGGGTTGTAGCTTTTCTTTTACCTTCCCTTTCCCTTCCCTAAGCATCTTTATGTTTTTTTTCTTCCTACTAAGCATATAAGCACATATACATGATTACTAGAGAAATTATACTTTAGACACTGTTGGGCATTAAATATAGACATTTCTCCTAACTGCAATTCAAACCTTCATATAAGCATTTTCTATCAGTGTTATTCATTGTTCTTGTCACATAGGATGAGTCATGCAAGACTGCTCGGGCTTCATTAACTACAGAGATTAACAACAAAAGATGATAAAATTAAAAAGTGCAAAAACTTATTGATAGAATTAGAAAGTTTATTAACTGAGTAACACTAAATGATAATTTATTTCCTTCAAAAATAAGGATGAACAAAATCAATGATTTAACGGGAACTACCTTAACACCGAACCATCATGATACAGGATTTATGAAAAAAGTTTAAACTGGTTTTAGAAAAGAAAAATAAGAAGAAAATAAACAGATTAATTTCAGAAGAATCTGAAATAAGGGCTTTCAGCAACAGTAAGGGCACAAAGCTTTTTTGACTTTGGTTAAAACTTGATTTGACTAATAATATACATACCAATTTGAAGGACTAATGCAGATGGTACAAAATAGCTAGGGTAAATATCAAGTCAAAAGGTGAAAAATGCAACTAATATACAGTATAAAGAAATAAATCGTATACTAAACTTTGCCTACTATTATAGATGTACTTCTAGCGTCTAGCGGCCAAAACTCAGGATCTCAACTTCCAACAGCATGATTAAACTACTTTCTATAGCATATTCAAAGCAGGAATTAAAAAATGCCCTCAATAGATTCTTTGAAGATTTTTATAGTCTCATACCATGTGGCTTTCCAAGTGCTTGCATGGATATTAGGTTAAGGATTCTTAAGACACAGAAATAAAAGACTCAGGATTTTGGCTTCTTTGATGTATTTGAACTTGATGGCTCAGCTTTCCTCTTGGTTCCCAGAAAGTGCTCCACCTGAAAGGAGTTAAACATGCTTTCAATAATAGAAAAATGCGAAACACAATTCACATGCCATGCCTGTGAAAGAAAAACAAAAGACAAATTGAAACGCCCAGATCATCTATAGCACTATCATGCACCGGGGGTGTTTTGTTTTTTTCCCCCGCAACAGGTACTGAGGTGACACATACATCACAATCGAAAAATGAGATGAACAAAAAGGGGAAGTGGGAAAGCCTTGTTGCTGCACTATCAAAGAAATTTAACCTCATTAGGTTTTTAAGATATCGTATATCCTCAATCCAACATCTAAAACTAGAAGTCCACAGAACATGCCTAAAAAAGTTCTAAAACATGCCAGCTCTCAAATTGTCAACAGTTTCATCAGTAAGGATTGTGCATTCAAAGAAGCAAATCCAATGGTAAGGATAAATTACCTTTCTATTCCCTAGCATTGGTGTCAAGCCCCCCGGAAGATCCTTCTCAACGGTGGCAAACCCACTTTTTGGGTCACAAGTTTGTCTGTGGAGGAAAAAAGTGAAAAATCAGCTTATCAATATGTTGAAGAGAAGAGTAGGGGGCTGCAATATATTTATTTGATATTTTAATATTAAAAAAAAAATCCGGTAAAATCATTTCTACCCCTAGAAGGATAAACCACATCCATGAGTACAAATAAAAAACATAAAAGACCAAGTTGTGTAAAACTTCAATTGCAAACAACACCCATGTTCAGGGCGTAGCATAACAAAATATACACAATCAAAATGAAGTATTCTGTCTTATAATGAAATCTGATTCTCGCTGAGATAGACCAACTCCGGAAAAAGTGGGTAGGTTCACTTTTTGAACCAGCCAAAATTGATTTCACCATATACAAAGAAATTCAACCACAAAATTATTCGCATAGCTTTCTACTAATGCGACCCCATAATTTTATCCAACAATAAATGTATTCTATCCTTCCATGTCCTTGGAAATAATATCAGAGTATGAACCCTAATAGAAACAAGTGCCCAAGGTATCAAACATTTAAATCAAGTTTGTAAACTCCAAAATGTAGTTATGCCACAGTGTAAAGGTATATAATTATACAAGAGAAAGGTATAGTTTAATATTAATCTGTCTTTAATTGAATATCTAACTTTTATTATTCTTATCCTGATATTGAATCTGCTTCCTTTTTGGTTTCATTGTTTTTCCCTCTAAAGCTATTCTTTATTTCAGTGTAATTGAAATCAGAAAAAACTGGCCAGTAACAGTCACAATTGCACTTTGGTTCAAACTTTTGACCACCCTCTACCCCAAAGTGCTAGACTGGCAACTAATTATTTGCCATAAGTGGAGCAGATAACAAGCCAGCCCACATCACATGCTCACCCCATTAACTCTCTTGCACCTTCACAAATTATAAACCACAGCCCACCTCACCTTTCAACAATTAAACTGATGTAGGACTTTCAAGACTTCTAAAAGATTGTTTATTACATATTAACTCAAATTAGACATGTTTTTCCATTTGTTACATGTTATATTGATTTTCACTAAATTCAATTTTGTATAAATATCCGTTTGTTACACGTTATATTGATTTTCACTAAATTCATTTTTGTATAAATATCAAGTTTGACTCGAATTAAAATACCCCAAGTTTTATTTTAAAGCCGATATAGTCATATATGCACTTCAAGATAAAGAATGTTAAAATGTATGTGAAGACTAGTTCTATTTCTCTTGTAAAATATATTGATTTAATTTTCATTTCAAAACATCTAAAAATTAGTTAAAAAGAATATTGACAAGTACTATATTGCATGTTACACAGCTTTTATTAATAGCAAGACCTTACAACAAATGTTCCTTCAAGTTAGAAACATACCTTGGCTTAACATGACCGCTGAGGACAAGATAGGGTGTCTTTAAACGAGCTTGACATTCCCTCATCCGCAGACAATGACGGAGTATCTGAACTCTTCTTCTGCTTCATCTTCAGTTCTTCATAATATTGCTTCATACGCTTTTCTTTCTTTATTTTGCCCGGATCTTTACCATGGAATGTATGAGAAAAAAACCGAAAGTCTTCTTTCGGGGGCAACTGGCAACAATTAAAAAAAAATGAATCAAGGATAAAAGATACCCAGTACTACTTTTATAGACCTAAGATATTCAATTCAATGGTATGCATTTGGGACCAGTGTAAATTTCAAGCCTCTGCAAAAATCCAATAATATGGATCATATAGAAGTAGGATCTAATAGGTGTATATGGCTACTATTATAACACAACTTTATGTAAAAATGCAAACACCTATATACAGAGAAAAATATGGTTTGAAATATCAACAAGTATACAAAAAACGAGATAGAGGACCTTCTTGCCTCACAGTCACAACATTTTGAACTCTAAAACACTCTTTTGGTTCACAATAAACCATGATAACAAAAGCAACAGACAAGAAGCAGCAGTAAATCCATTTACTTCATTCAAACCCATACCCGTGACACAGAATTTTTTCATGAAATACCTAGTTGACCTTATCATAATCTTCCAAAAAATCTAGCTTAAAAACCAAACGCCTCTGCTTTGTTTCTACATCTATTGTCCTCTGGTACTCTATTTGCTACCAACCCAGAAATTAAGCTTTGCTTTCATGACACAAAGGAATTTTTGTTCTCAAAGATAGTATCCCCAAACACACACCCTGACCTCACTAAACGGACCTGACACCCTTGTAATTATCTTCTAAACACCAAACATCAGGCTATAAAAGTAACATGTGTCAATAGACAAATGCTTCTTAGGGACAAGAAAGACATCAGCAAAGTTTATACCACCTATTATGAAAAACTCATTATAAACATTCAGTAGAATTTAGGTCATCCTTCACAATAAAGCGGCAAGCTTGGATGAAGGGTATATTCAATCTGTCAAAGTAGGGGACTTCTCACCCATCTTCCAAATCACAGTCCCACCTTCCTCCATAAAAGGAGCTCCAAAGCCAAGCTGCCTTAAAGCCCACAATAGTAGACCAATCAAATCCCTCAAGAACATGCCTTCCTCTTACCTCCACAGTTTAAGAGTGTTTTGATGCTCCCCAAAATCATTTATTTGAGAGAAAAACCATGGTTTTGGAGAAAACAACCCAAACATTCATTTTTTCCCACAATCTATTTTTCCAAAGAAACCATGGGTTTGGTATAAGCTTAGGAGAACAACTTCTAAATAATCACTTTTTCACAACATCTATTCTACCCAAAATCAATTCTTTAAATCACTTTTCAGCAAAATCTAATCCAAACACACCTATATGTACAATTAGAGCTTGATGGATAAAACATCACATTTTGCATTGCAAACTCAGTATAATACTATACAACATATAATAGTGTTTAGATCCCGGAACACTTACAATTCTCCCAAACTCATCTGTCCTCTCAATGCGGATCTCTTTCTTATTATGCTCATGCTTTGATTCATCATCATCTACGATCCCAACCAGTTTGCTTTTCTTTTTGTCCATGTTTCTGCCACCCCATTCAACAGTTTCGTTTAGTGTTCCTCGATCTTTAAGAAGTTTTAAGGCACCTGACAATCCTTTCCCCACCGAAACTTCATGGATAGTTTTATCAGGGACAACCTCCTCCTTGTCTTCTGAATCTGGATTTTCATCTTCACTAGTTTCTTTAACTTCAGTCCATCCACCAGTCTCATGATTCATTCCTTCATCAGCAGCATTCGCTTCTTCATCTTCATGCACAAAAATATCTTCACTTTCTGTTTTTCGTGCCTCTGAAAAATTTAAAGAAAAAAAGAAAATTAACCAAGAGAGCTGATATAACAACAATTCAGATGTGGACTCAAGAATGAACATAAAGAAAACAAGGGAGGACATCGATTCAAAAAAATGGAAAATAAAGTGGAAGAGAACTAAAAGAAATAGAAAACGCATTTGAACAACTCAAAAGACAATTTACTAACTGATTGTCCTGGTTCATTTACGGGCCAAGTTTATTCTAAGAAAAGAAAGAAAGGCCTATTTGCTACAAGTGGACCAGATGAGTCCATTAAAGAGGCTGAGCTGGCATCTAACAAGGCTTCCAAGGTGGCAAGAACTGAGTACGAGCATTTCTAGGAAGACAGTTTTGCAAAGAGAGGTCATAACCTCTCGAATGTCAGGAAGAGTATTTCATTTCTGTTGCTATTTTAATCTCTTTTGTTCATTCACTATTTTAAAACTAGTTAATGCTCACCGGTGTAATTTTGACTTCATGGTGCTCATTTTATCACTGAGCGGTATACCAGAACCTATTTGGCATTAACAAAACATATTCCAGGTCCCATCATTAGTTTATACATTTTACCGTAACACTTTTAGTTACTAATAGCTGATAGACTTGAAATAAGATAAAATTCCATTTTTCATTTGATCAAGATGGCACATCTTAGAAAGTTTGCATAATTTAAATTGTATCACAATTGAAACACAATTAAATGAAAAATTACCTTCAACAATTTGAAGACCCCGGACAAATTCTTCCATCTCAGTGAAGACCACCTTGTTTTCTGACTCCCCAGCTGTAGGATTCTGATCATCTGCTGTCTCATCACCAGGATTTGAGGAGGCAAGCAATGCAATAGCTTGGGGACCAGATGCCTAAAAAAAGGTCGAAATTTAGAAAGAATAAGGATGTCTAAAAAAGGTCCAGTCCTCCCCCTTTTATAGCCTTGGTGGGCCAAAAACTCCTAGTCCTAATTGCCTTAGGAATTTTCAACTTATGTACTAAGAAAAGAGGTTTTAGGTAATAAGTCCACTATTTGTCAATCAAGTCACATTAAATCATATCTTGATTGATTAATTGAAGTTAATATGATTAATCATATTCATATCTTGATTGATTGATTGAATTTAATATGATGAATCATATTCATTTCTTGATTGATTGATTGAATTTAATATGATGAATCATATTTATTTCTTGATTGTTGGATTGATTTAAGATGATGAATTACATTTATTTCCATCTTTTTTTGCTCAAAAAATGTCCATAAAAAGGGCACACACAAAATCAGCACTTTATAAGAGTCTAACCCTAATTTAAGTATTCACAAGAAAAACTCAATCCAAAATTGAATAGGAAAATCCAAATCCTAATAAATTAAATTCATATCTTGATTGATTGAATAATAATTTAAGATGATGGATCACATTCATCTCTTAAACTAAAATTCAAAATCATTCTTAAATCAATCCTCATTTATTATTTCTCCTATCTTCATCCAATCATTATTGGATATATATATATATATATATATATATATATATATATATATATATATATATATATATATATATATTAGATAATTTAGAATTATCTTTTATAACCTTACATTTTGAATTAAAATTAAAATTTTAATTTTAAACTTAAATTCAAAATTCGAATTCCAAATTCAATTTGGCCTAAGACCCCGTTGGGTTTCCAACACATTTGGGCCCTTTTGTCGAAAAACTGACTTCCCACTAGGACGTCATATATAACGCCATTTTCTCCTTATTGGGTTTGAAGTCCCACTCCAACCTAATTACATCTTTACTCTTGATAAAGTTCAATAACAATTAATGGCCCAAGTTTGCTAATTTTAAACAATCGGGAATAACCTTTGTGTGTGACACATTAGGCCCAATTAGTCACTAACATAAATAAACTTAGACCAATTAAAAAACCCCTTTAACGGGCCAAATTTATTTAATGACTTCATAAGACACTAGCAATACTACCTTTCTGTTGCAAATTTCAATGGAATTTTGGACAAAATTCATCACAAATTCTGTCGCAAATTTCACCCTTTTTTGTGATGGATTTCTTCCGTCGCAAAAACTAACTTTTTTTGTTTTTTTTAGTGGCATACCTCCATACTGTTTGTGTTATTAGAATTAATCTCAAGGAGGGTAGGATTTGTTATAAGATTAAATGTATTTTCATCGAGATTTCTCATGTCACCTCCATACATTAGGGGAGGTTTTGCTATACTCCACAAAGTCATCCGTCAAATGAGATATAACACACGTATATATTATGCATGTATGTATGCATGTCTAATCAAGTTAAGAGCAATCAATTCATTTGTACACAATTAATCCCTTGTTTAAAGAAGACCTGTGTTGTTTGTTCTGTGGGGTTGAGATTAGTAAATCTGTGGGGACCTTGTACACCTATATACAAGAAAGTAACAGCCAAAAGTAATACTCCTTCGATTCTAAATATAGGACAGAGTTTATAGTACAATTGTACTATGAACTATGTTCTATATTTAAGACTAAAGGTAGTATTAGTTTTACAATAATTATATTCCCAAAAAGCTCAATTTCCTATGTTTAATTGCATAATATTATATTCATTGATATGATCACACTTAAGGACGATTTCAAGAGATCAGCTTTTCAAGAGAAGTAAATTATAATTGGTTCTTTAAAATTTTGATAAATTAAGCATAAATCTATCTTATTTTAAAAGCTGACAACATCCACCTTTTAATTTCACCAAATTATATTGGAAACTTAAATGTCTCTTCAATTCTAGAGAACCTGAGAAGTGGTCTATATATATTACTGATCTCTGTTATTTTTTTCAAAGTGGTATTTGTAATTTTTAGGGTTAAGTAACAAACCCGTCTCAGAAATTTTCACTGAGGAGCAATGTTGCTCTGGAAATTTTTTTAGGTTCAATGTCACCCAGAAGTTTTAAAATGTAGAAATGTTGCTCTTTTCCGTTAAATAATTAACGTTGACCATTAAAAAATTGACGTTAACCATTAATTTTTTAACAGAACATGGCAACATTACTAAGTTTTAGAACTTTCGGGTAAAACAGAAAATGACAACATTTCTCTGTGCGTGTGTGCGTGTGTTGTGTGTGAAAAATTTAATGTGAAATTAAAAGGAAGCTTTCACGAATAATTTATATTTTACGATCTACCTTTTAAGTTATAGACGAAGTCAGTTAAGAATTTTCCTTTTGAATTAAATTATTTTCATAACCTAGATCAGTTAGCCATCCGAATGGAAAGCATGTCCAAATCAGGCCAAGGACTGCCATTTAAACCTCTGATTCCTATAAACTTAGCAGAAGCAAATTCCCTGAGAATAGAAACACTTGTTAGTTACTTTTTATAAAAGTCAATTATTTAAGAAAACGGGTACGAAAGAACAATACATATTAATAGAATTCAAACCCAATTTTGTTGCACCGCCAGAGTTAATATTGTGCAGACATTAGCTGTCAAACAAATAGAGATAAAAAGCATGCGTTGTCAAACCAAGAAGTAGTAGAAGTATGAGGTGTTAAATATAGGAGCATAAGTTGTCATGTGATAAAGAAGCAAAGCATTTCTTTCTTTCTCACCGCAGGCTAATTGATTGAAGTGTCCTGATGATTACAAAAGTCAACAAAGGAGGCTCAAGAAAGAAAAGCTGGAACCAACACGATTGTTAGCTAAAATTAAAATAATATACATGTTGCAAAGAATCAGTCGGTTTTCTTAGCCTATAAATATAAGTGTGTTCCAATGTAATGTTACATGTGAGTTTTAGAAAAGAAGAGAGATAGAGAGAGATAGAAAAAAGGTGCTGCAGCACTTAGAGAGGAAAAAACGAACCAAGAGGGAGTGATGTGTTAAAACAAGTAGAGTGTATTTTTGAAATTATTGGGAGTGATGTGTTAAAACAAATAGAGTGTATTTTTGAAATTATAATACAAATATTGATTTAATGATTTTCATCTTCTCATATCTTCAATTTCCAACACATATAAACACACCAAATGATGCTGGGTCAGGACCAAATTGGGGGCACAAAGTGTAAAAATCGAAACATATTATAACATACGAACATAAACACGAACACAACAACATTTGAAACAAATGAAACATGAAGTTGCAACCAAAATATTATTTTTTTTAAAAAAAAAAAACAGCCTTTTCATTGAACTCACGGAAGGAAGACACGTTTATTGTTCTTAAGGCTAAATTATATTACATCCCTAAGACTTTGGGCCATATACAAATAACTTCATCAATCTTTAAAATATAATAATACTTCTCCAAGAGCTTTCAATTCTATACAGATAACTCTCAACTGTTAATTATGTTCCCTCCTTAACTTTATCTTCATATGCATATAATCCCATCAAAGTTTGAACCATATATAAATAACCCCAATTTGAAGCTGTGTGCAAATAAGTCATGTACACAATCGTATGTAAGTTATCTGCATAAATGTAAGAGTTTAATTGTAGTTGTTGTAAAATTTCATAAGGAAGTTTATATGTGCTTGATTCAAAATTTAGGGGTCATGTATGTATAACTATCAATGTTAAAACTTTGTAAGTAACAGAATATAATGATTAATCACCTTGAGACATTAAAGTGATCTGCCACCCGTTTCCACTTGAAGGTGACATATCACCTAGAGGGGGGTGAATAGGTGATTTGAAAAACTTTTCTCCAATCACTCACGAACATTATTAAAACAGAGACAGATAATGATTACAATTACACATTCTGTACTGGAGATGATCCTAACACATTAGGACTCACTCCCCCTTATAAGTTGTAATCGTACACCCACATTTAAGGTTCCTCAACCTTAAGATTTAAATCGAAAATGAAATAAGTGTTTAATAACTCCTCCTAAGTAGATAAAATATGAACATTGAAGTACAGTCAATATCCAAAAATATTAAATGAAGTTAATGAAACAGTTGATCGTAATAATGCAGAATTGAATGCGTAGAGTTTTTCGATTGGTGGCGGAATTGAATGTGGTGAGCATTTATAGCGTTTGCCATTAATGCCATTTGAGAAGCTTTGCAAACTAGCCGTTGATACTGTTCATATTTTCCGTTAGACACAAGTGCACTCCGTTTGTAAATAGTCGATTGTTGCTTCATTAAATGATTCGCCGTTGATTGTACTTGAGCAGACGTTGACTCAGAATAATAGCTGGAATAAGTATGCCTTGAAGGAATGTCTTCGATTGCTACACACTTTAATTCCGTTTGCATGTTCTACTTTTTTAGCGGAATCAATGCTTCTGACACGTTGAAATGCTTTTCGGCTAATCTCACGACTGAAATCAACTCAAAAAGATGTTTAAATATGATATAAATACGTCTGAGAGTGATTAAGAGTAGATAAAAATAACCCATAATGATTAGATCAAAGTTTAAGCGCATACCGATGGATTCTGAAATTTTTGTAATAACTTGGGTAGCTTAAAGGATTACTTGAGTATTTTCTTATATTTTCAAGATATAAAATACTTTGGAAAGATATTAATTGAGTAATAATATGTGTTTACTTGAGTAATATCAAGTTGATCAAGAAGCAGAGGCATTACTAGATTACTTGCAGAGCAGATGAGCCTTACTCAAGTAATGGCTGAAAGTAATTAGATTACTTGCAAAGCAGAAAACGTTACTTGAGTAAAAGATGAAAGTAATGTTGAAATGGTTCTTTGAAGATGAAAGGCGCGACATTGCTTGCAGAGAAAATAGACCTTACTCAAGTAATGTCGGAAAGTAATGCAATTACTTACAGAGAAGAAAAAGCTTACTTGAGTAACCACGCAAGTAATGTCAAGTAGTCTTCAGGGAGAAAGTGATCAACTAAAGATTACTTGCTGAGCTATTAAGTCTTACTCAAGTAATGCTTGAAAGTAACAAAATTACTTGCAGAGAAAAACTTCTTTTACTTGAGTAATTTCAAAAGTAATTTTTGAGTAAAAGCCAACTAGTCCATATTACTTGCAAATCAAAAGTGTATTACTCAAGTAACTACGAAAGTAATGTTGAATAAAATAATTACTTGCGGAGCTAAAGAGCGTTACTTGAGTAAACCTGGAAAGTAATGTCGATTTAGCTAACAGTGAACTAAATTACTTGCGGAGTTAAAAGATTTACTTGAGTAATGTCCGAAAGTAATATTGATTTAGATAAATTACTTGCAGAGCAATTACCCATTATTTGAGTAATGTCCGAAAGTAATATCGAGGATCTTTAGAAAACAAGCGATTGAGACAGAATTACTTGCGGAGCAATTACCCATTACTTGAGTAATGTCCGAAAGTAATAACGGATAGTTTTTAACATATTTTCAAAAAAAGTTTCAATTCAATTAAGAGAATTTCTTGAGTAACCAATAATGACTTGCTTGAGTAAATAATTTATCATTTACTGGTTCAAAAACACAAATCCTTTTCAACAAAAAAGTCTAATTAATTAAGTCTTGTTATGAATTAACACCACTGATCCCAATCATCTCCAGTTACACGATACATATTAACTATTCCACTTACTTGCGTAGCCATCTGTGGCGTTGCAGACACTCCAGGAGACAAAGAAAGCACTATGGAACGATTAAGCTCCTCCAAAATCCAGATACATGACATGTCGTTTTTCGTTTAATTTTGCCATGATTCAAATCACTGAAGAATATAGTCTTAAATCTATGTTAGAATCAATATAAGTGAGTGAGAGAAGAATATATAACGTAGCATACCCCGGACACTGTAGTTATTTCATCTATGTCCAAGTTATCTCCAAACACGCAGTCAAGTTTCACTGCAAAAAAGAGAATAATAAATTCATATTAATCAAATCTACCAGGACGACATTAATTCGTTGCTTATTTTGCAGAAAATTATAACATTTTGTACATATTATTACCTGCAGTCTTAATTATATGAGCACTTTTATAGTGTAATTTGTACTATAAAAGTGTTCCTATAATTAGGACAGGAGGGAGTACTATTGATGATTTTGTAGATCTATATTACCTAGGGCTGGAGCAAGACACAGATCAAGCCGAAGACTGCTCTTTGTTATGTGACAGAACCCCCCCCCCCCCCCCCCCCAAAAAAAAAAAAAGTGCCGTTTTGGAAAAGTGAATACTGGCCAATGATTCTTACACTCAATCAAACCCGCTTGTCTCTTTCAATCATAAGTTCATCTTCCATAAGTCATCAGTCCAAAATAAAATTCATTTTAAAAAAATCTACAAACTAACTTAAGTCTATTTTTCAAATGCCAATTTCTTTTAAATTTCAATAAAGATATCTTAAGAAAAAATATGTCATATTTATTATAATTTAACTAACTTAACTATCTTATTTAATATAATTAAATTGTTCTTACATTGAGCATAGAATCAACTCTTAATTAAATTGTATATATACCTCTCTACATATATTAAAGAATTTGTTTAAAGCATGAAATAATCTATAGTTGAAGACTGAACAAACCAAAGTCAACATCCCATGAAGCATATAAGTCATAGATAGATTTCAAGTAGGCTCTTCCAGCTCCCAATGTTAAATTGATAGCCATGAAACTTTTAGGCATCCAGCTGCAAGCCCTTGACTTTATTCCTATGTCTCCCGCATGCCACTCTTTGCCAGCTTCCACATGAACACCTCCCTAAGAAATATATTAATATAATTAACAAGAAACATATATAGAGCGATTAAAACCCGTTTAAATATGTACGTATAGATATATTAGAATATTTTATATTTCTTACATTCGATTATAATTTGTTTCCAATCAGGCCTTAATTAAACTGCTCATACTTGTCAATTCATGACGAGTTTAGCAGATACTATAAAAATAAAATATCTTATTAAAAAATTGTCGCTGAGGATATAGCAATGAGTTAGTTTGAGTTTATAAACTGAAACATCAATGTGTCCATAAACACGCAAGAACAAGCATGTGTTATGAGATTTTGGATCCCTTCCACTGAAGAGATCTCAATTAAAGAAATCAGCAAACTTCAACAGTTTATTTTTTCTTTCATTTAAAGTAATTTGAAGATAAAATTTCTTATTATAACATTTTTGGAAAATATATTTTCTAACATGAAAAATAGGGGAAAATATCTAAATATTCTTATATATGCCAAATCCAATTACGAACACAAAATTATAGTTATCTTATAAGCCACTATTACCAGCTTTTTATATTTGCTTGGGTTAATATTCACTTTTGCCTAAATTTTTCGCAAATAGGAGCTGTGCGCATAAAAAAGTTTGTGATCAATATCGCTTTGAATGTATTAAAAAGGAAGCAGAGTCACCCTAACCGTTAACATTATTCTTTTCTAATATTTCCAAGCAATATTGATCCAAAAGCAAATTCCCGATATCTGCAGTGCTTACATAAAAACTTCCTGACCCTTTTTACTTTTGGCATCTACATACCATCTGAGTTAAATTTCGACGGTTCAAATATCATAAAACCTTCAATTCAATTATTATTATTTTTTTATTCAATGGATGACTTACCGCCTCTGTGTCTAATATGGGAGTGTTTTGTTCAACAGCTTGAGTGCTAATTCCAGCCATTAGATGAATCCCAAACTTCAAACCCATACTATGAACTTTATCAGCGACTGGTTTGAATCCATGCCCACCAATTGAAGAAGGCCATCTGTCTGGATCAGGAAGCAATCTGCCCCATTCATCCTTGTTTTCTTTCCCAAAAGACAGATCGCCACCATCAAGACTCCGATACCAAAGAAAATCCACCACGACATACTACCAAAGAAACAAAGCGAAGAGAGAAACTTTATTATTCATTATTAAGAAAATTATAAAATGAAATGATGGCTGGGGTTTTTTTTTTTTGTTCACTTTAACTATGAGAACGGAAGTTTAACAAAATATGGGAGTCCTTGAAAATTTGAAACAAAATTATTAAACTTTTTCAAGACTATGAATATATTAAAGATGACTATTTATTCATTATTTATATGTTCGTTTATGTTTCTTTGTAATTTAATTTTATTATCCTTTTACACCGATATATATCGAGGCATCATGCAAAAGTGTTTGTTACGGATTCAACCAAGGGTTGAAAACAACATGAAAGTTTAATTGCTATATACAAAGAAAATCTCCCCACTTCATACGACCATTCATTCTTGTATGTTCGTTTATGACTCATTGTATTTATATCCCATCAATAATGGCTAAAAATGAGGGTGAGAATTTAATTATACTTTACCTCATATCCATAAGGAAAAAGACGCTGGGAAAGTACTTCGGCATTCTGCAAGAATTCTTCCTCAGAAATTATCCAACTGAAGGAATCATAGGAATTCCAGCCTCTTGGTGGAGTGATAGCATTTTGAGACGACACACTGAAAATTAAAACGTTCTAATGAACTATCTAAAGAGGAAAGCGAAATTAAACGACTTCCCTTTTCTTGTATTTACCAAAAATCAAATCTCTCCCATTAAAAACAAAAATATTTATTTGAAATGGAAGAAGGTAAACGTCATAACTTAGAGATTGCTATCACTGTGCTTAACTTCTAAAGATATATCATCGTAGAGTTAGGAGAGATATGTCGTACCTCTGAGTTAAGAGACAGAGAAAGAAGAAGAGAGACACGGAGAACTCAATAGTTGCTTGTGATGATTGGTATTTACACAACTGTATGTTCTCTTATTTACACTGGAAAATGTCTTATTCACATTTATTATAGGTATTTATGTGCACGAAAAGACGTGGATAACTGGATATTATTTAAATGCGCATGAAGAACCATTATATGTGCTTGTACGTGTCTTTTCGTGGAAAGAGACGCTCTACTGTAGTGATTTTAGATGTTTTGTGTATGTCGTCTTGTTATTTTTCTTTCCTTATGGGGAAAAAAATTTTCCATTTTGGTAAAAGTGTCTATTTTGATAAGAAGAGAGGTTGAGTGGTGGTGGGCGAGGAGGAAGAGAAGTCATACAATAGGAAGAGTGGTCTCATACCAAGAACAGGGGCTTCAGAGTTCAGAGAGAACAACGTAAGTCGTAAGGTAAGGTTTCGTGCGAAGGAGGAGATATTTGGCATTTTATTTTTAAGACCGGAAGAACTAAAATGACGGTCTTAAAGGTTAACATTTAAGATGTTTTTTTTACTAAACTACGGTCTTAAAAGTAATAAACTTTTTGTTTAAATTTTTTCAATATTTTGTATCCCAACAATTTAAGTCCGGTCTTAAAATATTTAATTTTGAGACCGAATATGTTGAAATATCGGTCTTAAAAGTATACATTTAAGGACCGGTTATATTAAACACCAGTCTTAAAATTATTTAAATTTTTGTTTAATTTTTTTCAACATTTAGTACCGAGTACAATAAATGTCTGGTGTCGTTTATATATGTTCGGTCTTAAACGTTTTTTACCTTTATATTTAAATTTTTCTTTGTTATTTTGGGTCACAGAAAATATAAGTTGGGCTGTACTTGATTTCTCTATAAGTAATTTGATATTTCAATTTTTTTAATAACATTTTTAAGACTGGTTGTTTTGTTAACCAGTATGAATAATATATTTAAGACCCATTGATAAAAGATCCGGTCCAAGAAATTCTTTATATTTACAAAACTGTCATCGGTCATACTTTTAAGACTGGTGCGTCAGTACTTCTGTCTAAACAAGACGACACTGTTATGAAAATCGCGAGTTAACACGTGGGATCTCATAAAATCGTGATTTTGTGATACCACACGATCCAGCTGAACACAAAAATCACAGATTCTGTTGGAACGATAGGATCGACGGGAAATCATTGAAATCACTGGATGCAGAATCGTTGAAATCGTTGGATGAAGAAGTGGAATCAGAAAGAAATCACTGGATGTAGAAATTGCAAATTAAGGGCCTCTAGATTTTGGCTTTAAATCAGAAAGAAAAACCCAAATACCCATGAGGCCATGACACAAAATTGAATAAAAACAAATTCAGAACCCTAATTTTGGAATTTACGAGCCCTGTTGCTGCTTTCTGAACCTTGTTCTTGCTGTGCTTTCAACACTTTTTTTGGCTCACTCCATAAGCACCACCGCAGCTAGACCCTCCCCGCACTAGACGAACTTCCACAGTTCCACTGGTAAGAGAGGATTTAGGAGGACGGGAGGAGAGCTAGCTATATTTCTTATTCTCACTGGACTCGTGGTCACTGTTCAGCACTTCAATGTTTTTACTCTTCTCTCTAAAGAAATAGTCAGAGTCTCAGAGTGCTAGAAATACTTGGTGTAAATAAAAAAAAAAAAAAGAAATACTTGGTGTAGGAGTGTCCACGTGTAGCTATATGCCTATATCAATATGCCTATATTTCTTATTTCTTAAAACTCGAACTATAATACACGGTATAGCTATATGCCTAAAGAAATGGGAAAATTCCAAATAAATACTAAATGAATTTGTAAAACCCCCAGAAGTCCGTTGAATTTGCAAAAAGAATGAGAGGTGACAAGGACTTTTGGGAAATATGCAAATTCGCGCGAAATGACCATTTTACCCTTAGTTATAAATAATTATTTAAAAAAATACCCACCCCTCCCCCCGCAATGGGCCCCACACCGGCGGCCACCACCCCTGCCGCCGGCGACCACCGCCGGCCGCCGGTGACCGGCGACCCTCGCCGGAGGAGGTGGCCAACGGTCCCAGCAGTGGTTGCCGGTCGTCGGCGGAGGAGGCGGCCGGCGGTGGTCGTCGACGGCAGTGGGGCCCACCGGGGGTTATTTTCTTTTTTTAATTATTATTATTTATAACTAAGGCCAAAATGGTTATTTCGCACAAATTTGCATATCCCCCAAAAGTCCTTGTCACCTCTCAGTCTTTTTGCAAATTCGACGGACTTGTGGGGATTTTGCAAATTCGCCGATATAGCTATATGCCTAAAGAAATAGTGAAATGACTTTTTTGTATTGGAATGAATAAGAACATAATAAAATGAAATGATGGCTGGGTATTTTTTTTTTGTTCACTTTAAAGTTTTGTAACTTTTGTTTGATATATGTACTTTTATATTATGTTTATAAGTTTTATAATTGATGTTAGTTATTTTTTATGTATATATATAATCAAATATAACTATATATTTTAGGTAATAAGATCTTATGATTCGTGTTGATCTCATGATTTATGATTTTCACACTCCCTCCCGATCTTATATAGGATCTCGATTTTAACAACATTGCGAGATGGTCTTAAAACGGTTTTTTGCACTAGTATAAGTAACACTAAATGATAATTTATTTCCTTCAAAAATAAGGATGGACAAAATCAATGATTTAACGGGAACTACTTTAACACCGAACCATAATCATACGGGACTTATGAAATTTTTTTGAACTGTTTCTGGAAAAGAAAAATAAGAAGAAACAAAAAAAGCAGATTAATGTCAGAAGAATCTGAAGTAATGGCTTTCAGCAACAGTAAGGGCACAAAGCTTTTTTAACTTTGGTTAAAACTTGATTTGACTAATAACATACATACCAATTTGAAGGACTAATGCAGATGGTACAAAATAGCAAGGGCAAATACCAAGTCAAAAGGTGAAAAATGCAACTAATATACAGGATAAAGAAATAAATCGTATACTAAACTTTGCCTACTATGATAGATATAATTCTAGCGGCCAAAACTCAGGATCTCAACTTCCGACAGCATGATTAAACTACTTTCTATAGCATATTCAAAGCAGGAATTAAAAAATGCCCTCAATAGCTTCTTTGAAGATTTTTATAGTCTCATACCATGTGGCTCTCCAAGTGCTTGTATGGATATTAGGTTAAAGATGACTAAGACACAGAAATAAAAGACTCAAGATTTTGGCTTCTTTGGTGTATTTGAACTTGATGGCTCAGCTTTCCTCTTGATTTCCAGAAAGTGCTCCACCTGAAAGGAGTTAAACATGCTTTCAATAATAGAAAAATGCGAAACACAATTGACATGCCATGCCTGTGAAAGAAAAACAAAAGACAAATTTAAACGCCCAGATCATCTATAGCCCTATCATGCACCGGGGGTGAACACCCCCCCGCCCCCCAAAAACAGGTACTGGGGTGATACATACATCACAATCAAAAAATGAGATGAACAAAAAGAGGAAGTGGGAAAGCCTTGTTGCTGCACTATCAAGGAAATTTAACCTCATTAGGTTTTCAAGATATTGTATATCCTCAATCCAACATCTAAAACTGGAAGTCCACAGAACATGCCTAAAAAGGTTCTAAAACCTGCCAGCTCTCAAATTGTCAACAGTTTCATCAGTGAAGATTGTGCATTCAAAGAAGCAAATTCAATGATACGTTTAAATTACCTTTTTATCCCCTAGCATTGGTGTCAAGCCCCCTGGAAGATCCTTCTCAACGGTGGCAAACCCACTTTTTCGGTCACTAGTTTGTCTGTGGAGGAAAAAAGTGAAAAGGCAGTTTATCAATATGTTGAAGAGGAGAGTAGGGGGCTGCTATATATTTATTTAATATTTTAATATTAAAAAAAATCCGGTAAAATCATTTCTACCCCTAGAAGGATAAACCACATCCATGAGCACAAATAGAAAACATAAAAGACCAAGTTGTGTAAAACTTCAATTGCAAACAACACCCATGTTCAGGGCGTAGCATAACGACAAATACACAATCAAAATGAAGTATCTTGTCTTGTAATGAAATCTGATTCTCACTGAGATAGACCAACTCCGGAAAAAGTAGGTAGGTTCTCTTTTTGAACCAGCCAAAATTGATTTCACCATATACAAAGAAATTCAACCACAACAAGTTATTCACATAGCTTTCTTCTAATGCGACCCCATAATTTTATCCAACAATAAATGTATTCTACCCTTCCATGTCCTTGGAAATAATATCAGAGTATGAACCCTAATAGAAACAAGTGCCCAAGGTATCGAACATTTAAATCAAGTGTGTAAACTCCAAAATGTAGTTATGCCACAGTGTAAAGGTATATAATTATACAAGAGAAAAGTATAGTTTAATATTAATCTGTCTTTAATTGAATATCTAACTTTGATTATTCATATCTTGATATTGAATCTGCTTCCTTTTTGGTTTCATTGTTTTTCCCTCTTAAAGCTATTCTTTAGTTCAGTGTAATTGAAATCAGAAAAAAACTGGCTGTTAACAGTCACAATTGCAGTTTGGTTCAAACTTTGGACCACCCTCTACCTCCAAATGCTACAGTGGCAACTAATTATTTGCCATAAGTAGAGCAGATAACAAGCCAGCCCACATCACATGCTCACCCCATTAGAAACCACAGCCCACCTCAACTTTCAACAATTAAACTGATGTAGGACTTTCAAGACTTCTAAAAGATTAATTGTTACATTTTAACTCAAACTAGACGTGTTTTTCCGTTTGTTACATGTTATGTTTTTTTTTTTTTGATACACATAGTAGGGGAGGGGGGCAGGGTTCGAACTCTGGACATGAGGGGAGGGGAGCCAAACTCCCATGCCACTGCGCTACTAAGGCGCTGGCTTGTTACATGTTATGTTGATCTTCACTAAATTCAATTTTGTATAAATATCCGTTTGTTACACGTTATATTGATCTTCATTAAATTCATTTTTGTATAAATATCAAGTTTGACTTGAATTAAAATACCCCAAGTTTTATTTTAAAGCCAATACAGTCATATATGCACTTCTAGATAAAGAATGTTAAAATGTATGTGAAGACTAGTTCTATTTCTCTTGTAAAATATATTGATTTAATTTTCATTTAAAAACATCTAAAAATAAGTTAAAAAGAATATTAACAAGTACTATGTTGCATGTTACACAACTATTATTAATAGCAAGACCTTACAACAAATGTTCCTTTAAGTTAGAAACATACCTTTGCTTAACATGACAGCTGAGAACAAGATAAGGTGTCTTTAAACGAGATTGAGATTCCCTCATTCTCTCCGCAGACAATGACGGAGTATCTGAACTCTTCATCTGCTTCATCTTCAGTTCTTCATAATACTGCTTCATACGCTTTTCTTTCTTCGTTTTGCCTGGATCTTTACCATGGAATGTATGAGAAAAAAACCGAAAGTTTTCTTTCGGGGGCAACCGGAAGCAATAAAAAAATAATAATGAATCAAGGATAAAAGATACCTAGTACTACTTTTATAGACCTAAGATATTGAATTCAATGGTATGCATTTGGGACCAGTGTAAATTTCAAGCCTCTGCAAAAATCCAATAATATGGATCATATAGAAGTAGGATCTAATAGGTGTATATGGCAACTATTATAACACAACTTTGTGTAAAAATGCAAACACCTATATACAGAGAAAAATATGGTTTGAAATATCAACAAGTGTATACAAAAAACGAGATAGAGGACCTCCTTGCCTCACAGTCACAACATTTTGAACTCTAAAACACTCTTTTGGTTCACAATTAACCTTGATAACAAAAGCAACAGACAAGAAGCAGCAGTAAATCCATTTACTTCATTCAAACCCATACCCGCGACAAAGAATTTTATCATGAAATCCCTAGTTGACCTTATCATAATCTTCCCAAAAATCTAGCTTAAAAACCAAACCCCTCTGCTTTGTTTCTACATCTATTTTCCTCTGGTACTCCATTTGCTACCAACCCAGCATTTAAGCTTTGCTTTCATGCCACAAAGGAATTTTTGTTCTCAAAGATAGTATCCCCAGACACACACCCTGATCTCACTAAACGGACCTGACACCCTTGTGATGATCTTCTAAACACCAAACATCAGGCTATAAAAGTAACATGTGTCAATAGACAAATGCTTCTTAGCGACAAGAAAGGACATCAGCAAAGTTTATACCACCTTCTATTATGAAAAACTCATTATAACCCTTCAGTAGAATTTAGGTCAACCTTCACAACAAAGCGGCAAGCTTGGATGAAGGGTATATTCAATCTGTCAAAGTAGGGGACTTCTCACCCATCCTCCAAATCACAGTCCCACCTTCCTCCATAAAAGGAGCTCCAAAGCCAAGCTGCCTTAAAGCCCACAATAGTAGACCAATCAAATCCCTCAAGAACATGCCTTCCTCTTACCTCCACAGTTTAAGTGTGTTTTGATGCTCCCCAAAATCATTTATTTGAGAGAAAAACCATGGTTTTGGAGAAAAACAACCCAAACACTCATTTTTTTCCCACAATCTATTTTTCCAAGGAAACCATGGGTTTGGAGGAGAACAACTTCTAAATAATCACTTTTTCGCAACATCTATTCTACCCAAAATCAAATCTTTAAATCACTTTTCAGCAGAAGCTTTCAGCAAATGCTAATCCAAACACACCTATATGTATCAATTAGAGCTTGATGGATAAAACATCAGATTTTGCATTGCAAATTCAGTATTTTACTTAAGTTTGCACCCCTAGGGTTCTTTATTTGCAAACATGCACATGCAATGATCATCAACCATAACATAGTGCAATTCTATAATACTATACAACATATAATAGTGTTTAGATCCCGGAACACTTACAATTCTCCCAAACTCATCTGTCCTCTCAATTCGGATCTCTTTCTTATTATGCGCATGCTTTGATTCATCATCATCTACGATCCCAACCAGTTTGCTTTTCTTTTTGTCCATGTTTCTGCCACCCCATTCAACTGTTTCTTTTAGTGTTCCTCGATCTTTAAGAAGTTTTAAGACACCTGACAATCCTTTCCCCACCGAAACTTCATGGATAGTTTCATCAGGGACAACTTCCTCCTTGTCTTCTGAATCTGGTATTTCTTCTTCAATAGTTTCTTTAACTTCAGTCCATCCACCAGTCTCATGATTCATTCCTTCATCAGAAGCATTCTCTTCTTCATCTTCATGCATAAAAGCATCTTCACTTTTTGGTTTTCGAGCCTCTGAAAAATTTAAAGAAAAAAGGAAAATTAACCAAGAGAGCTGATATAACAAAAATTCAGATGTGGACTCAAGAATGAACATAAAGAAAACAAGGGAGGACATCGATTAAAAAAAATGGAAAATGAAGTGGAAGAGAACTAAAAGAAATAGAAAAAGCATTTGAACAACTCAAAAGACAATTTATTAGCTGATTGTCCTGGTCCATTTACGGGCCAAGTTTATTCTAAGAAAAGAAAGGCCTATTTGCTACAAGTGGACCAGATGAGTCCATTAAAGAGGCTGAGTTGGCATCTAACAAGGCTTCCTAGGTGGCAAGAACTGAGTACGAGCAATTCTAGGAAGACAGTTTTTGCAAAGAGAGGTCATAACCCTCGAAAGTCAGGAAGAGTATTTCATTTCTGTTGCTGTTTTAATCTCTTTTGTTCATTCACTATTTTAAAACTGGTTTATGCTCACCGTGTAATTTTGACTTCATTGTGCCCATTTTATCACTGAGCGGTATGCCAGAACCTATTTGGCATTAACAAAACATATTCCAGGTCCCATCATTAGTTTATACATTATAGCGTAACACTTTTAGTTACTAATAGCTGATGGACTTGAAATAAGATAAAATTCCATTTTTCATTTGATCAAGATGGCTCATCTTAGAAAGTTTGCATAATTTTAATTCTATCACAATTAAATGAAAAATTACCTTCATCAATCTGAAGACCCCGGACAAATCCTTCCATCTCAGTGAAGACCACCTTGTTTTCTGACTCCCCAGCTGTAGGATTCTGATCATCTGCTGTCTCATCACCAGGATTTGAGGAGGCAAGCAATGCAATAGCTTGGGGACCAGATTCTGCTTCTTCCTCCTTCTTTTTAATAGCTAGTCGCCTAGCTCTTTCCAATGATTTATGAAGATCGTCGTCATCATCTGCAAAAACTGGAGCTTCATCTTTCTTAGTTTTAGCATTTAGTGTTTGTTCTAGACGCAACAGTTTGGAAGCTTCATCTGCTTTAGCATATGCAGACTGATAAGCATCATTTCTCTTTTCAGCCTCCAGTCTCTCTTGCTCTTCTTTGATGGCCTGCCTCTTGGCATCATTCCGAGAACCAAGATCACCAACACCTAATCCTGCAGAGACAGCTTCAGCTTCAAGGGCATTTCGGTCTAGCTTCTCTTTCTTTCGCAAGGATTTTTTCTTCTTGGGCTTCTTAAATTGAAGCATTTCTTCATGAGTATAGTAATCTGATGATACCTTTCCAAAAGAATTTAGATCTTCAAAGGTGTTTGTGGAGACACCTGTTAACCTTCTTCCGAGCTGACAATAGGATAAACAAACCCAAGAATGAAGCACTAAAATCAAAGCTTAGTAACAAAGTTTCAAGAAAAAAATAAAAGAAAGAAAAGACACAAGAAGTCACAAAAACAAAGAGATGACACAATTTCTGAAGCTTATCACCCTAAAATAATTGGAGCTTCATCTCTACTTTCTTACAAAATACTATATAAAAGAAATGGCTAAACTCTTCAAGTTTTTTATCTGCCTCTCTAGAAAATCTTCCCCTTACTATTAAAAGTAGAGAAACAACAGAGAATCATACTTTCAGAACGAACTTGCAAAGATCGATAAAATTATATGATTGATATACATGAGATAAAATAATTTGATTTTTTTGATACAACAATTAATATATGTGGGTCTTTTGTATTTATATACAGTAGATATAGATACTGAATATACATGGGGATGAATTGGCAGGAATGACCTCTTTGTCGTCATTTTGGGATGAAACAAGAGAATGAAGGGGAAAACCGAGCTAAAAAACCAAACAGAGGATCAAAAGCCAAACATGTAGACTTAGATGGATTGATTGGATTCCTTTCTCTCTCACCCACACGCACCCACATGCATGGCTGTTTCTATCTGATCATCAATACAGGAGGGAGTTTTATACCGAGTTAAAAAAGCATAGATAATCACCTACGAGGAATTACGCCACTGGAAGTCTGGAAGAAAAAGAATTACGCCGTCAAAGTTAACTTAAATCGAGTTAGGATCATTTGATAAAACGATTATTAGAGGGTTGGAATCTTACCCTTTTATGAAAGGTTCCTTTTCCTCAACCTTACCTTTTTATGAAAGTTTCCTTTTCCTCTCTAAACCTTTGGTAAAGACTGAAATTTAGAAAGCATAAGGTTGTCAAAAAAAGGTCCAGCCCTCCCCCTTTTATAGTCTTGGTGGGCCAAAAATTCCTAGTTCTAATTGCCTTAGGAATTTTCAACTTATGCACTAAGAAAAGGGTTTTAGGTAATAAGTCCACTACTTGTCAACCAAGTCACATTAAATCATATCTTGATTGATTGATTGAATTTAATATGATGAATCATATTCATATCTTGATTGTTGGATTGATTTAAGATGATATATCACATTTATTTCCTTCTTTTTTTTGCTCAAAAAATGTCCATAAAAAAGGGCACACAAAAAATCAGTACTTTATAAGAGTCTAACCCTAGGTGTTCACAAGAAATACTCAATCCAAACTTAAATTTGAAAAATCCAAATCATAATGAATTAATTTCATATCTTGATTGATTGAATAATAATTTAAGATGATAGATCATATTCATCTCTTAAACTAAAACTCAGAATCATTCTTAAATCAACCCTCATTTATTAGTTCTCCTATCTTCATCCAATCATTATTGGATCTATATATATATATATTAGATAATTCAGAATTATATTTTATAACCTTATCTTTTGAATAAAAATTAAAATTGAAATTGAAATTGAAATTGAAACATCTTACAACATACGAACATGAAAACGAACCACAACAACATTTGAAACAAATAGAACATGAAGTTGCAACCTATATATATATATATAACAGCTTTTTCATTGAACTCACGGAAAGACACGTTTATTTTTCTTAAGGCTAAATTATATTACATCCCTAAAACTTTGAACTATATACAAATAACTTCATCAATCTTTAAAATATAATAATACATATCCATGAGCTTTCAATTCTATACAGATAACCCTAAACTATTAATTATGTGACATTCTTAACTTTATCTTTATATGCATATAATTCCATCAAAATTTGAACCATATATGAATAAGGAAAAATTCTAAATAAATACCATCTGAATTTGCAAAATCCCCAGAAGTCCATTGAATTTGTAAAAAGACTGAGAGGTACAAAGGACCTATGAGGGATAAGCAAATTCGGGTTAAATTACTATTTTGCCCTTGGTTTTAAATAAATAAATAAATAAAATAAAATAAAAACCCCTCCCACCCCCCACCGTCGACCGCTACCACCACCGCCGACGGCCAGCCGGCCACCCACCACCACCGACTGGCCCCCACCGTCGGCTGGTGGTGGCCGCCGGTGGGCGGTGGCCGGCTAGTGGTGGTGGTGGGTGGTGACCAGCGGTGGGTGGTGGCTGGCGGTGATGGCCGGCCGGTCGATGGTGGTGGTGGCCGTCGGCGGGGGAGGGGGTGGAGGGGTTTTTTTATTTATTTAAAACGAAGGGCAAAAAGGTAATTTGACCCGAATTTGCATATCCCTCATAGTCTTTGATATTTCTTCGTCCTTTTATAAATTCAATGGACTTCTGAGGGTTTTCCAAATTCAAAAGGTATTTTTGTGGAATTTTCCCTAACCCCAATTTGAAGCTGTGTGCAAATAAGTTATGTACAAAACTAATCTTATGTAAGTTCTCTGCAAAAATGTAAGGGTTTAATTGTAGTTGTTGCAAAGTTTCATAAGGAAGTTTATACGTGCATGATTCAAACTTTAGGAATCATGTATCTATAACTGTTAATGCTATAATATACTACCTCCGGTCCTAATTATAAGAGCTAGTTGACTTTCTTTGGAGAGATTAAGGAAATTAAATTAGTTACTTAATCATTTTATATGTTGTATGTCTTTAGATTATATATTAGTTTATTAGTTAAACTAATTAGTTTGAAGAAAAAAATAAAAATAAAATTACTTCAAAATAATTTAGTTAGTTTCCTTAATCTTTTCAAAAAAGTCAACTAGTTCTTATAATTAGGACCGGAGGGAGTAGTAAGTAATAGAATAGAATGATTAATCACCTTGAGACATTAAAGTGATCTGCCACTTGTTGCCACTGATCCCAATCATCTCCAGTTACACGATACATATTAACTATTCCACTTACTTGCCTAGCCATCTGTGGCGTAAAATTGATGATTTGCTTTTGTCATTAAAGCAATCAATTAAATTAAGTTTTAATTAATTATGTAACACAGGGTCAACTTAGGTCATTTTTCCAAAAAACAACATGTGGGTTTTTCTTTAAGTTGAATTTAGGTGATTAAAAAAAAAACAAAGCAATGAAATAAAACTAAACTAACTAAATGTAAAATGATAGTGACTCTAAAACCTACATTAGAATGAAACTAATCTAAATGCGGATGCAAATTTGAGGGGTTTTTGTTATGATAGAATTATTAAATTCCTAAGAAGAAAAGTGATTAAATGCAAATCAAATAACAAAGATTTTGTTCGGTTATGATGATGGAGGGGACAACTTAGGAATTGCATGAAGTTAACTTTCTTAGCCTAAATCAATTAATGAGACCAAAAAGAGATTAATGAATTTAATTACCTAATTGAACATAGGAAACCCTCTAGCTCAATAGCACATATTTCACTAGAAAACTCATAATGAAATAAGTGGTGGCTAATTAAACTCATTAAAAACTAATTACAAAATAATATTGGAAATCTTGTTTACAATTATCTAATTGAACAACTAGATAATTTATCAACCTAATTAAACAATTAAGATGATAAATCAAATTAACAATTAAATTAATAACGAAAACTCAATTATAAATTTAATCAACAATCCAAAGGTTGCAAACAAGAATCCAGCAATAAGCTTAAAAACTTCAAATTATCAGTCTAATCCAAAAGAAATAAGTTTACAATCTAAAACTAGATTGTTCTCAATTAATACAATTCGAAATCCTTTAAAACTAAATAATCTCAAGTTTGAATTAAAAAGATAAAAAGAAAGACACTCCCTTGTGGTCTTCAAGTGTAAAACCCTAAGCTCTAACTTTCTCCATACTCCTCTCAAGTTGCCTCCTAAAGATTTCAAGCTACCATAGAAACGCTTCCTCCTCCAAATATCATGCACCTCATGGCCATTTGATTAATAAATGGAGAATCCAATTGCGCACAGTACGTATCCACTGGAGGAATTGGTTTAAAACAATTGACCATTCAATTGATTGAATGGTGGTGGGTCCTGTCACATCCCAATTTTCTAAAACATTTTCAAAATAGTTTGATCAGAGTAGAGCATCAGAAGTGTTTAAATTGAAGAGTAACTGATAAACATCCATTGTAATGTATTTGTTTGCTTCCACAGCGATATAAAAATTTTGAATGATTACAACGTTAAGAACAACTCAAAAGAACTTTCTCCAGCCCATCCTCATGTCGGCTACTTACCCTTATCTTCGGTCCTGTTCACATCGGATCCTAAAGCTATAGGAAGAGCTGAGGTTCAATGTCCATTGAACCTCAGGTAACGGCTAACCTCATGCTTATATATGTAACAGTTTATGTATGACAGATATTCATGACATTACAACAGTAATCATATATGAAAGATAATAACAGAACACAACCATTGCATATGGATGTTATTATAGTCTGCACTATTCACCAGTGCCACGATGTACATTCGTGTCCTCAGCGCTAGGAAAGCTCAACGGTATTACCAAGACCATAACCCGTGTATAGTTGAATGAATATGAAAAACTTTAAGACAGAGTCTTAATCTATAAATACATCTATCACATATAAAAGTAAAATAAGCATCAGAATTAGTGTTACAGTATGTGTCCGTACCTGAGTCGATGATCACGGTACGAGCGTCGGTTGGTATGCGTTCTTGGATAGCCTATAATAGTAATATTGCTTTATTAATCTAGAAATAATATCCTAAGAGATATTTTGGCCACTAATGACTATTTTACCCCTGGTACATTTATTTTTCACTTTATTCCCTCAAAATTCGTAGAAAACGTTGTTACACATTTGGGCAGAATTTCGTCTAACTTTGAAAACTCATAACTAATTCTAGAAAAATTGAAATGAGAATCCGTAAAATTCCCCAAACTCCTTAGGATGTCTATTTGTGAGAACAAATATCATCTTTTACCCAGAATCCAAGAACAGTTCCCAGTTTTCATGTGTTCATACGCTGCCCAGAAATTTTCCCAGCAAACATAGCCTTTCTTCAAGAATTTTTATCTCCTTGTACAAAATTCAGAATGACAAAATCTAGGTATATTTGGAAAGACTTATATGTCTACTTTAACCATGAAAAATTTCAGAATTAATGAACTTCATATTCAACATAAAATTATGATGTTTCTATTACTGACTCCAGAAATCGCCTACCCGACAAATTTTGCCAGAACTTCGTTATTTTGATGTTTTTCTTCCAGAAATTTTGATCTAACCCTTCCTTCATCAATTTTTTGAAATAAAGCTATTTTTAACCATAAAAACATGAAAATAAAACTACTCTAGCATTTTTAAGATTAAAACACATCTATCTATGAATTTAAAAACTCAAAACTCAAGAACTTGCTTAACAATGCTTGAACTCCTTCAAGCTACTTCCCACTCAACCTCACTTCACTTTACTTTCAGATTTCTATTGCTTGTTTTGATGTGAGTTTTGTGAAGAGCCAAGGTGCCTATTTATAGGAAATCACTATGACAATTTTGGTAAATATTTCCAACCTACTTCATCTTCATTTGTGGCCATTGGATCTAGGCAAAATTTTAAACTCAAATCCTCACCCTTCCTCTATAAAAACCGTGCCCCCTCCCTCTCTCGTCCTTCATCTTTTTTTTTTCTTGCTCACCAAGGTTTGAAACTTGTTTAGGAAGTATTGAAACTTGCTCCCCAAGGTTGGAATGTTCTACTTCACCTACAAGTCTTTGCATGTGTTTGAATTGTTTTCTTGCTCCCCAAGCTCAAAAAACCGCCCCCTTCATCTTTTCCCTTTTTTATTTGTTTTGTGTTTTATTTAATTGCTTAGGTAATGGTTTGGAGCTACAATATTGGCCCTTTAATTATTAATTAAGGTAAAACACCCTAATTGATGGTTTTATACATGCTATCTAGTTAATTAAGAACTTTAATATTATTGCCTCAATTTATTGTAACTTAATCATCCACAAATTGTTTGTAATGTTCCATAATCAATTTAAGTATTTTCGTATCCTTTTATGGTTTATTTTTGACAATATAAAAACTATATGTGAATATTTTAATTCATGTAGGTTTAATTGTTTATTAGTTGTTGGAAATTTTCTCTTATTAATTTAGGTATTTTCATATCATTTTATGGCATTTTATGACCCCTATTTGAATTTAGAGAGTTGGATTTGCCTTATTAAATCCTAAAGAAAATTTCCCCAAGAAATAGAATAAATACACTACAAAATTAGAGCCAACATATTCTCCTATTGTCAATAGGTTCTATTTGTCAAAATATCATATTTATGAGAAATACAAATTTCGGGGTATTATAAGTCCCGCGTACTTGGTAGATGAATGAGGGGAGGAATCATGAATCAAAACTGATCCTCTGCGTGTGCCTCTTTGCTTCTGCATCTCTCCCTCAACATGAATGCCTCCAACGTTTTTTTCTGGCATGCGTGTGTCTCTCGTCTCTCAATGAGAGCATGAGTTTGATGTTGGCGGCTAGGTCATGGTAGTCAAAAACACGTTTTAAACAGTAAAAGCGCCGTTTTTGCGTTTTATTTTAGGCTAAACGTGTTTCGTGTTGGAAAAAACGAATTCAGGGCAAAAACGCAGCGTTTAAACGCTGCGTTTTTACAAAAACAATGTGGGAAAAAAGAGGACTTTTTTAAAAAAAAAAAAATCGATTGAACAAAGAAAAGGAGGGAAGAGTGTCGTGGTGGCTGGCGACGAGTTTTATACTGAGAAAAGAGCATGTGGAGCAATGGGTGATGGAGAAAGAAGAAGATGAAGGTCTAAAGGGAAGACTCCGTGAATGTCAGTGGTGAGTTTCTCCATGGCTGAGACACAGAACGAGAACGAGGAGAGAGATCTGAAGTTCTTCTCAATGTCAATGGTGAGGAAGTTGCCAGCATAGAGATCAGAAGAACGTGGATGGATGGTGGAGTCGCCACTGGAACTGCCGTGGAAGAGAGAGTTATGACTTATGAGGAGAGTTGTGATTTTCGTGGTGAAGAAAGAGAAAGGCGTTTGACTATTGGAGAGTAAAAGAGAAAAATATGAGGGGTGAGAAGAAAATTATGGTTCCCGATGAAGACTGTGCCTAGCTCATACTTTTATTTTTCCAACGGTTAAATCATAGCCACGCATTGGGTCTACCTTTTCCAAAGCTTGCTATAGGATTTGATTTGCTCAGGATATAGGATTTCGGCTATATGTACGTTGTGCAGTTGGAATGGAGACAATAACCACGATGGCCACAAAATCAAAATAAAAGAAATCAATATTGTACCTGACATTCTCTCATATTTGACCTTAAACTATTTTTATTATTAAAATATAAATATTTTTACATAATTTTACTTCTAATATAATATATTATATTATATTGTATCATTTTCAATTTAATTTATTGCCTCTCTTAGATCATATAATATCCCCTACACAATAAAATAGGATATCAATAGATTTTTTGTTATAATATTATTTTATCCTATATTTAATTAAAAGATAGATAAACATATAAAAGATAATATTAATAAATTTAATCTAATATATCTCATAATCTATACTTATTTAATTATAAAATATCTACTTATCACCTTACTTTTCTTGAATTTTTTTATATACATATACAGGTAAAAACTACGTTTTATATTACAATTTTACGTTTTACGATTTTTCATTTTCCTTCCATTTTTAGGTAAAAACTACGTTTTCACTACCATGGGCTAGGTTAATTAATAGGATGAAGAAAGGGTTTTTAGATACCAACTTGGGCCCATTAAAATATGAGAAGCCCAATAAAATTCCACTATTAGATTTCCTTTTAGCTTCCCTGAAAAATTCTGCACCATAGGATCTAATATGATAAAATCGTAATCTATCATATCTTAAGAAATATTATGTAATCACAAGATAACAATTGTGATATTAATAATTTAAGCTCAATAATCTCATAATTAATTCAGATTTATATTATTTCTTAAAATTGGCTAACAATTCAAATATTGTCTAATGTATCCAAATTAGCCTAAAATAGTCCCAAAATAAATGGATAAGGTGAGATAAAATATATTAAAATTGGGATTTATCAACTCCCCCACACTTATCATTTGCACTCCTAGGCAAAACAAATCAAGACCAAGGGAAAGTAAACAAAAACTAAAACTAAAACTAACCTAAACTAAACTAAAGCTTCATTTAGTTTCATGTTCCAATCACAAGCAATAAGTAAACAACAGCACTTCAGCACCTCTCATGTCCTAGTGATCTTCTCATAAATTAAGCAGACAAACATCATGGCAATTTACTTGATAAAGAGGAACCTAAGCTAGATAACAAGCCATAATGTATATGTCAGACAAACATAATGTATATGTCACTCATCACTCAAAAGTATATAGGTTTGTATTTACGCTCAAATTCATCCCTATCCAACACTCTTTCCATAGGCTTGACAAGAATCTAAATTCTCCACCACTAATAAAGCAAGTGCATGCATAAATCCAAAGGACTTTTATTAGGTTGTAATGGGGCTAAGGTTAAGAAAGCAAGGGTACGTTGATTGGAAAAACAAAGTTGAATATCTTAAAATATGAAGAGAATGATAAAATAGAGAACATGGGATGCAAGAAACCAAACTAAATCTGAACTGAGTCATCATTCTTTTTTGTTCTTTTTCTTTCTTTTTTATTTTTTTCTTGTTTTTTTCCTCTTTTTTTCTTTTTTTTTTTTTCAAGATAACCTACCATATTTTTCACAATGACCCAACTCCTAATCTTATGTGTAACATCCTAATTTTAATTTTAGGATTTAAATATAATTATAAAATAAGTGTATATGATAAAGGTATTTATTACGAAATTATGGTTTATAATAATTATTTGGAAAATCGAGAATTTAAGTTTTTCTTATAATATTTAGAAATAAAACTATGGAAATATTGCAAAGGATAAAATTTTAATAGAACCCATATATATATTCCTTAGCCTAATATAATACGCGTCCGGTTTCTCTCATTGGCGAATTTCTACCCATCCCTCCTCATCTTTCATCCTGGCCGTCCAAATCTTGATCCAAGGGACCAGAATGATTTTTCAAAAACCCGCGCGCGATAATTTTTACCGCATGCGGTTTTTTGAAAAATCATTCTGGTCCCTTGGATCAAGATTTGGACAGCCAGGATGAGAATGATGAGGGATGGGCAGAGGGAAGATGAGGAGAGTATCTCCTTCCAATATAATACCCATTATATCTATGTCTCCAACTCATTAGCTCCTTTTAGCTAAAGCACGACCAAGGCACAGAATAATAGCAAAACTAAGAGCATATATATTTAACTCATCACCATGGGCCCATGTGCTATTATGAGTAAAGCCTAAAAACACTTATATATGTATTTAAATCCGTCCAGCAACCCAAAATAGCCCAAAACGCATAGGACCCATATGTATTGGATATCACCACCCCACCCGTATGCATAGGACCAACACAATATTACTTATTCTTTTAAAAACAAAGGTCCCCACGTATGCGCCCGACAGAACCTCAATCCGGACTAGGCAGGGCGAAGCTCTGGTGAACTAGGTGCAATAGCAAAAAAAAAAACGTAGCATCAGGATAGCAAAATAAATTTAGCGGCTATATCAGATTTTGCAGACACATAATAGCCAACCATACCAACACGTCACTCGATCTGCAGGATCAAGTCTTCCCATACCTTTCAGCCAGCAGCTGTACACTAAGCCAGAGTCGCCATACGTCTCGAGCCCCTCATAGATTTTTATCCATCAGTCTATTGTTTTCCTTTGTTCCATTCTTCCTCTTCTTCTCGGACTGGACCGTGATGTTTATTTAAAAGTTGTTCTTGTTTCTCATTCACTCACTTCCTCTAGCAAAGTGAGTCTGAGATTGAGAAAGGGTAGAAGCTGAGAGAGTGGGAACCGAGAGGGAACGAGAAAGAGAAAGAAGGAAGGCTGAGAGAGTGTGTGTGTGCTGAAAACTCTGTGTGTGTATGCTCTGTTTTAATTCTCAAAGAACAGAGAAAGAAAGAGAGAGAGAGAGAGAGTTTGCTGTAAATTTTTACTCTGCATAATGTTGTCGTATCACTTTCGAGGGTGGTGGTTTCAGCTAGTCCTTCATTTTAAAAACTAGCAACTGGAGGTAATCACCGAGCCTAGCTTTTCTCTTAGTTTTCTAGGCATTTCCAACATGAGTTCTTAAGTATGAAATCCATCATGAGATTTTGAGTATGAAACCGTTGAGAGAGTAGTTATAGTTCCATGTGAGTTTTCTGCAATAAGAATAAGGAACAAGGGCTGGCACGCATGCGAATAAGAAGGATAAGAAACTTGTGATATAGTTTGCAACATATGGGAAAGAAAGAATGAGAACGTGGCTGGGTGTGTTAGTATGTGTGTAGGTGTATATATATATATATATAGTTTTCGACTTGGTATCCAGAGCCCTGTGTTTATGTTTTCCTGGCCCTGTTGTGCATTGCATTTAAAGTATGACGATATATAATCTTTACACATCTGCTTCCCTGTTGTGTTTGTTTTGTTCCTTGTTCTTCTTGTTCTCCATCTTCGATGGGTTTTACCCTTAGGTGGGGAGAGATGGTGAAGATCAGCATATAGAATACGGTGACAACCCGCGTACAGACATCGATAACAACGGCTAGCAGGAAACTAATGGATCCTAGGATCCGTTGACCGAGGCTAAAATGTTGCGGCATGTGTATAGATGGACCCGTACACCGGAGGAACGGTTGAGAAGACTCTAGGAAGGTACAGTCAATGGAGGACCAAATGGTCATACCCAAGAGGTTCACGTAGAACCAGAGGAAGAAAACACAGTTCATTCTAAGGAGACAGTTCCAAATCCACCAAGCTCTAAACCGAAAGAGTCAGTAGAACGAAGGGTTGTTCCTAACATGCTTATAGTATGGAAACATTTAGACTGTTTCCACCCTGAGACATTTTCAGGAGGATTACCAACGGAGGCTGAGAGTTGGATTGATCATATCAGCAAGGTTTGGAAAGATGTCCATCGTCATAATCTTGAGAAATTTTATGGAGATTTGGATCTACTGAAGGTTGTTTGAGGTGGTGTAGTTGGTATAGTATGGTCTAGATCCTATCAGAACATGGGTGTTAAGCGTGCTTAGGTAATAAAAGTCTTAGGATAGGTGACCTCCTGAGAAGTATTATAGGAATTTAGAATTCCCTTGATTTAAGGCCTTAGTACTTTGAGGTATGGCATATGGCAATCCATAGAGATGCTGTGAGGATGTTAGATTGAATAAGGAAATGATTGAGACTAGGCTTAAATCTAATCTAAGTTGAAATGATGCCTAGATCGAAAATGTGAGTGAGGTTGCACTAAGGTTCTGATACCTGAGAATAGGAATCTTGTGAATATTGATTGATGATTAGATCGAAATGTGATTGAGGCTGTACTAAGGTTTTAGTACTCGAAAGTAGGAACCCTGTAAGTGTTGATGTGATGTGGTGCTATAAGCAATGCTTTGCATATGTTTGAGGGTTGTTGATTAGATGAAAGAATAATGTTAAAATAGACCCATTGTGATATTGAGGACTGAAAAGGAATTAGAACATTGTGTATTGTGTTTTGGTTATGAGAATGACATATGAGTATTTCAAGGTTTAGACTAGGAATGAGAATCATGATCCTAGTTTGTATTATGGGTATTATTGAGGCAATATAACTCCTCGGCCTAGTTAATTTGAGGTTCTAGAAGTCAAATTGTGAATTTGATTATTGTTGTTTAATTTGAGGTTACTTGAGGATAGTACTCGAATATTGTAAGCTATAAATTATGACGATCGTAGTGTATTTATTGGCTATGGTCAAGGTTTCAAAATTAGGTTGATGAACCTAAGAATTTGATAGACATCCATCTGGTTGCTACCAATTGAATTGTGACCTAGGAACCCAACTTGATAGTTGAGTGATTCTTTAGGTATTGATCGATCGTAATGAATTAAGGCACTAGAATAAGGTATCGATTGATTTGCATGAGTGAGGCACTAGAATGTGGCACCAATGTATGAGGCATGTGGAGGTTGCTAGCGGCTGACCTATCATAGGGAAGGATGTTGGTCTTATAGTATTCTCTTAGGAAGAATGATTGAGAGTTGTCCCTTGATGAAACCAGATGATAGCTAGAACTTTGGTAGCCACAGGTTATGGTCTTAGGATTGGGACTGATAGCTGTAAATATGATGGTGGCTAATAGTTTCTCTGGAAGTGGATGAGAAGTGTGAGGCAGCTTTTCAATAGCTGAAGAACCGGTTAACTACTGCATCTATTCTCATCATACCCGATCCACACGGACCGTACATGGTGTACATAGATGCATCATTGAAGGGCGTGGGAGGTGTGCTCATGCTAGATGGTAAAGTGGTGGTTTTTGCATCTCGACAGTTGAGACCTCACGAAAAGAACTATCCGACGCATGACTTGGAGCTCGCAGCGGTCGTTTTTGCTTTGAAACTTTGGAGGCATTACTTGTATGGATCAGAAGGAGTTGAATAAACGACCAAGAAGATGGATGGAGTTTTTGAAGGATTATGTTTTGAGTTGAAGTATCATCCAAGGAAGGCGAATGTAGTTGCGGATGTCTTGAGCCGAAAGTCAATACACGTTCCAAATGTGTGTAGTTGAACATAATCTGTTAAAAGGATTATCAGAGGTTTATCTTGAACCAAAATTAGAGGTGATTATGAGTACAGTGCTAGGGAATTTTGACTTTTATAGTAATTTGAAAATGGCCCAGATGGAACATGGTCGGTTACTAAAGATTAGAGAAGAGTTGGAGAACGGTAAAGTATCTGATTATGATATTAGTGATATAGGTATATTGAGGTACAAGAAGAGGATTTGTATTTCGGATAACAAGGAAATCAAGAAGACGATTCTTGAAGAGGCTCATCAGAGCAAGTATACCACTCATCCAAGAATCACTAAGATATATCAAGATCAGAAGCAAGGGTATTGGTGGCAAAAAATGAAGCGTGATGTGACAGAAAGTGTTTGACTTGTCAGAAGGTCAAGATCGAGCGTCAAAAGCCTCCAGGATTACTTCAACCTTTAGAGGTTCTACAATGGAAATGGGACAACATTTCCATGTTTTTATTGTGGGATTGCCAGAAACCACAACGCTATATGGGTCATTGTAGACAGATTGACAAAGTCAGCTCATTTTCTTCCGATCCATATCGGATATAGCTTAGAGAGGCTAGCTCAATTGTATGTGGATTAGATTGTCAAGTTGCATGGCGTACCTACAGATATGGTGTTAGACCGTGACCCAAGGTTCACATCGAACTTTTGGAAGGCATTACAAGAGGCTATGGGGACAAGGTTGAAGTACAGTACCGGTTATCATCCACAAACTAATGGTCAGATAGAGGACGATTTTGTTACAAGCTTGTGCCATTGAGTTACCGAGTAGTTGGGATCGTCACGTACCTTTGGCAAAATTTACTTACAATAATAGTTAGCACTCGAGCATTCAAATAGCTCCTTTTGAGGCATTGTACGATAAAAAGTGTAGATCGCCTTTTTGTTGGACTAAATTGAGTGAATGAACTGAGATTGGACCAGACTTGGTGGACGAAGCTACAAAGAAAATTGAAATGATTCGCCAAAGGTTGTTGACCATGCAGAGCAGACAAAAGAACTATACGAATAGGTGACGGAGACCTTTGGAATTTGAAGTAGGGGACCATGTATTCCTTAAGGTTTCACCAGTAACTGGTATTGGTACAGTCATTAAAACCAAGAAATTGACTCCTCAATTCATTGGGCCATACGAGATTTTGGGAGCGAACTGGACCAGTCACTTATCGAATTGCCTTGTTGTCGTACTTGTCAAGTGTACACAACATGTTCCACGTGTCACAACTTAAGAAATATAATTCAAATCCCTCCCATGTAAATGAGCCTAAAGATGTTGAATTAAGAGAGAATTTAACCTATGTACCTGAGCTCGAAAGGATCCTTGATATAAAGGACAAGCAGTTGTAAAATAAAACAATTCATCTTCTAAAAATTTTCTGGAAGGGTATGTCTCCTGGTAATGCCACATGGGAAACTGAAGAGCGAATGCGACATGATTTTTCTTATTTGTTTGCCTAGGTATGTTTGTGCGTTGGGGAAAATACATGTGGTTGTGTTGTATTGTGATCGAATTTGTGTGATGCGATAATCTTTTGTATTGGCGATTGTTGGTTGTAATGTGTCAGTGTACTCTTGTTTCTTGGTAATAATATTTTGACTTTGATGCTATTATGTTGAAACCTTGTGTTTTGGATTGTTTTCTTTATGACTTGTTGTGAATTTTGAGGATAAAATTCTATTTAGGTGAGGAGAGTTGTAACATCATAATTTTAATTTTAGGATTTAAGTATAATTATAAAATAAGTGTATATGATAAAGGTGTTTATTATGAAATTATGGTTTATAATAATTATTTGGAAAATCAAGAATTTAAGTTTTTCTTATTATATTTAGAAATAAAACTATGGAAATATTGCAAAGGATAAAATTTTAATAGAACCCATATATATATATTATATATATATATTCCTAAGCCTAATATAATACCCATTATATCTATGTCTCCAACTCATTAGCTCCTTTTAGCTAAAGCACGACCAAGGATAATAGCAAAACTAAGAGCATATATATTTAACTCATCACCATGGGCCCATGTGCTATTATGAGTAAAGCCTAAAAACACTTATATATGTATTTAAATCCCTCCAGCAACCCAAAATAGCCCAAAACGCATAGGACCCATATGTATTGGATATCACCACCCCACCCATTGGACCAACACAATATTACTTATTCTTTTAAAAACAAAAACGTAGTTAATGAGAGTTGGCATAGATGGTAAGGGATCCAGGACTAGGCCCTTGGGTCGTGGGTTCGATCCCCTTTGCCGTCGCTGGGACTCCTTTAGGAGGTGATCTCGTAAGTCCCCAGTAAGTGCTCATAGAGCTCGGGTTTGTGCCCTAGCCTTGGTGGGGGACTGATACCGAACCCCTCCAAAACTTTTATATATATAAAAAAAAAAACGTAGCATCAGGATAGCAAAATAAATTTAGCAGCTATATCAGATTTTGCAGACACGTAATAGCCAACCATACCAACATGTCACTCGATCTGCAGGATCAAGTCTTCCCATACCTTTCGGCCAGCAGCTGTACACTAAGCCAGAGTCGCCATACGTCTCGAGCCCCTCATAGATTTTTATCCATCAGTCTATTGTTTTCCTTTGGTTCATTCTTCCTCTTCTTCTCGGACTGGACCGTGATGTTTATTTAAAAGCTGTTCTTGCTTCTCATTCACTCACTTCCTCTAGCAAAGTGAGTCCGAGATTGAGAAAGGGTAGAAGCCGAGAGAGTGGGAACCGAGAGGGAATGAGAAAGAGAAAGAAGGAAGGCTGAGAGAGTGTGTGTGTGCTGAAAACTCTGTGTGTGTGCTCTGTTTTAATTCTCAAAGAACAGAGAAAGAAAGAGAGAGAGAGAGAGTTTGCTGTAAATTTTTACTCTGCATAATGTTGCCGTATCGCTATCGGGGGTGGTGGTTTCAGCTGGTCCTTCATTTTAAAAACTAGCAACTGGAGGTAATCACAGAGCCTAGCTTTTCTCTTAGTTTTCTAGGCATTTCCAACATGAGTTCTTAAGTATGAAATCCATCATGAGTTCTTGAGTATGAAACCGTTGAGAGAGTAGTTATAATTCCATGTGAGTTTTCTGCAATAAGAATAAGGAACAGGGGCTGGTAGGCATCCGAATAAGAAGGATAAGAAACTTGTGATATAGTTTGCAACATATGGGAAAGAAAGAATGAGAACGTGGCTGGGTGTGTTATTCTGCGTGTAGGTATATATATATATGTTTTTTTTTTTTTTTTTTTTTTTTGCACAGGGTGTGGTTTTGCTGTCATATAAATGATATGTGTATATATATATAAATATGGGACCAAACAAAAACGTGACTTTGCTTTTGGGAATGGTGATAGGAAAACTTGCACTGTGCTTAATTGATTCAAAGTTGGAGTAGGTGTGTGTCTAATGCCGTGGGAGCCAGGAGGGAGAAAAATTCAGATTGTTGTTGTGTGAGTATAACTAAGAAAACATTTAATCGCCTGGGATGAATGAAAGGGAATACTGTGTCTTGCATACTTAATTTTTTTTAACACAAGTCATTGATAAATGTAGTCACATGAAAGTGGGTCCTGTCATTTTCATTGGGAATATTGTAGTAAGCTTGTTCAGGATCTTATATTCTTATTATAGGAATTCTTTAAGCCACTGAACATGGAAATAATAAGGGAAAAACTCATTTACATATGTGCAGATTATATATATATATATATATATATATATATATCACGTTAGAGGTCGTTTACTTGGTGTTCACATATATGAAGTGTATTTTTTTTATATAAACATATATGATAAAACACAATGTTTTGGGGAAAACCATGCTAAACATTAAATGAAATACACTAAATCATAATTTTTATATAGTAATTGGTATTTATTAAACTCCTAATTTAAAGTATGGATATAAGCTATGAAATTTTAAATTAATTAGAAAAAAAAATAATAAATAAATTATTATTAGAATTTGTATTTTTTTTCAATTATAGGAAATTATAAGTTATAATTGTGATAATGTAGAGCTTTTCAGGATCGGTGATTGTACGGGTTGTGTTCCTCGAGCTAAGGTTAAGCTTGGAGTTAATAAGATCGAGGTTAATTTATTTTATATGCTTGTTTTGGATTGTAAGGTATTTTTCTAAGCTTAATTTTCATATATACTACTTTTGTGTGTTATGAAAAATTATTTGTATGTTTGAATATGAAATTAATTCAATGAAGCAGTGTATTTTCCAATCCATGTATTTAAGTGATTATTATTATTATTGGGATTGTTATTGTTGTGATGGCTATAATGTTTGTTGTAAGATGTTGTGTATGGAATAATAATTTAATAAAACATTGTTGAAAATTTTAGTATTATATTATTTCTTCTGTTGGGATATGTTGGGTTGTGTGGAAGAGATTGAGGGTGAAATTGTGCCCATCGACTCTCTCATATTCCTGGCCCGGATTTGAGTTAAGTGTTTTGGGCGGACACCTCCCTGTTACGGTATTTTTGTGGTGGCATGGGAGGGGACAGTATCCTTGAAGTGATAGCTAACCTTAGCCGAGTTACTAACACTGATGGGATGATCCACGTCCACGAGGAAATAAGGAGGAGCAAGACGGATGAGTGAGGATGGTTAATTGTTATGGTTATAATGTAATAATTTTTTTAATGGTGGTTATTTAATGATGGAAATTATTATTATTAACAAACCTGCTTCTCTAACTTGCAATCCTTTCCTGCATATTTGATAAATTAATTTTGGTTATGGGGACTTTATATCTCACCCCGTCATTATTAAATTTTTCAGGCGAGACCTCTAACTCTACTAGAGGACAAGGGAAGTAACCAGAGGCATAGACATCGTAAAATTTGTAGGCCTCTTTTTGGTATTAGTGTTGTATTGATTAATATATTGTCATCATAGGGCTCTCATATTTTTGAAATACTACATTAACCACTTTTGGATGACTATTCATTTTCCGAAGGCCTTATTTTATACACTATCATATCATCGTGGATCCACCATTATATCTTTGTGGCCACTGTCTTGTGTAGACCCTTTCTAGTGGGTTCGTGTTGTATGACTTGTGGGCTATAAAATCTCCTGTTCGATAATTGTGCCCTAAGTTATGGATTTTTTGTTGTGGGTTTGTGGGCGAAATTTGTGCCTTGGACCCCGAGGTGTGTGTATTGAAATGGAAGGTTTTCCATAATTACCTACTAATCCAATTTTGAGAAAACTTTATGGTTAGTTTGTTATCTTGTGAGGAAGGGTCTTTTCATTATGCATGTTCTTCCATCCAAAAGAAATAATACAATGCTCTTCAACTCCGAAGACATTCAAAAAGGGTAGAGAATTTTTTTCGTTTTTTTTTGTTTTTAATGGCGATGAGTGTAGACAAAATGGAAAAAAATAATAATATATAGGCTCAAAAGGGCTAAACAAAAGATATATGCATGAAAATGGTAGGCTTTTTGGCTTATTTGGTTAAAATGAAATGAATGCCTTTATCATTTTTATGAATACTCATGCATAAAATGTAGCCTCAAATAAGAATCAAGTCTAATATTAGATTAAGTAAAGAGATAGGGTTACACACTAAAAAAAATAAATATATATATTAGGCTCAAAATCTCACTAGGAATATGATCACTAGCCTAAATTCATCAAAATCAAATCCATTACCACTACGTTCACCAACTCAAAACATGATCAATCACTTTTCAAATCAAGAATGCATCATATTAAAGTCACTTAAAACTTGCAGTTTTAACATTTAATTTTTTCTTTCTTCTCTTGAAAACAAGGACTAAAAACCAAAGTAAAAACCAAAATATTTTTATTTTTCTCATTTTGAAAACAAAAAACAAAAACCAAAAGTAAGAACAAAATCTCTCCCCCACACTTGAATCATGCATTGTCCTCAATGTAAAATATAGGTCTAGCCAATAACAACAAGCAATGCAAGTGAAAGAGTAAGGAAGGAATACGACCAGACTATCAAAAGCTTGGAGACTCAAATGAAGTGGCATAATTGGCTTCTCTCCTTTGTCTGGTTGTAAGTCACATGAAAGCACAAGTGTTGTCTTCTTTATATGTTCAGCAAACATCTCCTTTTTTAAAGTCCGTAGATAACATTTCAGCTCAAGTATAGAAGGTGTTTGGATAGAAGGAATCAATCCATGTACCAACATAAAATCCTAGCTCCAACCGATATCTCGTCCCATATAAATATAATCAATAAAATTTAATTGATCAAAAATAAAGAAAGATCCCAAAAGAAATTGATCAATAGAAAGTATTGGAACTTCCAGATATTTCGAACAACCCACAAAGTCAATATGACTCTCCTCAGTAAGAGTCAAATTTTCTAAAGAATGAATCAAGTGATCACCCAAAATGGTCTCACCATGCTTGCTCAAATCATCACACAAGACAAATTCTACCTGTGAAACATCATGATTCAATGTGGTCTTTCCCTCTAAATGCATATCTAAATCACGGCTTCCCCTACACTTATCTTTAATAGTATCCCCACTAACAATAGTCATGTCAATATCATGAGTAGTATCAATAAAATCATTAGAGATATTACTTCCTTCATTCAAAACATCATCATAATTAGTGTTAAGCTGGGTGTCTTGAAAATCAATAGTGTCAGGGGAGTCAACAACAATTTCTTCATCAACTTCCTCATCAAAATCAATAGAAATTATAGGATCAGAGGTATGAGAAGAAGTATCAATGCATGCACTATAAGATTCAGTATAATTTAAGTCAATAGAACTAGTCAATTCAAAAACAATATCAGTGCATGCATACTTAGCTAATGTACCAATCATCCCATCATTTGAAGTGGTAGAAGAAAAAAGTGATGAATCATTAGAGGGTGAAAGTATATTACCATATGGAAATTGACTTTGAACTTCTACATCTTCACTCTATCGATTGTTAATTAGAGTTTGAAGCTGGTCAAGTTGCTCTCCACTTTTTTGAAGGAGTTTCATCATAACATCCCATCTGGTTTGATAATCTTGAATGCTCGTCCTGAATTGGAACAGTTTGATTGACATATACAAAATTTGAGTGATCATGCCATCCAGGATTATATGCATTTGAATATGGATCATATATGTAATACCCCGGATTTTTTTAAATAATAATAATAATAGAAATAGTAATGATAATGATAGATTAAAAAAATACTAATAAAGTAATAATGATTAATAATAGAAATAAAAATAAAAATAATAATAATAATAACGGTAGATTAAAATAATAATAATAAGAATAATATAGTAAAAATTAATAATGTTGTATTGTTTCTGTGGTAATTATATTATTTTGTAAATAGTATTATTAGATTATTTAAGATTAGATCCAAGAATCTAAGTGTTAGTTAGATCAGATTATATTTTCAATTTTTTTTAATTCATCATCGGACTTAAAATATATTTAATAATAAAACTCTACAATTTGTTTTAATTCATTTATCGGGAATAAATAAAGAGCCCAACCCAATAGCTAAACCCCTAAATTTTAATTATAAACTTAGGTTTAGCCGTCTAAACCTAGCAACACTCGATAATTTTCTTCTCCGCTACCTTTCTTCTCAAATCCTCCTTCCGGACTCTCATAAAATTATTTTCTAGGAGGCTAACAAAACACGGAGACCAGGTACTTCTAATTCCCATGAGTCATAGGTTAGTTTTATGTAAATCTTGATAGGTAATTCTAATTCCCATGAGTCATAGGTGAGTTTTATGTAAATCTTGATAGGTAATTCTAATTCCCATGAGTAGGTTAGTTTTATGTAAATCTTGATAGGTAATTCTAATCCCCATGAGTTTTAGGTTAATTTTACATGAATCTTGATAGGTAATTCTAATCCCCATGAGTTTTAGGTTAATTTTACATGAATCTTGATAGGTAATTCTAATCTCCATGAGTTTTAGGTTAATTTTACATGAACCTTGATAGGTAATTCTAATCCCCATGAGTTTTAAGTTAGTTTTATATAAATTTTGATAGGTAATCCTAATTCTTAGAACAATAAGAATTAACATTGAATACGTGTACAAATATATGATGCCCATACGAATGTGTGTTCTCTGGATTTAGGTTTTAGGTGATTGAATATATATATATAATTCTTTTCCTCGTCTTGTGTATTAGCTTTTTGCAAAGTCATAAGATGCCTGTGCATTTTGGCTCTGGGTTCTATGTTTGTTTTCCTTTGGCTTAAAATCCTATCCTATAACATATTGTGATTATATTTGTTTTGTCAGAAAATGAATCAATATCTCGGTTATATATATTCTCATGACAAACCCATGAGTAAAATGGATAATGAAAAAATTAATGATTTAAATGATAGTCATGAGAACTTCTCGTGACAACCTTATAAGATCCCATAAGTAAAATGGATAATGAGTAGAGCTAAGGATTTAAATGATGGTCATAGAAATTTCTTATGACAACCTTATAGAAACTCATGAGAATTTATTTTAAAGTTTAATTTGAGAAATCCATTTTTGTGTGTATTGAAATAACTTAATAGTGGGAGGATAGCTTTGGGTTGGTACCTCCCAAGTGATGAACACAACTTATGGGCTTTATGCCCTCGATATTTATTTGATGTGAAAATGATAGTGTCCGTTCTTCCTAAAGTGGTGCCTGGCAGGGTTTCCCGGGATACTAGTAGCAACTTTGGGAAGAGGTGTGCACACTAGGAAGATATGTTTATGGCCAATTGATGATTGTGACTGGCAGGGTTTCCCGAGTAACAGGGTAAACTAGTAGGGTTTCCCGGGTTTACTATGGTTCTCTTCCCACTAAATAGACTGGCAGGGTTTTCTGGGTCTAAATAAATTTAAATGATAACGAATAATGTTTGATGTAATCACCTTATGATTTATGTGTGTATATACATGTATATATATTTGCTTTGTTTAATATAGCTGTGCCATTTAAATTGTGTTTTATTAGAATTACCAACAATAGCTGTGCCATTTAAATTGTGTTCATGGGCTGTGACGATACTTCGGGGGAGCAGAATTTCAGTGAAACAGGTGCCAAGGGTTGGGGCTTGCAGTGAGAAGTGAGGAAGCACCTTCATCTATATTTTATTTTATTTTGGTTGGAGTAGACCATATTTTTTTTTAAGTTTGAATTTACTTTATTTGTAATAAGTAGCCTTGCACTTGTCCCAGTACAAGTGCGGCGGTAACACTCCCCAAGGTTGTTTATTTCGGATTTCATTAATTTATTTATGAAAATCATTTAAATTTTTGTTATTATAACTATTAGAAATTGGGGGTGTTACAATATATATGCTCAACTTGAGTCATGGGTCTAGAAGGATAGATTGCATTGCAAGATTCAGCTCCGTCATTCAGGTAAGGGCAAGAGTCAGTAGCATGAGTGGCTAGAGAGCAAATAGAACATAGTGGCCATATTAAAGCAGAAGACATAGGCTGCGGGGTAAAAGAAGTAGAGGGCCCCATAGGATTGACCATATTAGAAGAATCTTGCATATGGGACGTAGCCATTTTTTCCATAGTAGATGCAATCCTATCAATTTTGCTCTCCAAGCAAGACTCATAATTAGAAGAAAGTAATCCCACCTCAGATATCTGCTCAACACTATAGTCATAATGATAAGGCAGAGAAGTATAATAGTTATTTCCATAAACTGAAACATGCCAAGCCATCATAAGAGTGATCAAGTTCAAATTTCCAAGAGTGGATTCGATCCAATAAACAATTACCTAACAAATCACCTAAAACTCAAACTTAAAACCTAACCATTGCTCCCCCGCAATGGCGACAAAAATTGATGATATGCTTTTGTCGCTAAAGCAATCAATTAAACTAGGTTTTAATTAATTATACAATACAGGGTTAACCTAGGTCATTTCTCAAGGAGCAATCTATGGGTTTTTCTTTAAGTTGAATTTAGGTGATGGAAAAAAAAAAACAAAGCAATGAAATAAAACTAAACTAACTAAATGCAAAATGATAATAACTCTAAAACCTATATGAGAATGAAACTAATCTAGATGCGGATGCAAATTTGAGGGGTTTTTGTTATGAGAGAATATTAAACATCAATAAACATAAAAACTTCAAATTATCAGTCTAATCCAAGAGAAATAAGTTTACACTCTAAAACTAGATTGTTCTCAATTAATACAACTTGAAATCCTTTAAAACTAAATAATCTCAAGTTTGAATTAAAAAGATAAAAAGAAAGACACTCCCGTGTAGTCTTCAAGTGTAAAACCCTAGGCTCTAGCTTTCTCCATACTCCTGTCAAGTTGCCTCCTAAAGATCTCAAGCTACCATAGAAACGCTTCCTCCTCCAAATATCATGCACCTCATGGCCATTTGATTAATAAATGGAGAATCCAATTGCGCACAGTACGTATCCACAAGAGGAATTGGTTTAAAACAATTGACCATTCAATTGATTAAATGGTGGTGGATCCCGCGTACTTGGTAGATGAATGAAGGGAGGGATGATGAATCAAAACTGATCCTCTGCATGTGCCTCTTTGCTTCTACGTCTCTCCCTCAACGTGAATGCCTCCAATGTTTTTTTCCGGCGTGCGTGTGTCTCTCGTCTCTCAATGAGAGCATGAGTTTGATGTTGGCGGCTAGGTTAATTAATAGGATGAAGAGAGGGTTTTTGGATACCAACTTGGGCCCATTAAAATATGAGAAGCCCAATAAAATTCCACCATTAGATTTCACTTTAGCTTCCCTGAAAAATTCTGCACCATAGAATCTTATAATATGATAAAATCGTAATCTATCATATTTTAAGAAAATTGGAACATTTTGTACATTTTACAATTGATGATTTTGTAAATCTATATTATGTAGGGTTGGAGCAAGACACAGATCAAGATCTTGAAGACTACCTTTGTTATATGACTCGGGGAAAAATAAACCGTCCGTGTGGCCAGAAGCATTTCAATAATAAAAAATGTGCCGTTTTGGAAAAGTGAATACTGGCCAATGATTCTAACACTCAATCAAACCCGCTTGTCTCTTTTAATCACAAGTTCATCTTCCATAAGTCATTCCGTCTACAAAAAAATTCATTTAAAAAAAATCTATAAACTAACTTAAGTCTATTTTTCAAATGCCAATTTCTTTTAGATTTCAATAAGGATATTTAATTTTAAAAAAATGTCATATTTATTATAATTTAACTAAACTATCTTCTTTAATTTAATTAAATTAGTTAAATGGTTCTTACATTGAGCATAGGATCAACTCTTAATTAAATTGTATACCTCTCTATATATATATTAAAGAATTTGTTTAAAGCAAAAAATAATCTATAGTTGAAGACTGAAGATACCAAAGTCAACATCCCATGAAGCATATAAGTCATAGATAGATTTCAAGTAGGCTCTTCCAGCTCCCATTGTCAAATTGATAGCCATGAAACTTTTAGGCATCCAGCTGCAAGCCCTTGACTTTATTCCTATGTCTCCCGCATGCCACTCTTCGCCAGCTTCCATATAAACACCTCCCTAAGAAATATATTAATATAATTAACAAGAAACATAGAGTGATTAAAACCCGTTTAAATATGTACGTATAGATATATTTGGATATACTTCTCACATTTGATTATGATTTGTTTCCAAACAGGCCTTTAATTAAGCTGCTCATACATGTCAATTCATGACGAATTTTGCAGATACTATAAAAATAAAATATTTTATTAAAAAATAGTCGCTGAGGATATAGCAATGATGTTAGTTTGATTTTATAAACTGAAACAAGCAAGTGTTATGAGATTTTGGATCCCTTCCACTGAAGAGATCTCAACTAAAGAAATCAGTAAACTTTAACAGTTTATTTTTTCTTTCATTTAAAGTAATTTGAAGATAAGAATTTCTTATTATAACATTTTTGGAAAGTATATTTTCTAACATGAAAAATAGGGGAAAATATCTAAATATTCTTATATATGCCAAATCCAATTACGAACTCAAAATTATGGTTATCTTATAAGCCACTATTACCAGCTTTTTATATTTGCTTGGGTTAATATTCACTTTTGCCTAAATTTTTCGCAAATAGGAGCTGTGCGCATCAAAAAGTTTGTGATCATAGTCACCCTAACCGTTGACATTACTCTTTTCTAATATTTCCAAGCAATATTGATCCAAAAGCAAATTCCCGATATCTACAGTGCCTACATAAAAACTCAGGATAAAATTGGGCCTTAACCCTTTTTACTTTTGGCATCTACATACCATCTGAGTTAAATTTCGACAGTTCAAATGTCATAAAACCCTCAAATTATTATTTTTTCCTTTATTCAATGGATGACTTACCGTCTTTGTATCTAATATGAGAGTGTTTTGTTCAACAGCATGAGTGCTGCTAATTCCAGCCATCAGATGAATCCCAAACTTCAAACCCATACTATGAACTTTATCAGCAACTGGTTTGAATCCATGCCCACCAATAGAAGAAGGCCACCTGTCTGGATCAGGAAGCAATCTGCCCCATTGATCCTCGTTTTCTTTCCCAAAAGACTGATCGCCACCATCAAGACTACGATACCAATAATGGCTAAAAATTAGGATGAGAATTTAATTATACTTTACCTCATATCCATGAGGAAAAAGACGCTGGGAAAGTACTTCGGCATTCTGTAAGAATTCTTCCTCAGAAATTATCCAACTGAAGGAATCATAGGAATTCCAGCCTCTTGGTGGAGTGATAGCATTTTGAGACGACACAAAAATTAAAACGTTCTAATGAACAATTTAAAGAGGAAAACGAAACTAAACAACTTCCCTTTTCTTGTATTTACCAAAAATAAAATCTCTCCCATTAAAAACAAAAATATTTATTTGAAGTGGAAGAAAGTAAACATCATAACTTAGACCGCTATCACTGTGCTTAACTTCTGAAGATATATCATCGTAGAGTTAGGAGAGATATATCGTACCTCTGAGTTAAGAGTCAGAGAAAGAAGAAGAGAGACACGGAGAACTCCATAGTTGCTTGTGATGATTGTGAAGAACCGGGGTCAAACTCAAAAGGGGGTGAATTGGGTGAAGATTAAAAACTTGAAACTTTGAAAATCTTTTCGCGTCTTCTAAATCAACAGTTAGATATTCAAATAAGCATATGATGGAAATATGAGAGATAAGGGAAGAGAATATGCAAACTGTGATTTATACTAGTTCAGCCCAATCCTTAACCTACGTTCAGTCCCCAAGCTTCACTTGAGATTTTCAATCCACTATTCTCTTGTTTGACCGGGCACAAGAGAATCCTATACACAATTCACCCAGACACTTCTAAAGCAGAATCTCTCACCGAGATACACTTTCTAATTAGTTACACACTTTGTACTCGAAGTTATCCTCTCACTAGAATACACTCCCCCTTACAAGTTGTAAACTGATAACCCAATCTCCAAGTCCCACAACTTGATATTCTTTCAATGATTTAATAATAAAAAATGTTCTCTCTAGAAGAGAGGATGAATAAATAATGAAGTACAATACAAATCATTTCACTCTCTACTGTAAACTATATAAACAATGAGAAACAGAAAGTATGAGTTATTGAACTATCGATGGTGAAGTAGTAAAAATCATTTCGTTAGCTTCTTCGATTCATTCCTTAATCGTCACTCCTTCCGGTTTGAAGACTTCGCAATTTATAGGTATTTGTGTTTCGACGTTTGTGAGCATTCAACTGTTGGAAATCAATTGGAAGTAGCCGTTGAAGCTTTTGTTGCTTTTTGTCCGTTGAGCTCTAATCCAACTTTAATCATAAAATGTTTAACATTGACTACATTAATGCTCCGTCTTGAGTGTTGTATTTATGGCCGTTGTAAAGATTCAAGCTTTTTGTTGGGATGTTCAGACTATCCATTAGACTCAGAAGCTTTCCTCTGTTTTCTGACATAGCATTTAATGTTTCTAACACAACGAATCATTTTACAATAATTTGTTGTTAATCCGAGTTATGATCATCTGAAACTTATTAGCAAACTGATTAAAAGCATTTAAGTATAGTAATGAGCAATGATATGTAGAAATGAAATCACACACACGATGATTTAAGATTTATGTAGATGGTGATTTTGAAAATGGGATCATCATACTCGAGTATGAATAAGCAGTGTGCTCGGGCATACGACGAGAAAGAGTATTTTTAAAGAATGAGATCACCCAGTGCTCGGGCATGAAACCAAGCTTGCTCAGGCAAGCTACTTAAAAATCAATTACTATCGTTGATGCTTGGACAACACTCAGAACCATGCTCGGGCAATCATCTCTGGACTGATAAGAGAAATCATTTATATCGCCAGTGCTCGAGCAAGCTATAAGGGCATGCTTGGGCAGAAGTTAGACAGAGGCAAGGAGATCATGTTTTAATGACGCTACTCGAGCAAGTTTTTTCTTTTGCTCAAGCATGCTCTTTTACCTTGCTCGAGCATAACTCTTCATCTTGCAGATTCTTTGTTTTGTACAATGGTGCTCGAGCATGCCAAATGCCCTGCTTGAGCAAAACTCCAATTTGCTCAATATCCCATTATCCCGATGATGCTCGAGCAAGCCAAATGTGCTAAGGAGCATGGCTGTCCAATTTGCATTTCTTTGTTCTGCACTTGATGATGCTTGGGCATCATAAATACTCTGCTCGAGTAAGCTTCTGTCTTTGAGGCTTCTGATCATGTGTGAATAAGTATGATACTCTCTAGTACAAAGCTCAACTTCCAGAATGTAGAGACTTTCAGGAAACAAGAATATTAACATCACAATAGTCAATTTCCAATGAGCGTAACGTCTTCAATATGGTTCCAAGTTTGGCAAATAACCCATGCTTAGAAAGCTCTTTAAGTCTTCTTTCCAATGCAAGAAGAATTACCTCCAAACTCATTGTATTTTGTCCATTATCATCAGATAAATGGAAGTTGTTCTTGACCAGCATTGTTTGCAACATCCTGAACAGACTGTCAATTTCAAAACATCATATCTCCTTCAATTGATCTTTTTTTTCGTCGTCTTGATTTTTTTTTGGAAAGGTATTTGAGTCTAGTTTCAAATGGCACCGGTTTCAGCTCAATTGAATTTGTAGATTATGAGATACACTCAAAATACTGAAGCTTGGTCTACTATGTGGCGTGAATTTCACTATCATCTTCCAAAATTCATAGCTCCTTCATCTGACCTCCTTTGGACTTGAATATTATTTCAAAATGATGCATTGGGAGTCAAATTTCAAACAAAATTGGTTTCACTTCAATCCGATCTCTGGTTTGGGAGATATTATCAAATTACAAGAGGTCGACAGCTAAAATGCGAAACAAAGCTTTGCTGAAGAATGATGTTGCTCGAGCACTAGATTTGCTTCTACTTGAGAAAGACATTTTTCATGCTTGACGTTTTTCATGCTGGAGCAAGAGGGTGGAACTGTAGCAATGATCTTAGCAAACTACTATTCATTCGGAAGCTTGAACTTGCTTATTTTAACTCCGAATTGAGCCGTTCCGACTTCTATTTGATCACAGAAACTTGAATATTGATATTCTCATAATATTTAACAAGCTTTTCTTTCTTCAATCTTCATTCTTGATCATTCTTCATTGTAGCAAACTACTATTCATTCGACAACTTGAACTTGCTTATTTTAACTCCGAATTGAGCCGTTCCAACCTCTATTTGATCATAGAGACATGAATATTGATATTCTTATAACATTTAACAAGTTTTTCTTTCTTCAATCTCCATTTTTGATCATTCTTCATTGTATTAAACTTCATATCTACATTAAATATAAAAATTAGTCAAAGTAGAAGATAAATATAGTATGCAAACTTTTTGCTCTGCATAATGACATCTATATAAGATATCATTAAAACTAATCATATCTAATAGATTGGTATTTACACTACTGTATGTTCTCTTATTTATACTAGGAACTGTCTTATTCACATTTGTTATAGGTATTTATGTGCACGAAAAGACGTGGATATTATTTAAACGTGCATGAAGAACTATTATATGTGCATGTCCGTGTCTTTTCGTGGATACAGACGCTCTACTGGCGTGATTTTAGATGTTTTGTGTATGTCGTTTTGTTATTTTTCTTATGAAAAAATATAAAAAATCCATTTTGGTAAAAGTGTCTGTTTTGGCATATTGATTATATTTACGGGTGAGAATAGGACATGCGCTTATCAAGCGGCATATGGCTTGACTTAGTTAAAGTCTAGCCTAGCCTGACCTGTTTAACAAACAAGCTAGCTAGATTTAAGCCTATTCAAAGGCCTAAATATGTAAATAGGCAATACCTATTTCGTCAAGCCGGGTCTATTAGCCTTCAGACTTGGCTAGTTTAGACACTAACAAATATAAATATATGTGTGTATGTTTACGTGTGTGTATATATGTATGTATGTATGTGTATATTATATGCTTATATTTTAATTTAAAAATACAATTAAGTGAATCGCTATCGTGCCCCTAAGTTTTTATTAGTCCTTTCTACAACATTCAGTCTTATCTATTGAAACCTAGCTGTCACACTTCTCTTCCCATTCTCCATGGCAACCCGATTGCCTTCCTCCGTTCCTTCATTCTTCACTAGTAGATTTCTGCAGAGACATAATTAAACTTGCCCAGCTGAAAATGTTGATCAATAAGGAGATTTGACCTGATCCATTCAGACTTGCCCCTCGAACTCGCATAGCCAAATATTTTTATTTTTTCATATTGATTGTTGAGAAGCACACATCTTTACATGATGTTCATTTCGTTTTAATTTGGTTATGCTGTATTGTTGTGTTTTTTATACACTATTATTAGTTTGTTTGTTGGCAATTAAGTTTTATTTAACTAATATTCTAAGATTTAAATAAGCTTCAATCCTTATTTAACTTATTCAAAGCCTAATAAGTAATAAGGCCTTCAAAATATATTTTTTTCAAGCATATTTAATTTAAAGGTATACATTCTATATATGCCTATTAAAAAGGCTTCAGGTCTTACTACACTTTTCAAAGGTTCAGGTCCAAACCTTAAAAAAAAAACCTGTATGTAGGCTCTGGCTTTAAGCCTCTCTTATAGGGTCAGGCCTATTTGATTAAAGCATGGTCTAACCTGTTTTTACCCCTACTTATATTGGTGAAACTAAGAGACATATACAGTGAATATGTGCGTGAACATATCTTCCCATTCTAGGGAAATTCTATGACATTCAATTATTGTCCAAAATGGCATCTTTGATTTCAACCTTGGTGCAGTGAATACAAACAGATGGTGAAGGAATTCACCTGACAAACTAAAACTAAAAAAGCAGGTTCCCACCAAGTTTGTTAAATTCATGATTTTAAATAAATTAGTGACAGTGAATGTAAAATCGGATTATAGACTTGAATCATACACTCGTAAGATTTTATATATGTCAATAAATATAACATAACCATGTACTTTAAAATAAATTATTTACATTTCATATCCAATTTATGATTTATTGCATTTAACTAAAAATTAAAGTAAACGCTACATATAGCGTTTCTTGTATGTAATAAAATTTTAAAAATTATTAATGTTGCATAAATCACAATACTTATTTCACCAAGATAATATATTTATCAATATTTTCGAATAAATATACACCTTCTTAATGATACATATATAGAAACATTATAACATTTTTATTATGATTTGTGTATAACTGTAGAACCAGAGAGAAAGAGAGAGAAATATAATCTGAAAAGTGTATTTCATTCATGTATGTAGTATGAGATATTTATACACAAGAGAGGGAACAAGAGGGTTAATGAGAGTTAATGACTAATTATGTAGATTGATTCCCTAATCTCTGTGACTCCTATAATCCCTAATTATGTGCGATCCTATATTAATGATGATATATTTCCTAACACTCCCCGTCAAATTGGAGCATAGATATTAATCAAGCCCAACTTTTTACAAAGATAGTCAACCCGAATCCCATTTAAAGCTTTAGTTAGAAGGTCTCCCAATTGGTCACTCGACCGCACATATACGGTGGAAATAAAGTTCTCCTTGATCTTATCACGTCCAAAGTGACAGTCAATCTCATGTGTTTCGCACGTTCATGAAACACAGAGTTGGAGGCTATATGTAGAGCAGCTTTATTATCACACCACAACTTCGTAGGTAATGACGTGGCAAGACCAACCTCCTTCATTAACTGGTGAATCCACACAATATAATTTCCTGTACTGACTGAGACATGACTCAGCTTCTGCACTCGACTTAGAAACCACATCTTGCTTCTTACTCCTCCATGATACTAAATTTCCACCAACAAGCACTGATAATTGAATATTATTACACTTATCTATATCTCTTGGTGAATAAATTTAGGATTGTTTAGTCATTAAATAATGGATTTTATTACCTAATTGAGCTTTAAGCTTTTAATGTGATTAATTTCATTTTTATGAATAAATTCCAGATTTACAGTGATTTAGTATTTTTGCCATAACTTTTGATCTAGATATCCAATTAGCCTGATTCTTCTTTCCTTTTTTAGATGCTTCAGAGAGCTACAATTGTTATGAAAACTTGGAAGGCTGATTCGGACAAGAAGATGGACGAAATTGGAGCTAAAGACAGACCTATTTTTCTAGATTTTTATTTTGCTCGAATTTTGTAATAAAAGACCAATTTTTAGAGGTTTCCTTTTTTATAGGGATTTCCTATTGATTAGGGGTTTCCTATTTATTAGAGGTTTCCTATTTTTAGAGATTTTTTATTTATTAGAGGTTTTTTTATTTTTAGTCATCTTTCCTATATAAAGAATATTAGATTGTGGCTAGAAACATATTCTCAATTACGTTGTAGGAGTTTTTCAGATTAAATTAGAAGCTTTTATTTTCTTTGAGTTCTTCTTCATCTTTTCTTCTACGTTTTTCCTAGCCATGCTTGGCTAAGCTTCTTTGATTGACCCAACGTTGAGGATTCCATAGTTCGTCCAGAGAACTTGTGCTTTATCGGTGATTTAACTCGTTTCTATTTTCATCTTATCGGATCCGATTTTTGAAAATAGTTCGAATATTAGATTTAATATTCGGTTTGGTTCATCCCAAGGATTGAGTTCGAACTAGGTTTTAAGTTTTGCTGTGCGATCGCACAGTGGGATGCCGCTGTTCGGACATATTCTAGGCGATCGTCTAGTCGAGGGATTTTCTGGATGAATGCAGAGATCTCGGTTCGTCCAGAGCCAAACGTGAGTTATTTATATTTCGTTCAATGATGGAAGTCTCTGGAATCTGAATGTTGGGTTAATCGATTTTAATCTGTTTCTTCTCGTTTTCTTATATTCTATTTTATCTTTGCTTCATTTAAATTGCATTTCTATTTTAGTTTATTAATTTAAAAATCCAAAACCCAATCCCCCTTGTTTTCATTGCATTTGCATGACATTTAGATTACTTAGGATTCAATAAAAGACTCCTCGAAAAGAGAGAACAATCCTAGGTTTGCCTATACGCAATCCTTGGTTAATTGTTGATTGTGGACCCCAAGGCTAATGACAAAAGGTCCTCATCAAGCACACAATATCATGTGGTGGATCTTTTGGTAGCCTTTGGCCCCACATGATCTGCATCACAAAAACATTCAATTTTGTTGTGGCCATGATTCATATAAAGAATACCGCGACCAGGTGAGCCCTTCAAATAATGTAAGATGTGTTCCAAAGCTTCCCATTGAGCAACGGTTGGTGCAGTCATGAATTGACTAAGCACACTAACTGGAAAGGTCACATTGGGGCGAGTTATCGTAAGAATAAGATAGTTCAATTTCCCAATTAACCTACGGTATCTTTCAGGATAGGCAAATGGCTTGATCTTTTCTGGATCAACTTTTTTTCATACATTCTCAGGTAGCTCATCAAACGGTATACGGTCATCAATGTCCAAGAAGGGATTAGGAATAATGGGAAAGTTACTAGGTGCTGTTCCAAGTTTCCCAATTTCTTTTAATAGATCAAGAACATACTTCCTCTGTGTCAAAAGGATGCCTTTTTTTTTGAACACTAAAAGGATGCCTTTCTTACTCCTCATAACTTCTATCCCAAGAAAGTACTTTAAAGGACCCAAATCCTTTGTTTGGAAATGAGAGTTGAGAAAGGCCTTAAGTGATGAGATTCCCAAATCATTGCTACCCATAATAACAATATCGTCAACATATACCACTAATAGAATCATCCCAACATTTGTTTGCTGATAAAACACAAAATGGTCACACTTACTTTGACTCAAACCAAATTTCTTAACCACAGAGCTAAACTTGTCAAACCAAGCACGAGGACTCTGCTTCAAGCCATGTAAAGATCGTTGAAGATGGCATACCATCCCACGCTCCCCCTGAGCAACAAAACCAGGTGGTTGCTCCATGTAGACTTCCTCATGAAGATCACCATTCAAGAACGCATTCTTAACATTCAACTGATGAAGATCCCAACCATAATTGGTTGCCATAGAAATGAAGAGGCGAACAGAGGACAATTTTGCCACAGGAGAGAAGGTTTCCGAGTAATCAACACCATAGGTTTGAGCATATCCCTTGGCAACTAGTTGAGCTTTCAAAAGCCTAATACCAATCCTTCCGCTTCTAGGGCTGTTGGGATTGTCTACTATTACTGTAAGGAACTGGGTCATACAAAATGCTACTGCCGTAAGTTGCAACAGAAGCAGCAACTCCACGGGTCTGCTCATATGGTCCAATCATCTGACATCTCTGATGATGCTTTGTCTACACCAACTGCGCTTGCTACAGGTAACTCTGATTCATGCATTATCACTTCTTCCTCGAAATGGATCATCAACTCCGGGGCCACTGATCATATGATAAGTAACCGTCATTTATTCTCTTCATATGCACCTTATGCCAACCCCTCTTCAATCACGATTGCCAATGGTTCTTACTCCCGTGTTCTTGGCTCTAGCATTGTTCAACCTACCCAGTCTGTTTCCTTATCGTCTATCCTTAATGTTCCTGACCTTGTTTTTAATCTTTTATCTCCTAGCAAGCTTACTCGTCACTTAAATTGCTTCATCTCACTTTTTCCTAACCATTGTTTGATTCAGGATCTTATAACGAAGCGGATTATTGGTAGGGGTACGAATCTGGCGGCCATTACTTCCTTGACAATCGGGTGCCGCATTCCGTTCCTTGCTCTGGTGGTTCCTCTCTTTTTGATATTCACTGTTAATTGGGTCATGTGTCTTTGTCATCTTTAAAGAGGTTGTATCCTCAATTTCAAAATGTGTATTCCTTGGAGTGTGAGTCGTGTCAGTTTGCCAAACATTACCGTGTTCATCTCGCACCTCGTGTCAATAAACGAGCTGCGTCCCCTTTTGATTTAGTTCATTCAGATATTTAGGGTCCGTGTTCTGTTGCATCCAAGTCTGGTTTTCGGTACTTTGCTACTTTTGTTGATGATTTCTCTCGAACCACCTAGCTTTATATAATGAAAAATCGTTCTGAGTTGTTTTCTCATTTTTGCCATTTTTGTGCTGAAATCAACACTCAATTTGGTGTTTCTGTGAAAACTTTACGTAGTGACAATGCTAAAGAATACTTTTCTGCCTAATTTCAAAACTATATGCTCGAAAATGGCATGATTCATCAGTCTTCGTGTGCGGATACACCAGCTCAAAATGGTATTGTCGAAAGAAAGAACCGGCACTTATTAGAAGTGGCCCGAGCTCTCATGTTTCAAACGAACGTTCCCAAACCTTTCTGGGCTGATGCTGTGTCCACTACTTATTTTCTCATTAATCGTATGCTCTCTCCTATTCTTAGTGGAGCCACTCCCTACACCACCTTGTTTCCTTCTAATCCTATGTTCCCTATTGACCCCAAGATCTTTGGGTGTGTTTGCTTTGTTCGCGATATTCGACCTACTGTTACCAAAGTTGATCCTAAGTCTCTTAAATGTATCTTCCTTGGGTATTCTAGGGTTCAAAAGGGTTAACGATGTCATTCTCCCACTCTTCGGCGCTATCTTGTGTCTACAAATGTTATTTTCCATGAGTCGACCCCGTTCTTTCCTGTCTCTGTTCCTTCTCCATCCCCTGACATCGTCGATAGTCCTAATGATATATTGATCTATAAGGTTCAGGTACCACCAGTGCCAACGTCAGACCAGGAACCTGTTAAACCACCTGTCGATTATGTTTATCGGAAGCATCCTAAGGCAAGTAATGGCATTTAACAGGTTCCGGCCCCACCAGTACCTGCTTCGGAGTTTGATCCAGCTGTAGTTGCCCCTTCTCTTGTCTCTCCTGACTCTACACTAGACCCAGTGCCCGTACCTGACTCTCTTGACTCTATGACCCGGGTTCGATCCTCGGCAACGGTGCCAGAAAGTTGATGCTACCAAAATTTAATTAAGCACCGCAAGTGTACGGGTCATGAAAATAGTAAGTGGCAAATCAAGGTCATCCCACAGAGACTCAATAAAACTAGTGATTAGGCGTTAAATTTCCTTTTTTCCATTTAAGTTGAGCAAATTAGAATTGTATCTAATAATAACAAAAAAAATAAGTTTAATAAAAACAAGAACTTTCAGAGAAAGAGCGAATTCAAATATCAAGGAGGACAACTTAGAGATACTAATCCTTTGTTTGTTTCGTAGATTTTATTCGTACTAAATTGGTTCTAACTTAACTTAATCAGTTAATCTAGAGTATTAATGTGTATAAATGTCTGTCGGTTCATTTATATACCTATCTCAATTAATTATACAATGTCTTATATAATTAATTAAGATGCAATTCAAATTGGGCTCACTCTAATTTGATTATGCGGAGCTTCTAGGTATATGTCTATCCTATACGCAAACTATATTAAAATCTAATTCCACATTATTTAATCCAAGGTCAATTTAAGGTTTCCTTCGTCAAGTTTAACCCTAAATCCCCAAAACATGTTTAATGGTGGCCAATTACTAAACAATGAATAATAAAAAGAAGATTAAATAAACTAATTAAAATTATGCAAAACTAATTACTGGGAACAATTTCTAAGTCTCAAACAAGTTCATAATACTCTAAGTTGCAAATAAAAAGTTAGCCACACATGGCTTTAATCAACATCACAGCAGCACGGAAAAATTTAGAATTCAAAATCATACTGGAAAGGAATAAGAAACTGGAAACAGAGTCTAGTGAAATGTTAAAACCAAGAAGGAGAACATAGACTCAGCAACAACTCCTTCCTCTGATTCGGTGCTACTGGTTCTTGGAAAAGAAGATGAGAACTGGTTCTTGCGTGCTCATCTCTCCTCTCACTACAATTTCTTCTCCTCCACCGATGATGAACAGTGCTCCCTTCAAAATGTTGCCGCTGCTCTGTTCGCTCCAGTCCCCAAACCAATAGCCGCCTCTGCTCCTTTTCTTTCAATTCGTCCCAATCAGCTGCGCTCTCTCTGCATTTTTTCTTTTCTTTTCCAATATATCTAGCCGCCTCCTCCTTCCAGCGAGAATATCCCCCATTCATTAGGTTACCATTTTCCTTCTTTTTCAAAACGGTGCGTCTCCTCTTTTTTATTCAATTGATTGCAATGAATTTTACCTGAACGGTGTGTATCTCCCTGATCCTTTAAATCACTTTCTTCAAAGGATTCTCTCCTTCCCACTAGGGGTGGGAATAGGCCAGGCCCCTATCAGGTGGCCTACAGCCTGGCCTATTTAGGGCCTGGTCAGGCCTGGCCTGTTTGTCAAAAAGGCCAGGCCAATGCCTATTTAAAGGCCTATCTGTGTAAATGAGCCAGGCCTATTTTTTTAAGGCCTGACCTATAAGCCTTCAAGTCTGGCCTATTTACACATTAAATAAAGATATTTATATTTGTACCATATAAATAATATAATATTTATTTTTTCATTCTCATATTTATATAGATTTTGATAGGTTTAAAGTAAGTAAAGCCTTTTTATGGCCTTCAAGGCCTGCAAAATGAGGCCTTTTTAAAGGCCTACATTTTAAGTAGGCCTTTAAAAAGGCTTCAGGCCTGACTAGGCCTTGTGAAGACTCAGGCCTAAGCCTCAAAAAAAGCCTGCATTCAGGCTCAGGCCTTTTATCGCCATTACAGGCTCAGCCTATTTAGCCAAAGCCTAGCCTGGCCTGGCCTATTTCCATACCTACTTCCCACGTGCTTCTGATTCATCAAAAAAGAGCCATTTAATAAAAGTAAAGAAAATAGTAATTATCTAATAATAGTAATACCAAATAAACTGAATTTTATTTCTCTTTCTTTTTTTTTTAAAAAAAAACTTCTAACTATTATTATTTATTTCCTAAACTCAAAAAATTTTATTTTAAATTGAAATCCCATAAATGATGCACCCAAATTGGTTTCTCTTAAAATCTCAATAAAATCTCTTTAATTTAGTACTGATGACTTCCCAAATATATCAAAATATGTCTCAAATCTATTAAAAATAAGAACTCGTCACTCTACACCAGACCTAGTGCCCGTGCCTGACTCTCCTGACTCTACACCAGACCCAGTGCTCATGCCTGACTCTCCTGCTTCTATTGACTTGCCCATTGCCCTCCATAAAGGTCAGCGAACTTGTACCTACCTTATTTCTTCTTTTGCCTCCTATAATCATCTTTCCTCTTCATCTTTTTCTTTCATAGCCTCCTTAGACTCTATTATTGTCCCCGCTAAACTCTACCAAGCCTTAGCCCATCCTAGGTGGTATGCTGCTATGAAAGAAGAAATAATGGCCCTTAATAAGGCCAGTACCTGGAATCTCGTTGATTTACCTCCTGGAAAGAAGGCTATTGGATGTAAGTGGGTGTTCATGGTCAAAACAAAAGCTGATGGCACCTTGGAACGTTTGAAAGCTCGACTGGTTGCCAAGGGATATGCTCAGACCTATGGTGTTGATTACTTGGAAACCTTCTCTCCTGTTGCAAAACTGAAGCTTTGGAAAGCTTGGTTTCCTATGAGCAGCAGAAGTTGGGTTTGGTGTACCAATTCCTTGCCATGAAAACACCTAGTACCTATCAGCAGTCGGACCCCGGCCAGCTAAAGCACTAGTGTGGGAGTTAGAAGTAGGGTGGGCCATACTATCGGCGCGCAACACACGAGAGTACACATCCTGAAGCGAGGGAAGATCAGAACTAGATAATACCTGAGACCGAACCGTCTCAAAAGGTGGGTCGAGAGCAGTGAGAAAACTCATAATCGCCATTTTTTCCATATTATCCACCTGAGCTTGAAGATCCGTTGTTGGTGGCATTAACCGTCACATTTCCTCATACATTTGCTTGAACTCCATGAAGAAATTCTTCAGGGGGCGACCCTGCTGCTTAGCCCGATAGAAACCCTTACAAACCTCATGTATGCAAGTAATATTCCCTTTCCCAGAGTACAGGAACTCCAGATAGTCGATAAGTTCCTTAACAGTGTTGCAATGACTTACCAAAGGGAGGATGTCACTCTCGATGGAATTTTGAATTTGTAAGAATAGCCGGGCATTGGCGCGAGCCCATGTCATCTTCGGATCATCCTTAGGCGGGGATGCAGTTAAATGACCCTCCTTCTCAATACGAGTAAATGCATGCGAATGGCTTTAATCCAATCTGAATAATTAGTCCAATTCAACTTGTGATCAGTAATTTTGTTGGAAACAGGAACCATCTCAATCATATTTTGTTTAGAATCAGCCATAAGGAGCAATTACAATCATACAAGGTAAATACTTGCAAATATAACTCAAACAGTAACGAGAGGCAAACCCAAGTGAAAGATCCACTAGAAAACAGCAGCTACAAGGGGCAAACCCAAGAAGAAACCAAAGAAGTACCAGAAAACAGCCACACAAGGACTAAACCGAGACTACAACCACAGAGTCTCACAACAGAAACGAGCAAACCAAGCACAAATAGGTCAAATAGAACTAAGCATAGGATGAGATGACAATGAATGAGGACGAAACCACCTGGGTCAAGACGAGGACACTGAGTCGATCCCAGAAAAGCAAATGGCGTCCAAAAACTCACCAGAAAATGGCGTCACGCACTGGCTCGTGAAATTGATGGCAGAGCTCCGGGAGGCGCATGAACAAATTTGCGTGAGTCTGGAGATTGTCCTTAACTTTGGTACTCACAATTTCACATTTTTACTTTAATAACCCGAAAAAAAGGGAAAAAACGAAAACACGCAGCAAAAAGAAAAAAGATTTGAATATGAATATGAAACATTATGGACTTTCTTGGACCAACCCAGACGCAATACTCCAATAAAACTAATCTCATTGAATTGAATTAGAAAACATTACATCTCCACAAATATCCTGCGTGTACTGACCTTATTTATAATACCAAATACAAATAATAAAATAACCAAGTCACTAAACTATCTCTACAATTACGCATTTACCCCTACTTACACTCGCCCTCAAGTTGGGGCGATATATGTCAACCGTCCTCAACTTACGCAATAGATTTTTCTGTACATCTTGGATTACTAAATTTTTCAACAAATCTGCTTACTATTTCTTCAGCCGAACATGCACCAAGTCAATCAATCACTTCTCCAATTTCTATCTCACATGGTGACAATTGATCTCACTATGTTTAGTACATATGCTCATGGAATATTGGATTTGCAGTGATGCTGTCGCTGCTTTGCCATCGTAGAAGATCCTCACGAGAACTTTATGTTGAACGTGAAGATCTCCAAGTAACCCAAGCGCCCAAACAACTTCAGAAGTTGCCATGCTAAGAGCTTCTTGTTTTCCACATCACTAATGAGCCGCCAAACTTTAGTAGATAACTAGTGATTGATCTCCTTGTAGTTCAACATGCATCCCAATATCCGTTGCAATAACACTCCAGAACCAACTTGTTAGTTCTCTTATGGTTTTGATGATTGCCAACAATTGTAAACAAAGAATGAGGATTTGCTCTTTAAATGTTGAAAACTCTGAGTAAGAGCAAACCTCGAGGTTTGCACTGAAGCCTCGAGGTTTGGCCTTGCAAAGAAAGCCTCAAGGTTCAGTACTTCATTACTCAAAAACTTGGTTTCACAAATTTATGTGAAACCTCGAGGTTTGTGAAGAAACCTCGAGGTTCTGTACTTCCAGAGAAAACTCAGTTTCACATCAACCCTTGAAACCTCGAGGTTTGTAGCAAAACCTCCAGGTTTGTGGTTTGGCGTCTAACTGAAATTTTTGAAAAATAATGTGAAACCTCGAGTATTGGAAGAAACCTCCAGGTTTCTTCATCCAGAGAGCAATTGGTTTTCAAGGACTTTGAAAACCTCGAGGTTCCATTATAAACCTCGAGGTTTGATGTTTGGCTGGAACTTGACTTTTTTGAAAATTACATAAAACCTCGAGTATTGTTATAAACCTCCAGGTTTTTGACATACAGAGAGCAATCAGGTTTTCTCATTAGTGAAAACCTCGAGGTTTACTCCAAAACCTCCAGGTTTTGTCTTTGGAACAAAGTTCTGGTTTTCAGCTCTTTTAGCCAAACCTTGAGTATTGGTGAAAAACCTCGAGGTTTGTGAGTTCCAGAGAGCAAATGAATTTTCACAATGTTTGAAACCTCCAGGTTTCCAATGAAACCTCCAGGTTTGGTTTCATCAAGTTTTTCAGAAGGTTTCATCTTTAAATGAAACCTCGAGGTTTACTAAGAAACCTCGAGGTTCTGTATCTCAGAAACTTAAAACTCTTTCTGCATTCATGAAAACCTCCAGGTTCACTTTGAAACCTCCAGGTTTGCTGTTTAATTCAAAACCTCTTTCACCTGGACATGATGAAAACCTCGAGGTTTGTGAAACAAACCTCCAGGTTTCTATTCGTTGTTGGAAATTCAAAATTGACAAATCTGTTATACCTTCTTGTTTGATCTCAATGCTTTACATGATTAATCTATAATGATCTTAGATATGTTTAATCATCTTTTTAGTGAGTTTTCAGACAGATTAAAGAAGGATTATTGAAGGATTAGAGCAAAAGCAAAAGTTGTGTCAGAACATTAAATGTTCAACTTAGAAACTTGCTCACTTTTGGTTAATCCACTTGTACACGGTTGCAAAGCATTAAAGGAAGATTTCTACAACAAGCAACAACTTCTCCAATGGATTAATTGGCAGAGAGTCAACTCTGAACCAAAGGCCAGTTGTATTACTCAGAAACAAAGAGAGAGAAGATAACCAAAGTGGAACAAAACCTCAGCTGAAGTCTCCCAACGGATTAATCCAAGTTGCAACGGTCATTTAATGATCTCTATGTATAAATAGAGTTGCATTCAAGACTTCACAACTACTACAACATCTGAAAACGCTCAAGCATTCAAGTCTCTCAACTACTTCTTAGTTTTCATTTGTAACCTGCCTTTTGACATTAAAAACTTCAGTGTTTATCATCATCTACTCTTAGAGAGAGTTTTAATTGTTTATTGATCATTGATTGTAAAGAACCACAAGTCAGGGGACTTGTTGGTTGGGTTCATTGATTACAACTTGTAAGGGGGAGTGAGTTCTAGTGAGAGAATCACTTCTTGAGAGAAGAGTGTGTAATCATTGAGATAGTGAAAATCCCAGAGAGTCTGGGGACTGGATGTAGGTCAAGTTGTTGAGACCGAACCAGTATAAATTCTTGTGCCCAAGCTTTACTTCCCTCATCTCTGTTAATCCCTGTTTTTCATTGTTCAAAACAGAGCATTTCGCTGAAAAATTATAAGAATACCCAATTCACCCCCCCTCTTGGGTATTCAGGCTCCACTTTCACAACTTACTCTCTGAGCTTAGCAAAACTCCTTGCTTCGGACTGCCTTTCAAGTATCGGATGACATTCATTGCTTCTGTATAGTGTGCCTTTGTAGGTTGTTGCATAAATTGACAAAGTGTCTACATAGAAGGGCAAGTCATAGTCAAATAAATGAGCTTTCCAATTAGTTTTCTATATCTGTCCGGATGCCTGCACAAATCTTCCTTCTTGTCCTTTCCTTCTTTATAGGCCATTAGCTTCTGGTTTTGTGCCAAGGGTACTATGAGCGGCTTGCACCCTTATCTCACACAACAAGTCAAAAACATATTTCCTTTGAAAAAGCCTAATTTCTTTTTTAGATTTGGTTACTTCAATTCCAAGAAAATACTTCATTTATCCTAAATTCTTAATCTTAAAATATGTATGTGAAAGGGTTTTCATTTCATTTATCCCCTTTTCAAAGGTCCCAGTTATGAGCAAGTCATCTACATAGACTAAAACCATAACTATACCATCATGTAACACATAGTGAAGAATGAACAATACCTTTTACTTTGTGTAAAATATCCATGTTTTAATGTTTAGGATAATTTCTAGTTCCAATACCTTGAAGCTTGCTTCAAGACATAGAGGGCTTTTCTTAATTTGCACACCATACGCTCCTCCGTTCAGTCAAATTTGAGAGGAAGTTGCATGTATACTTCCTCATGGAGGTTTCCCTATAGGAAAGTATTATGCACATCCATTGGGTGTAATTTCCAATCATTAGTCGTAGCTAAATTTAAAATGAGGCAAATGGTAAGCATTTTTTACCAGAGAAAACATATCATAATAATTGATGTCTTCCCTTTTGTTATATATGATTAGTTTTAATGGTGTCAAATATATGTGCCAAATATATATTAAGAGCAAAAAGTTTAATTTCTATAATGTATTTATATCCTACATTGACTAACTATTATATTTAATGTGAAATATCCTGTAGAATAGTCAAGGAAAGAAAAAATATATCAATATGAAGATTGATCGTCAAGCAAAAAAGATTAAGAAGATGTTGAAGATTGAAGTTATCAAATATGGGGAGAGGAAGTCAAATAAAAGAGAGAAGATATCTGGATTATGGAGAATGACTAAAAAGGATTGTGGAAATTAATCAAGAAGGATAAGAGATTGAAAGGGAAAAAATGCAAGATCTAATAGGAATATCAAAGATTCAAGCTCTTAGATGAGATACTAGAGGTCTCTAGCTATGATCAAACAGAAATTGTAATGGATCAATTTGAAGCTAAAATGACTTATATGAAAGTTATACCAACTTCACTTGAGTGATCACTCGATTGATAGCAGATTTTAAAATAAATCTTTATAAATTTACGAATTAGGGTAGAAGCAGAGAAGAGAAGAAAGGGTTGAAGAAGAAGTAGAGAAGAGTTAGAAGAACAAGTGAGCGGTAATTTGAATAGTACTGCTGTGATTTCATTAACTTGCAAAAACTGCAGGATTACAATAGGGGTCTGCCATATAAATAGAAGGCAGCAGGGGTTTAAAACAGGGGCACCTATGGTCAATCAGTCAGATACTGCTATGGCCATGTTTAGCTAGGCCCCCTCCTATAACGGCTAGTGCCACTAATAGCCAATGCCGCTCATCCAATGTCGCTCATCTACCTATCTAACATTAACTAACTTTCAAAAATAGCAAATTACAATTACATAACACATTCAGATGATTGTAATAGGAAAAAGAAGAGAAAGAGAGAAAAAGAGAGAGATTTGTGAGAAAACAAATAAGATTGTAACCCATGCAAAAAGAACAGGAGAAAAAGCTTGCAATTATTCATCTATCAATTCTTCTCGACACACTAAAAAAATTAAGAAACTGATTTAAAGAAAATTGCCTTAGACAGTTGAGAATAAGCATAACTTGAAAATTGTTTTGAAGTAATGAAGATATTTCAAAGAACATCTGACGTATATATTCAGGTTCTAAATTTGATGTCAACCTCCAAAGTGACTATTAAAATAAAAGCGCAATTTGTCACCACCAAAGTTTCCAGAACTTTTTCCTCACACTCTACTAAGAAATTGGAATTTAAGAAAGCATATTGCAAGTTGCAATAAGACAATTTATGGATCAGCAGCGAGCCAAGAGACAATTCTTTTTGGGAGAAGGGGGTGAGGACTTTACCAGTTGTGTGTTGGGTAGCACCCTCATCTTCACTTTCTTCTAGAGCAATTTTGTCCTGTGAAATAAATAGCATGTCACTGACCAATCAAGGAATCATAGTTTCTTGTAGAACTATTTAAAGCTTTGAAATTAAAAACAGAAAGAGGAGGGGGGCGGGGGAAAACCAATAACCTGCTCCTCAAAAATCTTTGAGAGCTGCAATGCTTTCTCCTTTTCAGCATTCTTTTTCTCCTCAATTTTACGGCTTCTACTGACCCATGATAAGATCTCAGAAGCACCTTCAGATTGTTTGGTTAACCTTGCTTCTTTCATCCTGTCATCCAAAACAAAACATAAACAAGCATTGTCACAATAGAATGTTTTCCATTCTTTTAAAAAGTATGCATGTTTTGTTGACATAATCAGATCATATTACTTTCAAAATCTAAAATAAAAGGACTATGAAAGGAAAAAGGAAGCAGTAAATGATAAAATCCATCAAAGCTTGTGACCAACAAAACCACATAGATTCTGTTGATTATTAAGATGAGCCTAAAATCTAATGGCCCTAATTGCAACATGTTAACAAAAGGTGCAAGTTTGCTGACATGGAAAAATCGAGGTATTACATCATATAATTAAAGATAAGGTACTAACATTAGGGGGCAAACTCAAAATCACAGTCATCACTATATTTTCTTTTCAATGTCTGAAACTGTTTTCTAAGTTAACATTCATGTCTTTTTTTCAATTCTTAGTGTTGTTAGCGTTATACTGAATATTTAAGGAGGCATCAACGAGCTAGTAACATTTAACCAAATCATAAAAATAGTTTTCGAGGTCTGGAGCATCCATTGATCTAGAATGATCTCATTTATTCAAGATATGCCCAACATCTCATTACCACATTCTCACTTAATCTGGTTTTGTTCTCTTTCCTTTTAGTCTCTCCAGTGTCAACAAACAGCGACAATCTCCTTTGTATGTTCTATTGAATAGTACGAGTAATAATTTACAGGCAATCAGCAGCTTCATAGGCATAAATGGATTATACTTTAAACTATAGATAGTTTGCCAAAACAGAAACTACAAAGATAAAAATTACAACAGAAATAGAAAAATTAACATTTCAAAAAGTGATATACATTATACAATAATCCATATGAGATTCAAGTCAACATATAATAATCCTAGTCTTTGCATTTTCTTCCATTTTTCTAGCTTTTCTGACAAGAGTTTTGGTTCATAAATAAATTGTGTTCCACATTTGTTTCAAACTGGCTTTCTATTTTTCACGTGGCCATGGCGTTTTAGTGACATAAATAAATGTGTTTTCAATTTAAAAACTTACTTTTTGCCCAATGATTTTATGTTCTCTCATTCGCTATAATTATTAATTAAAATAAAATAAAGAGCAAGAAAAGAATGTGGAAGAAATGTTTTTTCACAATTTTGAAGAACAGAAATTTTAGATAAAATACATGTAATTGTTATATCAACTATTATAGTATTTGTCAATCTATAATAAGGATTAGTGTATTCTAAATAAATCCAAACAACATGTAAATACAGCAATATTTAAAATTTAAAATGATTAAAATAAGAATCAAGGGTGCAGTATGGCATAATTTAGGTATCAATAATTCGAATAGATTAATTACGGTATGGTAAAATTATTAGTATGAATTTATGTGTTTCAATGCAATTCTTAAAGTTTCAGTTTATGTTCAAGGACATTTCTTAACATTTTAATGCATTTTGCTACAATAATATTTTGAAACAAATTCAATTCTTTGAAGCGTTAACACCAAACATTTTCAAAACAGAAAGAAGAAAATATGGGAGACATAAGACATGACCAAAGCAAGCATCAATGTATGGCTGTCTTCAGTCATTTCCCTATTTTTACAGTATTTTTGGACATTATTTTGGTTTAATAAGTGAGGTCAAGTAATTTCTTTAAGGGACAATTGACATTTGTCTCTAACTTTTATGATTACCCAGCATGTTCTAGAAGCATAAAAATAATCATCATATTTGTATTAACCATGAAAGCATAGGATCTCTTAACCAAATCCCACCAAGCCCCCCACCTAATTCAAGATAGGATCCCAATTTTCATAACCTTTCTTGCAGGAAGAAGTAGCAAACTTCAACTTAATAATTGCCAGATCTACTGCTAAAAATAGGTACAATGGTTTAGAAAGTTAACAAGGACCCCGTGCGGGGGGATTGGGGGGGGGGGGGGGGGGGGATAAAAAGATAAACAAGAAATTGTACTTACTTCAAAATGCGTTCTCCAAGTTCTGTTTCTGATGGATGTGCTGAGGTTTCACCATTTTGCTCACCCCCGTCAAGATTTGATGCCTTACCTAGCTTGCCAATGTCCTCATCTCTCTTGTCATGAATGTCTGCTTTGAAATCATCATCTTCAAGAGTCTTCCTGGTTACTCTATCTCTTGACCTTTCTTTATCTTGATCTGCTTCCCTTTCTTTGTCGCGAACCTTATCCTTCACCTTATCTTTGTCTCCATCTCTGTAGCTTTCCCTATCCTTTTCATGATCTCTATGCCTTTCTCGCTCCCTTTCCTTCGCCTTGTCCCTTTCCTTTTCCTTTTCTCTATCTCTATCCCTATCCCTAGCTTTCTCTTTTCCCCTCTGCTTCTCCCACCCTCTCTCAGTTTCTTTCTCCATCTCCCTTTCCTTCTCACGATCCTTATCCTTACCCCGTTCCTTCTTATCTTTATCTCTTTCACGATCTTTATCCCTATGCTTCTCTCTATCATAGTCCTTCTCCTTCAATTTACTATCTTTACTCCTCTCCTTTTCACGTTCATCCCTATCCTCTCTTTTCGTTTCCCAGCTGCCCATTCTATCCTTTTCTATGTCTCTTGCCTCTTTTTCTCTTTCTTTTGAAACATCCTCCATAGTTCTCTTTTGCTTATCTCGGTCTTTACTTCTATGCTCTTTGTCTTCACCTCGACTGCTATTCTTCCTATCCTTGCTTCTATGCTTGCTAGACTTATCTGTCCCCACTTGTTCCGAATCATCATATTGCTCCCTCAATGGAGAATCCTCTTGATCATCCCTATCCCGTGGTTCATACCTCGATTCAGACCATTCCTTGTCCATTGAAACAACTGCAAATAATCCATGTTAAATCAAAATGACACCGTTAATCACATCCCTCCTGATGAAATGACCATTCAAGAAAAATGTGAGAACCCCATTATTCATAATGAACTAATTATATGAAACTATATAAGAAGCAAATGAGGACCTATATTACACTCAGTGAGGGCATCTGCCACCATTGAACTAAGATGACTTAGTAAGCCAATTGATTAAAGCAACTCCTCCCGGCGTGAAAACACTCTTTCAATTCATGATCCTCCAATTTCATCTTGCAATTTATGATTATGTAAAATGTTGCCTCGAGTAACTAAGGTGCGCAATTGATTGTTTCTGATAAATGATTTAAACTTGAGCTTCTACAAGGCCAGACACACATCGAGCCAAGTCATTTACCAGATCATACATCACAAATTCCATGAGAATTTTCTAAATTGATTATAATATAAAGAGATTAATAAACAGAATGCCAATACACAACACATCCAACATGGCACAACAACACAATCCAAAGCATATAAGTTGCTAGTAATCAAAATGAAAATGAAGAAAGCGGAAGTATAGTAACCAATTACGGACCATTCAAGCAAAAACCAGCAACTAAAGTTAAAAAATAATAATAATAATAAATTCAGTCTGTAAATATTCCCAGGTTCAACAGTGTCCATATTCAAACGATTAAACGACCAGATTCAAAGCCAAATTAAAACCCAAAAAAAAAAAAAAAAAAAAGAGCAAGACAAGGAGAGACGGCGTCTAACACTGTTGAAAAACACGCAAGGAAACAAGAAGAAACAAACCAGTATTACCGAATGGGAAAAAGCAAAGCCCAAGGGTTTGTGCCTTCTTCAATACTCGCCGGAGAACAACCATGCAGGGAGAAGAGTCGGCGAGTTCGACCAAGTGCAGGATGCTTGTTCGTAGACAAAGTTGATATTTTATTTTGCCAATGAAAAAAAAATTTATCCGCTTCCTTTCTCAGACGAGAATGTGTTTTGTTATCGGAGATCGACAGCCTAAGCTCACAGGCGATGTTGTAAAGGAAGGTCGGGGGAAGGAAGATATGTTTTTTTGCTCGGGGGAAGGAAGATATGGACTAAAGTACTAAACTATAATGAGAAGAATATTTTTGTTTAGAGTATTCACTACCAATTTAATTTTATCTCACCACCACCAAGTTATTACCATTTTTTCACTATCAGATCAGAATCTCAATAAAAGAAAGAAATAATGAAGGTAGATGAGATTCTGATGATGAAAAAATGGTAGTGACTTGGTAGTGACATAAAATTGGTAGTGACAATATCTTATCCATTTTTAGAGTATTGAAAAAATTTTATGGCCTATTTAGTAAAGATGAGAGAAAAAAAATTTCTTTCTCTTTTCTCCCTCCCTCTCCCTTCCTTCAAACCAAACAGGACCTACCTTAAGAGAATCGAATACGATGAGCATCTCAGCGTGGATATACTTTTGGGTTAAAATGAAAAAAATATATATGTGTTTTATCTTGAAGAGCGAGATGTAAGAATGACTATGTGATTATAAATTATGTGCAAAAATATCATTTGACCGTTAAGTTTGACTTTTTTTACTAACCAGACAATGACATAATTTCCAAATGTGCAAAAATATATATATGGTTTAGGCAAAAAAAAAAAAGCACCCAACACTAAGTTCTTTTTTTAATGGCTAAAGTATACTTTTAGTCCTTTAAGTTTTACATAATGTATACTTTTGATCCTTTAACTTCATAAAGTATACTTTTGGTCCTAAAATTCTAACACAGTTAATGTTGCTAACGGAAAACGTTGATGCAGTAATAGCACTTAATTACACAAATTTTAAATATTCTTCAATTTACCCATATTTTAAATTTAAGCCTAATAATATTTAATTACAAAATCATTACTTAAATTTACACCGTTATCACTTGAGTTTGCATTTTCCGTATTGGAAGCACATTACATTATGGCAGGGTAACGTTTCACAGTTTAATAAATCTTCTACCTATTTGATGGGATGGTTAAGAGATTATCTATGGTTAAACTCTTCACAACTTATCAATGGATATAACCCTTTTGGTATGAATAGTTTATCAGTTTGGGCGTGGATGTTCTTATTACGGTGTTAAAACCTTAGGACCAAAAGTATACTTTATGAAGTTAAGGGACCAAAAGTATACTTTACGTAAACTTAAAGGACTAAAAGTATACTTTGGCCTTTTTTAATGGGTTAAGGTACAAAAATACACATGTGCTTTTGTCAGAGGAGCGCCCAGTAGCAAGTGCTTTTTTTTGTGTGCAAAAGTGACTATGTGGTTACAAAATAAGAGCAAAAGTCACATTAACTGTTAAGGGGTTGGATGTTGCCTGTTAACTTGGATGATTTGACCAAAATATATGACATGGACGCTGACGAGGATGGTGTAGCAGACAAGTGGAACCTGACTAATTGATGACTTGGAAAAAATAATGTTTTATTTGTCTGAAATAATTTAATTTATTTTTCTTTTATTTAAATAAATACATTAATTCCCCAATCAAACAGAGAACTAAATAGATTAATTCCTAAAATCTAAATAAAATAGTTTCTCAAAATCTAACACCTAATGTTCACTTGTTTGCGCGACGAAAACCTAGGTTCAGATATAAACCACTTATTGGGCAAATTGGGGAAAGGGAAAGGAAGATCTGGAGAAAAGTTAGGGTTCACGACGACGACGCGAAGAGTAAGCAGACGCCAACGTAAGGTTCACGACACGAAGAGTAAGCAGAAGAAGAAGTGATTGGGACCAAATTGCTGAGGTAGGGTTTAATTCTTCGCGTTTCAGAGTGAGGGTGTGACGTTCACAGCAGCGATAAAGAAGAAGGGAAATAAAGAGAGTTAGGCGGAACTCGGGAATCGACTAAGGTTGGCAGTGGAAAAGCTGATTCGCATGTGAGTGGGGAATCTTTGAAAAGAACGTGTAGGCGAGGAAGCGACAAAAAGTTTATCCAGGTAAGCAATGATTAGGACCCATACATTTTTGCTTGTTTGTTTGCTTTCGGTTATGGTGAAATGGCATGGAGGCCCCTGATATAATATTTTTTCTGTACTGTGCAGTGATAATGGCATCGAATGGAAAGGAGAAAGTGGTAATCGGGGATGAAGACACAAACATGGGACAAAGGTCAGTAGAAAGTGTGCTTGAAAAGTATGAATCTACATTAAAGGGGTGGGAACAAACTAAGACTAGGTTGCGGGGAGGGCATAAGTTTGTAAAAGAAAGTATTTTAAATGTTGTTGGGGATCGGGAACGTGAAAATACAGTGAGACAAGATGCTGAAAAAACAGTAGATGAGACCACAGTGAAAGGAAATGTTGAAGGTCTGATTGAGGAAATGGAATGGGTTGATGATTATGGTAATTATGATGATATAGAGTTCCTTGGTGATGATGACATGAATGATATAAGTAAGGAAACAGATAGAGTTAACCAAGCAGGTTGTGATAACATAAGTGAAAAAGGGAAAGGAATTGTTGACGTTGAAGAGGATGATGAAGAGGGGCATTGTAGTGATGATTACTGTCATAGGTCTACTGATGATGATAGTTATGATGGCACTTATGTGGGGCTAACTTCTAGTTCAGATACGGAGGAAAGTGTTTATGATGAATTTGAAGGCAGGGAGGTGGATGTGGACCCTTTGAGTGATAGTGAGGAAGATGGGTTGGGCCACGACAGTGATGATGGGCCTATGCAAGAACGGAATGTCCTTCAAGAGACAGAGGCAGCAGCTACAAGGCCTCATTTTTTTGTTGGCATGACTTTTCAAGATAAACAAGAGGTTAAGAGGGCCATCGACAAGTATTCAATCACACGTGGTGTTAGCTTGAAAGTTGTGCTATGTGATAAGAGGACATACCAGGTGGTTTGTGAAGAGGGATGTCCATTTTCACTATATTTATCCACCTATGGGTTAAATATAGGCTGGCAAGTGAAGTCGTTGGCATATGACCATAATTGTGCACGTGTTTACAAAAATCAAAGAGCTTCTACTATGTGGTTAGCTCAGTATTTCAAAGAGAGGGTGCAAGAAGCTCCAAATTTCAAGGCAAAAGACATGAAGAATGAGGTTCAAAGGGATCTGAAAGTCTGTGTCAGTGTACATAAATGTAAGCGGGCAAAAAAGAAGATTATTGAAGAAATGGACGATAGTTTCAAAGATGAATTCAGTAAGTTAGAAGCATACTGTAGTGAGTTAAAACTATCCAACCCTGGTTCTGATGTGTGTGTGGAGGTGAGCGAAGAGGCTCTAGAACAAGGAAGAAGAGTGTTTAAGAGGCTGTATTTATGCTTTAATGCAGCGAAGGTAATTGCATCTATTATTTATATTTATTGTTATAATTATTGCATCTGTTATATATATTAATTTATTATTTTTTTAAGGTTGGCTGGAAAGAAGGATGTAGGCCCCTTATTGGTGTGCATGGGACATTCCTGAAAGGAAAGGCAAGAGGGATTATGTTAACAGCTGTGGGTATTGACGGCAACGACTCTGTGTACCCTTTGGCTCTTGTGTTGGTAGAGAAGGAGAATGCTCATCATTGGTCTTGGTTCCTGCAATGGCTCAGACACTCTCTAGACTTAGGAAATGGCAAGACAGTAACCCTCATCTCTTATATGCAAAAGGTAATTACATGTAATTCCATTGAATAGTGTTTACTGGTTGTTGAAATTTGCGGAGGTGACTGAGTAAATGTAATCTTCTGTTTTGTGGTTGGTTATTACAAATCTTTTATACATGCTGTTATTTAGTTGATGGCAGTAAACTTAAACTTTCAGTCCTTGGCTCATTTTTCGAAGCAGCTATTACCTTAATTCTATTCAATTACAAGTTTCTAATGTGGCTCTCAAGTTGTTGAAGTTGCACGTCGAAGAAGGAGGCAGCAGAGGATGCTATCAGTTACAATGTTAACACATGGGTAAGAGCCTATTTTACACCAAGAAGTAAGTCGTGGATGGTTGATAACAATATTAGTGAGTCGTTCAATGCGTCAATAGATGAGTTTAGGTTCTTACCTGTGATTAGGATGTTAGATGGCATAAGATTGAAGATGATGGCAAAGTAGGCAGAAAGTGAGGCAAATGTGAGTGGTTGGCATACTGAATTCAGTCCTAAATGCATGGATTTATTTGAGTGTAATAGGTTTCTAGCAGTTGATTGTAGAGTGTCCTTCAATGGAGATTCGGGATATTAGGTAGTTGAGGGACAAGATAGGCATCTAGTTTATCTTTGTAGAGGCATGTGTACATGCAGAGCTTGGGATTTGACTGGAATACCCTGTCAACATGCAATTTGTGCCATGTATCATTCTAAAATTGAACCCAAATCCCACATCTCACACTATTACCACAAGGACACATACCTTGCTGCATATAGAACAAAACTTGAGCCAGTTAGAGGAAAAAAAATTTGGGACACTGAAAATTTCCTACCCATGCTACCACCACCACTTGCCAACTTGCCTGGACGACCTCCTACTAAAAGAAGCAAAACTGACGAAGCTACAAGAAGGAGGAAAATATCCAAAGTTGGTCCTCATGCAAGTGGCCCAAGTGGGTCAACTCCTCCTAATAATGCAGAACAAGTTGGCCTTGAAAGGTTGACCAGGCATGGTAAGAGCTACAAATGCACTCGTTGCAAGCAACAAGGGCACAATAAATCAACATGTAAAGAGGTAAGTGATATTGTTGTAATGCTGCCTTTTATACTGATTAACTTGTTAAGGCTCTTACGTGATATTGTTATACTACTTTACTTGCAATTTTAACTTATTACATTTCAGCCACCCACTGTAAACGAAGGACATAATCGAAGGAAAGGCAGGCGGAAGTCATCTCAAACCTCTAAACAGCCCTATGACACTGCCCAAACCTCTCAACAGCCACCTGAACCTGTCAATTCCCAATCCTCCCAACAACCACCTGAAGCAACACAAGCAACCCAAGAGGCACCTAACTAGATTGGAAGTTCCCAACCACAACCAAGTAATTCAACAGGCAGGAGAGCAACAACTAGGAAAATATACAAATCAAAAGCATATGGGTTTGGGATAAGATATGACGAAACCACAGGATCTTCTGTGTACAATGTATGGTCCTTATTTGCACTTACTATAATGTCTTTTTTGTTGCCTTAAATTTAATCTGGTTTTTTTTTTGGGGCTTTTCTTGCAGCCTGGACTTCCTTTTGAGGTGGTTATAAAAAAGGGCACTGTACATGAAAGGATACACCATACTGCCGATCCAGAAACCAGATTTCCCATACCGAATGAAAGGGAAATGCGAAAGACAAGAGGCTCTAACTCTGCACAAGCAATGGAGGGTTCAAGATTAATTCAATTTGAACCCCATCCAATCAATACCGCTGGGCCTGCTGACCTTCCATTTTAGCCACCAGGTCTGCAATGGAGAGGACACCCCTCTGTGACAACCTCATAGCTCATAGCGTAGACCCAGACGCAAATTCAGAGGAACAAACTTAGAGCAAAGAAGTCTACTTAAATGTATATGTCCTTATTTATATTTTGGTAGCATTTTGGTGTAAGCAGCCTTGCTAACCTTTTGGTAATATTTTGGAACTAATGTGGTTGCAAATTGGTTCTATTTAAATGTAAACAAGCTAGGTTGCCTTTTGTGTGACCCAATACATTGTCATTTTTTGTGTAAAGTGTTGTGGTCAATACATTGGTTAGCTTAAATATTAGATGAATGGTCATTGTGCTGATGCTGCAACATACTTGTGCGTTGCATGCCAACTAAAATTTTTGTACCCAGCGCACTTACAGTGAATATTAGATGAATGGTCAATACATTGGTTAGCTTTAATGTTTGTGTTCTTATTATTCTTTTGTTCTCATTCCCATTATCAACAGCTATACTGTACACAATTGTGGATATCTTATTTTCATCAGGTTGGATTGAAGTTGCAGGATCTCCCCTGAGTTATATATGTTCACTCAATTTCATTCATTCATCATCATTATTATATATAAGGTTGTATCTAATAATGATTACAACAACCAACGTCATGGATCGACTAGCTAGAATATATGTTCACTCAATTTGTAGCTAATTTCAATTACATTCCCATGCACTCGTTAATATTTTGGCTTGGATCTCAGGTCAATAATTTTAAAAATTAAATATGTACTGTATATTGCTGAGGTATTGTAATTAATCAAAACACATACATGTACATACTATAGTGTTTTTGCCTTTTTTCTAGGAATCACGACAATGATCGATGCATATTGGAAATTAATGGTACCTTGGAAATTAATGGTACGTAAATGAAGCCAATCAACTTTATACCTATTGTATTCATTACACATTACAATGGGTAGGATTGATCTAAACAACACACAGACAATACATTCCACCATTTCACAATGGTCTAATTGTAAGTGGAGCCTAAATACCCAAGAGGGGGATGAATTGGGTATACCTAAAATTTTCGGCAAGTGCTATGTTTTATAATACTAAAAACAGAGATAAATAGAGTAAGAGAAGAATAGCTTGCACACAGAGATTTATACTGGTTCAGTCTCAACAACTTGACCTACATCGAGTCCCCAGACTCTCTGGGATTTTCCACTAACTCAATGATTACACACTCTGCACTTAAGAAGTGATTTTCTCACTAGAACTCACTCCCCCTTACAAGTTGTAATCAATGAACCCAACCACCAAGTCCCCTGACTTGTGGTTCTTTACAATAAATGATTTACAATCAGAAACTCTCTCTAAGAGTAGATAATGATAAACACTGAAGCTCTTTGTATCAAAAGATACTATACAAGTGAAAACTGATGAAAATAAATGAACACTTGAATCAATATGTTTTCAGTAGTTGTGGTTGTTGGAAAGACTTGAATGCAGCTCTATTTATACTTAGAGATCATTAAATGACCGTTGCTTTCCAAATAGATCCGTTGGAGAAGTTGTGAAAAGGTTTAGGAAGTGGTTTAGGCACCTTCTCTGTCTAATTTCCATTTAATCCAGCTGGGCAAGACTTCAGAGTTGACTCTCTACAAATAAATCCATTGGAGAGGTTGCTGCTGGAAGTAGAAATCATTCTTTAATTCCTTGTAAGCGTGTGCAGATGGATTAGCCAGAAATATGCCACTTTCTGGACTTAGCATTTAATGTTCTGACATGCTTTTTGCTTTATGCTTTAACCTTCAATAAACATCTTCTAAATAATCTGAAACTCACTAACAAAGTGGTTAAACATATATGGGAATATAGAAGATTAATACTGGAAAGTATTGGGGTCAAACAATATGATTTCACAAAATCGTTAAATTCAAATTTTCAGAATCAGCGATGGAAACTCGAGTTTGTTCACCAAAACTCGAGTTTTCAACTGTACACTTAAGACCAAACTTGAGTTTCAAACTCTAAACTCGAGTTTTGTTCTTCCAGAGAGCAAAGTCGTGTTTTGAGCTTTTGGACCAGTGTTTAAATAAAACTCAAAACTCGAGTTTTGGACTTTTAATGAATATAGCACGTGGAAGTCCAAAACATCAAAACTTGAGTTTCTAAAGTGTTGAAAAATCTTAAGCTCTCTGTTTGATCAAAACTCGAGTTTTCAAACTGAAACTCGAGTTTTCACTTAATTGTGAAAACATTGAGAAAAGTTTCAAGACTCTTGGTCTGATCCAAACTCGAGTTTTCACTTTAATAGTGAAAACGTTAAAACATTGAAACTTCTTTGTCTGGTTGAAACTCGAGTTTTCAAAGTAAAACTCGAGTTTTCATCATTTTTTTTAAATGAAAACTCTGAAGATTTTAAGCCAGATCACTCTCCAGTTTTCAAAAGCTGTGTAAAACGTTGAAAACACTTAGCCAAGTCAAAACTCGAGTTTTCTCTTAACTCAGAGAAAACATTTAAATTCTCAGAACAGGTTGAGGTTATAGATACTTGGCGCAAAACTGGATTTAAAACTTAGAAACTCTCTGTATGGGCAAAACTCGAGTTTTGTCTTTAGTTGAAAACATTTTGAAGTCTCTGTATAATCCAAAACTCGAGTTTTCAAACTGAAACTCGAGTTTTCTCTTGAGATGAAAAACTGAGTGCTCTCTATAAAGGTCAAAACTCGAGTTTCCAAAGGAAACTTGAGTTTTGTCATATTTAGAAAATTTGAGCAGCTCTCTGTCAAACCCAAAACTCGAGTTTTGTCTTGACAGTAAGTTTTTCAACTTACTAAGACAAAACTTCATTTTGTGTTTGTAAGTGTCAGTTATCATCAAAACCAATAGATAACTAACATTCTCCCCCTTTTTGATGATGACAACACTTGTAACCCAAAAATTGCAAGAATTTGAGAGAGTTTGTATTTGAGATGAAAATTAGTTCAAGAACTTTGAGTTTGAAGTTTTGAAATTTTGGCATAGGTACATTTAACATAAGTTTGCATTCTTGTTGAATCACAATACTATGATAGATCAGAGACAAGCATCAGAAGCATTAAACAAGATTAAAAATGCACATTTCATTGATAATGTTTAAACTGTAACAACTACAAACTAAAAGTTCAACATAGAGCAAAACATCAAACAGAAAGTGCAAAATGCTACCAAGTTCCCAAAAACACTTGCCACTCAAACTCTTTCTCAAATTCTGTCCTAGTTTTTAATCTACTTTCTCTCCCCCTTTGTCATCTTCAAATTGGGGAGGAGACGGATTGGGAATGAATGGCTCAGTTGTAGGAGTAGTCAGAGAAGGAGAAGAGTGTTGAAAGATTTCGGTGGCTAGAGTAGTAGGTGAGGGAAGAACCACAGTAGCTGGAGTGGAGGTAGATGCGGGAGATGAAGATGGAATAGGAGGACTGGGAAAGGAGAAAGATGGAGTTTCAGGTTCTGGCTGGGGCTTTGAGGTAGTGCCAAATGTGGATGATGATGAGCCGATGCCAAGATGCCTCAGTATTTTGTCAACTTTGTTATCCAGGTACATGGTAGTGATTGATTGAGTAGACAATCTGCCATCAAGATCAATCAATTGATCAAAATGCTCATTATGTTTCTTCTGAGATTCTTCTTTGAGCTCATCAATCTGAAGTCTCATCGCTTCTTGTGCATCCACCACTTCATGGTTGCCACTCCTCACCTCAACAACCAACCTCCCAATCTCAAACCCCAGTCTGATAGACAAAGATGCAATGGCTGCATCCACAATTCCTTTGATCCTAGACTCAAAATCAGGTGGAAGTGTGGAAGTAGCAAGGGCAGACTGAGCTTCCTGAGCTCTTGATTGTGTAGCCCAGGTCTGAGACCTAGAAGGAGCCTGAGACTGACCCGAGCCTTCTCCTTCAACAGCAATCTCCATGTAGTTCAGCTGATTCTTTCCGAATACCACTGGTTTCCTCATGATATCAGGAGGTCCCACATACCACACCTTGTGGTAGAAGAGAATAATTGATATTAGGGAAGTATAAGGGATATGAGAAGGTCTACGGGAGGAGAACTTAAATTTGATCATCTCTTGGAAAATCCAATGACCAAGATCAAACTTAGTTTGTCTCACAAACGCAGCAAACAAAGGGTAGTCCTTCTGTGTGAAATGGGTGAAATTTCCTCCCTTCTGAATGAAGTTTCGGGAGTAAATATACTAGAGGATCTGATTGATATTGCTTATATCAACTGGCTTGAAAGAGAGAGTATGTGATTGGTTTACAGGGAAGGGTTTGTTGGGACAAAGGGTAGTGAAGATGTCTTGATTGCTTAGTCTAATCTCAGGAATAGGAGGTGGATTGGCAATCTTCAGAATTTTGTTGATGATAGATGCAGATATGGTAAACTTCACTCCTTTGACAACCGTAGTTACTCTTTCTTCAACTAAGCTTCCCTCTGAATCCAGGATGTTATCTGACTCCATGTTATAGTAAAAAATCTTTACAAGGTTGGTGGAGTAGGAGGCAGATAAAGAGATGAATGATTCATAATCTGAGAGCCAGGGTGAAAGATCGATATTGTGCTCCTCCTTTAGCCTTGCCAAATCCACAAAAACAGAGGGGCAGAAGGATTTGTTCACAAAGAAATCTTTGAACCTATCAGCATCCTCCTTAGTCATCTGAGTAGGGGCAACCGAAAAACCCTCTGGAGCAAAATTGAAATTGTGAATCTCAGAAATGGCATCCTCGATGAATTCTGGAACCTGAGGAGCAGGTTCAGGCTCAGAAGATGCTTGACCCTTCTCTGGAATTGATGTTTTCTTGGATCTCTTTGCTTTTGGGGGCTTGGGAATTTCTGGCAATTTCGATTTCCCTTTCTCTTTGGGTGAAATTTCAGGATTGTGTCTCTTCTTGGTTCGACCCTCAGCCCTATCATCGATGACGATCCCCTTGGCTTTTGGAGTGGGCGATTTGTGTGGAGTAGAAGCATCTGGAACTCCTTTGACAGATTTATCCACTCCATAATGGAGCCTTGTTGAACGCGTTTTTACCCTCTTTGGTCGTTCAGAGGGAGTGGACGATAGATTTGAGGTTTCTCTAGGGTTAGGAATGCTTTGGGTGGATTTGGGAGAAGTGGAGGAAGACATCTTAGGGTTTTTGAGAGAAAATTTGGAGAATCAGAGAGATTTGGGAAGATGAGAGAAACATAGGGTCGAGAGAAAGTGAGAGAGCTAGGGCAAAACTTGAGTTTTGGAGCGAGTTTTGAAGAACAAGTGAAAAACAAACTATATAGGGCCCGACTAAAACTCGAGTTTTACATATAAAACTCAAGTTTTGAAGAATAAAAGCTAACCTAGACTTCAAAAGTGTACTGTGAACTTTTGAACTTTCAGGGCAAAACTCAAGTTTTAAACTTACAAACTTGAGTTTTCACCATTCTTCAAAACTGGTTGCTCTCTGTCTGATGGAAACTCGAGTTTCCAACTTACAAACTCGAGTTTTCATCTTCTTCAAAAACCAAGTTTTCTTCTCTCTCCCTGACACTTTGCCAAAACTCGAGTTTTGATATCAAAACTCGAGTTTACACCCTTTGTCAGCAAAAACTCTGATTTTCAAACATATCCTGCATAAACCATAACTATGCACTCCGATGCTTAAATTAGTAACAGTTAATCATCAAAACCTTAAACTAACATTGGGTAAAAGAGAACTTACAAATCAATGGGATTTACCATTCCCAATTCTCTTCTTATAAAGTTGAATTGCTCCTTTGCCAATGGTTTGGTGAAGATGTCAGCTAGTTGAAGGTGAGTTGGGATGAACATGACTTTGACATCACTTTTCTGAACATGATCCCTTATAAAATGATGTCTCACATCAATATGTTTGGTTCGAGTATGTTGAACTGGATTCTTGGCCAAGCTTATTGTGCTTGTGTTGTCACACAAAATTGGGATCTCCTTCAGATTCACTCCCAAGTCAGCAAGTTGTTGCTTAAGCCATACCACTTGGGCACAACAACTTGATGCAGCTACATATTCAGCTTCAGTTGATGATACGACCACACTTGTTTGCTTTTTACTGAACCAAGACACAATTGAATTGCCAAAGAATTCATATTGACCACTTGTGCTCTTCCTATCAGTCTTGTAGCCGGCATGATCTGAATCTTAGTAAGCCACCAAGTGTTCAAGTTGACCTTTGGGAAACCACAACCCAAGTGACTTCGTGTCCGCAAGATATCTGAAGATTCTCTTCACATGCTTAACATGACACTCCTTTCAAACTCTAAACTCGAGTTTTGTTCTTCCAGAGAGCAAAGTCGTGTTTTGAGCTTTTGGACCAGTGTTTAAGTAAAACTCAAAACTCGAGTTTCCAAGCCAAAACTCGAGTTTTAGACTCTTAATGAATATAGCACGTGGAAGTCCAAAACATCAAAACTTGAGTTTCTAAAGTGTTGAAAAATCTTAAGCTCTTTGTTTGATCAAAACTCGAGCTTCCAAACTGAAACTCAAATTTTCACTTAATTGTGAAAACATTGAGAAAAGTTTCAAGACTCTCAGTCTGATCCAAACTCGAGTTTGTAAACCAAAACTCGAGTTTTTACTTTAATAGTGAAAACGTTAAAACATTGAAACTTCTCTATCTGGCTGAAACTCTATTTTTCAAAGTAAAAATTGAGTTTTCATCATTTTTTTAAATGAAAACTCTAAAGATTTTGAGCCAGATCACTCTCCAGTTTTCAAAAGCTGTGTAAAACGTTGAAAACACTTAGCCAAGTCAAAACTCGAGTTTTGAAACCAAAACTCGAGTTTTCTCTTAACTCAGAGAAAACATTTAAAATCTCAGAATAGGTTTAGGTTATAGATACTTGGCGCAAAACTGGATTTAAAACTTAGAGACTCTCTGTATGGGCAAAACTCGAGTTTCCAAACCAAGACTCGAGTTTTGTCTTTAGTTGAAAACATTTTGAAGTCTCTGTATAACCCAAAACTCGAGTTTTCAAACGGAAACTCGAGTTTTGTCTTGAGATGAAAAACTGAGTGCTCTCTGTAAAGGTCAAAACTTGAGTTTCCTTTGTCATATTTAGAAAATTTGAGTAGCTCTCTGTCAAACCCAAAACTCGAGTTTTGAGACCAAAACTCGAGTTTTGAGACCAAAACTCGAGTTTTGTCTTGACAGTAAGTTTTTCAACTTACTAAGACAAAACTTCATTTTGTGTTTGCAAGTGTCAGTTATCATCAAAACCAATAGATAACTAACACTAATCCCAAACACTAACAACTAAAATACATATAAACCCTTACATATTAACCCCGACACATCCCTAACACTAACAACTAACATAAACCCTTACAATTTCATTACCACCAACAGAACCCAAGTTAGTAATAATGTTGCTAATGCAAGTCTCAGCTTCAATTGCACCTTCTTCAATTCATATCCAGCTTTACCTTCAACTGCAACAACGTCTTCATAATTCCTCGCACATGCATTCCCTCTTCGAAGATGATTGTTCTCCTCATATAACTTGTCTATGTCTGTGAGCAAATCTTTGATAATTGCATTTTCCCTATCCCCGAACACCCCATCGTGCCATTCGAAATACCCACAACCTCCATCCTATGATTCAACATATAACCCACCATTAAAATTCATGAACCCATCCCAGCAAAATTAATTCCAAATCAACAAAATCTTACCTGGTAGTAATTCCGACACCCGTAAAACCTCCTACCTGGGTTTCCTTCTGACCACGACATCCATCGGGGAGCCAACAAATTGTGATGGAAATAACGAATGGGACCTTCGTAGTGCTCCTCGCGACTGTGGCGTCTTACAAAAACTACTTTCCTTCGCAATTTCTGGGTTCTCCCCCTGGTCGATGTTGAAGATGATTGGATCGAGCTCCCACTCGATTCCTCGTTCCTCACACCTCACATCATGGTCGACGTTGTTCTTCGTTGAGATTGCAGACAACAATGGGGGTTGCAACGAAGAAGCTAAATCGCTGAGTTAAAACCTATCTCAGCAATTTGGTGTAGAATTAAACCGTGGTGTATCGTGAATCTGGCTAAATTGAGGAGAATGGGGGTTGAACCTTAGGTTTTTTCCAGTGTCACTTGAGTCGTCAACATTTTATTCTCCAGGAATGAAGTCGTATTTTTGATTTGGGGAACTAATGTATTTAGTTAAATAAAAGAAAAATAAATTAAATTATTTCAGACAAATAAAACATTATTTTTACCAAGTCATCAATTAGTCAGGTTCCACTTGTCTGCTACACCATCCTCGTCAGCGTCCATGTCATATATTTTGGTCAAATCATCCAAGTTAACAGTCAACATCCAACGCCTTAACGGTTACTGTGACTTTTGCTCCTATTTTGTAACCGCATAGTCACTTTTGCACCAAAAAAAAAACTTGCTACTGGGCGCTCCTCTGACAAAAGCACATGTGTATTTTTGCATCTTAACCCCTTTTTTAATTTAATAATTTATTTTTATTAAAAGAAAATTATTATTTCTCTAGGTATAATTTCTGGTAGGCCAAATTTTTTCTTCTAATTTATCATTCTAGGAAGGAGAATTTATTCAATGAGTGGTAAAATTTTTGTTTCTAAAAAAATCCTTATTAAATTTTCCAATTAATAATTAATAACAGAGTATTTATACATTTGAAATTTGATATTATAAATAATATATTTACTTAAAAATAATTTTGATTTTTTATCTAACAAATTGAACCAAAAATGTAAATAATTTTTCAATAAAAAACGAACAATATTATTTAATTTTTATTGCAGTAGGAAATATATAACATAAATGTTTACACCTCGGAATGAAATGTTATAGACTTAGAGTCATAAAGTTGACTTTTCCTTTTTTTTTTCTACAGAATAAATGAATTATTTCTTTAACTATTTTTTTCAAAAAATTAATATTATTTTTAAGTAAATATTATTTATAATATCAAATTTCAAATGCATAAATACTCATTTATTAATTATTAATTAGAAAATTCAATAAATATTTTTTTGAGGAAATAAAAAATTTACTGTTTTTACCCATTAATAAACTCTCCTTCCTAAAATGATAAATCAGGAAAAAAAAAATAGCCTCTTAGAATTATACCTAAAGAAATAATAATTTTCCTTTAATTAAAATAAAATTATTAAATTAAAAAAACTTGGTGCTGAACGTTCTTTTGGCTAAACCACATGTGTATTTTTACATCTTTGAAAGCCACGTAATTGTCCAGTCACCAAAAAAAGTTAAACTTAAGGGTTAAATGATATTTTTTCACCTAATTTGTAACCACGTAATCACTTTGACGTCTAAAAAAAAGCGTTTGGTATTTGACAATCCTTTAAATAAAACACATGTGTATTTTTGCACCTTAACCCTTTATTTTTTGTCTATCTCTATAGATAGATGCTATGGGAACAATAAAGTGTGATGCCCAAAAATCCTCAGCGGCGATTTATTTCCAGAATAAAATACAGAATTGTTCAAGAGGAGAAGAAATTTAGGGTTTGATTTGATTTTCTTCAAAACGAGAAAAAAAAAACTTTTAGTTGTTTTCTTATTGATGTCTTTGTTTTTGTTTTTTTTACACTTTTGAACCTAGGACTTATCTATTATCTACACCACACTATTAATAACAAGGGTAAAGAAGCAATTTTACATATGAATTTTGCCTCAGGGAGCGCCCAGCACTACGAACTTTTTTCTAGAGCAAAAGTACACACGTGGTTACGTTTTGGGAGCAAAAATACTACGGGCCGTTAGTTGACCATCAACTTGGATGGAGCGAACAGTAACACGGGTGAAATTACCCTTTTACCCTAAGTTTTAATTTTTTTTTAAAAAAAAACTAAAATACCCCCTGTTGGTGGGCCCCACCACTAGCCACCCCACCGCCGGCGACCACCACCACTAGCAACAACCACCGCCAGCGCCCACTGGCTGATCCCCACCACCGGTCACTGATGGCCGGCGCTAGCGGTGGTGGGTGTCGTGGTCACCAGCGGCCACCGGTGGTGGGGTGGTCGGTAGTGGGGCCCACCGGCGGGGGTATTTTAGTTTTTATTATTATTATTTAAAACTAAGGACAAAAAGGTAATTTCACCCGCGTTACTGTTCACTCCATCCAAGTAACGGCCCATAGTATTTTTGCTCCTAAAACGTAGCCACATGTGTACTTTTGCTCCAGAAAGAAGTTCGTGGTGCTGGGCGCTCCCTAAGGTAAAGTTCATGTGTAAAATTACTCCTTTACCCTAATAACAATCACTTACACATCATCGTAGGAGATGGCCATTGTCACATCACTTCAAAATCAGACGTTTTTAACAATTATCCAGTCATAGTTTTTAATTCTTTCTCAAGATTTATTTTTTAAAAAAAAATTAAGAAACTGTTTTTGGGCAAAAAAGAACCGCAAATATAAATAAACAGGCCTAGCCTCAGCAACAGCAACTTAAGCATAAGTCAGTCAGGCAATGAATAGTTTTAAATATATACAAAAACAGAAGACAAGATAATAAAATATATACATAGAAACCATTAACAGATTTTTGAGGGGTTAACTATGGTGAAAATTGCTCTTTAAATTAAAAATAGTTTAAATATAAAATTGCAGCACAAATTACATTTGGATATTAAGCGTTACTTAAAAATACTTTTAAGGTTTTGGTTACACTTTGACCCAATATAAAATTTACTGGAAATAGTAAGCTTTAATTTAATTGGAATTACTTTAACACTACAAAAATGTGATGAATTGAGTAATATAAAATCAATAAAGGACCATAATATTTTCTCATAGGCTTTTGCTTTTGCAAAATCAATCTTTTCTAGCAGCAAATTTCTTTGTCTGCCCTTACTGCAATGTGGATTATGATAGTTAATTTTTCCTGTTACATGATTTCATGCAAAGTTTTATAAGGTTGAAAACAAAAATTTTGTTTAACTGTTGCGGAAACCCGTAACTTCTTGCGGTCCTCATGAATTATTAACCTTAACTCATTATGCTAATTAGTTATTAATTGTTAATCCGTAATTCTTTACGGTATTCATGAGAACTCATAACAATTTATAATATTCATGAGTTTCAGGATTACTCGTTAAAACAATTATTGGGGTTTAGGATAATTTGATAAAACGATTATAGGAGATTAGAATTACTTTAGATCACTTGGAGACTTCTAGATTGTTGATTGTTAGTTCTCTGAGTGTTTTGATGATTAACAACAATTGGAAACAATATTGAAAAGGTTTGATAAAGTTTAGAATAATTTAAACTTGTATTTTTCAATCTGTCAAAACCAAACTCGAGCCTGTTAGTGTTGAACTCGAGCCTGGATTTGACAGAGAACTCAAACTTGTTCAGTTGATTTCCAAACTCGAGACTGAACCTGAAGTTTAAAGTTAAACTTTTGAAAAAGTTCACATGAACTCGAGCCTACTAAGGTCAAACTCGAGTTCATTGTTTCCAGAGAGTTTTTTTTTTGAACTTTGAAAAAAAAACATGTTAAACCTTACACTTGCTTTCTTCAAACCTCAGGTTTGAAAGAATCCAAATAAAGTTTTAAGAGCATGAACTCGAGCCTGTCATGGCAAACTCGAGTTCATCTCTGGCGGGACAAATTGTTTGAAACTTAAAGATATTTTCAAACTCTGCACTGTTCCATTGAAAGAAAAGTTTTTCGGTTTGAAAAGTTCACCAATGCTCAAACTCGAGCCTAACATATTTAAACTCGAGCCTAGTTTTGGCCGAGAGCAAAGAACTGTTTTTAAGCTATTTAAACTCGAGCCTGAGACTTACAAACTCGAGCCTAAAAGTTCCAGAGAGCAAAGAACTTTTGGATATGTTTTTAAACTCGAGAGTGTGTTTTGCAAACCTCAGGTTTGTGCTTTCAAGCTAAAACGAAGTCTGTTCAAAAGTGTCTCGAACTCGAGCCTGACATTAATGAACTCGAGTTCATTTCAACCCGAGAGCATTTTAGTTTTTCAATGATCTGCAAACCTCAGGTTTGTAAAGCAAACCTCAGGTTTACACTTTTTGAACTTGCAAAGTTTTGAACACTAAAGCCTCGAACTCGAGCCTGTAAGAACTGAACTCGAGTTCGTGACGCAGGTTCATAATTTTTTGAATTTGGGCATTTCAGAAATCAATGTTATTTGATCCTATTTTCTTCCAATATTATTCTCTGATATACCCTGCTATGTTTAACGTGTTTATTAGTGGATTTCAGAGCATTAAAGAATGTTTGGTGAGAGGTTAAAGTATAAAGCAAAAAGCAACTCAGAGCATTTATTGCAAAGCACAAAAGTTACTCCTTCTACCCAAATCCTTCTGCACACGCTTACAAAGTATTTAAAGATGTTAGCTGAAACAAGAAAACTCATCTCCAACGGATTAATTCGCAGAAAGTCAGCCCTGATGTCTTGACCAACTAGATTAAGGGAAAACAAGAGAGAGAAGACCCCAAAACCACTTCAGAACACTTGGGCAACTTCTCCAACGGTCTGATTCAAGCTACAACGGTCATTTAATGTTCTCTAGCTATAAATAGAGTTCATTAACATCTTCAAAAAGATATAGAACTACTCTGAGCGAATTTCTACTAAGTTCATTTATTGTGTATTAGCTTTCACTTATAGAGTATCATACTTGATACAAGTACTTCAGTGTTCATCATATCTACTCTGTAAGAGAGTTAAATATTTGTAAATCATTTATTGATTGAGATAACTACAAGTCAGGGGACTTGGTAGTTGAGGTGTATTGATTACAACTTGTAAGGGGGAGTGTGTTCTAGTGAGAGAACAACTCTTAGTGCAGAGTGTGTAATCAATATTGTTGAGTTAGTGAATTGAAAATCCCAAGTGAGGCTTGGGGACTGGATGTAGGTCAGGAAAGGACCGAACCAGTATAAATTGTATTGTGTTTAGCTTCTTCTCCTTATCCTCTCTGTTGTGCTCTGTTTTGAGTGATCGAAAACAGAACAAGTTACGAAAATTTTAAAGATACCCAATTCACCCCCCCTCTTGGGTATAAAGCTCCTGCTTTCATTGATGTCTTCCAATGTTGATTCACATGGTTATCCCCTGATTGCAATGATAACTCCTTCTCTTGAAACCTCTCACTCCTTGGATGCTTACTAGGCGAAAACAGAGTTGAGTTTTGGTTTCCTTGGGTTTTTATCTTTTAAGAAGATGGTGATTTCTTAGAATTAGGTTAAAGATATGATAAACAAAGTTGAAACCTTACCCTTTTATGGATGGTGTCTTTTCCTCTCTAAACCTTTGGTAAAAACCAAAATTTAGAGAGTATAAGGATGTTTTAAAAAGAGTCTAACCCTCCCCTTTTTATAGTTTTGGTGAGCCAAAAATTCCTAGTCCTAATTGCTTTAGGAATCTTCAGCTTATGTACTAAGAAAGGGGTTTTAGATAATAAGTCCATTACTTATCAACCAAGTCACATTAAATTCACATCTTGATTGATTGATTGAATTTAATATGATGAATCATATTCATATCTTGCTTGTTGGATTGATTTAAGATGATAGATCACATTTATTTCCTTTTTTTCTCCAAAAAAAAAAAAGTCCATCAGAAGGGCACACAAAAAATCAGCACTTTATAAAAATCTAACCCTAATTTAAATGCTCACAAGAAAGACCCAATCCAAACTTGAATTGGAAAATCCAAATCATAATGAATTAAATTCATATCTTGATTGATTGAATAATAATTTAAGATGATGGATCACATTCATCTCTTAAACTAAAATTCAAAATCATTTTTTAAATCAATCTTCATTTATTATTTCTCTTATCTTCATCCAATCATTATTGGATATATATATATATATATATATATATTATAATTCAGAATTATATTTTATAACCTAACCTTTTGAATTATAATTCAAATTTAAATTTTAAACTTAAATTCAAAATTCAACTTGACCTAAGACCCCATTGGGTTTTCCAACACATTTGTCCCCTTTTTGTGGGGAAACTGATTTCCCACTTGGGACTATATATGTGACACCGTTTTCCTCCTAATTGGGCTTGGAGTCATACTTCAAACCAAGTACACCTTTACTTTTGATAAAGCCCAATAACAATTATTGACTCAAGTTTACTAATTTTAAACAATCGAAAATAACATTTGTGTGTGACCCATTAGACCCAATTAGTTACTGACATAAATAAACTTGGACCAATTCAAAACCCCTTTAACGGGCCCAATTTATTTAATGACTCAATAAGACACTAGCAATGCTCTGTAGCCCCAGAACTAATTGAATTGATCAAGTGATCTACCTTTCATATTTGGATACTGTACATATATCATCCCTCACATCATCATTCATATTTAGTCGAGAGTAAAGATAGAGTATTATCTCTCTTAATTAACTAAATGTAGCTAATTCACAGAACTAGGAATTTTCTTATATTAAACTTTATAATAGATCATAACTCTTCATGATCAATTTCTATGAGTACAGACTCCTGAGTTAATTAGAAGCTTTCCAAGCTCTACCGGTCTTGTGAATAACTAATCACTTGTAGGGGATTGTGAGTTCTCTTGGCATGTCCATCTATACTCTTGTATTTGAGTTACACTCAAGAATACACTATTCTCCCTATTTTTAGGTGGATAGAGTTGTATAGTGAAAGTATAACCCTATGACATAGTGTTCAATGACATCCTTAAGTCCAGGACAATCCATACTACTAAATGATGAGAGACTTTACATATCCAACGATATTCTCTACAATGAATCTTTGTGGAGTCTCTCGGCGGGTCTGTTCGGTACTATTTGTTCTCTAATAGATCTATCCACAACATTAGCTAAGGCATTTCCATGCCTGTATTCCATGAGGTCCCTACCTTGTATCTCAATACAAGTAGATAATGTCGTATTAGTCTTATTGAGATCATCAATGCTCTTTCTTGGAGATTTAAGACTAGGAACGAGTTTTAGGTAATAAATATACAATGTTCTCGAGTCCTCATGATCATGATTGCTATCATTTGAAAGACCTGGCTATCACCCAAGAAGGGGGTGAATTGGGTGTTTGATAAAACTTTAGTTACTTTGAAAATCTTTTCCAAACTTCTAAAAACAGTTTGAATGACAATAATAATTGATAAAGCAATACTCAGTCTTTCAAACATGTATGGACATTCAGATATATACGCTGGAAATATAAGAGATAAGAGAACAGAATATGCAAACAGTGATTTATATTGGTTCGACCCAATCCTTGACCTACGTCCAGTCCCCAAGCTCCACTTGAGATTTTCAATCCATTAGCCTCTTGTTTAACTGAGCACAAGAGAAGCCTATACAAACGCACAAGTTCACCCAGGCACTTGTAAAGCCACCGAGATACACCTTTCTGTTAGTTCTTCGTATGTGTTGATGATTACTAACAATTGTAAACAATGTGGAGATGTTTTTGTCAAAGTTTAGAATGATTTAAACTTGCCAATTTCATGCAAAAACATTCTGTCCACGACAAACTCGAGCCTGTTGAGTGCAAGCTTGAGCCTGTTATTGACAGAGAACACAAACCTGCCAGTCTAACTTTCAAACTCGAGATTGAACCTGAAGTTTGATTTTAAACTCTCTTTGAAAGGTTGCTCAAACTCAAGCCTACAGTTTTTAAGCTCGAGTTCACCAATGGCAGAGAGCGTTTGTTTTTGAAAACAAGTTCAAACCTGACACTCTACGTTTTAAACCTCAAGTTTGTTTCAAGGCCTTTGAACTCGACCCTGTTATGGCAAACTCGAGTTCATATCTGGCGGGACAAACTTTTCAAATTCAAGACACTTACAGACTCTACACTGTTTTATTGAAAGAAAAGTTTTCCAGTTTTGAAAAGTTTAAAAGACTTTTAAACTCGAGCCTATCTTTGGCCGAGAGCCTTCAGAATTTTTCAAAGTTAACCAAGCTCGAGTCTAGATATTTCAAACTCGAGCCTAAAAGTTCCAGAGAGCAAATGCGTTTTCAACTTAAGAGAACTCTCGAGTTCAATTTATAAACCTCAAGTTTGAGCTTTGAGAGAGCAAACTTAGACTTGGCAAAAATAGTGTCAAACTCGAGCCTAGTATGTTAAGCTCGAGTTCAAACCTTACAAAGAGTAAAGAACCTTTCAATATGTTTTAAACTCTAGAGTTTGCTCTACAAACCTCAGGTTTGTCCTTTCAAGCTAAAACTAAGTTTTGCCCTGAACAGCTTTAAACTCGAGCCTGTCCTTTGAACTTAAAGTCTCTAGTTTTCAAAATCGCGATATTCTTCTCTGGATGAAACAAACTCGAGTTCAGAATTAGTAAGCTCGAGTTCATTTCAACCCGAGAGCAATATGACTCTTCAATGACTCACGAACCTCAGGTTTAGAACACAAAACTCAGGTTCACATGTTTTAGACTGAAATGATTTTGAACTCTAAAGCATCAAACTCGAGCCTGTAAGAACTAAGCTCTAGTTCGTGACGCTGATTCAAAAATTTGAATTTGTCGATTTCAAAAACAATGTTGTTTGATCTTAATCTCTTCCAATATTATTCTCTGATATTCCCTGCTATGTTTAACATATTTGTTAGTGGTTTTCAGAGCATTAAAGAATGTTTGGTGAGAAGTTAAAGCATAAAGCAAAAAGCAACTCAGAGCATTTATTGCTATGTCCAGAAAATTGCTTCTTCTGCCCAATCCGTCTGCACACAACCACAGAACATTAAAGAATGATTACTGCAACAAGTAAACTCCTCTCTAACGGATTAAAACACAGAGAGTCAACTGTGCTTACTTGGACATCTGGATTAAGTGGTAAACAAGAGAGAGAAAGTGTCCACACTACTTCAGAACATTTGGACAACCTCTCCAACGGATCTATTTGGAAAACATAGGTCATTTATTGATCTCTGAGTATAAATAGCAGAGAGTTCAAGACTTTCCAACAAGAACAACAACTGAGAGCGAATTTCATTAAGTTTCATTCAATTCTTTCAGTTTTCATCTGTATAGTATCCTTTGATACAAGAGCTTCAGTGTTTCATTCATATCTGCTCTTTAAGAGAGTTGTACTTCTGAATATTCATTTATTGTAAGGAATCACAAGTCAGGGGACTTGGTGATTTGGGAATCATTGATTACAACTTGTAAGGAGGAGTGAGTTCTAGTGAGAGAATCACTTCTTGAGTGCAGAGTGTGTAATCTTTGATATAGTGGAAATCCCAGTGAGGCTGAGGACTGGACGTAGGTCAAGTGGTTAAGACCGAACCAGTATAAATCTTCTCGTGTCTAGCTATTCTTCCCTTGCTCTGTTCTACTCTGTTTTTAACACTTGAAAATAGAGCTTTTGCAAGAAATTTTTAAAATACCCAATTCACCCCCCCTCTTGGGTATTTGGCTCCACTTTCATTTGGTATCAGAGCTAGGTCTTCTCAAAAGAGCTTAACATCTCGAGAAGGATCAAGATGGAAGGTATTCTACCTGATGGAGCCTCTATCAACCAACCACCTGGCTTCAGTGGACAACATTATTCCTTCTGGAAAGCTAAATTCAAAGTCTTCGTTATGGCTTCTAAATATGGGCTATGGAGAGTGTTCGAGGTTGGAGATTATGCACCAACTGTGGAGGAAAATGGTCGCAGAATTCCAAAGCCAGAAGAAACCTATGATGAGAATGATAGAAGAAATGTCACTCTCAACAGCAAGGCCATTCTTATGTTGCAAAATGCTCTTAGTCAGCAAGAGTATTTCAGAATCTGCACTTTGCCATCAGCGAAGGCTATGTGGGATGCTCTAGAAGTAGCTCATGAAGGAACCACTAGAGTCAAGGAGAATAGGGTCAATACACTCATGACAGAATACGATCTTCTTCGTATGAAGTCTGGTGAATCCATTATTGATTTCCAATTAAGATTTACTGATCTGATCAACCAGCTTGCTGCCTTAGGGAAAACCTATGATCAACCTGCTCAAGTGAGAAAAATCCTCAACATTCTTAGCAAGGAATGGGAAGCGAAAGTTACAGCTATTGAGGAAGCTCGAGGAAAGTCAATGAGCTCGGTAGCTGCTTTGTTTGGAAGCATGTCAGAATATGAAGGTAAACTAAAGTTCAGAAAAGAGCTTGAGGAAGTAAGTGGCAAGAATAAAGAAGTAGCCCTCAAGGCAGTGAAGGAAGTCAAAGAGTCAGATGCTGAGGAAGAAGAAGATGAAGATGAAGAACTGGGCATGATGGTTCGAAGATTCAAAAAGTTTTACAAGAAGGACCAAGGCTTCAGGAAGTTTCACAAAGGGAGTTCCAGCTTTGAATCAAAGAAGCCTATCATATGTTATGAATGCGAGAAGCCTGGCCATATCAAATCTGAATGTCCTCAGTTGAAGAATCAAGAGAAGGAAAAGAAGAAATTCAATAAGTTCAAAAAGAAGGCATATGTTTCAGCCATATTGGGAGATAGCTCATCCGATGAAGATGAAGCTGAAGAAGAAGAAAAAGCAAACATATGCCTGGTAGCTCAAGAAGAACAAGATGATAGTGAGGTATGTCTTAGAGCATCAAAGCCCAACAAATGGTATATTGATAGTAGATGCTCAAGGCATATGACGGGAGATAAATCCAAGTTTCTCTCAATCAAGCCTAAGGAAGGTGGCAAGGTGACCTTTGGTGGAGATCAATCTGGAAAGATTGCGGGCATTGGTGAGATTGGGAATAATAAAGGACCACTCATCAAGGATGTCTATTTAGTAGAAGGTCTATGCCACAACCTTCTTAGTGTAAGCCAAAGCACCGACAAGGGTAACTTAGTTATCTTTGATTCTAATGAATGCTTAATTGTGAAAAAGGATTTGCTTCCCTTAGAAAATCTAAAAAAGAAAGCTTTATTTAGAGCACCTAGAGATGGAAATTGCTACACTCTTAACCTTTCTAGCAATGCTTCGATTTCTGAAAATTGTTTTGTAAGCAATTTAAGTGAGAGTTGACTGTGGCACAAGCGTTTAGCTCATGTCAATATGCTCCAACTTGATAAGTTGCTTAAAAAGGATTTAGTAATTGGCATTCCCAAACTCAGTTTCAAAAATGATTTGATTTGTGAAGCATGTCAAAAGGAAAAGCAAACTAAATCATCTTTCAAAGCCAAAAATGAAATCTCTACCAATAGACCACTACAATTGCTTCATATGGATCTTGTGGGTCCAGCAAGGGTGAGGAGCCTTGGTGGCAATTTGTACACATTGGTTATTGTAGACGACTTCTCAAGATTTTGTTGGACTATTTTCTTAACTTCAAAAGATGAAACATTTGATCAGTTTGTTGTGTTTGCCAAAAAGGTCCAGAACGAGAAAGGTTTTTCTATTTCAGGCATTAGAACTGATCATGGTGGAGAATTCGAAAACAATACTTTTGATTAGTATTGTGATAGCATGGGGATAGACCACAACTTCTCAGCTCCAAGAACACCACAACTAAATGGTGTTGTGGAAAGGAAAAATCGAGTCCTCACCGAGATGGCAAGATCAATGCTGAATGAAAACAACACTTCTCAAATATTCTGGGCTGATGCTATGAGCACCGCTTGTTACATCTCAAACCGAGCATATCTGAGGAAGAAGCTGAACAAGACTCCATATGAGCTTTACAAAGGAAGGAAGCCCAATCTAAGCCATCTACATATCTTTGGATGCAAGTGCTATGTGCACAACAATGGTAAAGAAAATCTGGGTAAATTTGATTCTAAGGCAGATGTAGGAATATTTCTTGGTTATTCGAATAGGAGCAAAGCATATAGAATTTTCAATACTAGAACTAAAGTAGTTGAAGAATCTATTCATGTTGTGTTCAGTGAAGAAAATACTGATGAATCCTTGAACGATGAGGAATAAAATGTTTTCAAAAATCAATTTTTTTCTAAAACTACTCCTTCATCTACTGAAAATTCTAAAAACATTTTTGAAGCTGATCCTGAAAACAATTTAGAAAACCCAGATCAGTCTCAGCCTAGAGTTTGGAAATTTATAAGAAATCATCCTTTAGACCAAGTTATAGGCGTGTGAATCAAGGAGTGAGAACTAGAAATAGTACTTTAAATGAAGTTACATTTTCTGCATTCATTTCTTACATAGAACCTGAAGGTTGGAGCTAAATACCCAAGAGGGGGTGAATTGGGTATCTTTAAAAATTTAAATATTTTACTCTGTTTTTGACTAAGTAAAACAGGGTAAGACAGAGGAGAGAAGAAGAGAAGCAGTACACAACAAGATTTATACTGGTTCGGTCCTTTCTCTGACCTACGTCCAGTCCCCAAGCCTCACTTGGGATTTTCAATTCACTAGATTCACAATATTGATTACAATCTCTGTACTCAGAGTAGTTCTCTCTCTAGAACTCACTCCCCCTTACAAGATGCAATCAATACACCCAACCACCAAGTCCCCTGACTTGTGGTTATCTCAATCAATGAATGATTTACAAGAAAAGACTCTCTTACAGAGCAGATAGAATGAACACTGAAGCACAAGTATCAAATTGATACTATTACAGATGAAAGCTGAACACAGTAAATGACACTTAATAAATTTTCGCTCTTAGTTGGTGTATCAGCTTGAGAAGAAGTTAATGCACTCTATTTATAGGTAGAGAACATTAAATGACCGTTGCTTGATGAATCCAACCGTTGTAGGTGATTAGCACTAAGTCTGGTCTTCTTCTCTCTCTAAACTTCTGCTAATCCAAGTGTTAATGTGATCTGATGTGGCCCTCTGAGAATTTGCCGGTTGGAGATGACTTTACTTGTTGTAGTAAGCATTCTTTAACATTTAGAAGGCGTGCTCAGATGGATTAGCTGAAAGTAGGTTGATTTGCAGAAGTGCATTTAATGCACTGTTCACTTTTTTGCTTTTTGGCTTTGACCTCCAATAATCTTCATCTGATCTTACTGAAATTCACTCAACAAACTTGTTAAACATAGCTAGGAATATGATTGAATGAATTATGGAAGCAATAAGATCAAACAACAGTGATTTGCAAATTCGTGTAATTCAAAAATCAATTTTGACCGTTGTATACCGCGGTAAGTTCCTCTATACTGGAGTATGGCACTGTGCATAAGTGTCCATACTGCAGTATCCAAAGTCATACTGCGGTATGCAGCTTCCTGAGACAAAACATTGTGATTTATGTTTGAAAGTCATGACCTATACTGCGGTATGTAAGTAGCATACTGCAGTAAGCGAATTCTTGACAAATTTAGAATCAGTTTAATAGCCCAATACTGCAGTATGCAAACCTATACTGCAGTATGCAATAGCTATAAAATTTGGGAGCTCTCTGTATAAGCCTATACTGCATATCCATATCCATACTGCGGTATTGACTTGCTTGAAAAAACTTGGTTGCTCTCTGGATGGCCCTATACTGCAGTATACATACCTATACTGCGGTATTGACTTGACTGAAAAAAAATTTGCTTGCCCTCTGGAAGTCCAATACTGCGGTATAGCACCCTATACTGCGGTATTGACTTAACTGAAAAAATTTGATAGCTCTCTGGAAGTCCAATACTGCGGTATAGCACCCTATACTGCGGTATTGACTTAACTTGAAAAATTTGATTGTTCTCTGGAAGTCCAATACTGCGGTATAGCACCCTATACTGCGGTATTGACTTAACTTTGAAAAATTATTGCCTTCTAGATGACCCTATACTGCAGTATGCAGACCCATACTGCGGTATGCAACTATCAGATGGTTTTTAAAGGATCTTGGAAACTTCAAAACATGTTTACACTTGTTGTTAATCATCAAAACACATTGAGAACTAACAGAACCCTCTAAAATAGATGAAGCCCTTTCAGACAATGATTGGGTGATAGCTATGCAAGAGGAATTGCATCAATTTGACAAAAATAAGTTTGGGACTTAGTACCCAAACCCAAGGACCATCCGGTTATTGGAATTAAATGGGTATTTAAGAACAAACGTGATGAATCTGCAATCATTGTCCGAAATAAGGCAAGATTGGTTGCAAAAGGGTACAATCAAGAAGAAGGCATAGACTATGAAGAAACTTATACTCCAATAGCTAGATTGGAAGCTATAAGGGTTCTTCTAGCCTTTGCATGTGTTAAAGGTTTTAAACTTTTTCCAATGGATGTTAAAAGTGCATTTTTAAATGGTTTCATTCAAGAGGAGGTTTATGTAGAACAACCTCCAGGTTTTGAAGATGAAAAGTACCCAGATCATGTTTTCAAACTCAAAAAGGCATTATATGGACTCAAGCAAGCTCCTAGAGCTTGGTATGAGAGATTGAGTCAATTTCTCCTTGATCAAGGATTTATCAGAGGAAAGGCTGACACAACATTATTCATCAAAAGAAATAAATTAAATGAAATTTTGATTGTTCAGATTTATGTTGATGATATAATCTTTGGTGCTACTAATGATGCTTTATGTGAAGAATTTTTAAAGAGTATGCAGGGTGAATTTGAGATGTCAATGATGGGGGAGTTGAATTACTTCCTTGGTCTGCAAATCAAGCAAAGAAAATATGGGATTTTCATCTCCCAAACCAAGTATCTCAATGATCTACTGAAGAAATTTGGGATGGATCAAATGCAATGGAGCTGACACTTCTATAAGCACAACCACTTCATTGGATGCTGATGAAGAAGGCAAAGACTTCAACATCACAAAGTATAGAAGGATGATTGGATCATTGCTCTATCTAACAGCAAGTCGCCCGGACATCCAATTCAGTGTTGGAATGTGCGCAAGATTCCAATCTGCTCCAAAGGAGTCTCATGCTGAACATGTGAAGAGGATCTTCAGATATCTTGCAAGCACGAAGACACTTGGATTGTGGTTCCCTAAGGGTCAATCTGAGCACTTGGTGGCATACTCAGATTCGGATCATGCCGGCTACAAGACTGATAGAAAGAGCACAAGTGGCCAATGCGAATTCTTTGGAAACTCACTTGTGTCTTGGTTCAGCAAGAAGCAAACCAGTGTAGCTGTGTTATCAACCGAAGCTGAATATGTGGCTGCATCAAGTTGTTGTGCTCAAGTGTTGTGGCTCAAACAACAATTAGCTGATTTGGGAGTAAGCTTGAAGGAGATCCCAATCCTATGTGATAATACTAGCACAATAAGCTTGGCCAAGAATCCAGTTCAACATACCCAGACCAAGCATATTGATGTAAGACATCATTTCATAAGGGATCATGTTCAGAAAAGAGATGTCAAAGTCATGTTCATCCCAACTCATCTTCAACTTGCTGACATCTTCACAAAGCCATTAGCCAAAGAGCAGTTTAATTTTATAAGGAGAGAATTGGGAATGGTAAATCCCAATGAGTTGTAAGTTCTTTCTTATCTAATGTTAGTTTAGGTTTTGATGATTAATTGATACTAACTTAAGCATCGGAGTGTCTAGATGTATTTTATGCAGGATGCTTAAGTCTGAAATTGGCTGAAAAAGGGGACAAACTCGAGCCTATGTCTTGTGAACTCGAGCTCAAAAGAGACAAAGAAGAAGTGAAAATTTTAATGATGAGCAAACTCGAGCTTGCAACTTATGAACTCGAGCTCGAGAAAGACAGAAGGGAAATGAAGATCAGAAGATGAACGAACTCGAGCCCATAAGTGATGAACCTCAGGTTCATTTCAGGCAGAGAGCAAGCTTGAGCTGAACAACAGAGAGAACTCGAGCCTACAAGTAATGAACTCGAGTTCATAAGGCACAGAGAGCTATCAAGTTCAAAGATCAATCTGAACTCGAGCCTGTAAGCATGAACCTCAGGTTCACGGGAGAAGTTCAAGAGTTCTCAGATACACTCTTGAAGTCCAGGTAAGTAAATTTTATGATGAACTCGAGCCCACAAGTAAAAACTCGAGCCCATCGCGTATTCTATATATACTGAAATGCAAACCCTTCTCTTCACTTCACTCACACCTCCGATTTGCCCTAGTCTTTTTCTTCTTCTCCACCTCAAAATTCTGCGAAAATGGCTTCCAAACCAACAAACTCCAAAGATTCCAACCCTAAACCTACTCAATCCTCTTCTCAGACTCAACCAGAACGCACTGTGAGGAAGAAGACGCGCTCAACTCGTCTACGCTATGGAATAGATCAGAGAATTCCAGGGATTCAAAGTGAAAACGCTGACTTGCCACCTCCTCGACCCAAAGGAGTCGTGATCAATGAGGAACGAACCAAGAAAAGGCACGACCCAGAGCCTCCTCCTTAGGGAAAGGGAAAAGCTCCTCAACCGATGGCACCTCTGAGAGAAAAACAGCCGTTTAAGAGGAAGAAGACTGTCGGAGCTCACTCGGTTCCCACTGCTGGGCAAGCTAGTTCCCAAGCTCAGTCTATTCCACAACAACCTGAGCAAAATGCTCCTCAGGTATCACAGACGAATCCTGCTATCTATGAGATTAATCTACACTCTAGGATTCCTAGTGGATTTTCTGAAGAGCCATGTAGAATGATTGCTAATGAGGGAGCTCTATTCAAAAAGAAATTTGATGAAAAGAAAGCCTTTTGCCCTATAGTTTCTGTAGATTTTGCCAAAATCAAAGACGAGTGCAATATTGATCTTTCCCCTTGGCTGAAAACCTTTTGAGTCTCTAATTTCTATAAAGGCTCCATACAGCCCAAAACTTGTGAAAGTATTCTACTTCCACATGAAGTCTGACAATGTTTTGGATGAAGAAGGGAATCTTGTTGAAGAAAGGATCATAACCAAAGTCAGAGGCCAGAAAATTACCATCACTCCTTCCTATCTGAACTCTATTTTGCAAATCACCAATCCACCAACCCCTAAAACATATCATTATAGCCAACAGACTATTTTTGAGTTACTTAGGCCAAATGAGCCTGTTCCTGAGGGTTTACATATTTTAAATTTTACACCTGCATCAATGCCTCCTAGGAACAGAGCCATCTGGTACATATACACTCGGGACCTTCTACAGAAAGGAGGAAACTTCACTCACTTTGCTAAGAAGGACTACCCAATTTTTGCCTCTATCATAGACCAACAGCCTCAAAATGTTGGGCATTGGCTCTTTCATGAGATGTCTAAGTTTGCTTTTCAGTCCAGGCAAACTTCTCAGATTCCTTTCCCTAGTTTGGTTTCAGTGATTCTCTTTCATTAGAAGATTTGGTACCTGGCTGCCAATGACCTCCAGTATACCCAGCTGAGTTTGGACGTCACATTATGAACCTTATGGGAGTTGATCCTAAAGAGAAGTTAGATCAATCCAGGGCTCCAGCTAGATCAAGGGCAACAAGGTCCAGAGGAACTTTCTCCCGAGCACAGGAAGCTCAGAGTGCTCCTCCTCCTCAATCATCTCTTCCTTCAGATTTTGATACTCGGGTCAAGGAAATTGTAGACAAGGCAGTATCAGATCTGATCGAAGGTGTTGAAGTTGCAGTTGGGAAGTTGGTTTCTGAAGTGAACAAAGGGCATAGTGACTTGGTAGATATCCAAGAAGGTTTCAGAGTCGAGCAAGAAGCCTTGAAGAATCAAATTTGTGATCAAGCTGCTACCATTTCTACTCTCATGGTCACTATGATGAGCTTAAGTGATAAGATGGATCAGATTTTGAAGAATCACTCCATGACAGCTCCTACTTTAGCTTCTGAACCTCCTGCTTCTGAGTCTATCCCAACACCCTATGCTTCTGAACCTCAGCACACACCTCTCACAGAACCTGAGCCTACCCAGCCTGCCTCTAACTCCCCATCTTTTGCTGATGACAAAGGGGGAGAGAGTGCTGAGTGATGAGGAGAGTGTTTCTGTTTCATTGTGTATAGTTTCTGTTTCATTGTATATATTTGCTTTCAAAGCTCTAGTTGTATGGTTTCTATTTCTTTTAATGAATGTTCAAGTATTTTGTTATCATATACGCTTTTGATGATTGTTTGCATTCTGCTGCTAACTCTGATTAGATTTCCACAACTTGAACAAATTTTGTTTCAAAACTGAGTTTCAAAACTGTTTTCAAAATCGATTGTTTACAAGTGTTGTCATCATCAAAAAGGGGGAGAATGTTAGTTCTCTGTATATTTTGATGATTACTAACAATTGTAAACAATGTGGAGATGTTTTTGTCAAAGTTTAGAATGATTTAAACTTGCCAATTTCATGCAAAAACATTCTGTCCATGACAAACTCGAGCCTGTTGAGTGCAAGCTCGAGCTGTTATTGACAGAGAACACAAACCTGCCAGTCTAACTTTCAAACTCGAGACTGAACCTGAAGTTTGATTTTAAACTCTCTTTGAAAGGTTGCTCAAACTCGAGCCTACAGTTTTTAAGCTCGAGTTCACCAATGGCAGAGAGCGTTTGTTTTTGAAAACAAGTTCAAACCTGACACTCTACGTTTTAAACCTCAGGTTTGTTTCAAGGCCTTTGAACTCGAGCTTGTTATGGCAAACTCGAGTTCATATCTGGCGGGACAAACTTTTCAAATTCAAGACACTTACAGACTCTGCACTGTTTTGTTGAAAGAAAAGTTTTCCAGTTTTGAAAGTTTAAAAGACTTTTAAACTCGAGCCTATCTTTTCAAACCTGAGCCTATCTTTGGCCGAGAGCCTTTAGAATTTTTCAAAGTTAACCAAGCTCGAGTCTAGATATTTCAAACTCAGGCCTAAAAGTTCCAGAGAGCAAATGCGTTTTCAACTTAAGAGAACTCTCGAGTTCAATTTATAAACCTCAGGTTTGAGCTTTGAGAGAGCAAACTCAGACTTGGCAAAAATAGTGTCAAACTCGAGCCTAGTATGTTAAGCTCGAGTTCAAACCTTACAAAGAGTAAAGAACCTTTTAATATGTTTTAAACTCTAGAGTTTGCTCTACAAACCTCAGGTTTGTCCTTTCAAGCTAAAACTAAGTTTTGCCCTGAACAGCTTTAAACTCGAGCCTGTCACTAATAGACTCGAGCCTGTCCTTTGAACTTAAAGTCTCCAATTTTCAAAATTGCGATATTCTTCTCTAGATGAAACAAACTCGAGTTCAGAATTAGTAAGCTCGAGTTCATTTCAACCCGAGAGCAATATGACTCTTCAATGACTCACGAACCTCAGGTTTAGAACACAAACCTCAGGTTTACATGTTTTAGACTGAAATGATTTTGAACTCTGAAGCATCAAACTCGAGCCTGTAAGAACTAAGCTCGAGTTCGTGGTGCTGATTCAAAAATTTGAATTTGTCGATTTCAAAAACAATGTTGTTTGATCTTAATCTCTTCCAATATTATTCTCTAATATTCCCTGCTATGTTTAACGTATTTGTTAGTGGTTTTCAGAGCATTAAAGAATGTTTGGTGAGAAGTTAAAGCATAAAGCAAAAAGCAACTCAGAGCATTTATTGCTATGTCCAGAAAATTGCTTCTTCTGCCCAATCCGTCTACACACAACCATAGAACATTAAAGAATGATTACTGCAACAAGTAAACTCCTCTCTAACGGATTAAAACACAGAGAGTCAATTGTGCTTACTTGGACATCTGGGTTAAGTGGTAAACAAGAGAGAGAAAGTGTCTACACTACTTCAGAACATTTGGACAACCTCTCCAACGGATCTATTTGGAAAACATAGGTCATTTATTGATCTCTGAGTATAAATAGAAGAGAATTCAAGTCTTTCCAACAAGAACAACAATTGAGAGCGAATTTCATTAAGTTTCATTCAATTCTTTCAGTTTTCATCTGTATAGTATCCTTTGATACAAGAGCTTCAGTGTTTCATTCATATCTGCTCTTTAAGAGAGTTGTACTTCTGAATATTCATTTATTGTAAGGAATCACAAGTCAGGGGACTTGGTGATTTGGGAATCATTGATTACAACTTGTAAGGGGGAGTGAGTTCTAGTGAGAGAATCACTTCTTGAGTGCAGAGTGTGTAATCTTTGATATAGTGGAAATCCCAATGAGGCTGAGGACTGGACGTAGGTCAAGTGATTAAGACCGAACCAGTATAAATCTTCTCGTGTCTAGCTATTTTTCCCTTGCTCTGTTCTACTCTGTTTTTAACACTTGAAAACAAAGCTTTTGCAAGAAATTTTAAAAATACCCAATTCACCCCCCCCTCTTGGGTATTTGGCTCCACTTTCACTTTCAATCAATTACACACTTTGTACTCGAAGTTATCCTCTCACTAGGATACACTCCCCCTTACAAGTTGTAAACTGGTAACCCAATCTCCAAGTTCCACGACTTGAGATTCTTACAATGATTTAATAATCAGAAATGTTCTCTCTATAAGAGAAGATGAATAAACACTGAAGTACAATACAAATCATTGCACTCTTTATGTTGAACTATATAAGCATTGAGAACAGAGAGCATATGAGATAGATGTTGGATTCAGAATATCAGCATTTCGATAGTACAAGTTCTTTTCTTCGTTGTCTCCATTTTGAATGGTTCTTCTTTTATAGTTAATGAAGAACATGTTGGGATCTGTACACACAGTGGATTTAAAAATTTTACTAATCCCGTCCGGAGGATCAATCAATCACGTTTAAATCAAGGTTAAGGAACCTGAATCATACCTTATATTGAACTCGTCCGCATCTCGTTCTCTTTGAACAGGTGGGCTACCTTCTCGATCAGCAGAAGACAACTCTTAGAATCGGCTTCCTCTACCAGTATCCACACGAACAATCCCCGAACACGGCTACGGCAGCGTGCTAGCGCCTCTTATGCGTCTCTCTCAATTTTTCACTCTAGGGTTTCTCGCGGCTTTTTGTAATACGCTCGACTAAAGCTCCCGTAGGTTTTTTCTAAACCCATCCGCATATTTAATGCAAAATTAATCGTCATTAATTTTAAATTCAAATTTTAGATCTGGATTAAACTATATTAATTTAATCTATCTGATAGATCTAAACTAAAAATATTTATTTAATCCGAATTAAAAACCAGATCTGAAATTCGAATTTTGAATCTGGATTAAAAATATATTAATTAAATCTATCTGATAGATTTAATCTAATCTATTTATTTAATCCAAATTTAAAAGCCTTCTGATTTAATTTATCTCCATAAATTAAATCCGAGAAATGATATATATTTATTTAATTAAATCTGAGATACAATATCTTAATTTAAATTAAATAGATAATGATATCTTTATTCAAAAATTAAATGAGATACAATATCTCTATTTGTTTTAGATATTTAATTTATCAAATAAATTAAATATAAAACAAATATTATATAATAATATTATAATCTCCATTAAATAATATTATTATATTATTTTCGAATTTAAATATATATCTACATATATATTCACCCCAAATTAAATTCAATATTCATTAAATCTCATATTAATCTGAGATTCAATGAACCTGGACACTTTTACTCGTGTTGGATTATTCTTATGTGTGACCCTGCAGATCCATATGAGATTAGCAGTGGGCCAATACTATACCAGCCCACAAATCACAAGCGGCCTCTAGCAAGACACTGCGACTACCCAATTAACATGGGGATCGATGACATGATACTACCTATCGTACAACCATGTCACGTCCCTTTTGTCACGCGATAATTTGGTCAAGGATGAGGCATGGATAATGTCAACTTCCTGTTCTTGACCATTACTTTCTCGATTCTCGAGCAGCCTAATAAGTGAAATGGAAACTCCTTTCCATCACAGTATGGCCATACATTTCTTAGACTCACTCATCGAGGGGCCCAGTATTATCTCTCTACAAATGTGAGGGACAAATTCCATCTTGACTATTCACATTCCTCTGCATGAAAACCACTGATCCCGATCCCAACCTTTATCATCACCCGGTCAAAGGTGACTTTTGACTAGGTCAAAAGGTCAATGACTCATCATTTAGGAATCCATGATGATCTCAGGTCATAGGGCATTGGGCATTGCGACGCGGTTATACATGAGATAAGCTTATGACTTAATCCATGCAGCTTTCTCATAGTGGGTCGGTCCAGCAACTTGTACTCTTATAAGTGTCCATAACTTTGACTCGTATCTCCATACCTCATCAAAGTCATACTGGTCTTATCTCATCTTTGCTCCCGCGTAGATGACCGACCAGGGACATTTAGGATAATATATAAGATATATCCAGGGATACAGTTATCACCATAAACATGCGAATGAAGTGATAACTTAATGGAGAATAATGACTTGCCCCTAGGACATAATTTCCAACAGAACATTGAGCAATTCTTCCAGGTTTGAATATGATCGTTGGAACTATTTGACCGTTGGAGAAATATTACTATTGAAGCTTCTGACGTAATCATCTACCTTTTTGTAATATGATGTTAATCCTTCACATAATCATCTGAAACTTATTAACAAACTGATTAAACATGATTAGGAATAGTAATGAGTGATTATAAGAAGTAATGAAATCACAATCAATGATTTTTTTTTAATATTTCAGACACGGTGATTTTCTGATGCAGGGATGTTGACTCGAGTTATTCCACGTGACTCAAGTTTGTTTTAAGCGCCAGATGCTCTCTGTTTGAATTCTAACTCGAGTTGTCATATGTGACTTGAGTTGCACAAATGTCATTTCCTTTCTATCTGCGAGTAACTCGAGTTATCCTTCGTGACTCGAGTTGCCAAGGTGACTGATTGCTCTCTGTGTTTTTGAGTGACTCAAGTTGGTGGACTTGACTCGAGTTATGTTTGTGCGCCAACATTCTGATTGCTTTCTGTCTAAATGATGACTTGAGTTATCTTGTCTGACTCGAGTTAAACTAGTCCATTCACTTATTCTTGCTAGCATTGTCATTGATCCTCAATTCGAGCTTTTGATCAACTGAAACTTGCTCACAAAGATTATTAATAACATTGAGAAGCATAGCAAGTAGTAATCAATTGATAACAATAATTTCAGAATTCTCAGAGACGTTGTGAACAGTGCTCTGCTACTTGGTTGATTCGAGTTGAAATCTCTTCTCAATATTCATTCTTCTCTATCTGCCTCTTTGATTGACGTTGACTCAAGTTTCCAGTCCTAACTTGAGTTATCCAAGTCTAGTTAACAATTCAATCCAAACTCATTGTATGTTGAGTGTTTTTGAACCACTTTGAACTGACTGTAACTTTCGAAGGTCATATCTCCATGGTCTAAACTCCATTTTGGCTGGTTCAAATCTTGATGGAAATAATTTTGAGTCTACTTTCAAATGGCACCAATTTCAGCTCAATCCGATTTGTAGTTTGTGAGTTACGCTCAAAACATCGAAGCTTGGTCAGCAGTGTGGCATGAATTTCAGTCCCAACTGCTACAATTCATAGCTCCTTGATCTGAATTCCTTTGGGCTTGAATTTTATATCAAAAGGATGTATTGCGAGTCTAGTTTCATATGCTACTGGTTTCACCTCAATCCGATCTCTGGCTTGGGAGATATCATCGAAATACCAGACCTTGTTCAGCTGAAACGCGAAACAGAGGTAAACAGAGTTGCTGAAATGCATTGTTAACTCAAGTTACTCCTATCCAGAAACATTGAAAACACTTTTTAACTCGAGTTACTCATACATGACTCGAGTTATACCAGTCCAGAAGCTCAGAAACACTGTAGCAAAGTGCTTGACTCGAGTTATGACTGCTTGACTCGAGTTAGATCATCCTAAAGCTCGTTTTTGCTTATTTTAACTTCAAATTGAGCCATTCCAACTTCCATTTGATCATGAAGACTTCTAGAATCAATCTTGGAACTTGTATAATGATATTCTCATTTCATTCATCAAGTTCTTTCTTCTTCCATCTCTCATCTTGATCATTCTTCATGATTTAGGTTGGAGTCATCATTCTCTACAATTTCAATATCTCCTTCTTGATTAATCTCTATAATTCAACTTAGATTAATCTACATTAAATACAGCAGATAGTCAATGTAGGAGATAACTATATTACTCAATCTTTTTACTTTTAATAATGATAAGCATATTTGTCATCATCAAAACTAAGCATAACTAACATCATTTATCCTCGAGATTAACACATATTCTATTCCTAGGGCTTTTATCTTCAAAGACATATTTACTTTAAAATAGAGATAAGTTATAAATATGATAAAGATAAAATATGCTCATTTATTAATAATAAAATAGTACAACGTAGAAAAAGATGCTAATATGTTCTTACAAATTGTCTCTAAGACTCCTAACTACTAACAGATTAATCTTCTTTCCTTAAGATAAGCACTTTGGAAAGGGTGAGGTTAACTTCGGGAGAATCAGTGTATCCAAAGACTTTTGTGGTACCAAATTTCAATCTTTTTAGTTTAGAAGGGGAATAAATACACACAGCAAGATTACTTCATAATCTCTTAAAAGCAATGCAAGGTCGCATTAGTTTAATGGTCAATATTGGTTTTTTTTTTTTAAAAAAAAAGTCTTATGTCTGTTAATAATGTGGTTGGAAAATATAGTACTAAATTTAAATTTTATATAGTTCACCAAAAAAAAGTTTAATTGTATATTACTGTATCGTTGGAAAATTGACACATATCAATTATCTGGAATCAGGTGAAATAGAGACAACCCTGTAACAGAGTTATGGGAGGCCTTCCTCTATTTTGCATTCAATTGTTGGAACAATGACAATATATATTGCAAAGGAGCACAAGAGACTTGAAATTTCAAATTTATCTACAATTAAATTGATTCAGTCATCACTGAAATTTCATCCGAGAAAAAAAAAAGATATTACTTGTTTACAAAAACAGTGTCATTGATATTCACTCGAGTAACAGTCAAACTGCACCAAGGAGAATTGGAAGATACCTCTTGCCTCTTAATATCCTTGATATTCTTGGGCTCATCAGAGAAATTAGCAACTGAAAATTTAGAATCTGAGCTCCTTGGCAAGAGGGAGACTCCACAAGAGTGTGTGTATTACATTGTTCTATAGCATTTTGATGTGTTCATAGCTCTTCTAAGAATATTTCTAAAGCAAGATTCACTTTAACCCTTCTATATATTTAGTTCTTGAATAGCATGACTTAAAAAAATATATGCATGTATACTACCACAAAAAAAAAAATAAAAAAATGCATGCAATGAATTATTATTACTCTTTTTTTTTTTTCAGAATTTGATCTAGTAGGCACGGTTAACAAATGTAGTTTAAAATTTTGTTGGAAAAAATAACTTTATAAACTTCAATAGAATACAACGAAACTTGTCAAGTAGTCTTCTCATTCCATTCATCTTTTATGGATTTCTTATGTTTTTTTTTTTTTTTGGTTTTTGCTAAGCATAGGGATCCTCCTATTCAAAGCACCATTGGGCACTAAACATGAATACATCTCTGTTAGGATTCAAATTTGATTCACTACATTGTGAGATGTTAGCCCTTTCCGCTAGACTCAACCCCTATTAGTTTTTTTTGTGTTTGTTGTTTCTAGAACTCATTTCCTTAAAAGGGCTCTCTGTTTTTTTTTTTGGGTACATTAAAAGGGCTCATTTTAAAATGACAATCATCGAGTCCGGATCCTCTCCCTATCATTTATCTCCTTATCCCTCATCAGCAGCAAATCGTGTCCGTCCAAATCTTGATCCAAGGGTCCAGAATGGTTTTTAAAAAAAACCGCATGCGGTTTTTTTTAAAACCATTCTGGGCCTTTAGATTAAGATTTGGACGGACAAGATGTGATTGTGAGGGATGGGGAAAGAGGGGCTGGGCAGAAAATTCTCTTTCGACAATCATCACCTACATGAAAAAGGGCCCCTTCAGATCTTAAGAGCAGATGAGTCATGAAGGAGGCCAATCCATAGAACACGAACCAATAATAATAAAAACACATTATACACCACAACTTGCTAAGAAGGGATATAACTATGTAGCGGATCTGACTATGGTCCCATTTAAACGCCAGCGTCCAAGATATGGGCCAAACCCATTACTTGTATCATGTATTCATCCCGCATGAGTTGCTGGATGCACTAGGTAGGAACCATGAATAATTGTTATTTAAAAAAAAAAAAAAAAGGAACCATGAATAGTTAGCCGACTATTGAGTCGAAATCTTGATGGCATAATACGAACGCCACCATGAGACACCGAGGTACCCCGATGTTTCATGAAAATGTGCTCATCACCAATCAGAACACCGTTAGATTGATGTGGATGGCATTGATTTATTTTATTTTATTTTTTCTATTTAAAATAATTTTTTATTTTAACACATGTAAAATTAAAAATAAAGATAATCTTATAAGTATAACACCTCATAAAAATGAATTTATCATTTTAAAAATTAAAAATTTTACATTTTAAATTTGGACGATTTAGATTAAATTGAAATGGTTGAGATTTCATCACAATGATGAGAAATTAGAATGCAGACCCTGTTAGAGGGCTTCATGTAAAGGATCTAAAACATGACACACAAAACATAGAAAAACTTAAAGCAAGCAAAAACCTGCAAATAAGAACCAGCGGAAGAGAACACAAGGTGTTGTACCTGTTATGCACTTTGTGGATTAGGGCCGAAGCTCAATGCAAATTGTGGCTGTTGTATGAATATGAAAAAATATGTGTCAAAGAGAGAGTTTTTCCTTTATGGTTCAAGAGTTATGTCTATTCTTATGTAATAGTACATTTGAAAGTTATGTCTATTCTATTCTCATGTGTAATATCTTGAATTTTAGACCCAGAGACTTGAGGATAAGCCTGTAACAAGAATTTCGAGAGATAGAATAGCTCTTGGGGACTATTTGATTTGGATATCCGAAATTGACCATTTGCATGTTTCTGAAACTGAATCTGCTTGAGTTATTCAAGCAAACCTCGAGGTTTGAGATGCAAACCTCAAGGTTTCTAGCCGTTACTGCAGATTCGAATTTGGGAAATCTAAAAAGAAGAAGAAGAAGAAGAAGAAACACAGAGAATTCCCAAGTTGGTTTGTATGGAGAATACTAAAAGACCACAACCCACACTCACCATATTTCAAAGCTCTCGCAATTAGCCCTCTTGACCATGCAACCAGGTTTACGGAATACAATGTCAATGATTACAAGTTATGCACAATTTGACGAGATCAAGGATTGCTCACCCAAAACTCAGGTGTTTATGACACTTTTGGTACAAGGAGTTATGAGAAAAGCAGTGACGACAATGTGTAGTTCAAGATGCCTCTTATTATGGAAAGCTTCTTGATGTCTTTGAACTAAATTACCAAGGTTGTTTCACTGTGACACTATTCAAGTGTTTGTGGGCAACTATGACAACTTACCGGGGATTCACAGCTAATAACTTTGGCATCACATTAGTAAATTTCTCTCGGCTAATTCACACTAGTCAATCTCAAGATGATGAGCCATCTATTCTTACCTCAGAGACACATCATGTCTATTATGTTGAGGATGAGAGGTCCAAAGATTGAAATATGATGTTTCACTTAAAGCCTCAAGACCTTTATGACATAGGCGATGGTGATAACATCACATATGAGAGTGAGCTGTTCCAGCTCTCCAATTTTGAAAACTTCTTCCCTAAAGGCAATGACAATTTACCTATAGTTTGGTGCATTTTTATAAGTTATGCTTTATTATCATTTAATTTAAGTTTAATTTTTGTACAAACATATTAAAGTCACAACTAACAATTTCTCCACAGATTTTCTGTAAGGATGACAACAAAGATTGATCTAAAAAATTATACTTCTGTTATTGTCAACCTCTATATTTTTTTATAAGAAAAAGTCAACAAATTATTGTAGCAGTTTTAGAAGAAAAACCAAACTGCTACAAAAAGTTAAACCGCTACAAATAACGTCACATAAACCACTACAAACATTGTCACATTAACCGCTAGAAGTGTTATACAAATATTCCTATAAATATACCTACCACACCTTATTTCACACACTCCCTTACTTCTTCCCACCCACCTTCTCTCTAGTTTTCTCTCATCCATCAACATTTTCTGGAGAGGTTAAGTGTTGAGCAAGTTGATCAAATATAGTAAATATTTTTCTAAAAATCTTTGATTTCAAATTTTTTTCCTTCCTATAATACTGATACAAATTATTTTTTATCCAAAACTTAACATTCCTTCTATCATCATCAACATTCATTTTATAATCAAATATCATCTAGCGGACAACATAATAAATTCATATTATCTATACATTCTCAGCATTATACCCATATAGTATCCATAATCAAATATCACCTACCATTATCATTTTTTAAATATTAACTATTATCATTTAAATTGTCACTTAAATAATAAAACAACGTAAAAATGGATTCAAATTAAGGTTTTTTTTTTTGTTTAAAAACAATTTATATTTTGTAGCCGTTTTAGAATCGCTACAAATTATGATCAATATTTTTGACGCAATTTTTTAAAATTTCATCCAAAATATTTAGCAGTTGCCTTACCCCCTCAATAATACTGGAGGTTGGTGCTATAGAATTCAATTATCCAGTATTGTGATGTTTTCGCAGCAAGTGTTACTTTATTATTTTAAGGTTCACGGTGCTGAGCTTCGGACTGAAAGGATCTTTCATTCTGATCCTCCTCTTGTGTTTCAGTTTGTCCCCTATCTTCATTTTGTTTGACTCTTATCTCATGCAATTCTTCCCGAATCTCATTCATTAGACCCTGGTGTTCATTTAGCATTCCCAATATCTACTGCATTAGGTTTGGCTCACACGCTTGTTCACACTCGACATTTCTACCGTACCTCTGGTCCTTACCACCCCTAAATAATGTTATAATACAACAAAGAAGAGGTAGATATTAACACAAAGGTATATTAGTCGTTTCATAATATTTTAGATATATCAGTACTTCAAAGGTATCATACATTTCATTTACAGTAGCTACGCAAAATGTTTAACATTCATCCAACAGACTATTACATAACATGATCCTACCATTCATTACTCAACTTTACCTAAATGACTTGTCAAGGGGTCACCTATCATTATATTTCCTTGTACTTAGCAAGCTTAACCTAAGTACATTACCAAAAGATATAGATGCGAGCTTCCAACTACAACCCAGTACTGATACCTTCTACCACCCCTGACCTAGGAAGTCGTGCCACACATCTTCGGCGCCAAAAGACAAAGTATAGATAGTCTATTGGGACCTATACATGTACTTATCCACGTACTTCTAAATATGCCTCATAAAAACGGACGCGGCTGAGGTCCTCTTCTCGTAAGGATCGCTGCTGTCCTCTTCTCCCATGCGGTGCTGTTTTGGTGCATAATAGGTAAGGTGATCTCTCTTTTTTTTTACTACTAGCAGGTACTAAAAAATTATTTCAGGATATTGATTGGTACTGAAAAATACTAACAGGTACTTCATAATCTCGAAAAATTATTTTAAGATGTTGAAAAATAGTTCAGGGTACAAACTGATACTCAAAAGATACTTCAGGATGCTGACTGGGGATACTGGTTGGTACTAAAAAAAATACTTTATGATCTTGAAAAATTATTTTAGGATTTTAGGATATATATTCAGAGAATATATATCCTAAAATAATTTTTCAAAATCATAAAATATTTTTTAAGTACCAGCCAGTATCCCCAGCCAGCATCCTGAGGTATCTTTTGAGTATCAGTCTGTACCCTGAAATATTTTTTAACATCTTAAAATAATTTTTCAAGATCATTAAGTATTTTTTAGTACTAATCAGTATCCTAAAATAATTTTTTTAGTACCTGCTAGTAGTTTAAAAAAAGAAAGAAAGAAAGAAAGAGAGATCACCTTACCTATTAAGTGCCAAAACGGCCCCGTATGAGAGAAGAGGACAGCAACGATCCTTAAGAGAAGAGGACCTGAGCCGCGTCCCATAAAAACAGAGAAGTCTTGATTCAGCCGTCTTCCATGATCATGTTCTTCTTCCCGTTCCAGAACACAGTCTCTGGTAAGAAATACAATATAGTCCATATCCAGATGCTATTTGGATAGTGTAAACCAAAAGTTTCTCGATCCCATTATCACATCTTTATGTGTTCCAGATATGGGGCGTATTGTACTATAGGGGTGTCCTCGTTAAGGGTAGCCAGCTCATATATGTTCTGGATAATATCCCGTAACATATGGTTCGGGTACAAATCATATCTTACTACTACAGTTTCAGCCTTGGAACTAGAAGCAACCTCTGGTACTGATGGTACTTGCAGTTGTTCAGTATCTCCTATCGATGAATAGAGCTGTCAAACCAGGCCATCCCGATTCGTCGACAAGGCCAAAAAACACATATGTTAAACAGCCCGCACAGGCCAAAAAATTATATAACCTTAATGGTTAGGGCCAGGCTGTGGGCCAAAAATCATTTTTTAAAAAAATGTGTGTTGGTTTTATTAAAATACTTCTTTTAAATATTTGCATTAAAATTGAGAAAAGAGTATCTCCATAAGAACTACTCCTTAAAGAATTAAAAGTTATCAATAGTTAAAAGAAAAATTATAAATATGATATAGGACAAAATTAATTAACACAACAAAATCAAATTACAACTAGCTTTTATATTAAAAATAGAAGAAGGCATTATATATTGATTACTATTTTCATATATGATACAAATACATTTAAATTAATTTATCAAAATTTTTATGTTGTTTTGATACAAATATAGCTATGAAGTTTTCCAAGAATGAAAGATTGAGACTGCTTGAGCATGCACGGATCTATTTGTTTTCTATGTTTTAACTAATACTCCCTCCTGTCCTAATTATAGGAACACATTTTGAAGTTGGTTTTGGTCCTAATTATAAAACTAAGTTTTAACTTTTTATCAATTTCTTCTTAAAATATCCCTATTGATACTTCCTCACTTATAAGTAAAGACAATAATAATTAGTCATAAGTACCTAAATAATGTAAGTAATATAATAAATCATAAATGAAAAAGAAATTCATTTGTGGTGATTTTATTTGAATAAAATAATAATCCAAGTTTTCCTAAAAGTGTTTCGAAACAAGGTATAACAAATTTTTTCCGCAAGGATTTTGCAATAAAAAAATTTCTTAACCGTATTAAATCATGATTGCAATAATAAACACAAGCATTGAAGGCGTTACATTCCAACGGCAGTTAAGGAAAATGAACATATTCACTTTTTGTAACACCTACTGAGCAACTCCTCGACCTACAAAAATAAAAAATAAAAAATCTCCCGAACGTCACTTTTCAAAAAATCTCTCTTTTGATCATTCTAAATTTTAAGCAGGGGTATTTTCGAAAAATAATTATAATTAACTAATTTAACTTATCCCCTTAATCTTTCTAAATTCTAGTAAATAGTTTTTATAATTAGTACCAAAGGGAGTAATAATTAGTTTATATATATTGTTTTATTATTATTATCATTATTATTATGTGTATACAAAATGTCGTCTTTTATAAGTGACAAAGTGAAAATCAAAGAAGGAAGCATAGGTTGTGTGTATCAGTATGTATTTATATTAGAAAGGAATGAGAGTTTTTGGCCCTATGGTTGGCCCTATCATAACCTAAGAGGAGTGGGTTATTTTGGGCTAGGGTAAAAAATAACCTCATCACATGGGGGCTAAAAATGGGGCTTAATGGGCTGGACCCCACTTTGACAGCTCTACTGATGAACTACTAGACTTTGCTAGTCTAGGGTGAGGTCCATATATTGGTCTCAGTATTATTCACTTTATGGCAATATACTTTAACTTAGCACTATCTGGCAAGCAAAGATGTACTATTTAGCACCAAGCACTCAGGTAGTGCAGTGGTATGACGCTGGCCTATCCAGCCTTTGTATCAGGGTTCGACCCTGTCCGGGACCATTAGGTCCCCAATTCCAAAAAAAAAGATGTACTATTTAGCGCTCTCTAGATTTAGGCTAATTAACCGATTCAAAGGATTCGCTTCTTTGATATCACCAACTTCTCATTTCCCATTAACACATAACCAAGACTATATTAGTACATGATGAGCACAATTTATGTTATATTTTCCTTGTATTTTATGACTGAATTGTATGGTAAATGCGAGTTTAACTGCAATCAAGCTAAGCAAAAATGCATTAATTCATAATACAGGGAACTGAAAGATAAAAACCATTTACATCCTAATCATGTGCTAAGAAAAGAACAAGTTACGAGGTTTTATGAGAAGAATGTATAGCAAAGCTGATACTATGCTATAGCAACATGACAACGTATCAAAGTGCAATACCAAACATCCCTGACACTATAACAAAGTAAAGGACGCAATGCTATGCGGCATATGTTCTAATCTTTTGTCAAGGTTATTTCAGGAAATATAGTGAAGGTCGAGAACGACAGGCAGATTGCTGACGTAACTGAATAGAAGATGCGGAGGATGGAAACTAAAAGATTGAAGAATACCGTAGGATCAGCAGAATCAATCTGCTAAGATTGTAAAGAAAGATACAATGGATCTCAGCATATTAGGAAAGGCCCAGCTCGCTGGAACTTACGCCACAAGAAAGCCTGATTATATAAGGAAACAGCAAGCCAACCCTAAGGAGGTCGAGTCGTCGACAGTCTAATCCAATTCACATTCAGCTAAACTCGAAAGAAGAGAGAGAATTCACAAGGCACGAGAGCTCCAGGAGAACCCAGCATCCTTCCTTGCAGTAAGACGAGGAGAAGAAGACGTGGAGTGGTGATGTGACAGGGCTTTTTCCATGTTGTCAAAACTTCATCAAGCTTTTTGTTTTCTTTCAATTTAAAATTTTGATCATGGGTCATTCTGTTGTTATCTGTTTTGCGTTTCCCTCGTCAGTTATGAACTAAATTTCCTATGGCTGAGTGAGGATGATTCCTTAAGTTTGGAATGAACCCAGTTGCTAGTTCTTAATTCAATATATTCAGTTTGCTTATCAGTGAATTAATTTCCTTGTCGATTAGCAGAAGCTAAGGGCTAGATTAATGGCATCGGTTTACTGGAAGGGAGCCGGGGTTAGACCTCTGAGAAACAGTGATTGCTAAGCAGGCTGGTGCAAGGCTTGACCTATTATTGTAGGCTTCAGGAATGGGTCTACCGCTCATAACCATAACACTTTGTTTTGTAATGTAGATCTAACTAGAAAATTACCATAGGCATATGGAAGGAGTAAAGTTAGCATTAGATGTATCGGACGCGGAAGCTTTGATAGACTATAGTGGTGGGTTAACTGAATAGCGTTGTAGTTAGTAGCTATGCTGTAGCATTGCGGAAGCTGTGCAGTATAGATGCTATAGCAATAGGTAAAGCAACTGGGGGATTGATATGCTTATGGATGATTCTGAGTTCAGTCTAATTTCATACTGATATCTTCTTACGACTACTATACTCTGTTTACTTTTGTTTGTTATTTAGCGTAACCACAAAACCTCTCAAACCAATCAGATTTACTTTATGTTTCACACAACTATCATAGCATTTGAGCGTTACTTCCTGGTATCTCAGTCTCTGTGGGACGATACTCTACTTACACTTTATTACTTGTTTGACTGGTTCACTTGCCATTAAGGAAATCGACCAACAGTACACTATTTTGATATTGCCCAAAACCACTCTCTGATATCACAAATGTCATACCCCTCAATAATACATCATGTATTAGAGTAACATAGTGCAACACAATGGGCAAAACAGAAATATCATAATATATTGATATTTAAATTGCTTGGTTTACATAAAAGGGGTATCCCATAGGATTTTTACATAACTATATAGTAATCTAGAATATAGCGGTTTCATAAGAATACAAGCCAAAATGGCAATGAAAAGACTACAACTATAGATATGTAACCCTAACTAATGACCAAGCTACAACCATCAATTGCCCGTGTCTGTTGCCTTTTCATTAGAGCCATGTCTACTGCTTTACTCATGCCCTAATCTTAGGGAAATGTTTGAGCTTCAAATGAATCACAGAGTAACAATTAATCTCATATATAAAGTATAGATATAATACATGACAGTTAACCACAAACAGAAAACAGTCTACAACAACACATACAACATTCAAGGATCAGTCATCATATATCACACTGTTGGTCATTTTCCTTGTGGCAAGTCAATAGTTGAACAAGTAATAAAGAGTAAGCAGACTTATTGTCCCACAAAGACTGTTGGTACCAAAGATGATGCCGGTTTCCTGTGACAATTGTGTCTAATATAAGTATGGTTGGTTGTTTGTTTTGGCTATTACTAATGACAAATAGGTAAATAAATGATCAGAAGTCAGAAGAAAGATATCAGTTTAAAAGTAGGCTGAGTTTGGATTTCCTCCTAAGTCGCATTATTTCCCCAGTTTGCATGCAACGTATTGCTATAGCAATTTTGCTGCACAGCTTCCACAAAACTACCTTTCACAACGTTATTCAACTAATCCACCACTATTCTATACAGAAGTGTTCACATTCTATCAGTACAGTCCTTGCTTTACTTCTCCCATATTCTTATGGTGATTTTTCAGTTTAGACTATTGGTTTTAACCTAGGTGTTTCGGTTATAAGCGATAGACCCATTCATGTAGCCTATAATTTAGGTCGAGCCCTGCACAAACTCGCCTAGCAAACATTGTTTAACAGAGATCTAACTTCGACTCTTGACTGGTAAGCTGAGACCACTGATCTAGCCCTTAGCGACCGTTAACCGACTAATGTTAAATTACTGTTAAACAAACTGAATGTATTAAATAAAGAACTTAGCAAATTGGGTTCATTCTACAATATAGAAATCCATCCTCATTCAGCCAATGGAAGTTTAGTTCATGACTAATGAGGTAAACACAAAATAGAGCAAAGCAAAACAGCCTATGGAAAGGTTTACGAAAATAAAATAAAAGTAGAAAACATAGAAGCTCGTCGAAATGGTCGACGGCATAAGGAGTGTCCTATCACGCGACGTCTCTATGTCTTATACAATTCATCTAACTCAAGGGAAGAGTTGGGTTTCTTCTACAGTTCTCTCATTCCTTCGATGCGAGTTCAATCAGATTGGAATTGTACTAACTGCTCTGACTCTCATGACTTCTATGACCTCTTTAGGTCTAGCTGTGCTCTCCTCTTATAGTTAGGGCCTTCCAAACCTGTTAGGTCCAAATCCCTAGATTCGGTTGATTGATCCTTTTTTTAATACTGCGAGATTCTTCAAATCTTTCCTTTGATTCTCTTCTAAACGTCCTTTTGGATGACCTATATTAATTTCCTGCAAACTCTAGGGAAAAAGTTAGAGTAACGCAGCGCATAACTCTATATCACTTCCAATGCTACAACATATGGTCGCATTGTATTGCTAGTACAGATGTGAGCATACCATATGTTGTAACATTATATCAGCTTTGTTATGTGCTTTTATGGTAAACATAAAGTGGCCCTTTTCTTATGCACATGAGCAAGATAATGATGTGGATGCAATAATTTGTAGAATCTATCCTCTATTTCTCTATGTGCATAAATTCTCACACATTTTTTCAAATAACATACAAATGAGCTCAGATTCATCATTCAAAATAGTCAAACACATAAGGAAAATATGGTATAAATATGACTCATCATACACGCAGCAATGAATGCAAATGAAAGATCACAAGCAATGTTGTTTGCATACGTAGGACTCAACTTGTCTTGGGGTACAGTGTTGGGCATACAATTAGCAATAACCTACATCATTTGTATGCAAAGTAGGCTTCATGACTTAAGGACCACGATCCACTAGGCCCTACTGCCTTACATGTGTTCAGAACACAATCACAATCATGGTTCAAACAAGCTTATGCGGTCATACAGTGTATGTGAGAGTTAGAGTTACTACTTGATTGCTTATCCAATCTTCGACTTGGCTCTGAGTCCTTTAATTGCTTCAGGCAACCGTAGGTTCCTATAATTGTACATTGCAGACAACAGGTCATTACCTACTCAAGTTCTTAACATTCCTATACATTAGCATCAACTATCATATTATACTCAATCATAAAACTAAAAGGTATATACCAACTCCAAGAACATTATCTTAACCCTTGAAGGTTAAATTAATTACCATTGCCCTTTACTTTCATCATTTTCACATCTTGACCAAAACTGCTAAACTTTTCAATTAACTTTGAAAATTCATATCTTATTTTATCAGTGCCCAATTAGCCAATTAGAGTGATTCCAAAGGCTATATAATCATTTTCTAGTTTATTTTCAAATAAAAATACTTCCAACAACCATACACATGCATATTGTTCCAGTTTCAATTAAACAGTACACACTATCCAGAATGACATCCCAGATTCAATGATCAACTTCAAAAATTCATATCACAACATACTCAAATCCAAATAAAGCACATGACCTATCATATTAAATCTTGATAAGTCTACTTTAAATCTAAGAAATTCCATAGCCGTTGAACACCATTTACTCTCCTAAAATCACGTCATTAGTTGACTACCACGCAAGAAAACAACACTGATGGAATTAGGGTTTTAGTACAATTCAATTCAAATGCTTCCAAATTCACTTCCTAACCTTTACCCCATACAATTTTCCATTTTAAACACATTGGAAGCATCAAAATTTTCAAAATCCCACTGCTTCTACATGTTTTGTTTTGGCCAAAATTAGGGTTAGGGAGAGACCAAATTGTTTTCCAAGTTTCCATTCTAATAACACCATGGTTCGTCCCTAAATCACCTTCTGGCTTATATTTTAGGCCTTAATCATACCTAAACCCATTTTTAGAAATTTGGACAAAACCTCTAGTTAAAGTTTAAGTCTTCCAAATTCACAAGAAAGCAAGAAGAAGGCATGACAACCACCAACAAGTTCAAGAACAACACCAATAGGGTTAGATACACCTCTTACCTTAGATTTGGTTCGTGTTCTTGCAACTTTTCCTTCTTCTTGACCACTTAAGGTTTTGGCCTTCTTACTAAAATGCCACACAAAAAAAATCTTTTAGAGCCTAGAAGTTGTCACAAGAAGAGGAGTAGAAGAGATGATGATCATGGCATGCTTACTCACCGCTTTTCTTCTTCCTCTTCTCTTCTCTATTTTCGGCTACCTTCCTCTTGGTGTGCCTTTGGTGCTTGAACAAACTTTAATGCTTGAAAGAGAAGTCTAGAGTGTCTTGAAATAGATTGAAGAGCAACTACATGGGCCTTCCATGCTCATAATTGACTTTGGACCCTCTCTTTTCTCTCTCTCTCTCTCTCTCTCTCTCTCTCTCTCTCTTTTAATTTTAACACGTGCTTGAATCCTTGTAATCTTGCTCTTGGCCACTAGGCCAAAATCTGTGGCTCATTTGGGAGGCTTGATGATCACACATGTTGACTTATTTACACATGTTCATATGATAATTAGATATTCAATCTTGTTAGTTAGGTGTAACATGTGGCAACAAATAATGCAAGAAGAGATAATTGGTGGCAATTTGACAATAGGGAATGATCATCAATAAAATTCCAATTGGCCTCATTCCTTTTTTTTTTCAAAATTATGGCTCAAATAAATTAATTGGATGTTAGTCCCATGCAATTCACTTTGATGTAAACATGTGTCCCAAAATTTAGGGTTTGGGAAAATCAAGCACTTGACCAAACTTCCCTGCTTCATTATTGTGCAATAAATTTAGATAAAGTAAATTCAGGATATTACAACGGTTCCATAACTGCTACAAACATTTTACTATAACTGCTATAAATTTTAATTCAAATTAGCCTTAAAATTTGGCATCATTTTTAAAATTTGATCCAATATTGTAGTGGTTTTACAACTACAACAAACTTTCGCCGCCAATTTTTTAAAATTTGTGGTTGTAGTTAGTAGCAGTTTGATAACCACTAAAGAGTTGTTGTGCCGTCATTTGTAGCGATTCTTTAACAGCTACAAAATCTTTATACAATCCGTTATCTCGATCTCATCTTGTAGCAATTTTGTAAAATCGCTACTATTATGTTTTATTACATGAGTAGCGTTTTTTTAAACCGTACTTAATAGTCACTTTTGGACCTAACAGAGAATTTGCCTCTTAATGCTTCAAGGAACTTAGAAAGATAATAACTTAGTCTAGGAAAATTCCAGTGAGGTGATTCTAGTTCCTATTTAAAGCTCTGAACCCTACTTTAAAGGAAAAATAATTACAATATCAAATTATGACTGTAGCCTTGCGTAATTTGTAGAAATGGTTACTGCCCAATTCTAGAAAACAGAGTCTTCCTTGTTTGTCTGTCTAAAGTTGGAAAATTCATAACTTTCACTATTGACCTCCGATTAAATTTTTCCAAGATTCATTTTAAAGCTTAAGATGTGTATTGAATGACCACCAAATGCCAAGGCCAGAAGAGACCGTTTGCCCTAGTTTAACCTCATATTAAATCAATGCTTCAATTTCCAAAATCTCATTTTCAATAAAATGGGACAACACCCCTTTTAATAATGTACTAAAATTTTTCTAACTTTACAAACATCTACTAAATCATCATTTAGGTGTCTCTTACCATAGTTTAAGCATCTAAAATTATGATTCAATAAAGGAAAGGATGAATCAATACTTCATAACCAATTTTCCAACTTCATAACCTATCTAACACTAAGGATCATATCTGCAACATAATCCTTATAAATCTCAGGTCTTTGAAATTCATCTTCAAAACACTGACTTAATCTAATTTAGGAAATTTTTGACAGCCAAACACATGCACAACACTACCTTTTTAAGTCTGGAATTTTTTTAGCTGCTAAGAATAATGATGAAACCTTTATTTAAGAGTCACTAAGCATGGTTTGCCATCTAAAAGAATTATGCAACACTTGGACACATTAAAACATTGAGTTCAAATCAATTTCCATTGTAGCTATCTTCCTATATTCAAAACAACCTAAATCATGTTATACAGACGGCATAGAGACTCTTACTCTTGCAGAATTTTCAGAACTCTTTAAGGTGCAGAAAAATTTGCCAACTTAACATGTCAATTTAGTCATTCTAATGAAACCTTAAACATACTTAAACAATCCAAATAGTAAGTTCCTTATCAACTTCCAACTTCAAAAGTTCAATCCACCAAGCCACATATTCACTCTCATACATCATATCATCTTCCTTATCCTGAAACTATTTTTCCAGCTTTGAAAATCATCATTCCAGCACTATAACAATACTTTTTACCCTTAAAATAGTCTCTAAACATTTAAAAAACACAAACAACAAGTCTTCAATAAATTTTCAGCTTCTCTATTCCAATTTCAGCACACTAAACACATATATCTCTCACATACCACACTTACACTTCACATACTTTATCATTTAAATTTTATTTCACATTTAATAAGCATCCAAATCAGCTTTTAGCTTTCAAAAAGTTCAGATAACAGCATATTATGCTCTAGAAAAATATTTCCTATTCATAAAATCCATAATTTAATCCTTTATACCATTCAAATAATATCTCTACAGAAGCTTTGACAATTAAAGCTCAAATCATAAGGTTTAAACCTTCATCTTAAAGCCTCTAAACATGATTGAAACTTCTACAACAGCAATTCATCACTTAGAAACATAAACCAACCAGTTCAAATCACTTTTCAACATCTAAGTGTTTCTGTAAGGTTTTCATAAAAGGGAACACACATACTACCTTTGTACAAGCTAAGCATATTCAAAAATCACAACACAAGGCCAAGCAAACACATGCAACTCCAATTATAATGACTATAAGCTTTAATCTTCCTTTAGGCACTACCTAGAACTCCCAATCGTTGGTTTTTCCCTATTTCTGCAACATATTCAATCACTCTTCTCACTCCCAAACTAACCCTAACTAAAAAGTCTAGAGATGAGAGGAGGCTTAAGGGGATTACCTTATTCAGATTGTAGTATTACATGTGGGTTCCAAGATTTCTTCTTCTTTCTTTGAAGTTCGCTAGCTCTCTCTCACTTGGCTCTCTTTCTCACCCTCTCTAACTCTTCTCTATTTTTGTTTCAGATGCCTGGCCGAAATGAAGGATGGTTGAAGAGGTGTGTGTTCGTGGGTGCATATGTATATGTCGTGTGAGAGGAGGAATGAGTGTGGGTGGTAAAAAGACCACTTTGCCACTCCTACAAGTCTTTTATTTGTAACTTAGTCCTTTGCTCATTTAATTGCAAACATTAGATAGGTGTTTAAAATTAATCCTTAATACCATATAAGGATTTTCTTCCTCAATTAGCTTCTTCAGGCCATAAAATATGAACTCTAAAATTTCTATGTCAAAAATTATCTTCTAACTATTTTCCCTTCAATTTTCGAAAAATTTAGGCCCTAAATTCTAGAAAATGGCTTTAAAATTATTTAGGCCAATTTTTTCATAATTAATCCCTTTTTAATATTTCTAGATCCTCAAAATAACATTTCTTAATTTTCCCCTATATTTTCAAGGTCCAAAATAATATTTAATAATTATCATGATAATCTTAAGACTTTTGACTTCTATTGGCTCAACAATCTACTTATCTCAGTCTTATCTCTAAACTTCTAGTCCCTAAATTTACCTAGGATTTATCACATTACTCAAATTGTCACTCAAGTTATCTGTTTTTCAACTTCTAGTGACTTGTAGTGATGAATTCTTTGTCACTAGAGTGGTCACTCAAGTGATGCAAAAAATTTTACAAAGCAAAGATTTTTTCTTGTTCAGTTTTTTTTCATTAATCAAATCATATGCAAAACCTTTCTAAGCTTTATTATTATCAAAAGGGATAAGGGTCTTAAATGCCATGGAAGTTTTCGTTTAGGAGCACTGGTAAGACAGAAGTTTTTTTGGGCCCAAAAATGCCACGGAAGTTTTCGCTGAGGAGCAATTTTGCCCCAGAAGTTTTCGCTGAGGAGCAATTTTGCCCAGGAAGTTTTCACTAAGGAGCAATTTTGCCCTTTTGTCCCCAAATATTAAATTTGACTATTAAATCAGTCAAAGACCACACATGTTATGCCTTAAAAAGGTCAAACTTGGAGCCAGAGAAGGAGATCCTTGAGATGTTGAGTTCAAGATGGCCATAATTTGTGAAGCCGAACTGGTCAAAAGGACTGAAAGGTCGACTGTCACAAAACCCAAACGAAGTATCACTTATGATCTAAGCAAATGATTAGTTTATACAAACGTAAATATTATCACTATTGATTTGTTTTACTGAACCAATTTTTGGAACAATTCATTTCTCGTTTTGCTTTTCATTTGTGTTTTGTGACAGACCTTTCAGTCCCTTTGACCAGTTCGACTTGACAAATTCTGGCCGCCTTGATATCAACATCTGAAGAATCTCCTTCTCTGACTCCAAGTTCGACTTTTTCAATGCATGACATGTGTGGTCTTGATTGATTTAATAGTCAAATTTAATATTTGGGGACAAAAGGGCAAAATTGCTAGGAAAATTGCTACTTTTGTAAATTTCCGGGGCAAAATTGCTCCTTAGTGAAAACTTCCGAGGCAAAATTGCTCCTTAACGAAAACTTCCGTGGCAAAAATGATACTTCCGAGGCAAAATTGATACTTCCTATGAACTTCCGTGGTATTTTTGGTCCAAAAAAACCTTCTGTCTTACCAGTGCTCCTGAGCGAAAACTTCCATGGCATTTAAGACCCTTATCTCTTATCAAAATATAGGATCTAACATTCTTCCCATTTTTTATGATGACAAAAGTTATGAATTTTGAAAGCTAGTTCCAATAATAGTATTTTGAACAGAAATAACATAAGAGAGAAAACACAAGTCAAAATAGCATATCATTCATGCTAGAAACATATTCATAACTTATGAATATGAACATGAAATACAAAATACTAAAAAACATATGACTCTATGATGTAGCAGCAATGTCATCACCATCAATATCACTCTTCTTCACCCTCTGTTTAACATCATAAAAAAGGGAGTGTGCAGGGGAAGATGGTCTAGATCAGAGTGAAGCATTGGCTAGCTGAGAGGATGGGTTTACGGTGGTAAGAAGATTAGCTTGTATAGGAGAAGAGGCATCATCAATGTTATCCCCCTCCTTGTGAGCAAAGGTGGGGAAATCAGATGGACATACTTTAGCAAGTAAAGAGCAAGAATTCTTATTGGATCTTGAGGGTCAGGCACTTAGATGAGGATATATTGTGGTGGTATTGGAGGATGAGAAGGCTCATATACTTCAATATCTTCACCATTCTTCTCGATGTCTTGAGCCTCAAAATTATCAGAGTGATCCGAGTCTGCATAAACATCTAAAATTATTTTTTAGAGTTCATATAGGGGTAGTGAATGAGTTAACAAAGAGCTCGAGGTAGTCGTGTCTCATCTTCCCACGAAGATGTGTTTGAGTTTGAGTTCGAGTCTGAACCTAGTAGACTAGGAAGAGCCTTTGATTTTCCCTTTCGCTCCAGAGTGGTGGTTTTGTCTTTGATTGGGTTGCTATTTTTTCTTGGATCGTAACACCCTTAGCTTTTGGTTGTGATTCATGAGGGGCTTGATCTAGAACCTTTGGTCGTGAGTGATTCTTCGGTTTCGGCTTCAAAGTTGACGATTTCTTTTGCTTTTTAATTGAAGAAGGTGGTGGAAACTCATATGACTGTTTCTCTTGTCGAAATGGTACGGGATCTAAAATGAAAGGACTATAGGCCTGCTGAAGTGGGATAGGCTTATCGACAGTAATGTCGACTAGTGTGGATGAAGTAGGATCAGTCATAGAGAATTGAATATTGCTTGGAGAGCGCTCAGTGGTTAGATGAAAAGGCAACAAACATTGGAGTGGATCAAATAGCTGTGAAGGAGCTAGGTAGCAGAGTATCAATTTTCTCGTGGAGAGATTAAAAAAAAAAAAGATTAGCAATATCAAACATCGCTATAGTTTGGGCCTCCGATGTGCTACTACTACTTTGTGATGCTCATTCATGATATTACACATCTTGCCCATCTTTTCATTGATATGATATACAAACTCAACATTTGTGTTTTCCAGATCTATATGAAATCCCTAAAGCATTTCCTTCAGATACATCTTAATAGTGGAACCTAGGAAGGAAGGTGCATTGGATGTGATCGAAGCTGAGGATTGAGTATAATCCATTTTTGTAGCCTTAGAGTCTGGTGTCTTCCACTTTTTAAGAATGGTGACCAATGCATGCCTCAATGGAAGATTAATGCCAAGCTTCTCAATTTGATTCCTCCAAACTGGTAGTTGTCTCTCTATAGGCTCATTCGACTCTAAGTACCAGATCTTGGTTTTGAACATAAGTGACATTAGCTCAAGATAAGGCATAGGTGTAGTCTTGGTGCTTGAATACCTATACCTTTTAATCTCATAGAAGATCAAGGCCACCAAATTCCGTTCTTCTTTTCTTAGCAGTGAAGACATAAGTCCATAATCTCTGTTAATGATGTGAGTGAAGTTGTTGGACTTGTTCATGACGGCCCTCGAGTAAATACATAAAAGAACCTTTTGATGATAACACATATCACTCAGTTTGAAGGTCAGTGGTCTTACTCGTTCACTAAGCCTCAAAATGCTAAATATCTGATTGGGGTTTAGCTATGTTGGAGCATCCTTCAGTGGCTTCTTAATTCCAAGCTATTTGTTGATCCTTAAGGCTGAGATAAGGAATTTTTTGCCTTTAACAATCGTCTCGAGCTCTTCTTCCATTACAAATCAGAGCCACCCTCCGAGCAATCCTCATTTAGTTCAAGATTGCAGTAGAAATTCCTAACTATCTTTGGACTGTAAGGTAAGTTTACAAAGAGCCAAGGCATGTAATGTCCAAGATACTTGGATAAATCTAATTTAATTGCTTCAAACAAAGTACTCAAGTTTACTTAGAACATCATACAAATTTTACGTCTGCCATAGTGTTCAGTGTTCAGTGACTCGGTTGCGAGGAAGCTAGTAGGTGCCATTGTGATGTCTTCTTCCTCTTCTTTTTGTTATTCATTTTCTCCTCTTTTTCCTCTATTTCATGAGAAGCTTCCGGTTGAGTGGGTACCAAAGATTGTTCCTCTTGGCATCTATGTCCTTACCTCAACATGGTAGGGAATTTAGTGGTCATTGCTTCCTCAAGCATATTGGCCATTATCCTAGAGATCCTGGCATTGTATATGGCCTTTTGCCGATCTCTTTCAGTCCACGAAGGTGTGTTTGAGTTTGAGTCCAAGTCCGAACTCGGTGGACTGGGAGTAGTCTTTGAGTTTCCCTTTCCCTCTAGAAAGGTGGATTTTGTCTTTGATCAAGTTGCTATTGGATCTTGGATCACAACAGCTTGATCTAGAACCTTTGGCTGAGAGGGATTCTTTGTTTTTGGTTTCAGAATTGATGATTTCTTTTGCTTTTTAGTTGGAGGAGGTGATGGTGGAGACTTGGATGACTTTTTCTCTTGCCCAATAATAGTCTTGTTATTTTTTTGTAAGTCTTCAGAGTGACATCTTAAAATAAATTTAAATAACATTAATGATTAATTAATTAATATTATTATATTATATTATATTTCTAAATCTCTATTGTATGAGGCACGCTTCACAACATTGGCGCAGTACTTTCTTTGCTGCCTCCATCTCCTGGTGAATGTCTGAGTCCCGAGACACTCCATCCTCTTTCTACACTCTGTCTTCTTTCTTCCCTATCGCTACTTCATTTCACTCCATCTTACTCGTTTTGCTCATGATTGACGTTGGCGATGTCAACCTCATCATAATATAGCTTCGCTTTTAAGAATATTTTCTCAAAAAATGGAATGATTCAGCTAATTTGAAATTTCTAAAATATTCATTTTAATCTTCTTGTTTCTAAATTGAATATTTTCAACGTACTGTTTACTTTAGTTCTATGGAAATTATAAGGTGTGATAAAATTTGGATCCTTCATGCATGAATGATAAGACAACCGTGCTATATGCTTTTCAGAACTAAAAGTAGTTTTGTCCATAGGAACATGGCAGCGTGGTTTAAAACGGGCAAAGGAAGACTTGAGCTGACTTCGATTATTTCATTCTTATATTTATAAAATCAAATCAATCAACAAAGATTAAATAAAAAAAATTAAAAAATCAATATCATGGAAAATGAAAAAAATAATAATAAAATTACCCTCCTGCTTGACGCGCTAGCTTGAAGTGTTGCCTACTTTGCATTTTCCCTGTTCAATAAATTTGTATAGACCCAAAACTTCATCTTATCAAGTTCCAACTCCACATAGATAGTTGAGGTTTTTTTTTTTTTTTTAAGGCTTATTTGATGTGTCGTCGGTGGTTTGTTTTTTTTTAAAAAGAAAAAATTATTTTTCCAGAATCTGGTCTATTTTGTGGGAAATTTGAATTAATTGCACTATATATTCTTGAATATGTGAATATCATTAATAAAATGGGTTAAGAGTAATAAATTAAAGGGAAACAAGTCTTTCATTCATAATTATCAATTTTAAGTGGAGTTAAGCCGCGAAGTTACAACTTGAGCATTAGGATTACCCCTAACAGTGACCGTAGTTTAGTCTTGTTTCCTTATTCTTGCTATTTCCTTTATTTAATCTTATTCTCAATTTGTGTTTTGTTCAAAAGTGAAAGTTTGAAATCAGTGCTTAACCGTGTGGTGCCAAATCTTCATGAGAATGATACTTTGCGCTTATTACTTTATTGCTTCACATGATCATGCCCTTGTGGAGTTGTGGGCTTTAACAATTTTATGGGATGGAAAGTCTACGTAAGAGACAATGAGAAATATAGAAAGCTCATTTCAGTGACACACAAACAAGACGTAGAATCAACAAAATACACACACTCGTAGTCTTATCAGTTACAACAGCCGGTCTAGGAGAAGGTAGAGTGAGTTGTGAAATTCACTTAATATGTGAATTCTACCGTTTTTCCTTAAATCTATCTTGCTAGCTAGATCGCAAGTTCAGATACTTCAATGGAGAGAAACTTGCTTTTTTATTTAGTTGTGCTGCCTTGTAGCCAAGCACTTAAATTAATGTTCAGTTTTAATTGGGAACCCACGCAATGGAGTCTTGAAAAAGGAAGTGGCATATGGGAACACTGCCTGGTTTCACTTTTAGCATTTGGAAGGCCAAATGTTTTGGTTTCCATGCTGACGTGTCTCTGTGGCATACACACACAACCTTCACTGTGCTCCCATCAGCCCCGTCCAACGACGCCGTATAGGCAGCTGTGTTGTCTATTTTGTGACAGTAAAACACATCATACACATAAACGAGCTTGTTTCCTTCTTCATCACCTCGGTAGACAAAGCTTCCACGCTTTTCCCAAGCTTGGAGGTGATAAAATCAAGCATGGATTCTATGGATGTTGAACAATATTTCTCCTCCCCTTTAATCCCTGACTCCTCACACACTTTAATCGTATTCTTCATAACCTCAGCTTTTGAGCCCGGCTTCACAGCAAACTTGTTCAACATTTCAGTCATCTATTGGTAAAGAATCATAAATGCATGAATTATCTGTTTTTTACCTTTTATTTTAATTACTGAAAATCAGTGTTCCCTGACATCGTAGAATGACCAGTCTGACACTACACACCTTGCTTGAAGAAAAAGGTAACAACTTCACGAGGCAGGAGGCAGGAAAGATGCTTGGTTGGAGGTTTCTCGAAGGGAGTTCTTTTTGTCAACAGCCTTCGAATCCTTTTCCAAGAAGAAGTTCGAGAGGTTTGTCAGTCTTCATTTTATCACAGTTCTGGGTTGTACCATAACAATAACGTATTGTCAGAGTTTTGCATAATTTGTCACCAAAACAACGTTAATTCTCCTAACTTGCTGGCATTAATGAAGTATTATCACAGTTCTGCATAATATTAAATGTCATGTGAAGATCGAAATTCGCAGAAAAGCACGTATACTAACATGGGTGGAAAAGAACTGCGATAGATTTTGGAATGGGAGTAGTGGGAAGCATGGACTTCCAGTAAAGCTCAGGTGTCAAGGCTGCATGCGTTGCCACCACTGCAATCAGCTGCAATTTCATATATATTATAAAAATACAAATTCGTACTATACTACGAGAATAGCAGCGATAACTAAGGGATAAATCTTAATTTTTGAAGAAACTATGTATTCAAGCTCCATATAATGTATCCATTTAATACAATCGAGACAAAGTATATAATGGGGGAGACTGCCACGGATGGGATGCTTCTTCTGAGATTTGTAACACACACACACAAACGATGGTTAACTTTGCATATTACATGACTTTCATGCAAAGTTTCATGAGGTTGAAAACAAAAATTTTGTTTAATTGGAAACTTGTAACTCCTTACGGTCCTCATGAATTATTAACTTTAACTTATTATGCTAATTATTTATTAATTATTAATTCGTAACTTTTTACGATACTCATGAGAATTCATAATAATTTATAATATTCATGAGTTTCAGGCGGTTTACTCATTAAAATAACTATTGGGGTTTAGGATAATTTGATGAAACAATTATTGGAGATTAAAATTACCCTAGATCACTCGAAGACTTAAGCTTGTTGATGTCCTCTAACGTTGATATACACGGCTATCCCCCGATTGCAATGAGAACTCCTTCTTCTGAAACCTCTCACTCCTTGGATGCTTGCTAGGCGAAGACAAGGTTAGAGTTTTGGTTTCTTTGGGTTTTTATCTTTTCAAGAAGATGATGGTTTCTTAGGATCAGATTAAAGATAGGATGAATAAAGTTGGAATCTTACCCTTTTATGGATGGTGCCTTTTCCTCTCTAAACCTTTAGTAAAGATCTAAATTTAGAAAGTATAAGGATGATCAAAAAATGTTCAACCCTCCCCCTTTTATAGCCTTGGTGGGCCAAAAATTCCTAACCCTAATTGCCTTAGGAATTTTTAGCTTATGCACTAAAAAAGAGGTTTTAGGTAATAAGTCTACTACTTGTCAACCAAGTCACATTAAATTCACATCTTGATTGATTGATTGAATTTAATATAATGAATCATATTCATATCTTGATTGATGGATTGAATTTAAGATGATGGATCACATTTATTTTCTTTTTCTCCTTCAAAAAAACGCCCATAAAAAGGACACTCAAAAAATCAGTATTTTATAAGAGTCTAACACTAATTTAAGTGCTCATAAGAATGACCCAATCCAAATTTGAATTGAAAAATCCAAATCATAATAAATTAAATTCATGTCTTAATTGAATAATAATTTAAGATGATGAATCACATTCATCTCTTAAACTAAAATTCAAAATCATTTTAAATCAATCCACTCATTATTTCTCCTCTTTTCATCCAATCATTATTGGATCTTAATATATATATCTATATATACACATATATGTATTTATTAGATAATTCAGAATTATCTTTTATAACCTAACCTCTTGAATTTAAAGTCAAATTTAAATTTCAAACTTAAATTCAAAATTCGAATTTCAAATTCAACTTGCCCTAAGACCCCGTTGGGTCTTCCAACACATTTGGGCCATTTTGTGGAGAAACCGATTTCCCACTAGGGATACCATATATGACATCATTTTCTCCTCATTGGGTCTGGAGTCCTACTCCAACCCAATTACACCTTTACTCTTGATAAAGCCCAATAACAATTATTGGCCCAAGTTTGTTAAATTTAAACAATTGAAAATAACCTTTTGTGTGTGACCCATTAGGCCCAATTAGGCATTGACATAAATAAACTTGGACCAATTAAAAACCTCTTTAACGGGCCCAATTTATTTAATGACCTCATAAGATACTAGTAATGCTCTGCGACCCCAGAACTAATTGAGTTGATCAAGTGATCTACCTTTCATATTTGGATACCGTGTAGGCATCATCCCTCACATCGTCATTCACAATTAGTCAAGAGCAAAGATAGAGTATCATCTCTCTTAATTGACTAAATGTAGCTATTTCACAGAACTAGGAATCTTCTTATATTAACTCTGTAACGGATCATGACTCTTTATGATCACTTGCTGTGCGCAAAGTCTATCGAGTTAATTAGAAGCTATTCAAGCTCTATCGGTCTTGTGAATTACTAATCCCTTGTAGGGGACTGTGAGTCCTCTAGCATGTCCATCTATACTCATGTGTTCGAGTTACACCCAAGAGTACACTGTTTTGTACATTCAAAGTATAACCTTAGGACATAGTGTTCGATGGCTCCTTAAGTCCAGGACGATCAATACTACCAAACGATAAGAGACTTTGTATATTCAATGATACTCTCTACAATGAAACTTTGTGGAGTCTCTCGGCGGGTCTGTTCGGTACTATATGTTCTCTAACAGATCTACCCACGACATCAGCAAAGGCATCTCCATACCTATATTCCATGAGGTCCCTACCTTGTATCTCTATACAAGTAGATGATGTCGTACTAGTTTTATTGAGATCATCAATGCCCTTTCTTGATGATTCAAGACTAGGAACAAGTTTTAGGTAATAGATATATAGTGCTCTCGAGTGCTCATGATCATGATCTCTATCATTGTTCCTCGAGATTAACACATATTCTATTCCTAGAGCTTTTATCTTCAAACATATATTTACTTTAAAATAAAGGTAAGACATAAATATGATAAAAATAAAATATACCCATTTATTAATATTGAAATACTACAACGTAGAAAGAGGTGCTGATCTGTCCTTACAGATTGTCTCTAGGACACCTAAATACTAACAACACACACACACACACACACAACTATCTTATATATGTGCAAATTGCCATGTAGGGCCAGCATATATTTTATTATTATGGTACTTTATTTGTGTATTATTGGTTGCCTGCTGTTAGATTAATAAGAGGTCATAGGATATTGCATGTGACTAAATTGTTGATCTATTGTTAAACTTTGTTTTAGAAAGCAATTATGAGTAGTTATTCAAAATGTTGTTTTATGATTAACCTTATGATTGAGATAGATAATAGAGGAAAAATGAAGATAAGCAGCTAAGGCCGTGAATCAATGTGCCCAGCGTTACTATTGTATTTATAGAACGAACAATACAACTATAAAGGAATATTATAGATTACACAAGTATTACAACAAGACACGTATGCAGCAAAGGACAATGTACAATAATAGAATTCCTAAAATCTAGAGAATGTTGGGACCACAATATAGAAAACACTAATCACCATTATAACACTAATCACTGTTATAATCTAACATTCCTCCTCAAACGAGAGGGTGTCGCAACTAACCCGAGTTTGTGTCTGAAAAATCGAAATTGAGATTGAGACAGGGGCTTTATAAAACAGTCAACTATCTGAGAGGCCAAAGGTATATATCTAATATCAATTAATTCAGAGAGAACTACATCTCTAATGAAATGTATATCAACTTCTATATGTTTACTTCTTGCATGCTGAACCGGATTTGCAGCCAAGGCTTTGGCACTCCATACCACATTACAAAAGGCCGTTTGAGAAACGAACCTATTTCAAACAACAAAGAATTCAACCATTTAATCTCTGCAAAACCATTAGCAAGAGATCTATCTTCAGACTCAGCACTAGATCTAGATACTACTTTTTGTTTCTTTGATGACCATGACACAAGATTATTTCCCAAGTAAATACATATTCCAGCCATGGATCTTCTATCATTCATGTCACAAGCCCAGTCAGCATCGGTATAGGCTGTCAACTAAGGCTGGGACTTGGAAAAGGTCTAATATACAAGCCAAGACTACTAGTTCCTTTCAGGTACCTAAATATATGCTTAACAGCCTAAAAATGTGTTGTTCGTGGTTGAGCTAGGAACTGACTAAGCTTGTTTATAGCATAAGAAATGTCAACTCTTGTAGTAGTAAGATACTGCAAAGGTCCTATGGCTTGTCTATACTCAGTGGGGTTATCTAACAAACTACCATTTGTTGCAAAGATTAATCGACCTATGACCATTGGTGTTGGTACTGAAGCACAACTAGACATCCCAAATCTTTTAAGTAAATCATTTACATATTTGGCCTAATTAAGAAAAATTCCTCGAGCATCTCTATAGACTTTCAGACCCAAGCAGTAATACAATGGTCCCAAGTCTTTCAATGAAAATATCAAATTCAATTGAGTCACAAATTTATCAACATACACTGGATTGTTATCAGTAACAGAGATGTCGTCAACAAAAAATTATGAGATTAGAAGTTTGCAACAAGAAAAGAGAAATATCACTCTTCAAATTTATAAATCCCAAATCAAAGTGCACCGCAATCTATCGAACCAGGCTCTTAAAGCTTGCCTCAGTCCATAGATTGCTTTCACTAACTTACATACATGATGAGGTCATCGCCGATCAACAAATCTAGCTGGCTGATGCATTTAAACTTCCTCTTGTAGATACCCATTGAGAAACACATTGTTGACATTGAGTTGCCGGATCTCCCATATGAACGTGACGACAATGGAAAGAATCACTCGTATTGTCATTGCCTCAACAACCGGATTGAAAGTCTCGCTAAAATCAACACCTGGGATTTGTTGAAATCCCTTTGCCACCAATCGTGCCTTATTCTTCAACACAGACCCATCTACTCAAAATTTAACCTTGTAGGCCCACTTGTTGTCAATCAACTTTTGATTGGTGTATGGGACCAGAACCCATGTTTGATCCTTTAACAACGCATGAAACTCCTCTTGCATAGCGTGAGACTATTTTAGGGATGCAAGAACTTCATGAACTGATGTCGGTTCTGAATGAGTGGAAGAAGACATAGGGCAATCAGCTTTTACCGAGCCTATGTATGGGTTCTTGGGCTGGGTTATACCCATTTCGGACCTTGTCACCATTGGATGGTGATTAATAGGCCCAGTACTACATACGTCTGAGACATTATCATTTGGGTTGTGAGAAGTAGACCCATTGTTCTTATGACTAGACTCATCCATGCCTTGATCTGAAAGCTCATTATTCTACAACAGAGAGTCTTGGGTTGAATTCATTTCATTGACTCCATTGCAATTACTACTGAATGATACCTCACGATTATTTCGAGTTTGAATAATCAAAGTGTTAGTTCTCTATGTGTTTTGATGATAACTGACAATTGTAAACACAAGTTGTAGTTTGTCTTTGGTAAGTTGAAAAACTTACTGTCAAAGGCAAACTCGAGTTTTGGTTTCAAAAATCGAGTTTTGGCTTTGACAGAGAATTGCTCATTTTCAATAAACAAAGCAAAACTTTAGTTTTCTTAAGAAAACTCGAGTTTTGGTCTTACAGAGAGCACTCGGTTTTTCATCTCAAGACAAACTTGAGTTTTGACTGGTAAACTCGACTTTTTGCACTATACAGAGAGTTCTCATTGTTTTCTGATGAAGACAAAACTCGAGTTTTGGCCGTACAGAGAGTCTCCAACATTTTGAACATATGCAAACTTAGTTTTGATTTAAATCTCCAGGATTTCACTTTGCCTGAGTTTTCTAAGTTTTCTCGAAGTTGTGAGAAAACTCGAGTTTTGGTTTGGAAACTCGAGTTTTCACTTGACAGAGATTTTTCATGTTTTTTAAGACTCCAGTTTTCACAGAAAACTCCAGTTTTGACTTGACTCAGATTTTTCAAAGTTTTCGTACTTAAACAAAAACTCGAGTTTTGTTTTGGAAACTCGAGTTTTGGCCAAGCTGAGAGCATTGCACCTTTTCAATGTTTTGAAAACTCAAGTTTTGAATGAAAACTCTAGTTTTGATGTTTTGGACTAAAACTCATTTTTCTCATTAAAAGTCCAAATCTCAAGTTTAGTTTTTGAAACTTGAGTTTTGAGTTTCTTTCAAAGATGTGTTCCAAAGCTCAAATCGCGACTTTCCTCTCTAGATAGAGGAAACTCGAGTTTTGCCTTAAGTGCACAGTTGAAAACTCGAGTTCAGAAGAACAAACTCGAGTTTGTGCCGCAGAGTTTGAAAATCGAATCTGACGAATCTGTGAAACCTTCTTGTTTGATCTTAATACTTCCTATCATCATTCATCTATGTTTCTAGCTATGTTTAACCACTTTGTTAGTAAGTTTCAGATGATTTATAAGATGTTTATTGAAGGTTAAAAGGTAAAGCAAAAAGTGATGTCAGCACATTAAATGCAAAACCCAGAAAGTTGCATACTTTTGGGTAATCCTTCTGCACACGTCGTCTACAAAGGATTAATGTCTGCTTTCCACATCCAGTAGCTGCTATTCCAACAGATTAATATTCAAGAAGTCAACCCTAAACTTCTATGCAACTGGATTAAGTGAAGAATAGAGAGAGAAGAAGACTAAACCACTCCCTAATCCTTGCTGAATGTCTCCCACGGTTATATTAGGGAAATCAACGGTCATTCAATGCTCTCTTGGTATAAATAGAGCTACATTCAAGTCTTCTCAACTAACACATCTGCTGAAAACGAATTGCATTCAAGTCTACACTTATTTCTTTCATTTTTCACTTATAAAGTATCTTTTGATACATTGAGCTTCAGTGTTTATTTTATCCACTCTTAGAGAGAGTTCATTGAATGAAAATCATTGTTTCTTGTAAAGAATCACAAGTCAGGGGACTTGGTGATTGGATTCATTGATTGCAACTTGTAAGGGGGAGTAAGTTCTAGTGAGAGAATTACTCTTGAGTACAGAGTGTGAAATCAATTGAGATAGTGGAAATCCTAGAGAGTCTGGGGACTAGACGCAGGTCAAGAGGTTGGACCGAACCAATATAAATCTTTGTGTCTTGCTCTTCTCCTTTCTACTCTGTTCATCTCTGTTTTCATTGTCGAAAAACTGAGCAATTGCTAAAAGTTTTCAAAATCCCCAATTCACCCCCCTCTTGGTGATTTAGCTCCACCTTCACAAAGGAACTGATCCTGCTTGTTCCTTTATTGCAGAAGCTTGACGCATAAAGCTTGCTTGGAAAGGAAATGAATGAGAATCAAAATTAACATGGCAAGAGATAAAAAATTTACCTGTACTGCTCAAACATTTAGATCCTTTATGTTGAGACACCAAGCCAATGAAGATACACTTCTAGCTGTGAAAATGGTATTTATGAGAATTATACGATTTTAGGCAGGGGAAGCAAGCATAGCCAAATAACTTGAGATTGTTATAATCCGACTCTGTTCACATGAGACAAAATAGAGGTGTCTGATCATTCAAAATTGGCGTTGGCAGGCGATTGATCAAATAAACTGCGTGCAAGAAAGCATCTGCCTAGTACTTTAGTGGCATGCCTGCTTGAGCTAACAAGGTAAGTCCCATCTCTACAACATGACAATGCAACAAGTATAAATGAGTTGTACTCTGTACCATTACCGCATTGAATAGCTTTAATTTTTGAATTAAACTAGTTTTCAACCAAGGCTTTGAAATGCTTGAATGTACAGATTGCCTCTCCTTTATTTTTCAATGGGTACAACCACATGTATCTATTGAAATCATCCACAAAGTTAATGTAATAACGATGACCACCATGAGATTGTATAGGGGCGGGATCCCATAGGTCTGTATGGATTAATTCCAATGGGCTTGAGGCTTGAGACACAGAGAATGGAAATGGCAAATATTTTGATTTTCCAAGTTAACAAGCTTCACACATAGATTCATCATTAATAGTAATATTTGAAACTTTGCTATTATATTTATTCAAGACTTTTTTCAAAACTCTAGTGCTAGGATGGCCTAAAAGGTAATGCTATTTGAGAAACTCAGAATCATCACTTGTCATCATCAAGACTTCATGCCGAGCTTTAAGCTTTCTTTCCCTCAGTGGATATAGCCCATCCTTTGGAATCCCTTGAATGAGCATTTTTCCTGTCGCTAGATCCTTCACATTGCAACTATGATTAGTGAAATCAATGCCAACTCGATTGTCACGAAGTAATTTGTTAACACTCATTAGATTTTTGGTAGTTGAGGGAACACACAGAACATCTTTAAGTAATAATTTAGAAGCATTATCACAGGAATATAGTTGCTGAGAATTCTACTTTTTTTACTAGTGCAAGTTGTGAGATGATTAGACTTACCAACAGGATTAACCTCATCAAGATACTCTGGATTGGTAGTCACATGATAATTAGCTCCATTGTCAACATACCAAGCTGGATCTTCAATTGTATAGGGATTCGCATAATATGCTTGTGGAGTTGAGGGATTGGCATAGAATGACTAAGGAGTTGAGTAGTTATAATTGTTGTTTCCAAAGTCTGCATCATTCCAGTGATAACATGTTGCCCAAGTATGACCAGGTCGCTGGCAATGGATACAGAACTGCCGACCACCACGACCTCCGCGAAAATGACCTCCTCCACCTTCAAAATTGTATGAGTTATTTCTGTTAGTTCTCTAATGGTTTTGATGATTGCCAACAACTACAAACAATGAAAAAGGTTTTGCTCTTAAGTATTGAAAACTCTGTTTAAGAGCAAACCTCGAGATTGGCACTGAAACCTCGAGGTTTGGCCTTACAGAAGCTTTTAAAAAGTCAAGTGGTTCATTGTTCAAAACTTAGTTTCACAAAACAATGTGAAACCTCGAGGTTGGCAAGTTAACCTCGAGGTTCTGGATCTTTTAGAAAAACTCAAGTTTTGCACCAACACAGGAAACCTCAAGGTTTGGTTGAAAACCTCCAGGTTTATGTTTTGGCACTTAACTGATCTTTTTGAAAAATATGTGAAACCTCGAGTATTGCAAGTAAAGCTCGAGTTTTAATTCATCCAGAGAGGTCATGGTTTTCATCAAGTATGAAAACCTCGAGGTTCATGTTGAAACCTCGAGGTTTGGCACTTTGTCTTAAAGCTCAAGTTTTAAAGAAAATACTTAAACCTCGAGTATTTTGGTATACCGAGAGCAAACTGGTTTTCAAAGTATTGAAAACCTCGAGGTTCAGTTTGAAGCCTCGAGGTTGAGTCTTTTGTTTTAGAAGACAAGTTTGCTAATTTAGAAGCAAACCTCGAGTATGTCTTTGCAACCTCGAGGTTATCAGGCTCCAGACGAAAAATGGATTTTTCACCAAGTTTCAAACCTCAAGGTTACTGTTTGAAACCTCAAGGTTTGCGGTTTACAGAGATTTCTCAAAGGTTTCTTTTCAAAGGAAACCTCAAGGTTCACAATGTAACCTCGAGGTTACATGTCTTTTCAACTGAGTTTGCTTGAACTCTTCAAGCAAACCTCGAGGTTTGATGAACAAACCTCAAGGTTTCTGACCGTTACTGCAAATTCGAATCTGTGAATTCTGCAATACCTTCTTGTTCGTTGTCAATGCTTTCCATGATTATCCTATATTGATTCTAGATATGTTTAACCATCTTTCTAGTGAGTTTCAGACAGATTAACGAAGGTTTATTGAAGGATTATGAGCAAAAGCAAAAAGCTGTCAGAACATTTAATGCTCAGTCCAGAAAACTTGCTTCCTTTGGTTAATCCACCTGTGCACGACTGCAGAAGGCAAAAAGGAAGACTACTACTTCAAGAAATCTCCTCTCTAACGGATTAATTGCCAGAGAGTCAATTCAGAGTTAATGATCCACTGGATTATGCCTAAACGAGAGAGAGAAGATGCTTAAACCTGAGCCAACACTCAGCAGATGATTTCCAACGGCTCTATCAAGATTACAACGGTCATTTAATGTTCTCTACCTATAAAAAGAGAACATTAACTCCTTCACAAGCTGATACACCAACTCAGAGCAAAAATTTACTAAGTTCATTTATTGTGTATTAGCTTTCACTTGTAAAGTATCATACTTGATACAAGCACTTCAGTGATTATCTTATCTACTTTGTGAGAGAGTTTTTCACTTGTAAATCATTCATTGATTGTGATAACTACAAGTCAGGGGACTTGGTAGTTGGGGTGCATTGATTACAACTTGTAAGGGGGAGTGTGTTCTAGAGAGAGAACAACTCTTAGTACAGAGTGTGTAATCATTATTGTTGAGTTAGTGGATTGAAAATCCCAAGTGAGGCTTGGGGACTGGATGTAGCTCAGAGAAAGGACTGAACCAGTATAAATTGCCTGTGTCAAGCTTTTCTTCTTATCTCCTCTGTTCTGCTCTGTTTTGAGTGTTTAAATACAGAGCAAGTTTTGAAAATTTTAAAGATACCCAATTCACCCCCCCTCTTGGGTATCAAGCTCCAACTTTCAATTTCTCTAGCCATGACGTGCATTGTTAGACTTTCGAGAAGCGTTATCATTGCAATTTGCATTGGCAGCATTTGCAGAAGGCTAAATGCTCAATGTTGAGAAATGGTGCAGCTGATTTAGATAAGTTTCAAAGGAAAGCAAAGTTGCTTGGGCTTCTACCCAAGTGAGATTGGGTTTGTCTATAAGCTTTACTACAATTGCATTGTATTCTACGTCTAGCCTATTCAAGGTATGCAAGACTAGATCATCCATGGCTATGGTAGAACCATCAAGGGTCAGTTCATTCGCTAGACCCTTCATTTTGTTCAAGTAGTCCTCCATCTTAACTTCGTTGTTGTGAGTGTTATGCATTTCACTCTTGATCACCATGATTCGAGCTTTTGTGGAAGCACAAGTGAGATCCGTGGCTCCATCCCAAAGTTCCTTAGTTTTCTTGCAATGAAGCAGCTCTGTGCCAACATCCTAGGTAAAAGTGTTATGCAGTAGCCAACCAGCATCCGGTCTATAGAGAACCACTCAGTGTACTCTTGGTTTAGTCTAGTTGTACCAGGTGGTTTGAAGAAAATTTTTGCTGGAGTAGAGATAGAGCCATCGATATGACTTTCCAGCTGATTTCCCTCAATCAGGGGAAGAACAATAGATTCCCAAACCAAGAAATTTGAGCGATCCAACTTGATCGCTGTGGTTTGGCTTGATGAACTAAATAGAGAGTAGGCTCAGGTGTGTGATTGGCAAGCAGAGTCAACAGAGGAGGCGGAGGTGGTGTCTGCCATTGTTACTTACTCTTGATACCAAGATAGATAACATAGGAAAAATGAAGATAAGCAGCTAAGGCTGTGAATCAATATGCCTAGTGTTACTATTGTATTTATAGAAGGAACAATACAACCCTAAAGGAATATTATAGATTACACAATAATAACAGAACGTATTACAACAAGACACGTATACAATAAAGGAAAATGTACAATAACAGAATTTCTGAAATCTAGGGAATGCTGGGACTACAATATACAAAACACTAATCACCATTATAACACTAATCATTGTTATAATCTAACAGATTGGGGTTTATTGTGTGAAAGACTTATGTTCCTGAGTCTTATAGTTTTTATTGATGGTTGGTTTTTGTGATGGATTTTGTGTCTTGGACCCCTAATTGGTTGACGTGTATATTGTTGGGCTTGTGGGCGATGTTTCTCCTTATGCCCTTAATCATATACCTATGTTTGTAGTGTTGATTGAATGATGTTTGATGAAAAGGAAAATCGGCGTTGAATCTTTTTTCAACCATGTTAGTGTTTTTGTATTAGTGGAAACCTTTTCTATCATGGTTAGCCTTTGCTAGTGATTTAAATTATTTCAACCATGATAGCTTGTATGAAAATATGGTTCGTACCTTTTCTATTTTGGTTAATGTTTTTAGAGAAATAGTTTGTTTCTTGGGGAGACTTTTCAATTGTTTAGTTAAACTCTCTCTTACCATGGTTTGTAAAGTTCTTTCGAATGAACTCTCTTCTTTCAAACAGAATAGTGTTAAAATGAAGGGTTAAGGTGCAAAAAGGTATATGTGTTTTAACACGAGGAGCGTCCAACACCATTTTTTTTTTTAAAAGTGCAAAAGTGACTACGTGGTTACAAATTAGGTACAAAACTACCATTTGACCGTTAAGTTTGACTTTTTATGTTGATTAAACAATGACATGGCTTTAAAGGTGCAAAAATACACATACGGTTTGGCTAAAAGAGCATCTAACACCAAATGCTTTTTTTAGGTGCAAAAATGCAATTTGACTGTTAGTTTGACTTTTTTTGATGACTAGACTTCAAAACAACTGTGTGGGAAAAAACATGCTGACTAATCGCAAGTCTAAGTTGGAAAGAATTAATATCACCATCGCTAACCCTCTGTTCACCCCTGTAACTACTGTACCTAAAAGTCACAACTTGCCCAAGTACGGATATATTTTTCATCCGCAGCCACTTTAACTGTATGAGTTTCATGGGGCTATTTCTGAGGCAACAGCCGGTATGTGTCGTCTGATGCTTACTTGCTCTAGTCGATGTCACAATGGTTCAATTTTAATGGATTAGAAGCGAAATGGCATTGAGAATGGTAGTCTAGGTAAGGTCTCTGATTTTTGGTAGGATGATATATCGATAGTTATCGAAGGCATTGTCAGCAGGATGAAGGGTGATATATCTACATTAGACATGCTGTGATTTTTAGGTACAATGTTGTTATAGAGGCGAACACTACTAGAAAATACTGAAATGGCGATGAAATTTGTGAGGGAAAGTAATCCGTAACAAATTAAAAGCCAATTTGAGACGGAAATACATATCCATTGCAAATTGGCTCGCATGGGAAAAGTGAGGCCAATTTGCGACGGACTTTTCTATCACAAAATTCCACCGCAAGTTGGAATCATTTAGGTCACCTACCACGCATATTGCGAGTCTTCATCTTCAAATTGAATTCATCCCGTCTCCGCCTCTCGCTCCCTCCCTCTGGCCCTCATCTCCACCTCACCTTGTTCTCCCTCGCATCTGCCCTCGTCTCCGCCTCACCTCAGTCTCCCTCCCTCCGGCCCTCATCTTCGCCTTGATCTCTCCCTGTCTTCAGCTGTCATCTCTATTGTCTCAGCAAGCGAAGAATATGAATCACCAAAAGGAGATGATGAATCTGCAAGCGAAGATGATGAAGTAGATGCATGATTTACTCCAGTCCTTATTGAAGGACAACAAGGATAAGGGTTGACTCTTTGTGATATTGATGAGCATAACCATACTCCTACTTTCTAGACATTATTTATTATTTTGTTTCTTTTTTTTAGTCCATTTTGCTGGAAACATTGTCGTTTATATTTCTTTTTCTTTATATATACTTTTTTGTGATTGCTAGTGTATTTTTTTCATCATATACACTTTTTTATTTCTTAATTTTTTTTAGTGGCTGCTGAGGAAGAGACCAAATAAATATATTTTTTTATATAATTTTTCAATTTACAATGGATTATTTTTACAATTTCGTCATAAATTTCCAGAACTTGCGACAAAAACCAAATCCATCACAAACTTTTTGAACATTTCATAATAATTTTTTGTTTCTTTTGCGACGAATTATTTTAATTATTTCGTTGAAAACTCCTGAATTTGTGGCGGAATAAAACTCCGTTGCATTATGTCTTGCGATGGATTCTGTTTTCAATTGCAAGTTGTGGCATAAATTGGGTTTCCGTCTCAAAATTGCTTAGCCACAACAGTTGTTGCGTCGGAAGTTGGTTCATCGCAAATCTTTTTTGTGATGAATTTCCCCTGTATAGCGACGGATTTTGTCCATCACTAACCTCTTTTTTTTTTTTGGATAGTGGAATAGTGGGATAGGAATGGTAATATTAATTCTATCCAACTCAGACTTGCAACCATTAGCATGTTTTTTCCACACAATTGCTTTGAAATCCACGTCATCCTCCAATCAGGAAAAAAAAAAGTCAAACTAACGATCAAACAATATTTTTGCACCTAAAAGAATCATTTGGTGTTGGGTGTTCTTTTTGCCAAACCGCATGTGTATTTTTGCACCTTGAAAGCCATGTTATCGTGCAGTCAACGAAAAAGTCAAATTTAATGGTCAAATGGTATTTTTGCACATAATTTATAACCACATAGTCACTTTTACACTTAAAAAATGTACTTGGTGTTGGGCGCTTTTTGGGGTAAAACATATGTGCATTTCTTAAAAGCTTCAATGCTTATATATCATCTAGATTAAGAAAGCTTTGAGTCTACTAAAGCCTCCATAAATGGAGGGTTTGGATAAGCTTCAATGCTTCTATGTCATCTAGATTAAGAAAGCTTCGTACTTGGCCTTTTCCACTACTTTTTCTCATCAACCAATATTAAAAAAGACAGGAAAAAAAAAGGCTTAATGAGAAATCACCAAAAACTATAATCTGAATAGCAACTTCATGGCGGGACAACATTCTTTTTCAATCTAAGGAAACATCAAGGGTTAAAGTGTAAATACACATGGTTTTTTAAACAAATGCAGCCAACACTAAGTGCTTTTTTTTGGTGCAAAACTGACTATGTGATTACAAAAGTGGAGTGAGAATACATATTGACCATTAGTTTAACTTTTTTGTATTTTTAAGGTTGACGTGGATAATGACTCAGCTAAATTTTATCCCAATTGGCAATGGAGAACTAGAGAAAATTACAGAAAATGGCCTAGGTAGTTTTGAGAACTACAGAAAGGTAGCAACGACAGTGAGGAGGCGGAGATAGGCGGCCCGATGGGTAAGATTGGCATTGGAAGAGAGAGAAGGGGAATTGGAGAGAGAAGGGCTAAATTGTAATTTTCAAAATATTTATGCCATTTTCTGTAATTTTCTCTAGTTCTTTACTCCACCTGGAATGAAATTCAGCTGTCGTCCATATCTGCCTTAAAAATACTAAAATGTCAAACAATGGTCAATGAGTATTTTTCTCCATTTTTATAATCATATTGTCATTTTTACAAAAAAAAAAAAAACTTGGTGTTAAATGCACTTTTGAAAAACTTATATGTGTATTTTTGTAAATTAACCCTAATATCAAATTAAAGACAACTAAGTTCTTTCTTCCCTATGGTAGAGAAGTTCGAAAAAATTGTATTGCGTCCCAGATTAAGGAAACAAACCGAATGAAGAATCTAAGCTTAAAAGTTGGAAAAAAGAAATTAAAAATAGAAGAGTGAGAAGCTAATTGTAACCCGTGCAACGCAATCAACGAGGAAGTGTAGTGGATTTTTATATTCTTTCATTATATTGTAGGGTTTTACTTTCTCTTTCGACAAAACAATACCACCTCATCATCCATTTGATTTATTTTGTAGGAGGTTAAGAAAATTAATTAAATTATTTTTAATATATTTATATTTATTTTTTTCCAAAAATTAATTTATCTGACTTATAAATTAATATACAAAAACCAATTTAATTTTATTCCAATTTAATCCCACAGAGTATATAACATAATTAAATAACTTATTTAACAATTATGTCTTATATTTAGAATTAATAGTAGTAATTATGTTTGTATGTTATATATATATATATATATATATATATATATATATATATATAGCTTGGCTGTCCTAGCTATCAGGCTTTTAGGACAAGCCTTGCTAGTCCTAAAGTAAAGCCATGGGCTCTTGGGAAGTTTGTTGGTTGATCTACTTTCCATTCCCATTAGACCTTTCAGATCAATCTGTAAATATTTTTTTTACACTAATAATCACAGCAATTTTGAAAATTCTTCATGCATCAAAAGTCTTATTAATATGCATGGGACCCATTGTGAAATTTCCCCATGTACGAATATAACTTTTGTGCCAGTCTAACGTCAATTATTACATATTTTCCACTTTTTCTACCCAATATATATATATATATATATGTTACGGACCGGCCCAATAGGCCTAAGTCCACACCCTGGCCCAACAGCGCCTATAAGGGATCCGCGCTATATTTGGAAAGGATCCGAGATCCCCTATATTTAGGAACTCATTAATAGGAGATCCCCCTACAATCATGGCACCAGCCAATCAGCCCTCAAGGGCTCAATCATGGATATCGCCCATCAATGGGAAGATACGGGCACCAAGCTCCTCTATAAATAGAAGGAAACCCTAAACAGGTGCACACGTTCTATCTTATGCTCTTGTTACTTTCTGCCACACAGAGCACACACCCCACTCCCCTGGCTACGTGCCTTCAAGCTTGTTGCGAACTACGTGGACTTTGATCCCCTCGAGGGTACGTAGGCTCTAGGCTTGACACCCTAGTCAAGTCCAATCTCTGTGTTCTTCATACAGAACATTGGCGCCGACCGTGGGGACCGTAAATTTCAATCCCCGTGACTACTAATGGTGAGCACTAGAAGCCACAGCAGAAATCCCCAGCCGGTGGGAGGAGACCCACAAGCCTGCCGCCCGCCGCCAGACCAGCCGCCGGCACTACCTCAGAGAGGAAACACCCCAGAAGGACATGTTACTGATACGGTGACTTCCTCCCCGGACAGGGAACAGCCGCTCCATGACGAGCAGCCGCGGCATGAAGACCGGCATCCAGAAGAAGCACTCGCGCCATCGCCAACGCGTGATGTCCGGGCAGTCGATGCCGACGTCCGCATGATGAGGAGGACTCAGGAATCGTTCATGCGGCGCCTGGAGAGCAAGGAAAAACACGACGACCTGCAGAGGCGGGCTGACTTCGAAGCTATCGGAAAGATGATCCAAGAAGCGCTTGAGAATGACCGCCATGTGAGAGGCTGACACAGGGGTCGCGGTCGTACAAGGAGAGCCTCGGCAGGCGACAGCAGCTCCTCGAGCAACTCTGAGCCGAGGAACCCACGCCGCGACGACGGCGAACCGAGGCGGCGTCCGAATGCAGACCACGGCGGACCACGGTCCCCGGGAGACAGAGGAAACCACGGTGCCGGTCCAAACCGCACCAATCGGCACGAAAGGGAATACCGTGATCGAGAAGAAACCCGCGCCGAGGAGAGAACTCCCCGGCCCGGCCACGGATCGCCTCGGGAATATCGTGTGACATACCTATCAGAGACGGGAAGATCCCCGTTCTCGAGGGAGGCGGCAACAGCCCGTTTCCCAAAACGCTTTGATTTAAGCAGCCTGCCGAAACATGATGGGAGCCAAGACCCCTGGAACCACTTGGTTACCTTTGAGAAGCTCATGTGGGTCCGACAGATCAGCGGTCCGGTCATTCAGCGCCTGTTCGCGGCTACTCTGGACGGGCCGGCACACAGGTGGCTGACGTCTCTTCCGGACAACTCTATCCGAGACTATGAAGACCTCGGACGAAAATTCGAGCTGCACTTCGCCACCAGCAAAAAGCAGCCGAAGACTACGTTCACCTTGAGCAAAGTACGTCAGAAGAAGGGTGAGGCCTTGCAGAAGTATCTGGATCGGTTCCGAGACGTGGCCATGCAAGTACAGTCATTGCCCGAGGATGTCCACGTACATTGCCTGGTCAATGGACTGGATCCAGCATCCCGGCTGGCTCAACACCTATGCAAGAACCCAGCGTACACCTTGACCGAATTCTATACCGAGGCGAAGAAGTACCTGGAAATGGAGCAGATGGAGGCGGCCAATGCCGATGAACCTGAACGAACTAGGAAGAGCCCGCCTAGCGACGAGGAACGCCCACGAAGGACGAAGACCGACCCGAGACAGCGCAGCCGGGACAGCCGGACAAAGTCTGACCGGGCCGACCAGAAGACCAAGTACGACAGTTACACCCCGCTGAACGTCCCTCGGTCCCAGGTATGGAAGGAGGTAGCCCAGACCGAGATGAAGCGGGTGGACAGGCCAAAGCCAATCAGAGGACGCTCCAACACGGACCGTTCCAAGTTTTGCAAGTTCCACGACTGCAACGGCCACACCACCGACGAGTGTTATGACCTCCGTGACGCAATCGAGAAGTTCGTAAGGGATGGGAAACTGCGTCAGTACGTGATCAAGACTCAGGGAAGGACGAACGGGAAGCGCAACGACCGCGCCCGCTCCAGAAGTCCGCCCAAGGCATCCCGGACTCCGGGAAAAAAGCAGAAGGCGGCCTCGGACGACGAATTTCCCGACGTCGATTTCCAGTGCAACGTCGTCAGTGGAGGATTTGGGGGAGGAGGAGACACAATAAGCCAGCGAAAGAAGTATCTCCGCGAGGTATTGACCGTCCGAGACCCCCCTAAATTCAAGGAAGACCCAAAGAAGCCTCGGCCGCCTGCCCTAACCTTCACGGATGAAGAATTGGAAGACGTCATACCCGGACATCTGGACGGGTTGGTAATCACCGGAACCCTGATAAACTGTCGTGTTAAAAGAATTTTTGTGGATGCAGGAAGTTCAGCGGACATCATAAGTTGGGATGCCTACAAAAGGATGCACCTCGACAAAGAGGACCTTAAGCCCTGTAAAACCACCTTGGTGGGTTTCAATGGCGAGCAATCCTTCCCGAAAGGCTACATCGACCTCCGGTTAACTCTGGGCACCAGAGAAGCCTTCAAATCGGAGCGGGTACGATTCGTAGTTGCTGATTTCCGGTCCCCTTATAACGTGATCCTGGGGCGACCAACAATCCACAATTGGGATATACTAGTATCCACCAAGCATCAGAAGCTCAAGATGGTCAATAGTAAAAACCAGATAGTCGTGGTCTCTGGAGACCAGAAAGAGTCGAGGCAGTGCTACTACGACGCTCTCCGGGTCGAGGAAGGAGGAGCATCGTCTCCACCCCGGCTCGGATCTAACGAGCAAGTAGCCGAAGCCGCCTCAGGTGGACGCCCGCGGCAGCAAGTCAACATGGTTGAGTTGGACCTCCGGGAGCCGGACAGTCCGAGGCCCAAACCAGAGGGAGAGCTGGAGGAGATAATGCTAGGCGAGGACCCATCCAAAACTGCCAAAATTGGCCGTGATATGGACCACGGCCTGAGGGACCTCATGATACGCTTGTTAAGGCAGAACCGTGACGTCTTCGCATGGACCTCGGCCGAGGTGCCCGGCATTGACCCCCACTTCTGCTGTCACAAGCTCGGCATATGGCCAGGGTCTAGACCCGTGGCACAGAAGAAGAGGAACATCGCGGACAATAGGCAGATGGCCCTGGAGGACCACATTGAGGAACTCCTAGCGGCCGGCTTCATTCGGGAGGTACAATACACCACTTGGCTCTCCAACGTAGTCATGGTCCTCAAGCCCAGCGGCAAATGGAGAGTATGCGTCGATTACTCCAACCTCAACAAAGCCTGTCCTAAGGACTCCTACCCGATGCCCAACATTGATAAGCTTGTGGACAACTCGGCCGGGTACCAACTCCTCTCCTTCATGGATGCCTACTCCGGCTATAACCAGATCGCCATGCATCCCGAGGACCAAGAAAAGACCGCCTTTATAACCGATAAGGCGAATTATTGCTACAACGTCATGCCCTTTGGACTGAAGAATGCCGGGGCCACCTACCAAAGGATGATGAACCGAGTTTTCGAGGATCAGATCGGGCGTAACATAGAAGTCTACATAGACGACATGATCGTCAAGTCAAAACTCCCAGAAGATCACATCCGGGACCTAGAACAGACGTTTGAGAAGTTAAGAAGACATCGAATCAGGTTGAACCCGGCCAAGTGTGCCTTCGGGGTCCCAGCAGGGAAATTTCTAGGCTTCATGTTAACGAACCGAAGGATAGAGGCCAACCCGGACAAATGCAAAGCCGTGCTCGACATGCAGCCCCCAGGGTCTAAAAAGGAGGTACAGCAGCTGACGGGCCGACTAGCCGCATTGACGCGCTTCTTGCCGAAGTCGGCCGAGAAAGCCCTACCTCTTTTCAAGCTGCTAAAGAAAGAAACCAGGGGCGGATGGAGCCCGGACTGTGACGCAGCATTCGAGGAAATTAAGAGATGTTTGGCATCCCCTCCGGTGCTCACGAAGCCGGACCCAGGAGAGACCTTATTCCTCTACCTATCAATCGGCAATGAAGCCGTGAGCGCCGCCCTAGTAAGGGAGTCCGAGGCAGGGCAGACACCAATATACTTCACCAGCAGGGCCTTGCAAAGCTCTGAAATCCGGTACCAGAAGCTGGAGAAGGTAGCTTTTGCTCTACTCACAGCCGCAAGAAGACTCCGGTCGTATTTCCAGGGACACCGGATTGTCGTACGAACCAGCCAGCCGATCCGGCAAATTCTGCATAAGCCGGACCTGGCAGGGAGGATGACCAATTGGGCCATAGAGCTATCAGAGTTTGACATCGCTTTCGAAGCCCGGCAGGCGATCAAGTCCCAGGCACTCGCAGACTTCATTAGGGAACTCACCCCGGCCATAGTCAGTGACGGGACGTGGAAGGTCTATGTGGATGGATCGTCCAATGCGAAGGGCAGCGGTGCAGGAGTCATCGTGGAAAGCCCACAGGGAGTAGCCACCGAACACTCTCTTCAGTTAGAATTCCAGACCTCTAATAACCAGGCCGAATATGAGGCCCTACTGGCCGGACTACTCCAGGCAAAGGATAATGGCGCCCAACGAGTAAAGGTCTTAACCGACTCGCAGCTCGTCGCGGCTCAGATAAACGGCACCTACCAAGCGAAGGGCCCGCTCATGGCAAAGTATCTAAATAAAGCCAAAGAGCTGATGGCCGAATTCGAAGAGGTCACAGTGTCCCATATCCCCAGAGAAGAGAATGCAAGAGCCGACATCCTCTCTAAGTTGGCAAGCACTAAGGGGCCGGACAACCATAGGACCGTGATACAACAGAACCTAGCCGAGCCTAGCTGCATCATGGCCATTTTTGGAGGGGCCGACTGGAGAAAGCCTATTGAAGACTACCTCGAGAGGGGAATTATCCCCACCGACCCGACAGACGCGAAAAAGTTGATCAGAGAAGCCGCCCTCTATGCTATGGTCGACGACCAACTATACAGGAAGGGACTCCATTGCCCAATGATGCGATGCCTTGGAGATTCCGAAGCCAAATATGTGCTGGCCGAGCTACACGAAGGCGCTAACGGCCACCACATGGGGGGCAAGGCATTAGCCCGGAAAGCGTTGCGCGCCGGCTACTACTGGCCGACTATGAGTCAGGACGCCATGGAGAAGGTCAAGACATGCGATAGTTGCCAGAAGCACGCCAGGGTCATATGGCCACCACCCTCTGAACTTAAAGGAATGCCAGCCCCATGGCCCTTCTTCAAGTGGGGCATGGACATCCTCGGACCCTTTCGGCCGGCGCAAGGGCAGTGTAGATGGCTCATCGTCGCAGTCGACTACTTCACCAAATGGATCGAAGCAGAGCCACTCGCCACAATAACGTCGGCCAGAGTGATGAAATTCTTCAGGCACAACATCGTCTCTCGTTTCGGCATACCAGCCGAGGTCGTCACGGACAATGGGACCCAATTCATGGACCATCGTTTCCAGGCACTAATGTCCGACTTGGACATTAAGCAGCACTTCTCGTCCGTCGAACACCCCCAGACCAATGGCCAGGCTGAAGCCGCCAACAAAATCGTCCTCGACGGACTAAAGAGGCGAATGTTGCAAGCCGAGACCAGCTGGACCGAACAGCTCCACAGTGTCCTCTGGGGGTACCGCACGAGCGTACAGTCTTCGACTCAAGAAACCCCGTACAGGCTGACCTATGGATGTGAGGCAATGATCCCGGTTGAAATCGGACAGCCATCCTGGAGAAAGGTGAGAGCCGGGCAAGAGGGGCAGGGATCGAATGACGACGCCTTGAAGACTAACTTGGACCTCATTGATGAAATCCGGGTTACCGCGCACTGCCGGGAACTAGCCGCCAAACAGCTACTCGCGGCGAAGTACAACAGAAAGGTCAGACCCCGGTCTTTCAACCGAGGCAACCTAGTACTCCGACGGGCCGACATAGGCAACAAGAATGCCAAGGACGGGAAGCTGGCGGCAAACTGGGAAGGGCCCTACCGGATTAAGGAAAAGCTCGACGGAGGAGCATATATCCTCGAGACTTTGGCACGAAAGCCAATCAAAAGGACATGGAATGCCGATAAGCTGAAGATCTACTATAGCTAGACCCTTTCTCGGTAGCGTTTGTTAGCTTTTACGATTATTCCTTTCCTCGCATTTGTTTTCCTTTCGTCTTGAGTCCAAGTTATGTCATTTCTGATTATGATGCTTTGTAAGGCCCCGTAGGGCTATTTCTTTTCATCAATAAAGGATCCCACTGGGAATATTTACCAAAACGCACAAAGCTTAAGTATGAAGCTTGAGCCGCTTAGCTCGGCCAAAAGCAACAAGGCCGAGGCAATGAAGCCCGGCTAAGGAACCGAAAGCCGGGGCTCTTAACCCCGACACCGGTAGACGGCCCCGAGGTCATAAACCCGGCCAGAACCAAAAACATCTAGATGTACGAAAACCGGCCGTCGTACTCCGACAGGCATTGGTTAGAGCTCGGCAAAGGAATCGAACACGGCCCTTTGCGAAATTGACGCGTCAACGCTCGCCCGGCTAAGCAAGCGGCCGGCCATGCCGACCCTGATCAGGTCAAAATGTCCGACTCCAGGCAGACGAAGCCTCGGTTAGGCACGTGGTAGTCCCGCCCTTACGCCGGTACAACTTGATCCAACTAAAAGAAAGTTGGAGCTCGGCTACTCGAAAGCCGGGCCGAGGCAGTATGGTTAGTTACGCCTGATGAGGCTGGAAGAAGACAACCTTGCCCCAACCTCCCACACACTAAGTGTGGTAGAGAAACAACGACCTGTACGTATGCAGCCGACAAACACTAAAGCTTGGGCAAAAGAATGATAAAATTATCCATTGCCTAAGTTGTCTACACGGCCCGTACCCACACGGCCGACCGACTCTTAAGCTCAGATAAAAGGATTGCAAAATCCATTGTCTAGAGCATCCAGACGGCCTGCAACCATACAGCCGAAAGAACACCCAAACCTAGACAAAAGAGAGATAAGCTCACCCATTGTCTAAGTTATTTAAACGCCCACACAGCAGATTGACGAAAAAGGATGATACAAAGTTAAATCGTTCATTGTCGAATCCAGACAAAAGTGACGGTAAAAATTAAAACAAGTACAGATCGCGGCACAAGGCAAGAAAAATTGTTGTTAGTCGTTCAAAGTCTGTACAAGAATGCCACCAAGGCCAAAGAAAAGCAAAAATTACAAGGGCTCTAACACCCCAAGAAAGGCAAATAGCAAAAGTAAAAGCTAAGGCGAGGAGCCCGACCCAGCATCAGCTTCCTCCTCCGGCCCGGTCCCGGCAGCACCCTCCGCGGCCACTTCATCAGGGTCCTCGGCGGTTTGAGGCTCGAATGGGAGGAAAGATCCATCGTCCTTGACAAAGGCACGATGATCATATCCTTCCACTCGAAGCTCAACCCCGGGGTTGAGGTACCGGATCTGGAGCAAGGCTTGCTTAAAGCAGGCCTCGGCAGTCTACACCAGGGCGTCTGTAAGCTCCCGGGAGGTCACCTTCTCAGCAGCAAGGGCTGCCCGAGCCGCCGATTCCTCCCTGTCCAAAGCAGCCAGCCGCTCCTCCAAAGCCTTGGCCGCAGCCAGGCTCTCGGACCTCTCCTTCACGGCCCGGGTGCACTCCACGGCAACCGACTCGGCATGCTCCTGGGACAGTTGTAGCTCCCGCTCCGCCTGGACCGTCGCGGCCTTCGCGGCCTCCAGCTCCGCCCGGACCCCCTCCAGCTCCGCGAGGGCCGCATCCCGCGCCGCCAGGCCTTTGGCCAGCTCCTCCCCGGCCGACATAGCCTTAGCCTCAGCTACCTCAAGCTCCTCCTGCAGCTCGCCAGCAGAAGCGGCCTTGGCCTCCGCAGCCGACAAACTCTTGGCCAACTCCTCGACCTGTGCCCGCAGCCTCTGGACATCAGCGTGGGCACGAGCATAGTGCTCCCGGACGAGGATCAGGGCTTGGTTATATCCCACCGCCCGGCAAAGCTCTGCCTGGTTCCTGTGCAGCTCATCCAGGGCCGGTCGAGTCAGGGCAGCGCAGCCAGTGAAGTGTCGGGGGGGGAGGAAAGCGGTGGAGACCTCAGGAACTACCCCATCATGCCAAAGACGGCCACGGGCGAGAAGAGACTTCGGCGGCGGTGGTGGCGGAAGCGAAGATGACGAAGGCAGATCCGGCAGAGATGAAGGAGGATCATCGACGAAAAACTCAGCCTCAACCTCCTCATCGGAAATCGGGGCCTCACGCCCCTCAGAAGCCTGCGAACCAGGCACCGGGCTTGGGTCCACAGCAGCGACTTCCCGGCCCTCAAGCACCGGAGACCCCCCCGAGGAAGCAGCCTGTGAAGCCGAGACGGAAGAAAGGCCATCAGCAGCAGGGCCTTTGGCCTTCTTAGGGGCCGGGGCAGAAGGAACACCGGCAGTGGAAGAAGCCGCCCGCTTCTTGGGACGACTCGTAGGCGCGGCGGCCGCCCTCGACAAGCGAGCGTATAGCGGCAGGTCATCCATAGCCCTAGCTGCAAACAAACAGAAACAAAGTAGATCAGAAACCACCGATTCATAAGAACAATACTGAAAACAAAAACAAACACAACTACTAGTGACCCTACAGGAGGAAGGCGGCGGCTCGGCGGAAATATAGAAGCCAGCCGGCTGCACACCGTACTCGGCCACCAGGGCCTCGAGCCGTGGCAAAGCAGAAACCGATTCCGGCACCAGGTCTTCGAGCGGAACCTGGTAGGAGATGGCCTTAGCCTTGTAATGACCTTCCCCCCAATACAGCGGGAACCGACCACCATCCTCTAAGAACCACGGCCGCTCCCCCGAGACGGCCTCGATCTTGAAGAAAGCCCCCTTAAACCGTTTGAAGGAGTCGGAAAAGGGCGTCATCAAGTGACGGTCTGGGTTGATCCGCAGGGATACCATGCCCCTCAGATTGTCACCCCTCGCGGACGAACTAGGGGCAAAAGGTCCGAAGAAGTGGAAAAAGAGGTTGGCGGTACAGGGGATGGGGAGCGGAAAATGGCCGCATAACCGCTCGAAGGCAACTAGGTATCCCCAACCGTTCGGATGAAGTTGTGTCGGGGCGAGACGAAGATGCCGCAACGCCTCCATCTGGAAGGGGGTGAAAGGGAGAGAAACTCGGACCCGAGTCAAGTAGTCCCGGTAAAAGAAGAAAAAGTCCGGCTGACCCTCGGTCCGAGCCGCACATACAGGCTCCTCAGGACCCGGACGCCTAAGGACGCATCCGGGCATGGCCGGGACCTCCAGCCGTGCTATGTCTACCTCCGACATCAACGACGTTGTTGCCAGCACGTCGTGCGATACCCAGCCGTATCGGCGAATCAGGGCTTCGGACGGACTGAGTGAGTCCGAACCACTGGCCTCCGAACGCTTTTTTGAAGATCCCGACTTGGGAGCCATAAATAAGCCTATATGAAAATAAACAAAGCCGGTATTAGCAAAGAAGCAGAAATACCTGGCACAGGCATAACAGCAGGTACTAAAGAAGGCCGACTAGGACGAATAGGGACACGAGAGGGAGCAGCCGGGACAGACCAATGCCGGCAGGAGCCTAGAATAGATGAGGCCTCGACATCTCTATCACCCGCCATCAATACGGAAGCCTCCGCCAGGCAGTCCCAGCAGGGGCCGGCATAACCCTCTGGGGCGGACGTCGGGCAAGCAGTAGAGGGACCCTCGTAAAAATTCAGTGGCCGAGCCATCACCACCGGAGATTGGGAGCTGGAAGAGGAACCCACCAGGGTCCCACCAAGCGATTCTGGAGGAAGAACGGTTGCAAGCGCCCGGAAGGGTGAGCGTGGAATTGAAACGGAAACCCTTCCCGTGGACGGGCGAGCCCCACCTCGCCACGGACGCACGGTGCCACCTCGGCGCGAAGGATCCAGGATTCCCGAAGCAGGCGGTTCACCTCCAAGAACCCAGTAAGTAGCCCGCGGGAGACGCGCACGAAGGAGCATTTCCTCCTCAGGCGTCAATGGAGCTGCTGCAGAACCAGGAATACCTCTACCCCTCACCATGGTCAGAAACCTAAGGCGCTAAGAGCAGTGTCTAGGGAAACAATGGGACGAATTTCGGGTGCACTGACTCTAAAGAAACCCAGGAGACCTGGAAGGAGGGAAGAGTGATGACGCAAACAACGAAGAATAAACGGTAAAAGAGAAAGAAATACCGAACAAAATGACGGGAAAGTGGCACAATACCTGTTATGTGAAAGAGGAAGGAACTAGAACGCTGGAAGACGGCGAAAGTTCCGGGCACAAAGAATCCCCTCTGAAGCTCTATAGAAACCAGAGAGTGAGCTGAGAGAGAAAATGTAATAGCGGGAAAAGTGGGAAAGAAGCACAGAGAAGGCTATTTAAACCGAAATCCTAACACAAGAAGGGTACAACGGTATTTTCCCATACAGACGAAACGAGATTGGCGCAGCACGACGCCAGCGCAATAAATGCGCACGGGCCTCGAGAAACGAGAAGGCGCGACGGTTGCAGACTCCCTCCACTAAGGGTCTGACAGCTGTAAAACCACAGTGACGGTTCACGTAGGGGGAAAACCGAAGCGTACGAAGAATCCCAAAAGGCAAGAGAACGCTTGGGGACCCGGACAGGATAAAAACCGCCCGGGCATAAGCAAAACCGACGTTCTGGGCGGGGCGAGAACCGATGGAGCCGACCACAGTCCCATGCCAAGCCAAGGGCCACGGCATCCGAAAGCCGACCCAGTCCGAAAAAGAGGACCTCGGACGTAAACGGGCACGGGGCACTAAACATCTCGGCCATCCAGAAGCTTGAACGACCAAGCTGGGGGGCAACTGTTACGGACCGGCCCAATAGGCCTAAGTCCACACCCTGGCCCAACAGCGCCTATAAGGGATCCGCGCTATATTTGGAAAGGATCCGAGATCCCCTATATTTAGGAACTCATTAATAGGAGATCCCCCTACAATCATGGCACCAGCCAATCAGCCCTCAAGGGCTCAATCATGGATATCGCCCATCAATGGGAAGATACGGGCACCAAGCTCCTCTATAAATAGAAGGAAACCCTAAATAGGTGCACACGTTCTATCTTATGCTCTTGTTACTTTCTGCCACACAGAGCACACACCCCACTCCCCTGGCTACGTGCCTTCAAGTTTGTTGCGAACTACGTGGACTTTGATCCCCTCGAGGGTACGTAGGCTCTAGGCTTGACACCCTAGTCAAGTCCAATCTCTGTGTTCTTCATACAGAACAATATATATTTTAAATCTCGAAAGTGATTAAATGAACAAGAGAATGGACGATGGAGTTCATTCAAATTCAAACATAAGAATGAGTTCATTCAAATTCTTGACTTTTAATAATAGGTAAAAAGAGAAGTCTTTGTATATTCTTCGCCCATCACATCTTGTTCCAGATATTGCATGGTTTTGTCAATAAAATTTATTAAAAGGTGGTCCATTTTGAATAAATTACAATAGACTTTTCTATTTATAAGTAGACTACAACCATCATTCACGGGACATTAATTGTCGTGACAATCCTAATTAAGTCCAGCATAAATAATAAAATTTAAATTTAGGCCCACACTTCTAAAAAAATTCCTAATCAGGTCACAAGATTTAAATAGAGATTTTTTATTAATGTTGTTAAAAGACAAAACTATCCCTTTATAATTAAGGGTTAATACTGTATTTGGTCCCTTGTTTACCCTCATTTGTGTTTTTATCTTTCAAATTTTGAACTATTGGTTTTAGTTCCTTTAAAGATAAAATGGTCTAGGTTTTTATTGAGTTATAAGCAATGTTGTCAAAAACGAGTTTCTACGTAGACACGGAAATGGGTAGTAGAAACGTAAATCGTAGAAACGACACGGCACGTAAAGTTTCTACTTTCTACTACTTTAGGTCAGAGTTCAAAATTATATATATATATGTGTGTGTGTGTGTGTGTGTGTGTGTGTGTGTATGGAAAAAAAAATCATAAATCAGTAAATCACTACTAAATGAGAAAATCAGTGCTAAGGACTTATCACTACCACAATAAAATAAAAATTACAAAATGATTTCAATTTTTTCTTTAAAGAAAACAGACAAATCATACAAGAGGTGAGGTCCCATTGTTTTTGCCTATCAGATGCATTAATCATCATGAAGGAATTATAGCGATGAAGAGGATACACATGAAATACAAACACTTCGATTATAGGAACAGCTCTAGCATAAATAAGACTGAGTAAAACAACATTCATGATAAATCGAACCCGATGTTTTTGCCCTTTTTTCACTTTAAAATCTAGCACTACTTATCAGATAAATCTAAGTACAGATTCAAAAAAATGTGGTGAGGTGAAGATACAAAAATTGCGCGATGGTATCACTCACTTAGTGACTTACTCAGTTTTTTTTTTCTTTTTTCCTTTTTTTGGTCTTAAGTGAAAACTGTTAGGACGGTAAAAACTTAAGTTTCTACCAATTTCTACGTTTTTACACTAGTGTCTACCCGTTTTTACCTCGGACAGTGTTTACTTGCGTTTTAGCACTGAAGACCCCGGTAAAGACGTAAAAACGTAAGTTTTTACGTCTCTACACTAGTTTTTGACAACCCTGGTTATAAGGACTATTGTTTTAAAAGAAATGAAACTTGATGAATGAATAAAATTGGCTTTTTTTCCCAAAATGCCCTTAATTAAATAACTATTTACCAAAATGCCCCTATTTCCAAACTATTTCTCAATTTGCTCCTGTTTAGTCTACTAAACCATGATTTAGTCGACTAAACCATGATTTAGTCGATTAAAACGCGGGCTCATTTTTTTTTTTTAACTTCCCGCGCGATTTAGTCGACTAAGCACTGTAGCTTAGTCGACTAAATCATAAAAAAACAAAAAACAAAATGTTAAAACTTCGGAAGGTCATAACTTCTGGCTCGAGAGTCCGAATCAAGTGATTCTTTTTTTGATTCCACATAACTTTTTGAGATCTATGCAGTGAGATAAAAATTAACTTCCAAATTTAATGAAGAGAAAGGAGGAAAAACAACTGATTCTTTATTGCGCAGGAGATACTAAACAACTGATTTTTGATTCTTATATTAAACAACTAATTCTTTATTGCGCAGGAGATATTAATATATTTATTGAATATATTAATAATATATTTAATATATATTTTGAATATATTTAATATTTATTGAATATATTAATAATATTATATATATAGGGTTAAATACGAAATTTACCCCGGAAGTTTTGATAAGGGGGCGCTCAGCAACCAGAAGTTTTTTTGGTATCAAATTTGCCAAGGAAGTATTCAAAAGGTACCAAATTTGCCCCGGAAGTATGAAAAAGGTAGCAAATTTGCCCATCCGTGAATTTTGACCGTTAAGTTTGACTAACTGTCCACGTGGCATGCCACCTCATCAACCCAATAAGAATTAAGTATCATTTTTGCCCCGAAAGTTTTCATTAAGGAGCAATTTTGCCCTGGAAGTTTTCATTGAGGAGCAATTTTGCCCCGGAAGTTTTCATTGAGGAGCGATTTTGCCCCGGAAGTTTACAAAAGTAGCAATTTTGCCCTTCTTTCTCCCAATATTAAATTTGACTATTAAATCAGTCAAAGACCACACATGTCATGCCTTGAAAAGGTCGAACTTGGAGTCAGAGAAGGAGATCCTTGAGATGTTGAGCTCAAGGCAGTCAGAATTTGTGAAGCCAAACTAATCATAGGAAGCATCACTTATGATTAGAGCTGGGAATCAGGGCCGGGCCGGCCCTCCAAGGCCTGAAATAAGGAAAACATTTGTTTTTCAAAGCCCGGCCCAATAGTACTAAGGCTAGGGCCGGCCCTACAGGGCCTAGAAATTACTATTCCAAATTTTAATTATTTTTCTTTTGGGTTTTTCCAAAGAAATATAATTAGTAAATTGCAACCATTAAAGTTCTAATCTATCAAATAAATATTATCAACATTAATATCTAAACAATACAAATCATCCAACAAATAAACACATTCATTAATTCGTAATAAAAAAACAAACCATTGTCCGACGATGCGGTGGCTAGTGACTGCCGACGGTGAGTAGCAACTAGAGCGACCGATTTCAAATTTCAGACATATTTTTTAAGCCCGAGCCCTACAGGGCCAGGGCTTAAACGGGCCGGCCCGATTTCCCAGCTCTACTTATGATCTAAGCAAATGATCAGTCTATACAAACGTAAATATTATCACTATTGATTTGTTTTACTAAACCAATTTTTAGAACAATTCATTTCTCGTTTTGCGTTTCATTTGCTTAGATCATAAGTGATGCTTCCTCTGAGTGTTGCGACAGACCTTTCAGTCCCTGTGACCAGTTCAGCTTCACAAATTTTGGCCGCCTTGAGCTCAACATCTCAAGGATCTCCTTCGCTAACTCCAAGTTTGACCTTTTCAAGGCAAGACATGTATGGTCTTTGACTGATTTAATAGTCAAATTTAATATTGGGAAAAAGAAGGGCAAAATTGCTACTTTTGTAAACTTCCAGGGCAAAATTGCTCCTCAATGAAAACTTCCAGGGCAAAATTGCTCCTCAATGAAAACTTCCGGGGCAAAAATGATACTTTTTGATTGATGAGGTGGCATGCCACGTGTATTGAGGTGGCATGCCACGTCAGATTTTAACGATCTACGTGGACTTCCGTAACGTTTGGGTAAATTTGATACCTTTTAAAACTTTCAGGGTATATTTGGTACCAAAAAACTTCCGGGTGCTGAGCGCCCCTTTATCAAAACTTCTGGGGTAAATTTGGTATTTAACCCTATATATATATATATATATTTGTTTTTTTTTTGAACCATCATTATGTGATTTAATAAAAAAGAAAACATCAAATAAAAGGAAACAATTCATTATATATATATATATATGAATCACTTGATTATATTTAATGAATTGTTAGTATCTCCTGCACAATAAAGAATCAGTTGTTTTTCCTCTTTTCTCTTCATAAATTCTAGAAGTTAATTTTTATGTCGTTACATAGATCTCAAAAAGTTATGTGGAATCAAAAAAAGAATCACTTGATTCAAATTCTCGAGCCAGAAGTTATGGCCTTCCGAAGTTTTAACCTTTTGTGTTTTTTATGATTTAGTCGACCAAGCTACAGTATTTAGTCGACTAAATCACGGGGGAAGTTTAAAAAAAAAAAATTTGAGCCCGCGTTTTAGTCGACTAAATCATGGTTTAGTCGACTAAACATTGGTAGATTGAGAAATAGTTTGGAAACAGGGGTATTTTGGTAAATAGTTATTTAATTAGGGGCATTTTGGGAAAAAAGCCGACTAAAATCTATGCTTTGAAACTTGAAGAACTAAAACAAAATTGATGGTAAACTTGAGGGATCAAATTTTATATGAACCCTATAATTAAAAAAGGAAAATTGAAGGTAATTGTGGACCTAATTTCGGTTTTAATTTGATATGGTGAATACATTAGGATAATGATAAATTTAAAATCAAAATCATTGAATAGATTAGGATATGCCCAGTGGTAGAACTAAGAAGTTATTTTAGCCCAGTCTATAAAATAAGCATATTGAACTATTTACTAAATAATATCGCATGATATTAAAAATACAAATAAATAATAACCAACAATTATAAATCAAAAGATAACATAATAAACAAAAATTTTATGACCTTTGGAAAGAGACTCATTAGAAGGTGCATTACTTTCAGAAATTATTTTTAAAAAAATATCACTTTCTGAAGTTATTTTCTTCTTAAAGAACACATCTATGCTTTTCGGTTTATCCTTACTCATCTTTTTCAACCTATAACAAATTTGGTGACCCAAAATATATATTGATGTCAGTGTTAATTAGTATTTTGTGCCACTAAACATTAATTCTTATAGTACTAATCGATCCACAAAACTAACACTTAAATGCGTAGTCCACCTACCTCAAAACAAAATAATTGGAGAAAATAAAAGAAATATAATATGATCCCAAAAAATATTTTTTAAAAAAAACATATAAATCTTATTCAATTTCAGCTAAGGAAATAACCTATTATATTCTATTTTCAAAAGACAAATTCAATATGAAATCATAAGATAACTAAATAATAAATCCAAACCAATTAAAATTAGTCATTAATCATCCTCTACATATATATAGTTATCTATTGTCAAAACTCAAGACTCTCCACCAAAATCATAACCCCAAAATTTTCACTAATCAACACAATGTTACTCTCATTAGAAAGATAAAAATACATAAAATAACTTTCATAAAATGAGTAAAGTGAAAAGAAATAATTTTGAGTACATATTTAGTTCATAAAATGAAGATGAACAACACCGGATATAAGATGATATTAATCTTTTCAGTAGGTATTTCAAACAAAAATTTTACTTCCCCCTCACATCCCAATGACTAATAAACCAAACATTGTCCTAATAAAAAAAGAGTATAGTAATAGAAAAGATAAGAGATTAGCTGGGTCAAATTATTGACCAAAGTACAATATTATATAATACATACATATAAATACATAAGATAAAAGAAACATGGCCCCGCCATTAGATATGCCCTATATGTTAGAACAAGACTTTCACCCAAAAGGAGAGGTGAATTGAGTAATATTTAAAATTTTAGACTTTAATGCAAACTATTAGATGGCAAAGGCTTTGGCAAATGAAGAGCAGGAATCATATCAGATCTTGAGGGTCAAGCACATAGAGAGGATATACTATGGAGGATGAGAAGCCTCAGATACTTCAATCTCTTCATCAATCTTCTCAATGTCTTAAGCATCAGAATTATCAGAATGATGACATTGAGGAGATTGGGTTGAAAGAATAAGTTCATTATGACGAAGGAAGTCGAGGGTATGGGATTTGAAATGAAAAGACTAGAGGCTTACTAAGGTGGGATATAATGGTTGAAGACTTTATATAATGGTTGTATCAATAAAATTATTTATATTTATTAAGGTTATTTTTTTTAAATAACTGTGAGTTATGTTATTGTTTTAACAAATACATATATAATGGTTATTAGTTAATAGCCACGAGCTTTGTTTCTTTTAATTTGAATGAATCAAAAGTATTGTAAATTTGTTGCAAACCACACATCATCACACTACTTGTCACTAAAGGAGTAGGCTGAATCATTTAGGAGTATGTCATCTTCATGATGGCCAATCTCATACTCATCAATGTCTTTTGCATGCTTCATCATTGGCTCCACTTGAGGTAAAGTCAAAGGTAGATGCAGAAGTTATGGAGGAGGAGGAGAGGGAGAAAGAGAAGGAGGTGGAGAGGAGGATGACACCATGGATTTTCTTGAAATTCTTTAGCATGGTGTTCCATCTTGGCAATTGAAAGAATAGAGGAGGACAAAGAAAAAATATTACAATAAATGAAAGGAAATTGAGAGTTTATATAGATTGGAAGTGACAGCTTGAACCATCATTATACAAGTTGGAAGTTGAAGAGAAGTAGTAGCGCGCAGTGATGGGTAATCAAAGGGTACTCGATTCTCATGTTGATCATTGAAGAACAAAGAAGCACAAAATATTCTCATCATGAGTGGAGGGAAAGGGAAAGGTTTGGACGTTTAGTTTATAATTACTTAAGAGAAATTGTTATGTTGTTTTTCTGATATGAAGTTGAAAGACAAATTGTTTGTTTATTCATCTAATTTTCATGACAGTGTTACCATAAGAACCGTTATTATCTTGAGACTATTTATTACAGTTACAAAGGACAACCGTCATGTATTTGCATGGTAATATAATAACTGATGGTTATTTCTTAGTAACTATAATGTATATACATTTTTTATTTTTTAAAATTTTGGCTGTTGATTATGCAACCACCTTTTTACCAAAAAAAAAAAGATAAAGTAAATAAGTAAAATAAAAATAAAAACTTATGGAGATATTTCAAGAATCTTATGCATCATTATATTCTTCATACTCCAATAACTTGTTCACCTTCTCATTTAAAGAACAAACGAGAGAGATAATTTCCTTCAAGCACCGGTCCGTAAGTGCTTGCTCTTGCAAGTAAACCTGAACCATATGATGGAGCTCATAGATTTCATGGACAAGACTTTTAATGCTTGTTGGCAGAAGGAGTCTATCTTTTAGGTTTTTGCTATATGATTAATCAGAACTTTGCTTGCATATGTCCATGATGTTTTGTTGAATTAGAAGTTGGCTTAGAAAAATTGAAATGGAAGTAGGGAAGTGGAGTTCATTTTTTCGGATGTTTATATGGAGAGGGTTTTATAGATTATCAAGTCGTCACGTCTTTTGGTATTAAAGATGATGTTTTATTGATGGCAATGGTTAATTCTTAGTAACTATTATGTATTTGACATTTTTTTTAAATTTATTGGTGTCGAATGTTATTTGCATAATCAACCACAATATTAACTTAGAACTGTTGAATATACTGGCAAAACTACTTTACGATTCTTAATTAATAACTGTAAACTATTTCTACCTCCTCCTCTGATGAGAATGAGGATGAGCAAGAGGATGAGAAGGATGAACAGGAGGATGAGGACGACAGTGGTGCACTGTCATCCTCATTGTCCTCCTTTTCTTATTCCTCATCCTCATCCTCATCGTTGGAGGAAGGATATGAAGGACGGGTCAAAGTATTATAATTAGCGTGGGGAAGGGGAAAGATTTCAAACCATCACAACATTTGATGTTTCATGACAATTTTTTCTTAACAACCGTCATTCTTGTGAGAGTAAATATGACAAAAATTGATTACCACCATTATTTATTTGCTTGAACTTCTATTAAGTGACAGGTTTTACTTATTAACCGTTGTGTATCTCAAGAACTAACCATGTTGCCCCCTCTGCCGAAGCCAACATCTCCAACACCGAATGACGAGATGGCATAAGAGAAATAACACTAGGGAAGGGTTTTGTTGTCATGAAGAAGGTTCAAAGCAAATTACGAGAGATGGGAAGAAACTTACTGTGATGTGGAACAAGAAAGGATAAATTGTGAACTTGTTAAATTTCAAAATTTGACCTTTTTTGTTTCGTCTATAGTAAGTTTTCTCTTCTCTCTTAATTTGCTTTCTAGACCTACTTCATGACAAGAAGACCCTTACCTAGTGCTCTTTCCTCTTATGTCATCTTGTCTTTCAACGGAATAGATGGATTGGTAGAGCGGCGAAGGCATTGGCAACAGCGGAGGGGGCAAAGTGGTTAGAATCCTCAGTACTTGAGTCATTTGTTACCACTAACAAACCTTGAGGAGGAGGTGAAAGGAAGGGTGGCGGCGAAGGAGGAGGAGTTTTTAGGGAACTTATAAGATGATGAAGGATAGGAGGAGGAGCTAAAGGCATATAAAGAAATGTAGTCAAAATCATAAGGAATATTTGAGTTTAAATAAAGGTCTAACAAATTGTGAAGGATTAAGAGTTATTACTTACGAAGGACTAACAAGATTATGAAGGGTTATGATAAGTTATAATATTGAAGGTCCGAATGTTACAAAAGGTTATGAAAGAGTTAGATGACGGTTATTTCTGAAAACCATTATGTTTTGTCTTTGATGATATAAGAGGCTGAAAGTTGAATCGTTTGTAAGTGTTACATAGCGGTTGTTTCGAAAGAACCGTCACTTTTTTTTTTTCTCTAGTAAATAAACATCATTACTATCTATAACTGTTATTTTTGTGTTTTCGTGAATTTCACCTTGTAATATATGATGATGCGAATAATTAATCGTTACATTTAAGTGTTATATATCCTTGCATGATCTCTACCTTAACATACATGTTGTTTATTAGCTATACACGTTATGTATTAGGCGTTATAAATACCCAAATCTACAGTAGTGTTCCTCATTATTACTTTCTCTGTATTACCTCATTCATAATTAAAGGCATACTGACTTAAAAAATTACATTTCCTACATATTTATTATTTTAAACAAATTTAAATTGTTATCTTGAATCTCGCAATCCTGTTTAAAGAAGGGAGAATCCTATTAAAAGCCTTTGGAAATATGCAAATCTTAAATCAAGCTTTTTAATTGAACAAATTCTAAATGAGGTTAGGTAGCTTAATTAAGGATTTTAAAGTTGAGTGATTTTACCAATATGCCCCTTCTTATTATTGTGCCTTCTATCTTTGCCGCATCCTTCCTTTTCCCTCTCCTCCCCTTTCCTTCATGTTACAATCCGATCTCTGATTCAAAGTTCACTGAGGAGTCAAATTCTTCGTTAATTAATCCTTCACCCTCCTCAGTTGTCGCCGTTGTGTCGGTAGATGCAGCCACCAACTCCACCATCCTCCATGCATCACACGAGGCTAAGGGCTTCGATAACCTTAAGTGTTGATCATCATTGGAATCCTTCTTGCAAGAAAAAAGACCAGACGCAACCTTGTGGGTACTAGGCTGTTATGCTTTCTCTTAGATTCAAAAACCTCACTGCGATTCACAACTCAAGATCCACTATCCCTATTTTTCGTCGATGTTTGCTTTGTGCCTTCGACTGCCGTCAAATGTTCAAATACATATAGATTGTATTTGATTCTTCGGATTCGTATCCTCCTTGAAAATTAAGTCAATGTTTAATATTGTTAGAGATTATAATAGAATTTAATTTCATTATATGAAACAAACCTCGATCATGTCTTGTTGATTCATCCGATCCTATACTCAAAATTTCCTTCTTCAAGTCTAAAGTTCTTTTAGTTAAATAGCTGATAAATGTTGCAGGTGGTCTTTAATTGCTGGGAGACTATCAGGCCGAACAGATAATGAGATAAACAACTATTGAAATTCTCATTAGAGCAAGAAGATAAAGCGGATGAAGAAGCATTAAATTGGGAGTTCAACCAGAGAAGAAAAACAAGACGTGGCTTGAGGGCAGAAGATTCATGACTAAGCTGAGTATTCAGAGAAGATGTTTTCACTGAGAAAGCTGAGGACTCATAGTCAAAACCCATTTTTGATGTGGACGGGTTCTTTGATTTTCTCGTAGAGGTCCCATTGAATTTGGAATTGGTTAGCCAGTTCCTTGAACTTGACGAAGCGACTCTTCTAACCATAAAAACCTTGTTCTGTATAAAGTCTTGCCATTCGGTGTTACTAAATGGTACTCCCTCCGGTCCTAATTATAAGGCATAGTTGACTTTTTTTGAGAAATTAAGGAAGCTAATTAAATTAACTTAGAGTATTTTTCTTTTTATTTTTTTCTTCAAAGTAATTAGTTTGACTCACATACTAATATATAATCTAAAAGATATACAACATACAAAATGATTAAGTAACTTATTTAGCTTCCTTAATCTCTTCAAACAAAGTCAACTATGTCTTATAATTAGGACCGGAGGGAGTAGTATAATATTATTGTAGGGGAAATTCACATATTTTCATTGACCATACACAACAAACTATCTTCAATTTTCCTTTTCTAGTAGCTCAAGGGCATTGAAGTGAATTGACAAAATTTCTAAATCTTAATTTGGGTCATATAACCTAATTAATAATTTCTTAAATTTAGCAACGTAAATTATAATTTAGATAATTCAGATGTCTTTTTAAAGGATTTTCCCTTTAGAGAACCGTATATCAAGGGATAGAGTACTGGATTTTCTATGTATAAAAACAAATGAAGTCTTTCTAACCAATAAAATGTTCCATCAAAACTTGGCCCTGATTTTTCAAAAAGAAAAAAAAAATTATTTTACTTGCTTTATAAATGGAGTGAACGAATAACATTTTATGATACGTGTATACGTGTAGATCGATAAATTGATGTGCCGTGGATAAAAGTCTGGAGCATAGCATCATCTTATATATAAAGAATTTCGAAAATGGGTTCCAAAGAATTTATTTGAGTTGCTTTATAAATGGAGTCAGAGAGTAACATTTTATGATATGTGTTAATCGATAAATTGATGTGCCGTGAATAAAAGAGGAGCAGCTACGGTCTACTGCGGCCTCGTCCTCCTTTTTTTTTTTTTTTTTTTCACATTCACATAGTGAAACTCATGTTTTTATTTATTTATTTATTTTTCCTTTAGGGTATTTGTAGGTACTAAAAAGATACTTTAAGATACTGATCAGTGTTAAAAAAAATACTTTATGAGCTTAAAAAAATAATTTAGGGTACTGACTATTACTAAAAATATAGGTGAAGATATTGATTAGTAGTGGAAAAATATTTCATCATTTTGAAAAATTATATTAGGATCTTGAAAAAATGTTCCGTAAATAATTTTTTTAAGATCATGAAATATCTTTTCAATAGCAATCAATATCTTAAAGTATCTTTTTAGTACTAATCAATACCCTGAAATATTTTTTTCAAGATCCTAAAATAATTTTTCAACATCAAGAAGTATTTTTTCAGTACCAATCAGTATCTTGAACTATCCTTTTAGTAATAGTCAATACCCTGAAATATTTCTTAAAGATCATAACATAATTTTTCAAAATTATGAAGTATTTTCTTAGTAAGAGTCAGTACCCTCAAGTGTATTTTTAATACCAACTAATATCCTGAATTATTTTTTCAAGATTCTCAAATAATTTTTCAAGATCATGAAGTATTTTTCAGTATCATTCAGTATCCTCAAGTATATTTTTAGTGCCAGCCAATACTCTGAATTATTTTTTTCAAGATCATGAAGTATTTTTCAGTATAGGTCAATATCCTGAAGTGTTTTTTTTAGTACCTACCAATAGCATAAAATATTAAAAAAAAAAAAAAAGAGGCTTGAGCTTCACTGTTTGCACCAAAAACGACACAGTTTGAGGAAGAGGACGAAAGGCCGCCTTGGACCTTAGTCACTCCGGAAGAAAAATCTGTAGCATAGCTTTAACTTATAAAGAAGGGAAAATCCCCCTCAAGGCCCAAGTAATCAAAATATTGTTAAAAAATGCTAAAAAAAAAGTCACATATAAAAAAAAACCATAGAGCCTTTTTTGATATTATTTCAGAAACGTTAACAATTATATCAATACAATATTAATAACTAAATTAGTATACATTAGCAACTATATCTTAACAACTAAATTAGTATACGTTAACAAGTATATCAGTATATTTTAATAACTATATAGTACAATATTTTTTAAATAATACTAGACAAGACCTTGACATTTGATTTTTCTTTAGACCTTTTTTTTGGACAATACTTTGATAATTTAGGCGCTACATGGGTTTTCCTTACAAAGAATTTTCAAAATGGGTCCCATATCAACAAGTTATGGACCCATGTATAGTGAGTGTAGTATGTGGAAAGTGATTTGATGGAAAACCAAAACAAAGAATTTGTCAATTAGCAATGTAATCTTCAATATAGTGGCATCAGGGACCCGGATAAGCAATACTTTTCTTCTCAGTTAAACAAAATCCTTTATTGCAAAATTCTGAAAATATGTTTTTCTGCAAATATATTTGTTACACTATTTTCCTGGAATCCTGGCCATAATATTAACAAGTTCAGTTCTTTGATTATGCCGAAAAATTATTTAATTTCAATAAAAGAAGAGATGGATGCACACAATTGTATAATTTTATCACATATTTTTCTTTTTCTTTTTGAATAAAAAAATGATCCTATAAAGCTGAAAAATGTTCAGTATATCAAACTAGATTTGTACAATTTAAGACAAGCCAGCATTTAGGTATTCTCCATCATATGGCATATTGTTTAAAAATAACACTTGGCACTTAACATATATTTTAAATATTTCATATTTTTATTTTGATTTAAAAATGGCATGGACCATTTTGTCACGTTGGAGAAATTGGGAAGTTTGTAATTCAATTTATACACACACACACACACACACAGTAATTTGGTGATGCCTACTTGTTGCCAGACTCCATTCGCAGGAGAAGAAACCAAGAAGAATTGAAGCAAAATAAGGAACAAAGCATCTGAAAGGTAGGATCGAGTGTATGATGATATTATTTTTGTTATTATTACTTGGATCTCGCTCAGACATCTCTGGGTCTTTTAAAAGCATCAAAACATCTAATTAAGTATTTAATGAATATTATATTACACATATATTATGTCCTTAGTTAATGATTAATGTAACAAAATACTTATAAAGTTTTACTTACAGTGTGTTTAAAAGTATATGTTTATCAGATATACAAAAATTCTAATGAACTTCTTGCAAGAGAGCGAAAATGCCAAAATCATTGAAGCAACTTAATCGCACTTGTATTTTACGGTGGGGTCCACGATATTGTCCTGAAGCAATCTCCCTCGCGTGCAGAGAAAGAACAGCAGCTAAATGAGAGAGAGCAGTGAAAGATGATACTGAAGATTGTGCCCACAAAGAAGATTATTAGATGCGTGATAATTAGATGTGCGGGTAAAGAGGGTTGATTAAACAATAAGAAGTTCTATTAAAAGGGATAGAGGAATACCGAAGAAAACATTAAATGAAGTTATCAAGTGGAACTTCTTGATTTCAAATTTATCCAAAGAGTTAAATGTTGATAGAGCACAATAATATTATATAATCTATATAGCTGAACCAACTAGTCGAATAAAGTTTTGTCGTTGTTTTGATGGATTCGTTCGCATAGAAATTTTTTAAGTAAAAAGAAAAAAAGGAAGTTGATCAACCACCGATTAGAACAGTTAAAGCAGAAAAGTCACAATCAACGCTAAGGCAATCATTTCAACCTTACTTAATGTCAAATGAGCCAATTTCAGACGTTTGGCCCCTCCACGTGACCACCGGCTCCACCCTTGCTTTCAATCACTAAATTAGTGGCCCTACATTTTGAATTTGATAAAAAGTCTATTCACAGATTATTTTTTCTTTTCTTTTTTTTTTTTTGAAAAAAAAAAGTAAAATGAGACACCAAATGGCCTATATATATAGACCTCGCAGGGGTGAAGAGACGAAGAAGCATTATTGAAGCAAAGTAAGGAACCATACTGATGAAAAATGGGATCTTTAGTGAAAGAACAAGTGTGGTGGGTGGTGGCTGTTATTATCATGTTGGGTTTTTATGATCGGGGTGAGGGATGTTTGGAAGAAGAGAGAAAAGCTCTTCTGAAATTAAAAGAAACTTTCAATCACCTAAATGGCTCTTCTCTTCCTACTTGGAATAACCTTAACCATTCTGACTGCTGTAGTTGGGAGGGCGTTACCTGTGACAACTCCACACTGAGGGTTATAAGCCTTCTTCTAAATTATACAAGAGCTCAAGAGTTGGAACACTTCAAGTGGTCGTTGAATGTTTCCTATTTTCTCCCATTCCACCAACTTCAAGAATTGGATTTGTCTGGAAATTACTTGTCAGGTCTCTTTCTTCTTCCCACTAGCTATTTTATGATTTATTATTAATGTGCATATTTAGAACAAAGACGCACACTGAACCAAGCACGCACTACCGTTTTGAACACGTATGAATTCCGTAAACACGTATAAATTCCTTCTCATATCATTCCCTAATCATCTCGATTCTATCTTGTGCTTGTTTGATGCTGTTTGGGATATCTGAAAAAAGCAGTTTTGTACAAAATTTCTTTGACATATTTTTACCTCGTACTCTCTCTCTCTCTGTGATTGGTTTAAATCATTAATTCTTTAGTTCATAGTATAAGTCATTTAAAGAGTAATTAATACATATTTGTCAATTTTACCTCTGTAATCAATTATTAAATGTGGCTACTATATTTTAATTAGTTGTTTCCTTCAAAACCTTTTTGTCAAGGTAAAAGTGGTGGGTTAAATATCATTTATGCCATGAAAGTTTAGCTTAGGAAGCATTAATCACGAAAGTTTTTTTTTTTTTTTTGGGTCTTATTTTTGCCACAAAAGTTCAAAAACATAGCAATCTTGCTCATCCGTTGATCTTAACTATTGAATTGTTGCTCTTCTTTGTTAACTTTCAGGGGCTAAATTGCTCTTAAAAAAAACTTTCGAGGTAAATTTGCTTCTAACAAAAATTCCAGGTGTATTTGCTCCATTTTATTGATGTCCGGGGCAAAATATGATCAAAAAAGCTTTCAGGTGACCAATGGTCCTTAGGCCAAACTTTCATGGCATAAATGATATTTAACCATAAAAATGGACTTTTTTTAAATTTTTAATTTAAGACCGATTTAATGAGTTTATTGAAGTATAGTTAAAAATAAAACTTAGGTACAATACAAAATCTTTTAAAATAGTCTACTCAAATCTTGAACCGATGAAGTAGTTATAATTGGTTTTTTATTTTTCTTTAAAAAATAAATTTATTTTGAAGCATAATTTTTAATTAATTGAAAACGCTGATATTACTCAGGCATAGTTGGATCTTTCAGAAAGTACCAAAACATATAATCAAATATTTAATAAAATATTATATTACACATATATTATGTCTTTATTATTTATTGGGTTAAATATTATTTTTTTCCATAGAAGTTTAGCCTAAGGAGCATTAGTCATCTATAAGTTTTTTTGGTTTTATTTTTGCCTGGGACACTAATAAAACGGAGTAAAGAAGCGCTGGAAGCTTTTTTAAGAGCAAATTTGCCCTGGAAATTTTTTCCCAAGAGCAATTTCGCCCTTGGAAATTTACAAATTCAAGGGTCAAAATTATTAGATGGGTGAGATTGTTATGTTTCTAAACTTATGAGGAAAAAAAGGAGACCAAAAAAACTTTCGGATGACCAGTACTTCTTATTAGGCTAAACTTTTATGACGAAAATGTTATTTAACCCTTATTTATAGTATATATCTCTAATTTAAAACATTTCAAACTAATATACATACACACACATGACACGTTTATTTTGGCTAACTAATATATATGGTAAATCTCTAGTCTCTAGTTGTATGATATAATAAAAGAAAAATTAACTTCGAATTATTGTTTTTGTGGGCCAATCTTTAACTTATTGTTACATCTAGAGGTTTTTTTTTTTTTTTTTGTTCAAAGACATCTAGAGGTTGATTATATTTATGATATGATTTTTTATAAAAAGTTGTTCCTACCGTAACATTAAGAGTAACTTATATACATTTGTTATTATTCGATCAGGGCTATTTGGCGAAATTACGGCAGAGAACTTGAAAACTTTGTATCTGGAAGATAATCAGCTCACAGAAATCTCGTTCTTCGGTGCTTAAAATTTTATGTTCCAAGTTCTGTTAGATGCCATATATCATGTTCTTTTGTTCTTGCATTTTAGAAAAACCACTTGAAGATTAGAGAGATAGCTGAAAATATAGAAAGCTGAATACAAGTCCTAAAGAACGAAGAAAATATTAAAAAAGTTTCATAAAAAATTTTAATGTTAGAAAAGTCTCTGTAGTAGGTAATTAACAATTTCATCTATTGGTTTTAACAACTTTTTGAGACTTTTTTGATATCAAAATTTTATGTAGGACTTTTTAAACATTTTTAAGGTCCCTTGGAACTTTAAAGAGATTTTCCCTTTTATTTAATATATGACAGTAATATGACAGAAGAAAATTAGAAGAACAGAGATGATTAAATCATTTAGTCACTTGATCAAACAATTTTGAAATACATAAATAGCAGCGCTAAGAAGCTACCAACAGTAAGGTTATACTAACTTCTAATATAATTATACTCTTTTGGTCCTATTTATAAGGCAAATAAAATGTTTTTTTACCTATTTAAAAGTTACATATATAATTAAATTTTTCACATAAATATACAATTTTACTTTAATATATTATTATGTAGACTTTGTACTTTTGGAAATTGTCTATATTAAACAAGAGTAAAGTTAGAAAGTTATTAAATTTTGAGACATCCTTAATTATATGGTTAAGGATTTTCTTAACTCCAGTGAAAATATATAAAAAGTGACTTATAAATATGATCATATGAGTAATAATATAAAAGTTAATACACTTGCTTACATGCATCTTTATGATAATTTTTGAATATTTCTTTTCATATTTTACAGATGTTTTTCATTCACACAATTCCAAGACTTTGGAATTGATCTCTTCGAATTACTCGGACCATGGTCATCCAGAATCTATGTCACTCGCATCTCTCACCTCCCTGCGGACATTGTCCCTTTATGAGAATAGACTAAAAGGCTCACTACTGCAGCAAGGTCATACTATATTTCGAGCTTTTTTAGCAAAAATAATTTACTATATGAATATTTAACCTCTAGGATTAAAATAGATCGATAAAGTACTTCATCTACAATCTTATAATTTACTATATTTATAGCTTTCTTAGTATATATATAACGTAGTGCGGCATTGACTCAGTAAGTAAGGGTTTGATATTTCATGGATATTACTAATTAACTATATATAGTTATTGTAATGTATCCTGTCCTAGAAAGAACCGCTATTTTTTAGAAATAATGAAAAAAGAAGATCGACATATGTAAACAAATTTTGCTGCAACATGTTTAATATAGACGGTGAAAAACAAGGAAAAATATTTATTGAGATCAAAATACAAATATCAAGATAAAAGTTTCGAATTCTTTATTTTTTCTTTTTTTGGTCAACTTTTTGGCATTAAATACATCTAATTAGTTCAAATTCATATTTATTTTAGACTTTTAATCCAGGTTTTTAGCTCAAATATTTGATCATAAATTCATTTTCAAGTCCAATCACGTAAATTATTGATTTAGGGCGCATGCACCAGTTCTTTAAAATGTTGTTAATATCAAAGTTTAAGATATATATATATATGCTTAAAGTTTTACTATTAATTATTTTCTCAAAAAAAAAATAAACAATTTATAAAAAAAAATGGATATGTTGCAGGAGGCTTATGCAATTTGAAGAAGCTAGAAATGTTGTCTCTTGGCGTGAACATGTTTGAGGGACTGCTTCCTCCATGCCTGAATAATTTGACTTCTCTCCGTCTACTTGATCTTCAATACAACGGTTTTGAAGGAATCTTCCCTTCCTCACTCCTTCATTCTCTGAAGTCCCTCAAATACATTTCCCTACAAGAAAACTATTTTACTGGCGTTGCATCGCTTTCTTTGTTTGCCAACCACTCCAACCTTCAACTTTTCTCAATTTCGTGCTTTAAGAACCCCAATCTAAAGCTTGAAACTGAACGCCCCCAATTTGTCCCTTCCTTCCAACTAAAGATTTTCAGTGTTGTTGGATGCACCATGAACGAAGCAAGCAATCACAGAATTGTACCCTCTTTTCTTCTTCATCAATATGATTTGAGAGTTATAGAGCTTGTCAATTTAAACATTTCAGGAAGTTTCCCAAACTGGCTTTTGACGAACAACACCAAATTATCTTCTATTTATGTCACCCACAACTTCTTGACTGGTCCCTTTGAGCTTAACTCTACCTCACAATTACTTAATATGCAAAATTTTGATGCATCCTCTAATCCTATTAGTGATGAAATCCCGCCTCATATTGGACAGGTTTTTCCCAACTTGCTTTCTCTAAACATGTCTTCCAGTTCATTACAGGGTGGATTTCCATCATCACTTGGTGACATGAGACAGTTGAACTCACTAGACTTGTCCAATAACAATTTGTCTGGCTATTTGCCCCTAAAATTTGGTAAGGGTAGCAATGACTTGAGGTTTCTTAAGTTGTCAAACAACAACTTAAGTGGCCCATGTTTACCAGGAGGCTCAAATTTCACACATATGCTGTCTATGGATCTAAGCAACAACAACTTCAAGGGAAAAGTACCAGATGGGATTATTAGTAGTTCAGAATTAAGAATTTTGGAGTTAAGTGCGAATCAGCTATATGGTGAATTACCTAGCTGGATTGGAAACTTTAAGCATTTGGGCTACCTTCTTTTATCCCAAAATTCTATGTCAGGTCCAATACCAGAAAGCTTTTGCAATTTAGCGGAGCTAAAATACCTCGACCTTTCACAAAATAGGTTCAATGGCACTTTGCCAAGTTGCCTAAATATGCCATCATTGATGTACTTACATTTGCAGGGAAATCATTTTATGGGACCTATACCTTCTGTTTTGGCCAAATCTCCTTTGTTGTGTGCTTTGGATTTGACACAGAATAGATTTTCAAGTCAAATTCCATCGTGGTTCGTGTCAATGTTGAATTTAAGGGTTCTCCTCCTTAAAGGAAACAAACTTGAAGGTTCCATTCCTGTGGATATTTGTAAGCTCAAGAACATAAGCATATTGGATCTTTCACAGAACAAGCTTTCAGGAGGGATACCATATTGCTTAAATAACATAACATTCGGAAGCAAATATGAGATTGGAACCAGCCTGGGAAAATATTCTGTCCCTTGGACTACAAGAGGCTCTTCATTTGAATACAACCGCACAAATGGGGATCTTGTTCAAGGTGAATATGAACAAAATTCTTCATCGTACGAGGCAGAAGAAGTGAATTTCATGTCAAAAAGAAGGTATGAATCATATAAAGGAAGTATATTACGTTTAATGTCTGGCCTAGATCTCTCAGAAAATCAGTTGACAGGTGAAATCCCTCCACAAATTGGATACCTAGACACCATCCATACATTAAATTTGTCAAACAACCATTTGACAGGGCCTATTCCAGAAACATTTTCTAACCTTAAGCAAATAGAGAGTTTAGATCTTTCATACAATAAATTGGCAGGTCATATTCCTTCCCAACTTACACAGTTGTATTCTTTGTCAGTCTTCTCTGTGGCGTACAATAATTTATCTGGTATGACACCTATGATGAAAAATCAATTTTCAACTTTTGACCCAAGTTGTTACGAAGGGAATCCTTTTCTCTGTGGTCCACCTCTGCAACGGAAGTGTTCATCTAATGATAAACCAGCGGGGATAAACGGACCACCATATCTTTCAGAAGAAGATGGCTTTCGAGTTGCCTTTTTATTTAGTTTTGCAGGTGCATTTAGCGTCTTCTTTCTTGGTGTCGTTACCATTATGTATCTCAACTCTTACTTTACATATTACGAGTGAAATGGCACAACCTAGATCATTTCTCTTTGAGAAGTTGGAGTGTCTCTGACTAATGAATGAATTTAATGTGTGTTTCAAATACAATGATATGAATATCGTTGATGATTGAATGCACTTGCTATCCTAGTCCAATTTCAGATTGAATTCAATTCTTAACTGAGTGCAAGACATTGTGAAGAGACTTTCTAAACCAACCCTGCCAATTCACTAAACTCACCTACAAACCTAGATTCATTTAGTTCATCAGCAATGTTTTGACGCGCTCTGTACGTATCAGACATAAAAACGGAATTCTATACTTACATTAACAATTTACCTAATTGAATAACCAAAGCATGAATTCATCATGAGAACCACAATTAGATTAAACAAGAGTGTTAACATGCAGCAAAACAACTCAATGCAATGAAACGTCAAATACAAGTCTCAGCATCTAGATCACAATTACCAATCATAATCCTAAACTACATATAAAAATGGGTAAAGGTGCAAAAATAAACATGTATTTTAGGCTCGTTTGCGTTCAGCACCAAATGCTTTGACATGTGGTTACAATTTAGGAGCAAAAGTTACCCAAAATGTTTAGACATAGGATGTTGACTGTTAAGTAAACATGGTTGACTATTGATGCTGATATGTATGATGAATTAGGGTGAGAAGGAGGGAAATGGGAAAAAAAATTGCTGATTAGGATAAGTTGACCATGCACAGTGAAAAAAATTTTGAAAAAAAACCCTAAATGTCTTCGGGCTACAAACTACAATCAATTGAGTCTGAAATCCAAGCAATCCAAGCAAATCGGGCCAAGAAAGAAGCGATGTCCTGTGGCGAGCTAGGGTTCTTAAGCTTGGATAGCCAGCAAATTGAGAGTGAGTTGAGGGTAAATCGATTGACAGCAAATCGAGCGACGATAACGATGGAGTAATCGAGAGCCAGCAAAAGGAGCGACAAAAGAAAGAATTAGGAACCGTACAAATATGAAATCCCACTCTCGGCCAGCAAATCGAGGGACGAAGAATGTTGAGTGAGCAAGGAAGAAAATTGTGAGCTAGGGTTCTCAATCTTCGATTTGCTGGCTCTCGGTTAGGTGCGATTAGCTTCCAGATCGTTGTCCATTCTTATTAGCTGCGACGCCGAGGTATGGTAAGATCGTTGTACTAGGTACTGACTAATGGTTTCCATGTTTTCTATGATAGTTAATGGTTGTTCACTATGTTGTGCCACTTTTCCCTTGTGTTTTCTCCCGACTTTTGAGATTCGAGAAATATAAATCAGCTTGCCAGTCATGAACTATAAAGTATCTTTATTTCAGTGTTTAATTTCTGGGAGTTCAGAATATACTCAAATTTTGGTTTAGATTGTTTATTTTTTCCCTCCATTTTGAATATGGATTTCATCCTGGTGGTTTTTACATAGTTATGTCTTTTGCTATGACATGCCAATTGAAGGGTTGAGAGATCAGACTAATGCTTTATTTGACTCTCTAGTATTACTATCGAACATGAATTTGCTACCCAAGTCTTTTCGTTTTTTTGTTCAATATCATTGATGTTGGATTATTTATGTACTTCATTGAGCAAACAACTACTCTGAGTAATTATAAGTGCTGGAAGGATATGGTTCAAAGAAGTTATGTCTTTTGCAGTGCATACAATAAACAATGAGCTAGCAGACTCTTCCTTGATACAAAAATCTTACTAATTGCAGAGTTATTTACCTGAATTAGATTGATTTTTTTTTTTTTGGTTATTTTCTTTGCTCTTTTTTGATTCATTACTGTGTTCGGAGGTTATGAGGAATACAATTAAATTATGTGAGGGGTCAGAGATTAAAGGAGAGGACAAGTACTGTGCAACTTCCCTGGAAGCCATGCTTGATTTTATCATTATGAAGCTTGGGAAAAACGTGGAAGCTTTGTCTACGGAGGTGATGAAGAAGGAAACAAAGAAGCAAGAATACACAATAACGAATGGAGTGAAGAAGGAAGGAGGGCCGAAAGTAATGGTGTGCCACAAGCTTGATTATGTGTATGATGTGTTTTATTGTCACAAAATAGAGAACTCCGTTACCTATACGGTATCGTTGGAGGGAGCTGATGGGAGCAGAGTGAAAGCTGTGAGTGTATGTCACAGGGACACGTCAAAGTGGAATCCAAAACATTTGGCCTTCCAGATGCTAAATGTCAAACCAGGCAGTGTTCCAATATGCCACTTCCTTTTCCAAGACACTATTGCCTGGGTTCCCAAACAAAACTAAGCAAATTTCTACGTACTCAAATGTTCACTAGATACGAGCCGTGATTTGCAAGGACGTTTCCTATGTATTTTTATTCCGTGTTTCATGTGTAATTTATATATCAATATGTATCATCAATGTAATACCCGATTTTCAATTTACCAAAAATTTAGTATTTTAGAATATGTTTCCATATTAAATTAGTTAACGTATGTGACTTAGAGTCACATAGAATAGTGGCTATTTTAAGATTAAAAGAGCCATGAAAAAGTTATAAAAACACTTAATTGAATTAAGTGTCAATTAGAAAATAATGGGCAAATTAGCTTGCATTAATTAGGATTAATTGCATAAATTCTCCTAATTAATTAGAGACAAATTAAAAGGGTTAAAAGAGGGCTAATAACATTTAAAAATAATTAGGCCAAAGAGAATGAAATAATACTTGTCTTAATAAGCACTAATTGCCATGATTAGCTAATAAACAAGTCCATCAATGACAACGGTTATTAAAGGGAAATTAAGCACTTAATTTGAGAGTTAATTAAAGCTTATTAAATCTGCCCCAAAGTCATAAAAAAACGTCAAGAAAAAAGATTAATAAAGCATAAAATAGTGTTGAAAAGTCAAATATTTGGACTAACCAATTAGAAGGCTTGAAGCAAGAGATGTTTTATTAATAAAATGAGCTTTTACTTCCCCGCCTACGTTACGCGGGAGAATATAATTACAGAAAAAACTTATTTTTTCATTAAAATGAACCAACCACACTAATGTTAGTTGACCATATTATATTCAATATAATTATGAGAGAAAACAACTATTTAAATAAAAAAAATAAAATAAAATGACTCATTCAATTGATATGGAGCATCAATAGAGCAATTTAATATAACCTATATAGGTTGTAGAGACGAATATATGTAAATAGATTTTAATTGTTCAAGTATAATGTTCTTGAAGATAAGCAATTGTTTACAATTGTTTTAGAATGGATCACTTCTGAAAATAAACAGTTAATTACAATTGTTTAAGTATAATTTCTAAAATAGCTCAAGATCATTATCATCAAGAACAATGCAATTCGAAGATTTTCTGAAATAGTTAGCGTCTATCTAAAGCAACAGTCTGGTTATATACTTCTCAGATTACCTGGTTACTGTTGGGATCTGTACACGCAGCGGATTAAAATTTTCTACGAATCCCGTCCCGAGGATCACTTAGATGCGTTTAAATCAAGGTTAGGGAACCCGAATCATACCTTATAGAGAACTCAGAATCATCTGGAGCCGGAGGTTTTCCTTTGATTTTAGCGAACTAGTAGCTCAAGAATCTACACAAACCCTTTGCGCACATTTTCTCATGGCGATCAAGAAAATTCAAACTGTAGTGAATTCGTCCACGTCTCGTTCTCTTTGAACTGGTGGGCTACCTTATCGATCAGCAGAAGTCGACTCTTAGAATCGGCTTCCTCTACCGGTATCCACACGAACAATCTCCGAACACGGACGCGGCAGCGTGCTAGCGCCTCAAACTGTGCGTCTCTCTCTTTATTTCTCACTAGGGTTTCTCGCGGCTTTCTAATACGCTCGACTAAAAGTCCCGTAGGTTTTTCTAAACCCATCGGCGTATTATATTCAAAATTAATCCCCATTAATTTTGAATTTTAATTAAAAATATATTAATTAAATCTATCTAATAGATTTAATCTAATGTATTTATTTAATTCAAATTAAAAGCCTTCTGATTTAATTTATCTCTATAAATTAAATCCGAGAAATGATATCTATCTATTTAATTAAATTTGAGATACAATATCTCAATTTAAATTAAATAGATAATGATATCTTTATTCGAAAATCAAATGAGATATAATATCTCTATTTGTTTTAGATATTTAATTTATCCGATAAATTAAATATAAAACAAATATCATATAATAATATTATAATCTCCATTAAATAATATTATTATATTATTTTCGAATTTTATATATATATATATATATATATATATATATATATATATATATATATATATATATATCCTAGATTAAATTCAGTATTCATTTAATCTTAGATTAATATGAGATTCAATGAATCTGGACATTTTTACCCGTGTTGGATTATTCTTGTGTGCGACCCTGCAGGCCCATATGAGATTGGCAGTGGGTCAAGACTGTATTAGCCCACAAGTCGCAAGCGGCCTCTAGCAAGACATTGCGACTACCCAATTCACATGGGGATCGATGACACGATACTACCTATCGTACAACCATGTCACGTCCCTTTTGTCACGCGATAATTCGGTCAAGGATGAGGCATGGATAACATCAACTTCCTTTTCTTGACCATTACTTTCTCGATTTTCGAGCAGTCTAATAAGTGAAATGGAAACTCTTTTCCATCACAGTATGGCCATACATTTCTTAGACTCACTCATCGAGGGGCCCAGTATTATCTCTCTACAAATGTGAGGGACAAATTTCATCTTGACCATTCACATTCCTCCGCATGAAAACCACTGATCCCGATCCCAGCCTTTATCATCACCCGGTCAAAGGTGACTTTTGACTAGGTCAAAGACCAGTGACTCATCATGTAGGAATCCATGATGATCTCAGGTCATAGGGCGTTGTGACGCGGTTATACATGAGATAAGCTTATGACTTAATCCATGCAGCTTTCTCATAGTGGGTCGGTCCAGCACCTTGTACTCTTACAAGTGCCTATGACTTGGATTCGTATCTTCATACCTCATCAAAGTCATACTGGTCTTAACTCATCTTCGCTCTCGCGTAGATGACCGACCAGGGACATTTAGGATAATCTATAAGATATATCCTAGGATACAGTTATCACCATAAACATGCGAACGAAGTGATAACTTAATGGAGAACAATGACTTGCCCCTAGGGCATAATTTCCAATAGACTCCCACTTGTACTAGGCGCAATCATTAATTACTCTAATTCTTATTGCCCTAACATGACGCTCATGTTTTGCTTGTGCAAGCGGCTTAGTAAGAGGATCAACTACATTGTATTCTCCTGGTACTTTGCATACTTTCATATCACCTTTATCTCTGATTTCTTAGATAAGATGAAATTGCCTAAGTACATGCTTGGTCCTTTAATGTGACCTAGGCTTCTTGGTTCGTGCAATAGCGTGGCTATTGTCACAGAACAAGTCTATTGGATTTGAAATGGTTGGAACCACCCCAAGTTCATAAATGAACTTTATAATCCAAAAGGCCTCCTTTGCTGCTATATACTCAGCTTCTATTATAGAATAAGCTACAGTGCTCTGCTTAGAGCTCTTCCAGCTTACCGCACCACCATTCAACAGGAATACATATCCTGATTGCGATCTTGAATCATCTTGGTCAGTTTGGAAACTCGCATCTATGTAACCAGTTACACAGAGCTCATCTTGCAAGCCACCATACACCAAAAATAAGTCCTTAGTCCTTCTTAAGTACTTAAGGATATTCTTGACAGCAGTCCAGTGACCCTCACCGGGATCTTGTTGATATCTGCTGGTCATACTCAAGGCAATTGACACATCCGGTCGAGTACATAACATGGCATACATGATAGATCCAATGGCGGAGGCATATGGAATCTTACTCATACGGTCTCTTTGATCTTGTGTACTAGGACACAGATCCTTACTGAGATGGATGCCATGAGACATGGGCATGTTACCCCTTTTAGAATCCTGCATACTGAACCTATGCAGTATCTTGTCTATGTATGTGCTCTGACTTAGGCCTATCAGCCTCTTGGACCTATCTCTATAGATCCTAATCCCAAGGATATAAGTGGCTTTGCTTAAAACTTTCATTGAGAAAGACTTTCCTAACCAAGACTTGACACTCTGCAAGGTAGGAATGTCATTCCCAATGAGTACGATGTCATCAACATAAAGCACTAGAAATACAACTGTGCTCCCACTAACCTTCTTGTAAACACAAGGTTCATCGATGTTTTGAATGAATCCAAACTCTTTGACTACTTCATCAAAACGATAATTCCAGCTCCGAAATGCCTGCTTCAATCCATAAATGGATCTTTGAAGCTTACAAACTTTACCAGAGTCCTTTGGACGCACAAAACCCTCAGGTTGTGTCATGCACACATCCTCAAGCAACTTTCCATTAAGGAAGGTTGTTTTGACGTCCATCTGCCATATCTCATAATCATAATATGATGCAATGATAAGAAGGATTCTGATTGATTTGGCCATTGCAACTGGGGAAAAGGTTTCATCATAGTCCACACCATGAGTTTGAGTGAATCCTTTTGCAACCAGCCGTGCCTTGAAGACATTTACTTTGCTATCCATGTCAGTTTTCTCTTTGAAAGCCCACTTGCACCCAACGGTTTTTACACCCTCAGGTGGATTGACCAAGGTCCATACCTTATTGTCGTACATAGATTGCATTTCAGACTTCATGGCATCAAGCCATTTTTCGGAGTTTGGTCCCACTACAGCGTCTCGATAGGTCGTTGGCTCATTCTGCTCAATGAGCAAAACATCATGACTTCCAGTTATCAGAAATCCATATCTCTGAGGCTGTACCCGTGATCTATCGGACCTTCGCGGGCCTTGTGTTACTTGAGTAGTCTCAACAACTTGTTGTGAGTCTTCTCTTGTTTCCATCTATGGTTCTACATTGTCTTGTGACTCTCGAACTTCTTCGAGATTCACCTTACTCCCACTGGCTCTTTTAGAGATAAACTCTTTTTCCAAAAAGATACCATTCCGAATAACAAATATTTTGTGATTGGTGGGACTGTAGACATAGTATCCTTTAGTTTCCTTAGGATACCCCACAAAAAGGCATTTTGAGGATCTTGATGATAATTTATCATAGACTTGTTGTTTAACATAAACCTCACATCCCCAAATCTTAAGAAATGACAAGCTGGGTTACTTCCCAGTCCATATCTCATATGGTGTCTTTTCAACCGCCTTTCACGGAACACGATTTAGTGTGAACGCAGCAGCTTCTAGGGCATGACCTCAAAAGGAAGATGGAAGATCTAGATCGAACCATATCTAATAGAGTTCGATTCCTCTGTTCAGAAACATCATTCCATTGAGGTGTTCCTGGAGGAGTAAGCTGTGAGATGATCCCACAACTCCTAAGATGGTCAACGAACTCTTGGCTCAAATATTCACTACCCCGATCAGATCGAAGTGCCTTAATTGTTTTGCCAAGTTGGTTTTGCACTTCATTTTGGAATATTTTGAACATTTCAAAAGATTCAGACTTTTGTTTCATTAGATAGATATAACCATATCTACTAAGACCGTATATTAATGTAATGAAGTACAAATGACCTCCTCTGGAAGCTTCATTGGTCCACATGCATCCATATGTATGAGGCCCAATAAATCGGTGGCCCTCTCGCTGTGTCCAGTAAAAGGTGCCTTTGTCATCTTACCCAATAAACAAGACTTACATGTATCAAATGATTCAAAATCAAATGACTTCAGAAATCCATCTGTAATGGAGTTTCGAAATGAGTTTCTCATTTATATGGCCTAGACGACAATGCCATAGGAAGGTAGGACTCATCTTTTGACTTGATCCTTTATGTCACAGATGTCCATTCAATTTTCTACTGTCCTTGAGTTTCTATACATTTATACAAATGCATGAACCACATGTAGTATCTAATACCCATGTTTGAGGAAGTAGAAAAGCGAATGTCTATGACATAGATACCTGAAGCGATAGGCCCGCTATCCTTCTTGTCCTTTTCCAAATCTTCTTGATAGAGCTTGCAGTTCCTCTTCCAATGACCGATTTCATTGCAGAAGAAGCAGACCCCATCCTTCAGAGGTTTTGCCTTCTTGACTTTCCGTTTCATACCCCTTCCATTCTGAACAGAGAAAACAGAACTGGGCCTCTTCTCAAGGCTCTACTCAGCAGTTTTGAGCATCTCATGCAGTTCAGAAATTGATTCCTTCATATTGTTCATGTTGTAATCCATGACAAAGTTATCATAACTTTCTGGGAGTGAGATCAAGATCACATATGTAGCTAACTCCTGGGATATGGGGAATCCAAGCCTTTCAAGGTGATTAATGTAGCCTTTCATTTTCAAAAATGAGGACTAACTGATTCACATCCAACCATCTTGCAAGAGAATAAGGCCTTTGTGGTCTCATACCAATCTTGCGTCACCTGTTCCTGGAACATTTCCATAGGATGATAAATCATCTCAGACACCTCCATGTGTTCTAGATCTCCATCGAGGTCTGGAACCATAGTGGCAGGCTTCAGGCATCCTGTATCCATAGAGTCATCCTGATGCTTCATGTAAATATCAGTTTGAGCTCTTGGATCATCAGTCGCAGGCTCGTTAGGAATGGGTTGATAGATAAGATACTCCTTTCTTTCGTGTTTAGGATCAACACTCAAGTCCTCAAACATGTCAAGAAAGTTTGTCTCATCGAGTTTGTCCTTCTCAAGACTGATCGCATTGATGGTGTTGGGGTGTTACTATTCGACAAGATTCTACAATTTAAAAGATATGCAAAGTATAATCAGTAACCTCCCACTGAATTAATAACCCTCATTATAATTAGTGGGCTAAGATCCATATTTGGCTTAATCTTAAGTCCGCTTTGGCAGGACGCTTAAAATCAAGTTATTTAGGTAGGCAACCTCTTTGCCAATTACATCACATGTAACTCTTAGATCTTTATGGGATTCGATCATCATATGACCTAGCATGTTTAATCCCATCCAATGCCTTGAGATCCAAAACCGTTTTGATAATCTCAATTAAGTCAAGAGAATAATGAATGTAGAGTATCACCATTACTCTCTCTTGTCTCCCCAAGATTACTCAAATGCATCCACTTTGGTGGAACATACAAATGGGTGATCGAGGTTTTGACAAGTATTCATTTATTGATGACATTGTGACTTAAGATTTTATTTAAAGGGTATTATTAGATATAATCAAATTAATCCTATTAATTTAATTCTAAATTAATTATGAGTGATCTAATCAAATCATAATTAAAACTCTAAATTAATCATAACATATGTTAATAAATAAATCATTATGATTAAATTATTGAGACTTATGGCTGTCGCTTCATTTTAATACGACTAGATCTATATCTTATAGGATTTGTAAAACCCTAATTGGCCGTATTAAAATATTCAAAATTAATCTCAATTAATCTTGAACTCAAATTTTAGATTAAAATAATATTAATTAAATCTGTCCAACAGATCTAATCTGATCTATTTATTTTAATCTAATATAAAAGCCTGCCGATTTAATTTATCTTTATTAATTCTACCTATATGAATGCAATCATTATTGTATGTCATATAGAGACTAAATTAATCATGTAATGATTATATCAAAACATAATTTAAAACTCGTGACTCAACATGGCTCATTTAACCTATAGTCCCCTCAAGCCAATGAGAGGATTTCTCTAAATAATAAAAGAAAGTACATAGTTAGAAACCTCGTTTCACATATGAGGGAAGTGAGATGAGAAGAGAATGTACATCAAGATTATGTAGAGAGAGGCATGACACGCAGGCCATATACAAAATTTACAACCCTAGAGCCATCTTGTTCACCATACCCAAACAACACTTTGTAAGGTTATGAACATACTTTAATTCATACATTTATGAAATAAAATATTACTCATGATAAAATTCTCTAATCTTATATTACTTTATATCATGATTTAAATTCTCACACTACAAACAATTTCATTTCTCGCGCTACAAACAATCAACTGGTCCCTATGGTGGTCCCACTAGCCGGTTAGCAGGAGCGCCCCCAGAGCTTTTAAAAACATCATATTCTTTTAGAAAGAGAGTTTCATAAAACTTAATTTCAAACCCCCAGGGGCGTTGTCCGAGCATGATCGAAAATTCTGAACGATTCAGAACGTCTTCGATGCGCACGAACGTGACGGACGATTCTAAATATCATGCGCTCTGAACAATTCAGAACTGTACGAAGCAGCCGCGGCACCATTCTAGAGACCTGTCTGAAACCCTAACGCGAATTTTCAAATTAAAGCATTCAAGATTCGATTTCTTGATACAAAGATTCAGTTTCTTGCATACAAAGATTCAGATTCTTGCATACAAAGATTCAGATTTTTGCATATATGTCACATATAATAGCATGTACAGAAACCCAATTTAAACGCACGTTGAGTTGGCTCTGATGCCACTGTTGGGATCCGTACACACAGCGGATTAAAATTTTCTACGAATCCCGTCTCGAGGATCACTCAGATGCGTTTAAATCAAGGTTAGGGAACCCGAATCATACCTTATAGAGAACTCAGAATCATCTGGAGCCGGAGGTTTTCCTTTGATTTTAGCGAAGTAGTAGCTCAAGAATCTACACAAACCCTTTGCGCACATTTTCTCATGGCGATCAAGAAAATTCAAACTGTAGTGAATTTGTCCACGTCTCGTTCTCTTTGAACTAGTGGGCTACCTTCTCGATCAGCAGAAGTCGACTCTTAGAATCGGCTTCCTCTACCGGTATCCACACAAACAATCTCCGAACACGGACGCAGCATCGTGCTAGCGCCTCAAACTGTGCGTCTCTCTCTTTATTTCTCACTAGGGTTTCTCGCGGCTTTCTAATACGCTCGACTAAAAGTCCCGTAGGTTTTTCTAAACCCATCGGCGTATTATATTCAAAATTAATCCCCATTAATTTTGAATTTTAATTAAAAATATATTAATTAAATCTATCTAATAGATTTAATCTAATGTATTTGTTTAATTCAAATTAAAAGCCTTCTGATTTAATTTATCTCTATAAATTAAATCCGAGAAATGATATCTATCTATTTAATTAAATTTGAGATACAATATCTCAATTTAAATTAAATAGATAATGATATCTTTATTCGAAAATCAAATGAGATATAATATCTCTATTTGTTTTAGATATTTAATTTATTCGATAAATTAAATATAAAACAAATATCATATAATAATATTATAATCTCCATTAAATAATATTATTATATTATTTTCGAATTTAATATATATACATATATATATATATATATATATATATATATATTTATCCTATATTAAATTCAGTATTCATTTAATCTCAGATTAATCTGAGATTCAATGAATCTGGACATTTTTACCCGTGTTGGATTATTCTTGTGTGCGACCCTGCAGGCCCATATGAGATTAGCAGTGGGTCAAGGGTCAAGACTGTATTAGCCCACAAGTCGCAAGCGGCCTCTAGCAAGACATTGCGACTACCCAATTCACATGGGGATCGATGACACGGTACTACCTATCGTACAATCATGTCACGTCCCTTTTGTCACGTGATAATTCGGTCAAGGATGAGGCATGGATAACGTCAACTTCCTTTTCTTGACCATTACTTTCTCGATTCTCGAGCAGTCTAATAAGTGAAATGGAAACTCTTTTCCATCACAGTATGGCCATACATTTCTTAGACTCACTCATCGAGGGGCCCAGTATTATCTCTCTACAAATGTGAGGGACAAATTCCATCTTGACCATTCACATTCCTCCGCATGAAAACCACTGATCCCGATCCCAGCCTTTATCATCACCCGGTCAAAGGTGACTTTTGACTAGGTCAAAGACCAGTGACTCATCATGTAGGAATCCATGATGATCTCAGGTCATAGGGCGTTGTGACGCGGTTATACATGAGATAAGCTTATGACTTAATCCATGCAGCTTTCTTATAGTGGGTCGGTCCAGTACCTTGTACTCTTACAAGTGCCCATGACTTGGATTCGTATCTCCATACCTCATCAAAGTCATACTGGTCTTAACTCATCTTCGCTCCCGCGTAGATGACCGACCAGGGACATTTAGGAGAATCTATAAGATATATCCTGGGATACAGTTATCACTATAAACATGCGAATGAAGTGATAACTTAATGGAGAACAATGACTTGCCCCTAGGGCATAATTTCCAACAGTTACATCTTGAAAATCAAACAGATCCATCGTTCTGAAATCCTAAATAAATCGACTTATTATAAATGCTATTAGTCTACCGCTGACCTTAGTGCTTGTTGCTTCAAGATGTTTCATATCTTGTGTTTCTTGTGGATAAGAATCCTCCTCTTCTTTATCAAAGCCAACAATAAATTCATCATCATCAAAGTGATCCAAACTATCATCTGCATCAACAAGTGAGGAAAAAAGGAAATCATTATCTGGGGCTTATCAGTACACCGATACACCGATATATACACTAATTTATTTATTTTTTAAAAACAAAAAGGAACAGAAAAAAGCTACCTAGCGATAGCTTCAAAGTAAAAACTAGGGAAAATTCCAATAAAATACCATATGAATTTGTAAAACCCCTAGAAGTCCGTCGAATTTGCAAAAAGACTCAGAGGTGACAAGGACTTTTAAGGGATTTGCAAATTCGAGCCAAATTACCATTTTGCCCTTAGGGTTAAATAATTAAAAAAAAGGAAATACCCTCAGGTGGGCCCCACCGCTACTGGCCACCGACCACCGCCGGCCGGCAGTCACCGCCGCAGCCGCCGACCACCGTGGGAGGGTTTTTTTTTTTTTTTGGCGGGTGGGGTATTTTGTCAAAAATGAAAATAATATTTTGCAAATGTGGGGGGTGGGGTTCGAATCCCCCACCCCCCACTCAAAACCAAGTAGCCCAACCACTCAAAACCAAGTAGCCCAACCAGTTGGGCTACTTGGTTTTCTTATTATATATATACACTAATAAATGTATATATTCTTTTTAACATTTTTTCAATGGTATTTTCAAGTCCAAAAGCGCGATTTACAAGTCTGAAAGCGCGAATTACAAGTCCAAAAGCGCAAATTACCAGTGCTTTCTTCAGGATTCCTTTGATGCATGTTTTGTAAAACAAAAAAAAAATAATGCATTATTACAAGTCCAAAAGCGCGATTTACAAGTCCGAAAGCGCGATTTACAAGTCCAAAAGCGCAAATTACTAGTGCTTTCTTCAGGATTCCTTTGATGCATGTTTTATAATTTGCGCTTTTGGACTTGTAAATCGCGCTTTCGGACTTGTAAATCGCGCTTTTGGACTTTTAATAATGCATTATTTTTTTTTGTTTTACATCAAAGGAATCCTGATGAAAGCTCTGGTAATTTGCGCTTTTGGACTTGTAAATCGCGCTTTCGGACTTGTAATAATGCATTATATATATATATATATTTTTTTTACAAAACATGCATCAAAGGAATCCTGAAGAAAGCACTGGTAATTTGCGCTTTTGGACTTGTAAATCGCGCTTTCGGACTTGTAATAATGCATTATATTTTTTTTTTTGTTTTACAAAACATGCATCAAAGGAATACTGAAGAAAGCACTGGTAATTTGCGCTTTTGGACTTGTAAATCGTGCTTTCGGACTTGTAAATTGCGCTTTTGGACTTATAAATACCATTGAAAAAATGTTGAGAAGAATATATATATTTATTAGTGTATATATATAATAAGAAAACCAAGTAGCCCAACTGGTTGGGCTACTTGGTTTTGAGTGGGGGGTGGGGTCCCACCCCCCACATTTGCAAAAAATTGTTTTCATTTTTGACAAAATACCCCACCCGCCAAAAAAAAAAAAATCCTCCCACGGTGGCCGCCGACCGGCGGCGACGGTGACTGCCGGCCGGCGGCGGTGACTGCCGGCGGTGGGGCCCACCAGAGGGTATTTACTTTTTTTTTAAAAAAAATTATTTAACCCTAAGGGCAAAATGGTAATTTGGCTCGAATTTGCAAATCCCTTAAAAGTCCTTGTCACCTCCTAGTCTTTTTACAAATTCGACGGACTTCTGGGGGTTTTACAAATTCATATGGTATTTTATTGGAATTTTCCCTAAAAACTAATATTAAGAAAACTGAGGGAGTAAATGGGAGCTTGATCTGCTTACACTTCAGAAGAACATCTTTCAACCGTGACTTTTGGGGAATGAAAAGTTTTTGTTTCCTCAAATCCTTTCCCGTGACCTGACGTGGAGCCCTATATGTATGGATGGGACATTCCAGACTTGACTTGTGAAGAACATCTTTCAACCGTGACTTTTGGGGCACAGGAATACGACAGAGTTTTGAATTTTGAAATGCAAATCTGAGCGCCTTTTTTTTTTTTTTTTTTTTTTAAAGCTGGGAGCTTAGCATGAAGCCAGGCATCGTTTTTTTATGCAAGAGATGGCTTACACGGCTTATGAACAATGTTTTGTGAGGAGAGCCTATACTAAGCCATGTAAGAGGTTGGCTTGAGAGATGGGTTTTTATATATATATTGATTGATTTACATCTTGTTTTGAGGAATATAATAATAACAACCAAGAATCAAATAAAATTCTTGGACAATGTATGTATCTATCGCACATATCACACGTATTGTCAATTGTGGTACTCAGAATCTCTTCTTAATTATATCATATAATGTTATAGTCAAATTTAATTGCATAACTGATCTCAATCAACATATTTTTTTAAATAAAAGGACTAGATGATATATTGAATTCTTGAAAGTTTTACAAAGAACCAAAGCATAGGGGACAAACATAATTAGAAAATTGCCTGCGCAAAGATTCTTAAAAATAACTTTTACAAAAGAAAAAGAAAACACAAGTAATAATATAACGACAAAAATTTCCTGTCAAGTGATGGATCCATATGAGACAAGCTGAGGTAAGAAATTCCATATGAGACAAGCTCGAAGAAACAACACTTTAATTAAATACGTTACGATTAAAAATTTCTAAGCTTCAACAATAGCTCCACGACAATCTTTTAGAAAAAAATTGTCATCGAATGAAATATCGCACAAATGCCATTACTGTAGAAGTCAAGATTCTGTGATCAGTAGCACCAACTCGATGATTCACATCACCATCCCTCCATCTATGGTTAATACCTGACACACAGCAAGTTTGGTCTAAATGTGTACTCAACAAATGAATGAGAAATACAGGTAAATCATAGTAACTAAATTGAGAGGGCAAGTCATAATTCTTGACTTGGCTCATAAATTGGATGGTTTACTTGAGCAAATTCTGTTTATAGAATAGAACCACGAAGGCAGTACATAAATTTACCTGTCCAGTGATGTAACTGGCAGCTGGATCAAGAGCCAAGAATTCCACCAGTCCAGCGACTTCTTCTGGTTGGCCATATCTTCCTGAATCACAAAGTGAAATGAGCAAGTTGACAAGATTTTCTTGAATTACTTATCAAGTACAAATTCCATCTTAGATATTTTCATTCTCCAGAGCCAGAAGTGTTTTTTAAGGTCACTCATGACTCACCCAAGGGAATTGACTCCAAAAACTTTTTCTCAATCTCAGGTCCTAGCTTGGCAGTCATGTCAGATGCAATAAACCCAGGGGCAACCGCATTAACCTGGAAAGAAATGGTGGGTTATAAATCATCATCTGGGAACCTGAATCTTGGACGCTAGGCATAAATGGTGAGATTTTTAGAGAATTTACATTAACATTTCTGCCAGCATATTCCCTTGCAACAGTTTTTGTCAGGCCAATAACTCCTGCTTTTGCGGCATTATAATTAGCTTGACCAACATTCCCAATGAGACCAACAACTGATGCAATATTAATTATCCTTCCCTGCAATCACAACATGCAGCAGACTGAGATAGAGGTTGAAAGTTTTAGTGGCCACTTGATGCTATCTTGCAAGTCATGGAATTAGAAAGCAATGGACTGAATCTACAGGGTCAAGGATGTAAAGGGAAGTGACAGAAAATAGACTGAAGTCAAGGAGTTAAAAGCTGAAGAATTGACAAAGAGATCAATCAGAGTGAAGCCCAACAGGTTCTGTCCAACAACATCCACATTCCACATCCCCACAAAAAAGTGAAAATAATAATGAAGTGTGAAGTCACCTTTTTCTTTTTCATCATAATTTTGGCTGCTGCCTGCAGAACAAAAATCAGTTTAACTCAATAGAAGATCAAGTTAATTAATAAGAAAATCAAAATGGGAAAATACTCACTTGTGTGCAAAGAAAAACACCGGTGACATTCAGATTAATGACCTCCTGCCATTGAGATGTCTTCATTCTCATTAACAAACCATCTCTAGTGATTCCTGAAATTAGGGTACCTGATTTAAGTGCAACATTCACACCTCAAAGCTAATAGCGCCGGATGTTTAGTCCAAGTTACCTGCATTATTTACTAACACATATTAATTAAAAATTAAATAGGACCCACAAAATATTATATATTTTGTTTGCTTTACCTCGGTCATCTCTCTCTCTCTCTCTCTCTCTCTCTCTCTCACCTCATTGACGCAGCTGAACTTGGTCCCTGAAATAACATAAACACACATATTAATGTATGAGGATATGAAGAAGCCAAATCTATAGGTCTGTTCGTATATATCTGCGTGGATGGACATTCTGGGCCCTCTAATATGCAAACATATTCACATCGTCCTAGATTCAAAATTGATGCTGGAGATGAAGGCAGTGATACGATGCCAATTTGGGAGATGATGTTGTAGCTGCCGCCCTGACTTTGACGAAGAAGAACAGCAGCAGGGAAACGGAAGTTTCCATGAAACAAAGGTAAATAATCTTCTTCTGAGACTTAATAAGTTGGAGATTGCTCTACAGAATTGACTTAAAAAGCATCAGCAGAGAACTGCCAGCAAGGATTTACATAAAATTTACCTTGCAGGTGCTGGAGATGAAGCCAGCGATGCCGATTTGGGAGATGATGCTGAAAGAAAGATCGGCGGGAATCGATGGCAAGCGACGGCAAAAGTCGACGATGCTGGTAATATTCGGAAGACGCTCTCCTTGCTGTCTAATATTCGGAACAGAGGAGGGAGAGAAGATGTCAGGGACGGGAAATGGAAACAGGTGAAAAAGTTTTTTATATCATGTCATTACCGATGGCGCATATATCAATGAGTCGTTTGAATTTGAATTTCAAATGGGGCGCGGAATTGCAAATGGAAGCAGCTTGTGTGTGCAGCCCGAGAAACGGTTCATTCGACTTATGAATATCCATAAGCGTTTTCATGGTGGTTCAATAGGATGAGATCTTATATATATATTGATAACATATTAATTGGCTAAAAGTGAGAGGAGCATGTCGACCAAGAGGAGAGGTGGAGATTTAATATTGTAAAGTGAATATTAAAAAACTAAAGCATTTGGCAATTAATTAAAAACACAAATCAAATGGCAAAAAGGTGTAGGCATGTCGGCAAGCTCATGGAGGGTTGGGATTAAATATGAAAAAGTGGTTTTAAATCCTATGGTTGCAAGGGAAGAAGGAAATTTGGATTACCTTGTAAATGACTATTTTAACTTTGGAGTTTTTCCTATAAATAGGAGGCTCTCCCTTCACAATTCTTCACACCAAATATCACAATCACCTTTGATCCTTTGATTAAGAGAGTGAGAGTGAGAGTTTTCTTGAAGAAGGAAGAAGGAGTTCAAGATCTAAAGGTAAGGTTCTTGAGTTTAAGTAGTAAGTTCTTAGTAAAATAATAGTTCGATCTAGGAAATTGTTAGAAATGTTCCCTTTCATTTTTGGAAGTCTCCGTTGCTTTTAACACGCAAAATGTAGAGGAAAATATGTTAGGGAATAATTTTTAAAATTACTAGATCATTATGATAAAAGTTGGGAAACTGCCGGTGTAAATCCTGTGCTGGCAACAAACATTGAGGCTATTATTTTATGTATGAAATGATCTCATTAAATCATGAAGTTTTGCATGAATAAAGTAGACATGTAGGGCTTCCTAAGTATATAAATTATGAAGCATTTTGAGTTCTACAAAAGGAGATACAATTTGTTAAATTTAAACCTTTTTATGGAGTTATAATCTGGGCAGCGTTGAGAAAATATTTAATTGGGAATAACTCTTGATGTTCTACCTTCTGCAAATATTTTTACTGGAAAATAGACATGTCAAGGGTCATGAGGAATTTTGCAGCACCTCAAAATGATTTTTGTAGAGTTAATTATGAGTTTTCAAAGTTGCTGCAAAATCCAACCCAGAAAATCCAGCAATGCGTTTTTAAGAAAAGATAAGGGTAAAAATGGAATAATCAATCCACCGAGGGTAGGAAGGTAAATTAAACCTTTAAGATCTTATTCTAAGCAATATGATATTTATCACAATATCATATAATAATCCGACGATAATGTATAGGATATCCGGGAAGTTCGGAATCAGGTTCAAAGGTCAGGCATGTTGGTTATTACACTGTGAAAGGTACGTTCGCGTACTAGTAACTTTAACTCTGATGTGTCTTGTATGCATGTGTGTGATGGAATGATTCATGAAGTGATGAGCAAAACTAGGTCTTGGGTCATGCATGCACTGTGTCTTCAGTCACCTGTTTAATCATACAGCTTTATACGGGTTACAATTTTGATAGTGCCATTGAGTTTTCCTAGCGCTAAGGACACGAGAGGCTGTTGTGGCACTGGTTAGTGCAAACGGGGATGACTTTACATGTGTTGTGTGCTATGTACTGTTGTTGTGTTAACCTTACATCTGATGTGTGCTTATGTGTAGGTTATTGTTGTAATGTAATGAATATCTGTCATATATATTATGTTTATACTTTTCACATGAGGTTAACTGTTACCTGAGGTCCGATCGGTATTAGACCTCAGATTTGTCTAAGGTTCAGGAAAGGAACCAGGATCAGAGAAGGCACTGGTAGATGGAGCCTTGAAAAGGCACCGAAGGGAGGAGCCAATAAGAGGCACCGATCAAAGTAAATGCCGGAAGAGCATCAACAGAGCATTCTTTCTAGCACGGATTTAATGTTACTCCAAACAGTTTGGTGTCTAGCTAGGTAGGGTTTGTCTTTGTGGTTCAGTCAATAAGTTGCTGTGAATTCGAGGAGACTTCTACAAAATACACCTACCTGGCCAAATTGTTTGATTAACTGAGTTAGGTTCATTGCCCCAAGTCTACCTAAGGCTTGGTTTAAGATTGTATATTTATCATGAAGAATTGTAATTATACAAGCTCTGTATTAATGTATCACACGAATATTCCTTCAGGAAATTTTTAATAAATCAGTTTATGTCGGGACATCAACATATGTCTGGGTATTTTATATTAGTTACTCATTGTCCAAATGTAAGCGCATTGTCACACACGGAAAGGAACGCTGGATAATTCGCGTGCACGGACACTCTGCATTGGACTAGGAGGTTGAGACTTCAAGTGTGGAAAAGTCTAGAAACTCCTAGTATGTTGTAGATATGTGTACATAGTTGTAGAGTTGTGTAGAGGATTCTAGAGAACTCTAGGACTTATGTAAATATCTAGATATTTGTAAAGAAGGTTTTGGAGAACTATTCTCCACCGTCGGATGTAATTAATCGTAGCCGTTCATTGAGGAGGTGATAGGCTATAAATAGGGGATACCTCCCTCATTTGTAACACATCCAAGAGTCTTCAAGCAATTGTTGTTTCAAGAGCTTCTCTCTCTAATTTCTTTCTCTCTCTAGAAGTTCTCTTGTTCTTTGCCTTTCCTTGCCTACTCGAGGGGATTCGACTGACTTAGCAAGATCGAGAGGGGTGATCAAGCTAAGGCCGGCACGGTATTTGGGTGATCAAGTCCAAGGCTGGGACAAAGTGGTATCAGAGCTTTGATTCAAGGCAGCTAGGTTCGGAGCTGTGAACGTGGTTCGTGGTAGCCATTTGGTAAGCAAGGATGTCGGGCACAACTGAGGACGTGGTGGTATCGGGAGAAGGAAAGGGTAGGGAGACCCAAGTTGATCGGGAGGCAAAGAAGACCCGAGGATCAAGTAAGTCTTGCCAAGCCACGGATATGGCCACTTTGATGGCAAAGGTAGAGGCTTTGGAAGAGGCCTTACACGGGGTGGCAATTAGGGTGGACAAGGTGGAAGGTGACTTTGAGACACTTGAAACCCACACCCTTAGCCAATTGGACAACTTGAGGTCGGATCTTGATTCACACCTCAATGTTGAGGAGGAACGAGCTGAGTCTATAAGGCGACTCGAGGCAAAGGTAATGGATGCCATTACCACGATGCAGGGACAGCTCAACTCTCTAAAGACTTCTTTGGAGAGACAATCAAAGACTCCATTGGTGGGTGGTACCAATGGAGTAAGGGAGGTGAGGTTGGATCTCCCTAAGCCGAAGGAATTTCAAGGCGTTCGCGATGCCAAGGAGGTTGAGAACTTCTTGTGGCACATGGAGCGATATTCTGAGAGCCTGAACTTGGTTGATGATGCAACCAAGGTACGTACTGCTTCCTTGTTCCTTAGTGGTAATGCTATGCTATGGTGGCGTAGGAAGCATGCAGACATGGAAAGGGGCCTTTGTAAGGTCGAGACATGGGATGATTTCAAGAGGGAACTGAAGAAACAGTTCTATCTTGAGAACGTGGTCTACATGGCGCGCAAGAGGTTGAGGGAACTCAAGCACAAGACTACGATTCAGGATTATGTAAGGGACTTCACGACCCTCACGTTGCAAATCCCTATTCTCAGTAGCGAGGAGACATTGTTCTACTTCGTGGATGGTCTTCAGAATTGGGCCAAGCATGAACTCTAACGGCGTGGTGCAGCAAGTGTGGACGAAGCCATTGCCACTGCTGAAAGCCTCACTGATTATCAAAGGGGTGAGAAAGGTGAGACTTCTGGACCTAAGTCTTCCGAACCCAACCATGGGAATGGTGGGGGAGACAAAGGTAAGGAGTTCGTCAAGGGAGAAGCGGACAAGTCTTCCCGGAAGGACCAACCTGAGGACAAGAAGAAGAAGACAATCCGCTGCTACGTGTGCAAAGGGCCACATTACATGAGCAAGTGTCCTAAGCTGGGTAGTTTGTCAGCCCTTGTTTAGGGGAAGAAGGAACCGATGAGGAGGAACCCAACATGCGGATGGGATCTCTCAGAGTCTTGAATGCCTTGAAGGCCAAACATGAGGAACCTGTTGCAAGGAGTAAAGGCCTCATGCTTGTTGATGTGAAGCTGAATGGGAAGCCAGTGAAGGTGATGGTGGACACCGGGGCTACCCATAACTTCATCACTCCTGAAGAGGCCAAGCGGGTAGGTCTCTCAGTTGCTCAAGCACGAGGAGGATGGTGGAAGTTTGTGAACACTCCTGCCAAGCCTCTCAATGGCGTAGCTCGTGGGGTAGAGCTATGCATGGGACCGTGGAAGGGGACCGTGGATTTGTCTGTGACCCCTATGGACGACTTCAATGTGGTACTGGGTCTGGACTTCTTGCGCAAGGCAAAAGTTGTCCTCATGCCAGGTGAAGATTCATTGTGCTTCCTTGAGAAGGGGATTGGTTGCACAGTGCCTACGACAAGCAACGAGCATAGTGCCTACGACAAGCAACGAGCGAGATGTTGGCTTGTCAGTCACCTACCTTGCGGCTTTGAAGGTGGTGGATCCTGATGTGAAGGATCGTGGGAATCTTCCCCCTGTTGTGAAGAGGAATGGGAACCCAATGCCACTAAGGCTCCAAGAAAGGTTGCCGCTTGGACGAAAGGTGGAACATGGGTTGGAGCATGGAGTTGCCATGGCCGGTGCAATGGGTGATGCATTGGGCCGAAGAATTCTGGCGATGAGATCCTTCCAGGGCAAGACGGCCAAGGGACGGAAGGAGATTGTGGATGGGAAGGAATGCGTTATGCGTCTTTGAATACCAAGTAGGAGACAAGGTGGTGGCAAAGCTCCTTCCTCAGCAACTGAAGGTGTTTCGAAAGAAACACAAGAGCCTGTACAGTGACGAGGGCGTCACTGGATTAGGTGGGGGAGAGTGTCACGCACAGAAAGGAACGCTGGATAATTCACGTGCACGGACACTCTGCATTGGACTAGGAGGTTGAGACTTCAAGTGTGGAAAAGTCTAGAAACTCCTAGTATGTTGTAGATATGTGTACATAGTTGTAGAGTTGTGTAGAGGATTCTAGAGAACTCTAGGACTTATGTAAATATCTAGATATTTGTAGGGAAGGTTCTGGAGAACTATTCTCCACCGTCGGATGTAATTAATCGTAGCCGTTCATTGAGGAGGTGATAGGCTATAAATAGGGGATACCTCCCTCATTTGTAGCACATCCAAGAGTCTTCAAGCAATTGTTGTTTCAAGAGCTTCTCTCTCTAATTTCTTTCTCTCTCTAGAAGTTCTCTTGTTCTTTGCCTTTCCTTGCCTACTCGAGGGGATTCGGCTGACTTAGCAAGATCGAGAGGGGTGATCAAGCTAAGGCCGGCATGGTATTTGGGTGATCAAGTCCAAGGCCGTGACAGCATGCTCTCTATTTCCGCATTACTCTGAGTGGTAGCACCTCAAACTTTGTTGATTTTTCTTAAAAACTAAATGTCAACAGACACGATTTCAAGTATGGAATTTGAGGTGTTACAATCAAGTTCTCTTCCATTTCCTAAGGATTTGTGGATCTCCAAGTTCTCTTCATCTATTCTTCACTTTTTTTTTGGTTCCCCATTTTCTTTATTTTTTGAGCAGCAACATCCGACGAAATTCTATAAGTCAGTTTAAATAATATCTGAGGCTTTGTTTGTTATTTGCGGGATTTGAGGGTTAGTTCCACTCGCACGCCTTGGAGAAATCCGCAAATAATATCTTAATCTTTTGTTCAAACTTAGCAAGATAAAATGACAAAAATTTTATATTCACTCAAGGCTTACAAAATTATCAAACGAAACCAGGCAGCTACGGTGAGATATACAGTCCTAATTTAAAATTTTCAAATAATGTTTTATTTATTTATTTATTTTTTGAAAAACTGACCGTTAAGATATTATTCTTATTTTATATACACATTTTAAAAAATTAATCTAAATAATTCAAAATAAATCTGAATTATTTACGCTGATAATTTGCTTTGGGTGCTCATCATTGTAGTGAGCATTGAAATGCTTGCCTACTTTAGAAGGCATGTTTTGATTTATTTGACGACTAAAAATTCTTCAAAGCATGCTTGACGACTAAAACCCGTGATTATCAATAAATCAAGAAATTTGAGTTATCGTAGTGCTTGTTATTTGGATTATTTTCTAAACTTCTTAAGAAGAGACAGTGTTAGTTCTCTATGTGTTTTGATGATGATCTAACAATTGCAAACCCAACAATGAAGTTTTGTCTTGGTAAGTTGAAAAACTTGCTGTCAAGACAAAACTCAAGTTTTGATTTCAAAACTCGAGTTTTGGCCCTGACAGAGAGTTGCTCTTTTTCATTGATCAGAGCAAAACTCAAGTTTCCTTTTGAAACTCGAGTTTTGAATCTTACAGAGAGCACTCAATCTTTTATCTCAAGACAAAACTCGAGTTTCAGTTTGAAAACTCGATTTTTGACTCTTACAGAGACTTAGACATTTTTTCAACTAAAGACAAAACTCGAGTTTTGTTTTGAAAACTCGAGTTTTGGCTCATATAGAGAGTCTCTGATTTTAAATCCAGATTTGTGCCAAGACTTAGCATTTTCAACTGCTTCGAAGATTTTCAAAGTTTTTCATCATTGGATGAAAACTCGAGTTTTGGTTTACAAACTCGAGTTTTGACTCAACCCGAGAGCTTTGCCAAATCTCAAAGTTTTCATAACAGTATGAAAACTCGAGTTTTGATTTCAAAACTCGAGTTTTAGTCAGGCAGAGAGCAATGCATTTTCACGATGATTTGAAGACTCGAGTTTCAATTTTGAAACTCAAGTTTTGGCCTAGTATGAACTTTTCAATGTTTTCACAGATCAAGTGAAAAGTCGAGCTTCACTTTGGAAACTCGAGTTTTGGCCAAACTGAGAGCATGTGATTTTCCAACCTTTTTGAAAACTCAAGTTTTAATTTGAAAACTCAAGTTTTGATGTTTTGGACTTCCACGTGCTATTTTCATTAAAAGTCCAAAACTCGAATTTTGGGAATTACTCAAACTATGGCCCAAAAGCTCAAAACACGACTTTACTCACTGTAAGTAGAAAACTCGAGTTTCAATTTTGAAACTCAAGTTTTGCCTTAAGTGCATAGTTGAAAACTCGAGTTTCCATGAACAAAACTCGAGTTTCCATCGTAGCTCACAAATTTGAATTTAACGATTTTGGAATGACTTGTTGTTTGATCTTAATGCTTTCTAGAATTAATCCTCCATATTCTTAGCTATGTTTAACCACTTTATTACTTGTGAGTTTTAGACAGATTAATGAAGGATAATTATGAGTTGGAACAAAAAGCAAAAAGGCGGTTCAGAACAATAAATGCAGATCAAAAAGTTGGCTCTTTCTGGCTAATCCAACTGAACACGCCTACAGAACGTTAAAGAATGTTTTCTACAACAAGTAAACTCTTCTTCAACGGACTAATCCACAGAGAGACAACACAGAGTTATTATCCACCTGGATTAAGTAGAGATTAGAGAGAGAAGCTGACCAAAGTTGCAGCTAATCACCTCTAACGGCTATAAACGATCATTGAATCCTCTCAACGGTCATATATTGATTTTTACCTATAAATAGAAGAGGGATTCAAGCAGAAAAACGAGGAGATATAAGCTTACACTGTCAACATGCTGATACTCTGCTTTCTCATCATTCACACTCTGTTTTCACATGTTTAGATAACTTAGAAAGTGAAGTGATCTGTATTTGATCTTCAGTGTTTATCATATCTACTCTTAGAGAGAGCTTCTTTCTATGTATATCATTCATTGTAAGAATCTCAAGTTGGTGGACTTGGAGATTGGAAAAATCAAAGTACAACTTGTAAGGGGGAGTTAGTCCTAGGGAGAGGATAACTCTTGAGTACAGAGTGTGTATCTGATTGTATACGATTACAGCTTGTAAGGGGGAGTGAGTCCTAGGGAGAGGATCATCCTGAGTATAGAGTGCGTAATTGTAATTGAGCGATAGTTGAAAAACCCAGAGTGTCTGGGGACTGGACGTAGGTCAAAGAGTTTGACCGTACCAGTATAAATCTTCTGTGTCTTGCTATTCTTCTCTTACTCTGTTTTACCCTGTTTTCATCTTTAGAAAACAGAGTCTGTTGTGTGGGTGAATTGAAAAGAATTTTTGAAATCCCCAATTCACCCCCCTCTTGGTGATTTCCTTCACTTTCAGACAGCAATTGTTTAAAGAAAAATCAAAGAATGTTAACAACATGCAAGGTCTTCATTTATTTGACTAACAATTTTTCAAGGCATGCTTGATGACTAAAACCAGTGATTATCAAGAAATCAAGAAATTTGAGTTATCGTAGTGTTTGTTATTTAGATTATTTTCTAAAATTCTTTAGAAGAGACAACACTTGTTTTAAGAAAAATCAATCAATGTTAACAACATGCATGGTTTTCATTTATTTGACTAGCAATTTTTCAAAGCATGCTTGATGACTAAAACCATTGATTATCAAGAAATTTGAATTATCGTAGTGCTTGTTATTAAGAAAAATCAATGAATGTTAACAACATGCAAAAGGACATTGGGACCCTATAACTTAATAAATAATTTTGGGAGTATTATTGTGCAGTCTAACATAAGCAATGTCATTATTAAAAAGTCATACAACAAGTTAACTATACATGCGAAGACAAGATTTGTTACAAGAAATGATAACATGTTATAACACGTTGATAATTGACGATATCTTTTCAATGATTAATATACAAATATGAGAATACATAATAATTTTCCTACAGAATTTTGTACAATCTAATCTTTTAAAAATAGGAAAAAATCTTAACTTTCATCCATGAGCCTAGATTGTAAGTTTACCAAACTCATCATAAGTGCAAATAGCAACTTGCTCTGGTTCCTCTCATTGTCTCCCAAAATGGGTCACCTATAAACAAATTATAGTGATTAGATGCGGGATATTTTGAAATATCGAGAATAAGATGTGATGGTGCAACAACTGCAAAGACTTTTTTCATGATTTAAATTAATTTAGGCGATTACGTCAAAATTGAAAGATTGTGACTAAAGCGTTATTATTTGGTCGCTTCAAGCATTGTTGATATTTTTAATAAGGCATACACTTAGTGATTTAGAATTAAAAAATGAATGAAGATTGAACATTTTCTTGTCCTATGACTTGCATTGCAACAAAGACAAAATTAGCAACATAAAGGGCTGTGAATTATTCTATGTTTATACATGTGTTATACTGTGATTTATACTTCATACTTGTATATGAGATTAACTGTTACCCTTAGGGTTCATTCATTTGAACTCCAGACCACATGAAAGAGACAAGTAGTGGATCGAGATCAAGAGAAAAGATAGATGCAGCCGTAAGTGTTACAGTAGATGGAACTTTTTGAAAAAATATGAGTAGACGGACTATATTATTTTATTTATCATTAGTGTATTTTGGATTATTGTTTTAAGATCCCTTATGGGATAGATATCGTTCTCGAAAAATTTATCTTCAAATTTCCAAAATAAGTTATTTTAAGAAAGTTTTTGTTCCGCATTAGTCGTCCAAACCATAAAAGTATTTCAGAATACTAAATGCTCTTTTTTTTTAAAAGGTACCCCTACTTTGTTTACCACAAAACTACTATGTAGCTTTTGGGTAAAGAATGAGATCGGGTAGGAAAAGAAGATGAGAGAAGCCGGATCCGTGTTATGGGTTGGTGAAGACTAGAAGGCAATAATGGCGAATATGAGGTTTTAGAAGCGGGTACTCTTTGTTTCAATTAAGTATAAGGGTTAAGATGCAAATATGTACATGTGCTTTACTTTGAGGAGCGCCCAACACCAAATGCTTTTTTTAGGTGCAAAAGTGCACATGTAGTTACAAATTAGGTGTAAAAATACCATTTATAATAGATTGTTCATAGCTTGTTGCTCAAAGTACTATTTTTTAGGTGTTGGATCGGGTGGTGAATGTGTATTGAAAATGGAACCAAATACCCAAGAGGGGGGGTGAATTGGGTATTTTAAAAATTAAAAGAACTTGTTCTATTTTAAGACAGAAAAACAGGGCAGAATAGAGCAAGAAGAAGAATAGTAGGACATAAGGATTTATACTGGTTCGGTCCTAACAACTTGACCTACATTCAGTCCCCAGACTCTCTGGGATTTTCCACTATATCAAAGATTATTACACACTCTGCACTCAAGAAGTAGTTCTCTCTCTAGAACTCACTCCCCCTTACAAGTTGTAATCAATGAATTCCCAAATCACCAAGTCCCCTTGACTTGTGATTCTTTACAATAAATGTTTAACAAAATGAAACTCTCTCTAAGAGCAGATATTGATAATCACTGAAGCTCTTTGTATCAAAATATACTATACAAGTGAAAACTGAAGAAAATAAGTGTAGACTTGAATGCAATTCGTTTTCAGTAGTTGTGGTTTTTGAGAAGACTTGAATGCAACTCTATTTATAGTCAGATAGCATTAAATGACTGTTGCATTGTTAATTAGACTGTTGGAGATAATCTGCAGTGGTTAGAAGTAGCTTAGGTCTTCTTTTCTCTCTAATCTTCACTTAATCCAGTTGTCCAAGTGTTCAGAGTTGACTTCCTCTGAATTAATCTGTTGGAGAGGTAGTTGCTTGTTGTAGAAATCAATCTTTAATGCTTTGCAACCGTGTGCAGATGGATTAACCAAAAGTATGCAAGTTTCTGGATTGAACATTTAATGTTTTGACATCACTTTTGCTTTTGCTTTAAAACTTCAATAAACTTTCTTTAATCTGTCTGAAACTCACTAAAAAGATGGTTAAACATATCTGGAAACATTAGAGATTAATCATGGAAAGCATTGAGATCAAACAAGAAGATATAACAAAATCGACAGATTTGAATTTCTGACAATGTCGAGAAACCTAGAGGTTTGTTCCACAAACCTGGAGGTTTTCGAAGTGGCAGAAGAACGTTACTCTCTCTGAGAGTCAAAACCTCGAGGTTTTATCAGAAACCTCGAGGTTTCACTTTGAGAGTGAAACCTTGCAAAACATGTGCCAAGTATAAACCTGGAGGTTTTAAGGAAACCTGGAGGTTTCAAAACAGTGAAAATTCATTTGCTCTCTGGAACCCACAAACCTCGAGGTTTGTGGCAATACTCGAGGTTTTGCTTGATAATCAGTGTTTTGAGCCAAAACCAAAACCTGGAGGTTTTATTGAAACCTGGAGGTTTTCAAAGTTAGGAAAAGTTGTTTGCTCTCTGGATGCAGAAACCTGGAGGTTTTGCCAAATACTCGAGGTTTCACTTTAGATTTCAAAATTTTCAGTTTTGCGCCAAAGCAAAAACCTGGAGGTTTTAGAAACTTGGAGAAGTGCAGAACCTCTCTGTCAAAACAAACCTTGAGGTTTGTCCAGAAACCTTGAGGTTTCTCGTATTTATGAGAAACGCTAATTGTGATCAAACCTGGAGGTTCACAAAACTGACGATAAACTGAGTTTCCTCTGGAAGGGCAAAACCTAGAGGTTTCACAAAACTTTGTGAAACCAGTTTTTCAAGCTAAAACATAGAACCTTGAGGCTTCCTCTGTAAGGCCAAACCTCGACGTTTTTGGGCAAACCTCGAGGTTTGCTCTCACAGTGAGTTTTTCAACAGCTGAGAGCAAAACTTCATGCTTTGTTTACAATCATTGGAAATCATCAAAACCTTTAGAGAACTAACATTCTCCCCCTTTTTGATGATGACAACACTTGTAAACAAACATCTTTGAGAATTTGAGAGAGTTTTCAAATTGAAGTTAGACTTAGAATTTGACAGAGATTTGAAAATTTTCATTTTAGAAAAACTTAGCCATTTGAGGATATAGGTTTGCAAATGTCATAACATAAACACATATATCAATCAGAGATGAGCAGCAGAGACATAATGAGTAGCAAAACATAAAGATCATAACTTATATTTCATTCAGTAGATAAATCAGTACAAGGCAGAATTAAATACAAGACAAAATGAGATATAAAACAAAATGCACATGACACATGATCTCCAAAACTCTCTAAAACTCAAAGGCTATGCTAGTCCTTGCTTATCTCTCCCCCTTTGTCATCTTCAAAAGGTACAGTCGAAGGGGTGACAGGTGAGGGTAAAATCATTGTGGTAGGGGTAGATGGTGAAGGAAGAATCACAGTGTCTAGAGTGTGAGAGATAACTAGGAGGTGAAAGTGGGAGTGGATAGCTCTGGAGATGAGGTGTGGACCTGAGGACTGGTAAAGGCAAAGGAGGGTGAGGGTGAACCAGATGTAGGAACAGAAGTGCTGGGACCAGAATGACCAAAATGCTTCACAAGCTTGTCCACTTTGTCACTAAGGTCTATATGTGAGATAATCTGAGTGGACATCTTGAGTTCTATCTCTTCAGCCTTCTCCCTAATCTCAGCTGATTGACCAGCAACTGCCTCAAGGTGCTCCTTTATGGCATCTTGAATCTCGATGAGACCATTGTGTCCTCGAGTCATCTCAGCTCTCAGTTTACCCAATTCAAACTCCATTCGCATAGACATTGTGGCAAGAGCAGCATCCACAATGTCCTTAATCTGAGAAGCAAAGTCAGAGGGTAGTGATGTCTGAGGAGGTGGAGGAGTTGACTGAGCCTCTTGAGCTTGTGATCTTGGATGTGATCTTGAAGGAGCTTGAGACTGAACAAAACCTTCTTCCCCAAATTTGATCTTCATTAGATTCATCTGTGTCCTTCCAAAGAATGGGGGATACTCAAGTGTGTCAGGAGCACTCACATACCAAATTTTGTGGTAGAAAAGGATAACAGAAACCAATAAGGGGTAAGGTATATGAGATAGCTGCCTTTTTGCAAAACTGAATTCAGTCATTCCTTGGAGAAGCCAGTGACCAAGGTTGAAAGGTACTTTCTTTACAAAGGCAGTGAAAGGTCTATAGTCATTTTCGGTGAAGTGGGTGTAGTTGCCTCCTTTAGGAATGAATTTCCTAGAGTAGACATACCACACAGCAGACATAGAACTGGGTTTGAATGAAAGTCTAAGTTGTTGGTCTGGAGGGAAAGGCTCACCAGGTCCAAGTGTTTCAAAAACTTCCTGGTTGCTGTAAGAGAACACAAGAACAGGTGGAGGATTGGTAATTTTCAGAATCTTGTTAAGAATAGAGGTAGACAATGTGAACTTGACTTCTTTAACAATGGTGGTGACCTTTGTAAATGGAGCTGTATACCCAAGAGGGGGGGGTGTATTGGGTATACTTAAAATTTTGAACGAATTGCTCTGTTTTAATCTACTAAAAACAGGGTATAACAGAGGTGAAGGGAAGAAAAGCTTGCACAAAAGAATTTATCCTGGTTCGGTCTTATCCTTGACCTACGTCCAGTCCCCAAGCCTCACTTGGGATTTTCAATCCACTAAACTCTTTCAACTTGATTACACACTCTGCACTCAAGAGTAGTTCTCTCTCTAGAACTCACTCCCCCTTACAAGTTGTAATCAAATATCCCAACCACCAAGTCCCCTGACTTGTGGTTCTTTACAATCAATAAGCAATAACAGAAATAACTCTCTCAAAAGAGTAGATAGTGATAATCACTGAAGCTCACAATGTCAAAAGACAATTTACAACAGAAAACAAAAGGTAGGTGAGACTATTGAATGCTTGTGCGTATTATGATGTTCTTAGTTGTTCTGAGTTGTTGAGAAGCTTTGAATGCACTCTATTTATACTGAGAGAGCATTAATTGACCGTTGAAAGATGAATCCAACTGTTGTAGGTGATTAGTGTTAACTTTGGTCAGCTTCTCTCTCTAATCTCCAACTAATCCAGATGTTTAATTGATCTGAGGTGGCTCTCTGTGGATTTGCCCGTTGGAGAAGAGTTTTCTTGATGTAGTAATCATTCTTTACCGTTGTGAAGGCGTGCTCAGGTGGATTAACCAAAAGGAGGCTAATTTTCTGAAGTGCATTAAATGCTCTGATCACTTTATGCTTTTTGCCTTTGACCTTCATTAATCTTCTTCTATGTCAACTGAAATTCACTTAGCAAACTGGTTAAACATAGCTGGGAATATAAGTGAATGATAAATGGAAGCAATAAGATCAAAAGAGATTGTTTCAGAAATTCGTGTGATTTGAAAATCAATTTCAGCGCCCAATACTCGAGTATGTTCTTCAATACTCGAGTATGTCACTGTGTACTTGAGTCAATACTTGAGTATCCAAATTGATACTCGAGTATGCTTCTTCCAGAGGCAAATCATCGTGACTTGAACTTGAAAACCAATGTCAATGCTCAAGTATGTAAGTCTATACTCGAGTTTTGAACTGTTTAATGTGAAAACTTGTTTAAGCTCAAAACCTCAATATGTGAGTATTCATTCCAATACTTGAGTATTTAAATCATTGACAAATGGATAACCTCTCTGTATGGCCAATACTCGAGTTTGCAGGCCAATACTCGAGTATTGATTCAATTTCAAAATTTGTGAAGTTTTTCCATGTCAATACTTGAGTATTCAAATGAATACTTGAGTATTCATAAACAGATGTTTAGTTAAAAAACTTTGTAAGATCCCAATACTCGAGTATGTAAAACCTATACTCAAGTTTCCATCAGTTATAAAAGTTTGAAGGCTCTCTGTAAGGCCAATACTCGAGTATACCAATGCCATACTTGAGTATTCACTCAAGATGAAAAATTGTTTGCTCTCTGTAAGTCCTATACTCGAGTATACAAATGTTATACTCGAGTATTCACTCAAGATGAAAACTCATTTGCTCTCTATAAGTCCAATACTCGAGTATAACTTCCTATACTTGAGTATTGACTCAGCTTGAAAAACTTGAATACTCTCTGGAAGTTCAATACTCGAGTATGCATGTCCTATACTCGAGTATACACTTAAGTTCAACACTTGATTTCTTCTGTAACTCCAATACTCGAGTATTGCTTCCAATACTTGAGTATTGCTTTGTAAAATGCATTTGAGCAATCCACTGTCAACTCAATACTGAGTATACCAACCTATACTCGAGTTTCCAATTGACAGATGATTTTTAGCAAGTTTGGAAACTTCAAAACAAGTTTACAATTGTTGATTATCATCAAATCACATAGAGAACTAACATTCTCCCCCTTTTTGATGATGACAACACTTGTAAACCAACTTTTTTTTGAGAATTTGAGAGAGTGATTCCTTTTGAAATGGAATTTTCTAAAAATCAGTTTAATGAGCTAAATGATGAAGCAAGTGTGTAATGTAAACTTAGAAACTCAGAGATTAGCAGCAGTAAGCATCCAAATTCATGAACCAAAAGAACACATTCATATTGATATTGAAAACAAAATACACATTATGTACTGATATCAGGAATGTGAAAAGCATACAAGTTCAAAAACCATAAACGAGAAACAACTAAACATTCTAAGACTCCCTAAACACACTAAAACTCAAATTCTCCCTAAGTGTCCTTTTCTTCTTCTCCCCCTTTGTCATCATCAAACTGGGGAGGATCAACTGAAGGGGTAGGATGAAAGGGCTCAGTGGTAGGAGTCTCTGGAGAAGGAATGGTAGTAAATGGTAAAATCTCAGTGGGAGGAGTAGTGGATGAAGGAAGTGCAATGGTAGCTGGAGTGGAAGGGGAGGAGAGAACAACAACGGCTGGTGTGGAAGTGGATGCAGGGGATAATGAAGTGTGAGGTGGACTGGGAAAGGCAAAAGATGGAGAGGATGTAATAGGGGCAGTGGTAAACCCGAAAGTGGAGGAGGAGGAACCAATGTCGAAGTGCTTGATCATCTTGTCGATGTTGTCTCGGGCAGTAGAAGTAGCGACCAATGTAGTGGATAGGTGAGCATCTAGATCAATCAGTTGATCGAAGATCTCTTCTTGCTTTTTCTCTGACTGCTCCTTCAGCTGTTCCACTTGAACCTTCATCTCTCGCTGTGCAGCAATCACATCATTAAGTCCAATCTTGACATTTGCACTCAGCTTGCCAAACTCAAACTGCATCCGGACAGAGAGTGAAGCAATGGCGGCATCAACTATCTCCTTCGGCTTGATCGTTTTCAAAACCTGGAGGTTTTTCAACATACACCTCCTCTTGAATAAAACCATTTAGAAAAGCACTTTTTACATCCATTTGAAAAAGTTTAAAACCTTTAACATAGGCAAAGGCTAGAAGGACTCTTATGGCCTCCAATCTTGCCACTGGAGCATAAGTTTCCTCATAGTCTATGCCTTCCTCTTGGTTGTAACCTTTTGCAACCAATCTTGCCTTGTTACGGACAATGATTGCAGACTCATCACATTTGTTCTTAAATACCCATTTTGTCCCAATAACCGAATGATCCTTGGGTCTAGGTACTAAGTCCCAAACCTGATTTCTGTCAAATTGATGTAACTCCTCTTGCATAGCTATCACCCAATCATTATCTGAAAGGGCTTCATCTATCTTAGAGGGTTCTATATGCCAAATGAATGCAGAAAAGGTTACTTCATTCAAAGCACTATTCCTAGTTCTTACTCCTTGATTCACATCACCTATCAGTTGGTCCAAAGGATGATTTCTTATAAACTTCCAAGCTCTAGGCTGAGACTGATCTGGATTTTCAATAGAGTTTTGGGGATCAGCGCCGAAAACATCTTCAGAGTTTTCAACAGATGAAGGAGTAGATTTTGAAAAGAATTGATTTTTGAAAACTCTTTCTTCTTCATCTTCTAAAGATTTATCAGAATTAGCTTCACTAAACACAACATGAATTGATTCTTCAACGACTCGAGTTCTAGTATTGAAAACTCTATAGGCCTTACTTCTATTGGAATATCCAAGAAATATGCCTACATCAGATTTTGAATCAAACTTACCCAAATATTCCTTACCATTGTTGTGCACATAGTACTTACATCCAAAGATGTGTAGATGGGCAAGATTTGGTTTCCTCCCTTTGTACAACTCGTATGGTGTCTTGTTCAGCTTCTTTTGGAGGTAGGCTCAGTTTGAGATATAGCATGCGGTGCTCATAGCATTAGCCCAGAAAACTTGTGAAGTTTGATTCTCGTTTAGCATCGCTCTGGCCATCTCAGTTAATACGTGATTCTTTCTCTCAACCACTCCATTCTGTTATGGAGTTCTAGGTGTAGAGAAGTTTGAAGAATGGAGCTAAATACCCAAGAGGGGGGGTGAATTGGGTATCTTTAAAAAAAAAATTAAAGATTGAGCTCTGTTTTTGACTAATGAAAACAGAGGCTAACAGAGGAGTAGGGAAGGAAAGCTTTACACAATGTGATTTATACTGGTTCGGTCTTTTCTCTGACCTACATCCAGTCCCCAAGCTTCACCTGGGATTTTCAATCCACTATAATCAAATATTGATTACACACTCTGTACTAAGGGTTGTTCTCTCACTAGAACACACTCCCCCTTACAAGTTGTAATCAATACACCCCAACTACCAAGTCCCCTGACTTGTAGTTATCTCAATCAATAAATGATTTACAAGTATTTGACTCTCTTACAGAGCTGATAGGATAAACACTGAAGAACTAAGTATCAAAATGATACAATACAGATGAAAGCTTGATACAATAAATGACTCAATAAATTTTCGCTCTAAGTAGTTGTATCAGCTTGTGAAGAAATTAATGTTCTCTATTTATAGGTAGAGAACATTAAATGACCGTTGTAGGATGATTCCAACCGTTGGAAGTGATTAACTTGGGTTCTGGTTATCTTCTCTCTCTAAACTTCTGCTAATCCAAGTGTTTATGTGATCTGATGTGGATTTCTGAGTTTCTGCCCGTTGGAATTGACTTTACTTGATGTAGTAAACATTCTTTAACGTTAACAAGGCGTGCTCAGATGGATTAGCCGAAAGTAGATGAGGTTGTGCAGGTGCATTAAATGCACTGTTCACTTTTTTACTTTTTCTTACAAATCTTCAATAATCTTGATCTGTGCTAACTGAAAAACACTCAACAAACTTGTTAAACATATCTGGGATCATGAGTGAATGATATATGAAAGCAAGTAGATCAATCAACAAGATATAACAGATTTCACAGATTTGAAAAAGCTTCAACGGTCACTAACCTCGAGGTTAGTTCATCCAACCTCGAGGTTGGCCTGAAATCTTCAGGCAAACCTTTGTTTTAAAATCATTCAACCTCGAGGTTGCACAGTGAACCTCGAGGTTTCTCTTGAGGAGAAACCTTCTGATAGATCTCATTAACTTGCAAACCTTGAGGTTCCAAGAGTAACCTCGAGGTTTGAAGTTTGTTACAAACCTTTAGTTTTCACTGGAGCTCGACAACCTCGAGGTTGTACATCTGTACTCGAGGTTGGCTCTTTGAAAGTGCAAAGTTCAAAGTTAAACATAAAGCCCAGCCTCGAGGTTACAATGTTAACCTCGAGGTTTTCAATACTTTGAAAACCAGTGTGCTCTCTGTAAGTGATAAAACTCGAGGTTGCAACATCATACTCGAGGTCCAAGGTGTTTTCATCGGGCTTAAGTTTCAAAACAAAGTGTCCAACCTCGAGGTTGAAATATGGACCTCGAGGTTCATGTGCTTGATGAACAACATGACCTTTCTGTATGAGTTGAACCTTGAGGTTAGCTTTGCATACTCGAGGTTACAAGTGTTAATGAAGAAACTTGGATTCTCCAACTGAACCAGAACCTCGAGGTTGACTTCTCAACCTCGAGGTTTCACATATAACTTGTGAAACCAAGTTTTGCAACATTCGAACACTTGATTTTTAAAGCTTCTATAAGGTCAAACCTCGAGGTTACAAACCCAACCTCGAGGTTTGCTCTTAAACAGAATTTTGACACTTAAGAGCAAAACCTCTTCAATTGTCTGTAGTTGTTGACAATCATCAAAACTATCAGAGAACTAACATTCTCCCCCTTTTTGATGATGACAACATCTACAAGCAATACCTCTTAAAACATTTAAAAGATTATCTATGAGATTATCAGAGAGTTTGAAAAAAAAAATTTTTGCACAAGTAAAGAGTCAGAGATAAGCAGAAGCATGAAATTGAGACTGATTTTTCAATTGACATTCCATTTCAACAAAGTTATACAGGATACAATGGAATTCAAAAGGAAAAATACAGACAGCAATAAAAGAAAACAAATACATGAAAATACATATGCTGCTGCAAAAGAAACAACCCTAAGGACCTCCAATCCTACCTCCAATCCTTATTGATTCCTTTCCCCCTTTGACTCCTATAGGTTCCTCATTGCTTATTCCTCTCCCCCTTTGTCATCATCATCCACATATTCTGGGTCCAGAACAATAAGAGGGGGCTGGTAAAGCACCATAGCAGTGGTAGGATCAAAGGAGGGATCAAGAAGGGAAGTATGGGTATAGGGAGAAGGTGTGGGAAAGATCTCAGTGGCAGGAGTGGATGGAAATGGAAGTGGGTTAGGAAGAACTTCTGTGGTAGGGGTGACTGGGGAAGGTTGAGACTCAGCAACAGGAGTGGTATGAGCTGGAGAAGAGTGTGGAGGGCTAGGGAATGAGAAGGAGTGAGAGGGAGGTGAGTGATGGGGTGAGAGAGCAGGAGACTCAGCAGGAGAGGGAGGTGAAGATGGGTCAGGAAGTGATGAGCTAGGGCCATCATGAATATCAGGACTGGGATCAGAGGCTGCATCAGCAGAAGGTAAGTCAGAAGCCACATTAGGAACTGGAACAGATGAGGGGCCATGAGTGGATGAGGAGCCAAGGCCAAAATGTCTGAGAAGCATGTCAGCTTTGTCTCTGGCATCAGATGCAGCAGTGAGAGAGACAGCCAAAGAAGAGTTCAAATCAGTAAACCTTTGATCCATTTCCTCCTTTAGCTTGTACAGATGGGACATTGCCTCAGTCTGTGCAACTATGACATCCATAAGTCCCATCTTGATGTCAGCCCGCAATACATCAACTTCAGTCTTCATGATAGCTCTGTGGGAGATTAGGGTTTGATCCACTATCTGTCTGATCTGCCCCATCAGATCATCTGGTATAGGAGCCTGAGAAGGTGGAGGAGCTGACTGTGCTTCCTCAGGAGCTTGAGAGGCTTGAGACTGAGCTTCACCCTCTGCACCAAACTTGATACGCATAAGATTCAGCTGATGCTTCCCAAAATATAGGGGATACTCAAGGGTATCAGTGTTCCCCACATACCAAATTCTGTGATAGTAGAGTATCACAGAAACAAGAGAAGGGTAGGGTATATGAGTCAATGGCTTTTTGGCAAATTTGAAGGACTTCATCCCCTGAAGAAGCCAATCCCCAATATTAAAGGGCACTCTCCTCACAAAGGCAGTGAATGGTCTATAATCAAGGGAGGTAAAGTGGGTGTAGTTCCCAGCCTTAGGAACAAAGTTCCTTGAATAAACATACCACAGAACTCTGTGTTCTTGAGGCATGTCCCTAGGCTTGAAGGTTAGCTTTATCTGTTGGTCAGGTGGGAAGGGTTTGCCTGGAATAAGAGTTTCATATACCTCTTGATTGGTATAAGAAAATTCAGAAACAGGAGGTGGGTTCTTAATCTTCAGAATTTTGTTCAAAATATCAGCAGAAAGTGTAAACTTGACACCCCTCACTGTGGTTGACACCCTTTCCTCTACCAACTCACCCTCAGGGTCCAGTACACTCACATCTTCCATCTTAAAGTAGAACATCCTAACCAGACTAGGAGTGTATGGACAGTAGATGGAGATAAAGGGTTCATACATTTTGATCCAAGGACTGAGATCAAAATTGCATTCCCTATGGAAGGTATCTAAGTTGATGGCAATTGAAGCACAGAAAACCTTAGAGAGATAAGTTTCTCTATACTTATCATTTTCCTCCTTGGTGGAGAAGGTTGAGGCAGCAGTGATGAATCCTTCTGGAGGTGATCTGATATCCCGGATGTCCTCAATTGCATTGACAGCAAATTTCTCCAACTTCTTTTGCTGTGAGGCCTGAGAGATAGATTGAGCTTGAGGCTTAGAGGGTTTCTTGGTCCTTGCCTTCTTGGCCTTTTCTCCCACCTTTTCTTTCCCTTTACCGGTTGCTTCAGGGACTTTCCTCTTTTTAGGCTCAGCCTGACTGGGCTCTTTGATGGAGATACCCTTTGGCTTGCTCTTCGGAGGAGGAGATGGAGGAGGATCAATGGGCACCCCTGGGATGTGCTTATCAAACCCAGTATTCAAACGAACAGACCGAGTCTTCTTCCTCACAGGCTTGGTTGCTTGAGGTTCAGGGGAAGGTTGACGTTTTGGAGGTGGAGAGGGAGACCAAGATTCTGTCTCATCGTTCGAATGGGAGGAAGATTCTGACTGGGAAGGAGATTTCGAGGCCATTTGTGGACAGAGAGTGGAAGAAATGTGCAGAAAGATGAAGATTGGAAGAGGAAGTGACGAGAGAGAAGGAGTGAACTCGAGGTTAGGGTTCAGTAAAAATGAAATTTCACAGCAGCATATATATAGACACGCTCTCAACCTCGAGGTTGACTTCTCAGCCTCGAGGTTAGATGAATAAAAATTCACTAATCTCTGCGATCAACCTCGAGGTTGACATCTCAGCCTCGAGGTTAGATGAATAAAAATTCACTAACCTTTGAAATTCTTACCTCCAACCTCGAGGTTGCCTCCAGAACCTCGAGGTTCGACTGTCTGATAGATAAGATGTCTCTTCTGTTTGCCACCAACCTCGAGGTTCTAATCCCATACTCGAGGTTCCAGCTTTTAAGCATTCTCAATTTTGACAGTTTGCCCCGATAACCTCGAGGTTAGCTTTTGAGCCTCGAGGTTCCATCCATCAGATACCTTGAACCTTTTGACACTCTTCCAACCTCGAGGTTGGCTACTGAACCTCGAGGTTTGCCCCTTTGACAGCAAACCTAAGTCCTGCATAAGATTGTCTATGTACTCTGATGCTAAAGTTAGTGATCTATAATCATCAAAACCATAATTTAATATAAAAGTAGACAGGAATTACTTACAACTCATTGGGATTTACCATTCCCAATTCTCTTCTTATGAATGTGAATGGGTCCTTGGCTAATGGTTTGGTGAAAATGTCTGCCAATTGAAGATGAGTTGGGATGAACATCACTTTCACATCTCTCTTCTGGACATGATCCCGGATGAAATGATGTCTCACATCAATATGCTTGGTTCTTGTATGTTGCACGGGATTCTTGGCCAAGCTTATTGTGCTAGTGTTATCACATAGTATTGGGATCTCCTTTAAGTGCACTCCTAAATCAGCAAGTTGTTGCTTCAGCCACAACACTTGAGCACAGCAACTTGAGGCAGCCACATATTCAGCTTCTGTTGAGGACACAGCCACGGTAGTTTGCTTCTTGCTAAACCAAGAGACAAGTGAGTTGCCAAAGAATTCGCATTGCCCACTTGTACTCTTTCTATCCGTCTTATAGCCAGTATGATCCGAATCTGAATATGCCACAAGATGCTCCGGCTGACCTTTAGGAAACCATAGCCCAAGAGTCTTTGTATCAGATAGATATCTGAATATTCTCTTCACGTGTTCAGCATGAGACTCTTTGGGTGCGGATTGGAACCGAGCACACATTCCAACACTGAATTGAATGTCCGGGCGACTTGCAGTGAGATAGAGCAATGATCCAATCATTCCTCTATACTTGGTGATGTTGAAGTCCTTGCCCTCTTCATCAGCATCCAAAGAAGTAGTTGTGCTCATTGGTGTGTCAGCCCCATTGCACTTGTCCATTCCAAACTTCTTCAGCAAATCATTCAGATACTTTGTTTGAGATATGAATATCCCATCTTTACGTTGCTTGATTTGCAGCCCAAGGAAGTAATTAAGCTCTCCCATCATTGACATCTCAAATTCACCTTGCATAGACTTGGAAAATTCCTCACACAAAGAATCATTAGTAGCACCGAAAATAATATCATCAACATATATCTGTACAATTAAAATCTCATTTAATTTATTTTTCTTGATAAACAATGTTGTATCAGCCTTTCCTCAAATGAATCCTTGATTGAGTAAGAATTGACTCAATCTTTCATACCAAGCTCTAGGAGCTTGCTTAAGACCATACAAGGCTTTCTTAAGTCTAAAAACATGATCCGGAAATTGATCATTTTCAAAACCTGGAGGTTGTTCAACATACACCTCCTCTTGAATGAAGCCATTTAGAAAAGCACTTTTGACATCCATTTGATAGAGTTTAAAGCCTTTTGTGCATGCAAATGCTAGAAGAACTCTTATTGCTTCCAATCTAGCTACTGGAGCATAAGTCTCTTCATAGTCTATTCCTTCTTCTTGATTGTAACCTTTGGCCACTAATCTAGCCTTGTTACGCACAATGATGGCTGACTCATCACGTTTGTTCTTGAATACCCATTTTGTCCCAATTACCGGATGGTCTTTGGGTCTAGGCACCAAGTCCCAAACTTGATTTCTATCAAATTGATGTAGCTCCTCTTGCATAGCAATCACCCAATCATTGTCTGAAAGGGCTTCTTCTATTTTAGAGGGCTCTATATGAGAAATAAATGCAGAAAATGTAACTTCATTCAAGGTACTATTTCTGGTCCTAACTCCTTGATTTACATCACCTATAACTTGGTCTAAAGGATGATTCCTTATAAATCTCCAAGCTCTAGGTTGAGACTGATCAGAATTTTCTAAATTGCTTTCAGGATTAGCCTCAAAAATATTTTCCGAATTTTCAGAAGGAGTAGGAGCATTTTTCGAAAAGAATTTGTTTTTGAAAATAGTCTCCTCTTCATCATCCAAGGATTTATCAGATTCAGATTCACAGAATACAACATGTATAGATTCCTCAACAATCTTAGTTCTAGTATTAAAGACTCTATATGCTTTACTCCTATTAGAATAACCAATAAAGATAGCTAAATCAGCTTTAGGATCGAATTTACCAAGATTGTCTTTACCGTTATTGTGCACATAGCACTTACAGCCGAAGACACGAAGGTGACTGAGGTTTGGCTTTCTTTCTTTGTAGAGTTCGTATGGAGTCTTATTCAGCTTCTTTCTCAAGTATGCTCTGTTGGAGACGTAGCAAGCCGTACTCATGGCATCAGCCCAAAACACTTGCGAAGTGATGTACTCGTTCAACATTGCTCTAGCCATTTCAGTGAGTACTCTATTCTTTCTCTCCACAACACCATTTTGTTGTGGTGTTCTTGGTGCTGAAAAATTGTGATCAATCCCCATACTGTCACAGAACTCAGCAAAGGCTTGATTCTCGAACTCTCCACCATGATCAGTCCGTATTCCTGAAATTGAGAACCCTTTCTCGTTTTGGACCTTCTTGGCAAATGAAACAAACTGATCAAAGGTTTCATCTTTAGAGGATAAAAATATTGTCCAAGTAAATCTAGAGAAATCATCAACAATGACCAAAGTGTATAAGTTTCCACCAAGACTTTTCACTCTAGCTGGTCCAACTAGATCCATGTGAAGAAGTTGAAGAGGTCTGTTTGTTGAAATCTCATTTTTTGCTTTAAAAGAAGATTTGGTCTGTTTTCCCTTTTGACAAGCATCACAAATCATATCATTTTTGAAATTCAGTTTGGGAATGCCAATAACCAAATCCTTTTTCAATAACTTGTCAAGTTGATACATATTGACATGAGCTAATCGCTTATGCCATAGCCAACTCTCATTCAAGTTACTTACAAAACAATTTTCAGAAGTAGAAGCATTGCTAGAGAGGTTCAAAGTATAGCAGTTTCCATCTCTAGGTGCTCTAAATAAAGCTTTATTTTTCAAATCATTTATGGAGATCAAATCATTTTTAACAATAAAGCACTCATCTGAATCAAATATTACCAAATTACCCTTATCGGCGCTTTGGCTCACACTAAGGAGATTGTGACACAATCCTTCTACAAAGTAGACGTCTTTGATGAGTGGGCCTTCATTGTTGCCTATCTCACCAATGCCAGCGATTTTCCCGGATTGATCACCTCCAAATGTGACTCTACCTCCATCTTTTGGCTTTATTGATAAAAACTTTGATTTGTCTCCAGTCATGTGTCTTGAGCATCCACTATCGATATACCACTTGTTTGGCCTTGATGCTCTAAGACAAACCTGTAGATCACAAAGGATCAGGTTTTAGGTACCCATCTTTTCTTGGGTCCTTTGGGGTTAGCATGTACCTTGGGAACATATGTTCCTTTTGGTACCCAGACATAATTCCCTACAGGTTTAGCTTTTCTTTCTTTTCGATGAAAACAAGATGAAGTAGTATGTCCCTTCCTATTACAGTAATTGCAATGAGCAAAAGGATTTGAAGAATGAACAGATTTTGTAAAATAATTCATGTAAGATTTTTGACCATTCTTTTTCTTTCCTTTCTTTTTGTCAAAATCTGGTCTATATCCAATGCCCGATCTATCATTTATAAAACGCTGTTGTTTTAAAATTACATTGAGCATTTCACTTCCCTTAGTGAACTTCTCAAGTGCTTTTGTTAATTGTAAATTCTTTTTCTCCAAAATAGGGCATTCGTCACAGACTAAAGATTCAGGAGAAGTAAGACTTTCAACATGTAATTCAAGAAAAGAATGTTTCCTTTTTAAACTCATATACTTATCTGCCAATTTTTCAAACTCCTTTTGAACCACATTGTACTCAGCAAATAGTTCATCATAGGAAGGAAGAGATTCGTATACCTCATTTGTTTCACTGGGTTGCTCTTCTTCTTCAGCAACAAGACATATGTTGGCTTTTTCACTTTCATTTTCTTCAGCTTCATCCTCATCTGATGAGCTATCCCCCCATATGGCTGAAACATATGCTTTCTTCTTCTTGAAGTTCTTGAACTTCTTCCTTTCTTTCTCTTGGTTCTTCAGCTGAGGACATTCAGATTTGATGTGTCCGGGCTTCTCGCATTCGTAGCATATGATAGGCTTTTTTGATTCATAGCTGGAGCTACCCTTTTGAAACTTCTTGAAGCCCTGATCCTTTTTGTAGAACTTCTTGAATCTCCGGACCATCATGCCGATTTCTTCATCCTCATCTTCATCTTCTTCATCTTTATCAGCATTGAGAGCGACTCCCTTGTTGCGATTGTTGGTACCATTGACTTCTTCCAAGTCCTTCTTGAATTTCAACTTGCTCTCATACTCAGATAGGCTTCCAAACAATGCAGCAACAGAAGTCATAGACTCACCACGAGCCTCTTCAATAGCAGTAACCTTGGCTTCCCAATCCTTCGTGAGAATATTGAGAATTTTTCTCACTTGAGACCTTTGATCGAAGATCTTTCCCAAGGCTGCTAACTGATTTGTGAGATGAGTATATCTAAGCTGAAATTCACCGATAGTTTCTCCTTGCTTCATTCGCAACAGGTCATATTCAGTTGTTAGGATGTTGATGCGGTTCTCTTTGATTCCAGATGTTCCTTCATATGCGATTTCCAGAGCTTTCCACATATCCTTTGCTGTAGACAAGTTGCAAACACGAAAGTACTCCTTTTGACTAAGAGCACTTTGAAGCATCAGAATAGCCTTGCTATTAAGAGTAATATTCTTCTTATCATCATCGTTGAACTCAGCTTCGGTCTTTGGAACAGTGATGCCTCCTTCAATCTTAACTGGAACATAATCTCCAGTTTCAAATACTCTCCACAATCCATATTCCGTAGCCATCACGAACACGCGAAACTTTGCTTTCCAGAAAGAATAGTGTTCGCCATCGAAACCGGGAGGACGGTTGATTGAAGCTCCATCAGGAAGAATTCCTTCCATAGTGATCCTTCTCGAGTGGTTAAGCTCTTCTGAGAAGACCTTGCTCTGATACCAAATGAAGAATGGAGCTAAATACCCAAGAGGGGGGGTGAATTGGGTATCTTTAAAAAAAAAAAATTAAAGATTGAGCTCTGTTTTTGACTAATGAAAACAGAGGCTAACAGAGGAGTAGGGAAGGAAAGCTTTACACAATGTGATTTATACTGGTTCGGTCTTTTCTCTGACCTACATCCAGTCCCCAAGCTTCACCTGGGATTTTCAATCCACTATAATCAAATATTGATTACACACTCTGTACTAAGGGTTGTTCTCTCACTAGAACACACTCCCCCTTACAAGTTGTAATCAATACACCCCAACTACCAAGTCCCCTGACTTGTAGTTATCTCAATCAATAAATGATTTACAAGTATTTGACTCTCTTACAAAGCTGATAGGATAAACACTGAAGAACTAAGTATCAAAATGATACAATACAGATGAAAGCTTGATACAATAAATGACTCAATAAATTTTCGCTCTAAGTAGTTGTATCAGCTTGTGAAGAAATTAATGTTCTCTATTTATAGGTAGAGAACATTAAATGACCGTTGTAGGATGATTCCAACCGTTGGAAGTGATTAACTTGGGTTCTGGTTATCTTCTCTCTCTAAACTTCTGCTAATCCAAGTGTTTATGTGATCTGATGTGGATTTCTGAGTTTCTGCCCGTTGGAATTGGCTTTACTTGATGTAGTAAACATTCTTTAACGTTAACAAGGCGTGCTCAGATGGATTAGCCGAAAGTAGATGAGGTTGTGCAGGTGCATTAAATGCACTGTTCACTTTTTTACTTTTTCTTACAAATCTTCAATAATCTTGATCTGTGCTAACTGAAAAACACTCAACAAACTTGTTAAACATATCTGGGATCATGAGTGAATGATATATGAAAGCAAGTAGATCAATCAACAAGATATAACAGATTTCACAGATTTGAAAAAGCTTCAACGGTCACTAACCTCGAGGTTAGTTCATCCAACCTCGAGGTTGGCCTGAAATCTTCAGGCAAACCTTTGTTTTAAAATCATTCAACCTCGAGGTTGCACAGTGAACCTCGAGGTTTCTCTTGAGGAGAAACCTTCTGATAGATCTCATTAACTTGCAAACCTTGAGGTTCCAAGAGTAACCTCGAGGTTTGAAGTTTGTTACAAACCTTTAGTTTTCACTGGAGCTCGACAACCTCGAGGTTGTACATCTGTACTCGAGGTTGGCTCTTTGAAAGTGCAAAGTTCAAAGTTAAACATAAAGCCCAGCCTCGAGGTTACAATGTTAACCTCGAGGTTTTCAATACTTTGAAAACCAGTGTGCTCTCTGTAAGTGATAAAACTCGAGGTTGCAACATCATACTCGAGGTCCAAGGTGTTTTCATCGGGCTTAAGTTTCAAAACAAAGTGTCCAACCTCGAGGTTGAAATATGGACCTCGAGGTTCATGTGCTTGATGAACAACATGACCTTTCTGTATGAGTTGAACCTTGAGGTTAGCTTTGCATACTCGAGGTTACAAGTGTTAATGAAGAAACTTGGATTCTCCAACTGAACCAGAACCTCGAGGTTGACTTCTCAACCTCGAGGTTTCACATATAACTTGTGAAACCAAGTTTTGCAACATTCGAACACTTGATTTTTAAAGCTTCTGTAAGGTCAAACCTCGAGGTTACAAACCCAACCTCGAGGTTTGCTCTTAAACAGAATTTTGACACTTAAGAGCAAAACCTCTTCAATTGTCTGTAGTTGTTGACAATCATCAAAACTATCAGAGAACTAACAAAGTTGTGATCTATCCTATGAGCATCACAGAATTCAGAAAATGCATGATTCTTGAACTCTCCTCCATGGTCGGTTCTTATACCTGAAATAGACACACCTTTCTTGTTCTGGACCTTTTTGGCAAACACAACAAATTGATCAAATGTTTCATCTTTCGATGATAAAAATATGGTCCAACAAAATCTTGAGAAATCATCAACAATGACCAATGTATACAAATTACCACGAAGGCTCCTTACCCTTGCTGGACCCACAAGATCCATATGTAGTAATGTAGTGGTCTATTGGTCGAGATTTCATTTTTCGGTTTGAAAGATGATTTGGTTTGTTTTCCCTTCTGACTTGCATCACAAATCAAGTAGTTTTTAAAACTAAGTTTGGGAATACCAATTACCAAATCCTTTTTGAGTAATTTGTCAAGTTGAGACATGTTGACATGAGCTAAACGCTTGTGCCACAATCAACTCTCATTCAAATTACTTTAAAAACATTTTTCTGAAATTGAAGCCTTGGTAGAGAGGTTAAGAGTATAACAATGGCCATCTTTAGGAGCTCTAAATAAAGCTTTTGATTTTAAGTTTTCTAAAGGGAGAAAATCCTTTTTCACGATCAAGCATTCCTCAGAATCAAAGATAACTAAGTTACCCTTATCGATGCTTTGACTCACACTGAGAAGGTTGTGACAAAGTCCTTCCACAAGGTAGACATCTTTGATGCGTGGTCCTTCATTGTTGTCAATTTCACCAATGCCAGCAATCTTTCCAGATTGTTCTCCACCAAAGGTCACCTTGCCACCATCCTTGGGCTTGATTGAGACAAATTTGGATTGGTCTCCCGTCATGTGTCTAGAGCATCCACTGTCAATGTACCATTTGTTGGGCTTTGATGCTCTTAGACATACCTGCAAATTACAAAGGATCAAGTCTTAGGTACCCTTCTTTTCTTGGGTCCTTTGGGGTTAGATCGGACCTTAGAGACATAGGTTCCCTTTGGTACCCATTGATAATTTCCAAATGGTTTTACTTTTCTTTCCTTTTTATGGAAACAAGATGAAGTGGTACTATGACCCTTTCTATTGCAATAGTTATAGTGCGCAAAGGGATTTGAAGAATGGACAGATTTTGTAAAATAATTCATATAAGATTTTTCACCATTCTTCTTTCTACCTTTTTTCTTATCAAAATCTGGTTTGTAACCAATTCCTGATCTGTCATTGATAAATCTTTGTTGTTTTAAAATGACATTGAGCATTTCACTTCCTCTAGTGAATTTCTCAAGTGCCTTTGTGAGATGTGAATTCTTTTTCTTCAGATCAGGACATTCATCACAAACAAGAATCTCAGGAGAAGTAAGTTTTTCTACTTACAGTTCAAGAGTTGTATTTTTCTTTTTCCAATTGAAATATTTTTCTGCAAGTTTTTCAAATTCATTTTGCACAACAATGTATTCATCAAACAACTCATCATAAGAAGGTTTTGAGTCATATACCTCATCATTGTTGGTAGGTTGCTCTTCTTCTGCAACTAGACATACGTTTGCTCTTTCTTCCTCATTTTCCTCCTCTTCATCTGAAGAGCTATCACCCCAAATTGCTGAGACATATGCCTTCTTTTTGAATTTGTTAAACTTCTTCTTTTCTTTGTCTTTATTCATCAGCTGGGGACATTCGGACTTGATGTGGCCAAGCTTCTCACATTCGTAGCAGATGATTGGCTTCTTTGCCTCATAGCTGGAGCTATCCTTGTGTAGTTTCTTGAAACCTTGGTCCTTCTTGTAGAATTTCTTGAATCTTCAGACCATCATGCCTATCTCCTCATCATCGTCTTCATCTTCCTCGTCTGATTCCTTAACTTCTTTTGCAGTCTTCAGAGCAATGCCTTTGTTCTTGCCATGAACTTCATCAAGTCCTTTCTTGAACTTGAGCTTGGCCTCATACTCAGAAAGACTACCAAAGAGAGCAGCCACTGATGCCATTGAATCTCCTCTAGCTTCCTCAATGGCAGTGACCTTTGCTTCCCATTCCTTGTTGAGGATATTTAGAATTTTCCTCACTTGAATTGACTGATCATACTCTTTCCCCAAGGCAGCAAGTTGATTAATCATATGAGTGAATCTCAACTGAAATTCGCCAATGGATTCACCAGGTTCCATGCGCATAAGATCATATTCGGTCATAAGAGTATTCACCCGATTTTGCTTGACTTCAGTCGTTCCCTCATGAGCTATCTCCAGAGCATCCCACATATCCTTTGCAGATGGTAAAGTGCAAATTCAAAAATATTCTTGTTGACTCAGAGCACTTTGAAGTAGAAGAACAGCTTTGCTATTTAGTGTGACATTCCTCCTGTCATTGTCATCATAATCTTCTTCTAACTTCAGAACTCTTACACCATCGTCAAGAGTTATTGGCACATAATCTCCTCTTTCAAATACTCTCCATAGCCCATACTCTGTAGCATTCACAAAAACTTTGAACTTTGCTTTTCAAAATGAATAGTGCTCTCCATTGAAGTCGGGTGGCCTGTTGATAGAAGCTCCATCAAGTAAAATACCTTCCATGTTGATCCTTCTCGAGATGTTAAGCTCTTTTGAGAAGACTTGGCTCTGATACCAAATGAAAATGGAGCCAAATACCCAAGAGGGGGGGTGAATTGGGTATTTAAAAATTAAAATAACTTGTTCTGTTTTAAGACAGAAAAATAGGGCAGAATAGAGCAAGAAGAAGAATAGTAGGACACAAGGATTTATACTGGTTCGGTCCTAACAACTTGACCTACATCTAGTCCCCAGACTCTCTGGGATTTTCCACTATATCAAAGATTACACGCTCTGCACTCAAGAAGTAGTTCTCTCTCTAGAACTCACTCCCCCTTACAAGTTGTAATCAATGAATTCCCAAATCACCAAGTCCCCTTGACTTATGATTCTTTACAATAAATGTTTAACAGAATGAAACTCTCTCTAAGAGCAGATATTGATAATCACTGAAGCTCTTTGTATCAAAATATACTATACAAGTGAAAATTGAAGAAAATAAGTGTAAACTTAAATGCAATTCGTTTTTAGTAGTTGTGGTTTTTGAGAAGACTTGAATGCAACTCTATTTATAGTCAGATAGCATTAAATGATCGTTGCATTGTTAATTAGACCGTTGGAGATGATCTGCAGTGGTTAGAAGTAGCTTAGGTCTTCTTCTCTCTCTAATCTTCACTTAATCCAGTAGTCCAAGTGTTCAGAGTTGACTTCCTCTGAATTAATCCGTTGGAGAGGTAGTTGCTTGTTGTAGAAATCAATCTTTAATCTATATATAGTGCTTTGAGGCTTGTGAACGTTATAGATTCGTTGGAGCTATTTCCTTTCTGAAAATATAGCTGTTGCAGGTGTTATGTCTTGATCTTGTTTTGCTGAAATCACTCTTTGTCCAAAATATGGCTGTTGAGAGTTTATTTTACAGAATTCCTTGATTATGGTCTTCTTTTTAAGGTATATATCCGTTGGAGATGTTGCACAACGGCTATATGATCTCCTCTAACGGCTAGATGATCTTGAGTAACAGCTTTCCTTAGTTTTCACAAGTTTCCGAAAATAACTTTCTTTTTGAATCTCAGACTAATCAGAAGATCTTTTGTAATCTCATGAATAAATGTGTTAGAAAAGTTCAGTTACATTGATGAGAGATAGATATAACAAGTAGATTGAATGGGTAACTTAAAAACATGAAGATAGAATCAGATTTGGAATTCTGAGTTCATCTGCGTTTTTCAGATCTGGAGGTCTGAACTCGAGTTCACAATGTTAGGCTCGAGTTCATTGTTAGGCTCGAGTTCGTCCTTCATTCAGTTTTGAAAATTTGCTTCTGCCAAAATCAAACTGGAGGTTTGTGTGTAAGCCTGAGGTTTGTAAGAACATGAACTCGAGTTCATTAATGGTGAACTCGAGTTCTCTTTACTTAGAGAACTTTGAAAAGGGTTAACACAAGACAAATTGGAGGTTTAAGACAAATGGGCTCGAGTTTGAAACTATTGAAAATAGCTAATTGCTCTCTGGAACTTTTGAACTGGAGTTTGAAGAGCTTAGGCTTGAGTTTGGTTTTCTCTGAAATACTCTGAAGGCTTTCGGCCAAAACTAGGCTCGAGTTTGAAGAGCTTAGGCTCGAGTTCATACTCCAAAATTTCTTTGAACTTTTCCAAACTTGAGGTTTGAGTAGAAGTTTAAAGTTTGAAGCAGATTTTCAACAGATAAAAAGCTCTCTGGCAATGATGAACTCGAGTTCTCCCTTAGTAGGCTCGAGTTCATGCACACTTCCAAAGGTTTAATTCTGAACTTCAGGTTCAGTCTCAAGTTTGAACTTTGGCTTTGCAAGTTTATGCTTTCTGTCAAATCCAGGCTCGAGTTCATCACTCATAGGCTCGAGTTTGACTTTGACAGATAGAAAAATCACAAGTTTTAAACATCCTTGACTTGTCAAATCTTTCCAATATTGTTTACAATTGTTAGTGATCATCAAAACACTCTGAGAACTAACAGACGTAGCCTTTTGGGAAAGACTGCTCGCTGTTGAAACCGACCAGTGTGGTCTTGCACGGCTTGAGATCTTCAGGGTCGAGGTGCATCCTCTTGTAGGCGTCCCAGCTTATTATGTCGGCCGAACTTCCTGCATACACAAAAATCCTTTTAACGCGGCAATTGACCAAAGTTCCAGTGATTACCAGTCTGTCTAGGTGTCCGGGTATGACGTCCTTCAGCTCTTCGTCGGTGAAGGTCAAAGTGGGTGGCCTGGGCTTCTTGGGATCTTCCTTAAATTTGGGGGGTCTCGGACGGTCACCACCTCATGGAGGTATTTCTTCCGCTGGCTTATAGTGTCCCCTCCTCCGCCAAATCCTCCGCTCACGACGTTGCACTGGAAGTCTACCTCGGGAAATTCATCGTCTGAGGCCGTCTTCTGCTTCTTTCCTGGGTTTCAGTTCTCCTTGGGCGGACTTCTGGAGCGGCCGCGGTCACTGCGTTTCCCGCTCGCCCTTCCCTGGGTCTTGATCACATACTGACGTAGCTTTCCTTCCCTCACGAATTTCTCAATAGCGTCGCAGAGGTCATAGCATTCGTCGGTCGTGTGGCCGTTGCAGTCGTGGAACTTGCAGAACTTGGATCGGTCCGTGTTGGAGCGTCCTTTGATAGGCCTCGGCCTCTCCATCCGTTTCATCTCAGTCTGGGCTACCTCTTTCCATACCTGGGACCGAGGGACATTCATCGGGGTGTAGCTGTCGTACTTGGCCTTCTGGTCGGCCTGGTCAGCCTTGGTTCGGCTGTCTCGGCTCCGTCGTCTGTGGTCGGTCTTTGCCTTTCTTGGTCGTTCTTCGTCACTGGGCGGACTCTTCCTGGTCCGTTCGGGTTCATCGGCATTGGCTGCCTCCATCTGTTCCATCTCCAGGTACTTCTGGGCTTCGGTGTAGAATTCGGTCAAGGTGTACACTGGGTTTTTGCATAGATGGCGAGCCAGCCGGGATGATAGGTCTAATCCGTTGACTAGGCAGTGCACATGGACGTCCTCAGGTAGTGACTTTACATGCATGGCCACGTCGCGGAACCGGCCTAGGTACTTTTGCAGGGTCTTGCCTTTCTTCTGCCTCACCTTGCTCAGTGTGAAGGTGGTCTTCGGCTGTTTCTTGCTGGTAGCGAAATGCAGCTCGAACTTGCGTCCGAGGTCCTCGTAGTCTCGGATAGAGTTGTCCGGGAGGGAAGTCAGCCATCTGTGTGCTGGCCCGTCCAGAGTAACTGCAAAAAAGACATCTGCCGGACCCACATGAGCTTTTCAAAGGTGACCAAGTGGTTGTGCGGGTCCTGACTCCCGTCGTACTTCAGCAGGCTGGTTAAATCAAAGCTCTTTGGGAAGCGGGCGGTTGCCGCCTCCCTCGAAAACGGGGATCTTCCAGTCTCCGATAGGTAAGTCACGCGATATTCCCGAGGTGATCTGTGGCGAGGCCGGGGAGTTATGTCCTCCGCGCGGGGCTCTTCTCGATCTCGATAATCCCTTGCGTGCCGATCAGTGCGGTTAGGACCGACACTGTGGTTTTCTCTGTCTCCCGGGGACCGTGGTCTGCCCCGGTCTGCACTCGGGTGCCGCCTCGGTTCGCCATTGTCGCGGCGTGGGTTCCTCGGCTCAGAGTTGCTCGAGGAGCTGCTGTCACCTGTCGGGGCTCTCCTTGTACGACCATGACCCCTGCGGCGGCCTCTCTCGCGGCGGTCCTTCTCGAGCGCTTCCTGGATCATCTTTCCGATAGCTTCAAAGTCAGCCCGCCTCTGCAGGTCATCATGTTTTTCCTTGTTCTCCAGGCGCCGCAGGAACGATTCCTGTGTCCTTTGCATCATGCGGACGTCGGCATCAACTGCCCGGACATCACGCGTTGGAGACGGCGCGAGCACTCCTTGTGGTCGCTGGTCTTCCTGCTGCGGCTGCTCCTCATGGAGCGGCTGTTCCCTCTCAGGGGAGGGAGTCACCGTGTCAGTAACATGTCCCTCTGGGGTGTTTCCTCTCCATGGTGGTGCCGGTGGCTAGCCTGGCGGCGGGCGGCTGGCTTGTGGATCTCCTCCCACCGGTTGGCGATTTCTGCTGTGGCTTCTAGTGCTCACCATCAGTAGTCACGGGGATTGAAGTTTACAGTCCCCACGGTCGGTGCCAATGTTCTGTATGAAGAACACAGAGATTGGACTTGACTAGGTTGTCAAGCCTAGACCCTCGAAGGGATCAAAGTCCACGTAGTTCGTAGCAAACTGGAAGGCACGTAGCCAGGGGAGTGGGGTGTGTGCTCTGTGTGGCAGAAAGTAATATGAGCATAAGATAGAACGTGTGCACCTGTTTAGGGTTTCCTTCCATTTATAGAGGAGTCTGGTGCGCGTATCTCTGCCTTAATGAGCAATATCTTAGATTGAGCCGTTATGGGCTGATTGGCTGGTGCCATGATTGTCGGAGAATCTCTATTAATGAGATCCTATATTTGTGGGATCTCGGATCCCTTCCTATTTTGGCGTGGATCCTATCCCTAGCGGGATTGGGCTGGGGTCCGGACCTGGGCCTTTCAGGCCGATCCGTAACAGCTTCTAATTAACTCGAGAGTCTGTGCGCACAGCAAGTGATCATGAAGAGTCATGATCCATTATAGAGTTAATATAAGAAGATTCCTAGTTCTGTGAAATAGCTACATTTTGTTAATTAAGAGAGATGATACTTTATCTTTACTCTCGACTAAATGTGAATGACGATGTGAGGAATGATGCTTGCACGGTATCCAAATGTGAAAGGTAGATCACTTGATCAACTCAATTAGTTCTTGGGCCGCAAAGCATTGCTAGTATCTTATGAGGTCATTAAATAAATTGGGCCTGTTAAAGGGGTTTTTAATTGGTCTAAGTTTATTTATGTCAGTGACTAATTGGGCCTAATGGGTCACACACAAAAGGATATTCCCGATTGTTTAAAATTAGCAAACTTGGGCCAATAACTGTTATTGGGCTTTATCAAGAGTAAAGGTGTATTTGGGTTGGAGTGGGACTCCAAGCCCAATGAGGACAAAATGGCGTCATATATGGTGCCCCTAGTGGGAAATCAATTTCTCTACAAAAGAGCCTAAATGTGTTGGAAGACCCAACAGGGTCTTAGGCCAAGTTGAATTTGGAATTCAAATTTTAAATTTAAATTCAAGAGGATAGGTTATAAAAGATAATTCTGAATTATCTAATATATATATATATATATATATATATATATATATATATATATATATATATATATAAAGATCCAATAATGATTGGATGAAGATAGGAGAAATAATAAGTTTGGATTGATTTAAAATGATTTTGAATTTTAGTTTAAGAGATGAATGTGATTCATCATCTTAAATTATTATTGAATTAAGATATGGATTTAATTCATTATAATTTGTATTTTTCAATTCAAGTTTGGATTGGGTCATTCTTATGAACACTTAAATTAGGGTTAGACTCTTATAAAGTGCTGATTTTTTTAGTGTCATTTTTATGCACGTTTTTTTGAAGAAAAAAAAGGAAATAAATGTGATCCATCATCATAAATTAAATCCATCAATCAAGACATGAATATGATTCATCATATTAAATTTAATCAATCAATCAAGATGTGATTTTAATGTGACTTGGTTGACAAGCAGTGGACTTATTAGCTAAAACCCTTTTCTTGGTGCATAAGCTGAAAATTCCTAAGGCAATTAGGGCTAGGAATTTTTGGCCCACCAAGGCTATAAAAGGGGGAGGGTTGGACATTTTTTGATCATCCTTATGCTCTCTAAATTTAGGTCTATACCAAAGGTTTAGAGAGGAAAAGACACAATCCATAAAAATCTTTAACCTAATCCTAAGAAACCATCATCTTCTTGAAAAGATCAAAACCCAAAGTAACCAAAACTCAACCTTGTCTTTGCCTAGCAAGCATTGAAGGAGTGGGAGGTTTCAAGAGAAGGAGTTCGGAGTGGGAAGTTTCAAGAGAAGGAGTTCGGAGTGGGAAGTTTCAAGAGAAGGAGTTCTCATTGCAATCGGGAGATAGCCGTGTGGATAACGTTAGAGGACATCAAGGACTTTGAAGTCTTCGAGTGATCTTAGGTAAATCTAATCTCCAATAATCCATTTTATCAAATTATCCTAAACCCCAATAGTTGTTTTAATGAGTAATCCTAAAACTCATTAATATTATAAATTGTTATGAATTCTCATGAGTACCGTAAAGAGTTACAGATTAATAGTATCCTAAACCCCAATAGTTGTTTTAACGAGTAATCCTAAAAATCATGAATATTATAAATTGTTATGAATTCTCATGAGTACCGTAAAGAGTTACGGATTAATAGTTATTAACTAAATAGTGTAATGAGTTAAGGTTAATAATTCATGAGGACCATAAGGAGTTATGGGTTTCTGCAACGATTAAACAAAATTTTTGTTTTCAAAGTGATGACTTTGTAATTAATAAAGCATATTTTATTTTTAATTTAATTTTTTTAATATAATATATTTAGATTATTAAAGTAAAATAAACCGACAAATCACTGCACATAAAATTGAGGTTTTGCTATTTACATGATCAAACTAAATATTTTTAATACAAACAAGGTTTTGATATTAATTGTTTCGTTAGGCTCTTCTATATTTTTCAATTTACAAGTAATTTAAATTTAAGATTAATAGTCTTAAGTTACACAACTGCCACTTTAGTTTACACAGTCAGAGTTTTTAGTGTAATGTTTTCCATTAGTAATATTAACAATGTTAGAATTAAAAAACCAAAAGTATACTTTATAGAGTTAAAGGATAAAAAATATACCACATATAAACTTAAAGAATTAAAAGTATACTTTAGCCTATGTTAAAAGTTATTCATAAATATGATAATATGAGTAATGACGTAAAAATTAGTATACACTTGCTTACATCTTTTTTGATAATTTTAAATTGAATATTTCTTGATGTTTTTCATTCACACAATTCGAAGACTTTGCAATTGATCTCTTAGAATAACTAGGACGATGGTTATCCAGAATCTAGAGGCCTTTACGTTTGATAATCCTTCTGAAGATTTAAAACAAAAAAAACAAAAAAGCTAAAACTTGTTTGGAAAATTGTTTTCAAGAAGTTGTTTTTACAAGAAAAAAATGTTGTTTTTAAAAGATAAAGAACAAAAAAAAAAGTTTTTAGGTGTTTTCTTGTTTTTGTTTTATTTTTATTTTTTTAATTTTTTGAAGCGGCCACTTATTCACTATAAGCTACTGTTAAGGACGATTGCCATGTCATCGCTGGCGACAATTGCTCCAACATCACATAAAAAGAGAGTTTTAAAAATAAAGATCGAAGCGACTTTGTTTTTTTGTTTTTTTTGAAAATTTGTTTTTTTAAAAGTATACTTTTAGTTCTTTAAGTTTACATGAGGTATACTTTTGGTACTTTAACTTTATAAAGTATACTTTTAGTCCTATAATTCTAACACCGTTAATTTTACCAATGGAAAAATGCAAATTCAAGTAATAACGATGTAAATTTAAGTGATGACTATGTAATTAAATTCTATTAGACTTAAATTTAAAATGTGGGTAAATTGAAGAATATATAAAATTTATTTATTCAAATGCTATTAGTTATCACTTGAGTTTGTTGCGTCACTGTTTTATGTTAGCAACATTAACGGTGTTAGAAAAGTATGCTTTATATAAAACTTAAAGGACTAAAAGAACACTTTACTAAAAAATTTATAAAACCTTTTTGGAGAGAGAGAGAGAGAGAGAACTAAATCAAAGAGGTATGTCTCTCACATCTCTCACCTCCTTACCTACACTGTCCCTTTTTGAGAACAGCCTAAAAGGCTCACTAACGCAACAAGGTGTTATATTTGTAGCTTTTTTAGCAAAAATAATTTACTATATGAATATTCAACCTCTAAGATTAAAACAGATTGATAAAGTACTTCATCTATCTCAGAATTTACCATATTTATAGCTTTCTTTAGTATATAACCTAGAGATGCATTGATTCAGAAAGTAAGAATTTGATTTTCATCGATAGTTCTAATTAACTATAAATGAATCATTAGGGAGCTTTGCTTTATTTTCTAAAAGAGAGCTACTTTATTTAGAAGAGATAATTAACGCGGTTCGTGTATGAAGGATTAGAAAGTTTATCCTATTTTTCTTGATTTTCATACCGCGTTTTAAGTTTCTCTATTTGTTCTTCAAGAAGAAGCTATAGAGAGATACCTCGAAAATATCAAAGGCACAAATCAGTGTTGAATTTCAATAATTCAAATTAAATAAGTTCTAATGGACCGATTTAAAACATTTAAACATTAGGAAATGCTAGGAAATTACTTTGTTACGCTCACTTTGTTGAGGAAAAACCCTTTAAACCCCTTGCCAGTCGTTAGTGACCTTGCCGGCGGCTGCATGCTACAGCTCCGATGTCAGTGACTAGCCACCGGAGCTCAATCAGCCTCATATATATTTGTTTAATTCCTGAAACAAAAGTAGTTAATATTGAAGTCATACTAGTTAAAGTGAGAACATGATGTCATTTCCCAACATTTGAAAATTCTAAGTCAGTTCATTGCAACTGGTTGGGATTATACACCTTAATTTGTCCTTTCCATATTTCCAAGCAATTTTTTGTGTTTTACCTTATTCTTGTAGCTTTTTTTTTTTTGGTAAATATTTCTCTAGATTTTAGTGTAAATATTTTTAACACTTTTGACTTTTCCGTAAATATTTATGTCTGCAATTTAAGATAGTTGTGTATCTATATATCTTACAAATCTCACAAGAAGAATCGCATGCATCCTTCGCGTTCTCCCCCATTATAAAATTCCTCTCGATTGCTTTTTATTCTATTAATGGACGCATTATATGAAGTTTCAGTCCATTGGTTCTTCAATAATGGAGATTCAGGCTCCACTTATGGTTGCCGTTCTCGTAGTATAATGCGAACATGCATTTTCATATTATATATAAACCTGGTGGCAACGCATGCAGCCTTAACTCCTGAGCTTTACTGGAAGTCCATGCTTCCCACCGCTCCCATTCCTAAATCTATCGCAGTTCTCCTTCGAACACCTGGTTTGTATTGAACAGTTGCTTCGTATTTTGAACTTCTTTCACAAGCCATTTAAGTTTCTTAATTAATTCTGGCAAATCAGGTAAAGGCTCCACCGTCCACAGTGGGTTCGTATCAAGCAAATCAGTAGGGTACCCAGTTAATGAATATATGTATGGGTATCATCGTTGCTGTGAGTCCAAACTCCAAAATAAACCCGACACAGCTATCTTTTTCTTGGAAAACAATTTGAAGTCAGGTCACAAAATGAAGTTGCTCTTCGAGAAAACCTCCATCCAAGCATCCTTCCTGCCTAGTGAGGTCGTGAAATCCATTCCCTTTTCTTCAACCAAGGTAGTGTCAGATTATTCAATATTCAACCCTGATATGATCATGTATTTACGATTCCTTACCTACAGATTGCTGAAATACTGAACAAGTTTGCTGTGAAGCCGGGTTCAATTAAAGCGGATGTTATGAAGAATACAATTAAATTATGTGAGGAGTCAGAGATTAAAGGAGAGGACAAGTACTGTGCAACTTCCCTGGAAGCCATGCTTGATTTTATCATTATGAAGCTTGGGAAAAACGTGGAAGCTTTGTCTACGGAGGTGATGAAGAAGGAAACAAAGAAGCAAGAATACACAATAACGAATGGAGTGAAGAAGGAGGGAGGGACGAAAGTAATGGTGTGCCACAAGCTTGATTATGTGTATGCTGTGTTTTATTGTCACAAAATAGAGAACTCCGTTACCTATACGGTATCGTTGGAGGGAGCTGATGGGAGCAGAGTGAAAGCTGTGAGTGTATGTCACAGGGACACGTCAAAGTGGAATCCAAAACATTTGGCCTTCCAGATGCTAAATGTCAAACCAGGCAGTGTTCCAATATGCCACTTCCTTTTCCAAGACACTATTGCCTGGGTTCCCAAACAAAACTAAGCAAATTTCTACGTATTCAAAGGTTAACTAGATACGAGCCGTGATTTGCAAGGACGTTTCCTATGTATTTTTATGCGTGTTTCATGTGTAATTTATATATCACTATTATCTATATCATCAAGTTCTCTTCTGTTTCCTAAGGATTTGTGGATCTCCAAGTTCTCTTCATCTATTCTTCACATTTTTTTTTGTTCCCCATTTTCTTTATTTTTTGAGCAGCTACTTCCGACGAAATTCTACAAGTCAGTTTAAATAATATCTGAGGCTTAGTTTGTTATTTGCGGGATTTGAGGGTTAGTTCCACTCGCACGCCTTGGAGAAATCCGCAAATAATATCTTAATCTTTTGTTCAAACTCAGCAATACAAAATGACATAAAAATTATATATTCACTCAAGGCATACTAAATTATCAAAGGAAATCAGGCAGCTACGGTGAGATATACAGTCCTAATATAAAATTTTCAAATAATGTTTTAAATTTTTTTATTTTTATTTTTAAAAAACTGACCGTTAAGGATATTATTCTTATTTTATATACACATTTTTTTTAAAAAAAAATTAATATAAATAGTTCAAAATAAATCTGAATTATTTGCGCTGATAATTTGCTTTGGGTGCTCATAATTGCAGTGAGCATTGAAATGCTTGCCTACATTAGAAGGCATGTTTTGATTTATTTGACGACTAAAAATTCTTCAAAGCATGCTTGACGACTAAAACCAGTGATTATCAATAAATCAAGAAATTTGAGTTATTGTAGTGTTTGTTATTTAGATTATTTTCTAAAATTCTTAAGAAGAGACAGCAATTGTTTAAAGAAAAATCAAAGAATGTTAACAACATGCAAGGTCTTCATTTATTTGACTAACAATTTTTCAAAGCATGCTTGATGACTAAAACCATTGATTATCAATAAATCAAGAAATTTGAGTTATCGTAGTGTTTGTTATTTAGATTATTTTCCAAAATTCTTCAGAAGAGACAACACTTGCTTTAAGAAAAATCAATCAATGTTAGCAACGTACATGGTTTTCATTTATTTGAGTAGCAATTTTTCAAAGCATGCTTGATGACTAAAACCATTCATTATCAAGAAATTTGAATTATCGTAGTGCTTGTTATTTAGATTGTTTTGTAAAATTTCCTTAGAAGAGACAACAATTGATTTAAGAAAAATCAATGAATGTTAACAACATGCAAAAGGACATTGGGACCCTATAACTTATTAAATAATTTTGGGAGTATTATTGTGCAGTCTAACATAAGCAATGTCATTATTAAAAAGTCATACAACAAGTTAACTATACATGCAAAGACAAGATTCGTTGCAAGAAACGATAACATGTTATAACACATTGATAATTGACGATATCTTTTAATTTTAATGATTAATATACATATATGAGAATACATAATAATTTTCCTGCAGAATTTTGTACAATCCAATCTTTTAAAAATAGGCTATTATGGACCCATACATTGGGCTTGATGAATATGCGGCCCAACGAGAATATTTGCTACAGAGTTCTTCTTATCTAGGTAGGAGGCGAGTCACGTTTTCATGGTGCTTGTGATTCAGAACCATACAGGTAGTGGAGCAGGCATTTGCAGGACGTGGGAGGCGCACCCTGCCTGAATAACAGATTCACGGTGACAGAGAGAAAAACCCTAGGTAATCCATATAAATAGCAGGTTACCCACCAGGTGCACTCTCTACATTCACTATCTTTCATTATTTATTATTCAGCCACACTGTGCACACACCACTCTTTGGCGAAACGCCACCACCGTGTTGCACAGTGATCTAAGACATTTATGTTCATATAACTGAACATTGGCGTCGACTGTAGGGACCGTAAACTTCGATTCCCAAGCCATAAAAGGACAGTAACAACCACTGAGGATGGTGACAAGTACTCGGAGTCGTAGTCATGCGCTTCGACAGGATCGGTTACTGGAGGGACAACTACAGCAGCCGCGTGTGGAGCAAACGGTCCAATATTCAGATTCTGTTGCCCCGGACCCTCGCCATAAGGTTGTGGGAGTAGAGGATGAGATTGAGGATACGGAGAATTCTCCTCATCCCAGCCGAGGTATTCTGCGGGAGAAGCAGGTGGTACAGCAGAATGTTCCTCCCTCGTCTTTGGAGTTTCAACTCGTACATCCCGATGATAAGCTGTTGCATAAGTCCGTCAGTTTGTTGGTTAAGTGGATGGATAATATGGAAACCCGTCTACAACTTCAAAGAGAAGAAGATGTCCGGCTTATCCGAGAGGATGTGAAACGTCAAAATGCCATCTGGCGGCAGGAGGAGCAGAGGCGAATGAGGCAAGCGTTGGAAGAACGTTTCGTGCATAAAGACAAGCAAGTTTGGAGTATGGGACGTGGCGATGTTGGTACAAGTCGGGCAGCGTTTTTAGCATCGGAACACACTGAGATAGAAGAAACTAGTGAAGATCGTGAGGAGGGAAATATGGTCGCCTATGACTGAGATAAGACTCTCGACGAAGAAACTAAGAAGATAATGTAGCTTGAAGAGTGAGTCAGGATGTTGGACCAGCCGGTCCCGAACGTCGGGCTGGGGGTCAGTAAGCCCAGCCGGGTTAGTGACATTACGGCCACAGAGGTTGATGAAAACATTCGTCGGGTTGCGGAGGCCGACTTAGTACGAGCAAAGGGAAAACAACCAGCTGATAACCCCGGACCATAGTAAGAATAACAGGACACCCCCATCGACCAGTGTGCTCAAGACAAGTGGAGAAGGAAATGGTGGGGAGAATGTCTTGAGCCAATTTTCAGATGAAATCATGGCCGCTGCTTATCCCAAGGGCTTGGACTTAAGGGAACTACCGAAGTATGATAGGAGCCAGGACTCGCTCAACCACATGAACAACTTCAAGCTAGAGATTAGGGTTAAAGGAATCATGGGACATGTTATTCCCCGGTTATTTGATGGAACCCTGAGAAGGCCAGCTCAGGATTGGTTCCATTCTTTGCCTTTGTGTTCTATCAAGGATATGAAATCTTTGGAAAAGAAGTTCTTGCTTAATTTTGTCACAAGTAGGAAGAAGCCAAAGATTGAATTTCAGCTTGATCAGGTGAGACAACTCTTGGGAGAGACCTTGCAGAAATATTTGGCACGTTTCAAAGATACGGTTCTTCAGGTACCCGGTTTGAAAGAGGAGGTACACCTTCATTGCGTCATAGCCGGTCTTAATGGCTCATCTCGGTTGAAAAAGAACGTGCTGAAGAAACGCCCTCAAACCTTGGCCAAATTTCGGGATAAGGCTAATACTTACCTAGAGCTCGAGCAGATGGAAATGTTGAGTAAAATGCCCAAGGAGAGAGGTAGAAGTCCTTCGACTAGAGGCAGAGAGCAGCATAATGGGCGTCGGCAAGATTCTCATGGACGAGGCGGTGATGGCAGGATAAGAGGGGGGAAGCCAGGAGGAAGGTTTGACCAGTATACCCCATTGAAGGTCTCCCAGGCACAAATCTGGAAGGAGGTCTCGGTGACCGAGATGAAGAAGGTCGAGCAACCCCGGCCTATGAGGAGAGAGGCCACTTTAGACAAAACTCGGGATTGTGAGTTTCATGATCAACATGGTCACACTACGGATAATTGTTGGGACTTGCGGGACGTAGTTGAGAAGTTTATCCATAAGGGAAAACTCTGCCGGTATGTTATTCAGACGCAGGGACGGCAAAACAATAAGCGGCGTGAGGATGAAAGCAAGAGTCCGCCTTCGGAAAAGAAAAGACAAGGTCAGAATAAAAAGTCGGTGTTAGTGATGATGAGTTTCCCGACTCTAAGTTTGATTGCAACATTATTAGCGGAGGTTTTGGGGGAGGAGGAGATTCCATAAGCCAGCAGAAGAAATACCTGAGGGAGGTACTCTCCATTAGGGATCGTCCTGAGTTCAAGAAAGGCTCCTCAAAGCTCGAACCCCCAGTGCTTAGTTTTACTAGGCGAGACTTGGAGGACATACCTCCAGGTCACCATGACGGTTTAGTGGTTACGGGAACCGTGGTGAATTGTTGTGTCAAGAAGATTTTTATTGACAATGGCAGTGCAGTTTACATTATCCTTTGGGACGCGTTTAAGCGGATGAGGCTTGATTGAGAAGACTTGAAGCCATGTCGAATGACTTTGACTGGATTTAACGGGCAGGATACCCGACCAAAGGGTTACATAGATCTGAAGTTGACGTTAGGAACAAGAGAAGCTTTCAAGTCAGAACGAGACGGATTCATAGTGGCTAATTTTCCTTCCCCATATAACATAATTTTGGGTCGACCGACTATTCATGATTGGGATATGCTGGTGTCTTCAAAGCACCAAAAATTGAAGTTAGTTAATAAGAAAAACCAAGTCATCACGGTGAGAGGCGATCAAAAGGAATCTTAGCAGTGCTACTTTGACACGGTTAGAGAAAGCAAGCCCAGCATAAAGACGACACCTCAGGAAGATAAGGATACCCCGTCTAAAGTCGGTTCAAGGGGAAAGTCGGTTAACTCGGTAGAGTTGGATCTACGAGAGGAAGAGAAGATGAGGAAGTCAGAGCCAAGCAGTGAGTTGGTGGATCTCGTGTTAAATGCTGAGCTAGGGCAAGCCACCAAAATCGGTAAAGTTTTGGAACCTGAGGTCTGAGCAGAGCTTGAGGAGTTCTTGCGAAACAACAAAGACGTCTTTGCTTGGCAACCTTCCGAAATTCCCGGGGTGGATCCAAAATTTTGCTGTCATAAGTTGGCCATCTATCCGGGGTCAACCCCGGTATCCCAGAAGAAAAGGAAAATCGGCAATGACCGAAGAAAAGCTTTAGAAGCTCATGTGGAAGAACTATTGGAGGCCGGTTTCATCCGGGAAGTGCAGTATACTACATGGTTGTCAAACGTTGTTATGGTTAAGAAGCCAAATAGTAAATGGAGGGTATGCACCGATTACAAAGATTTGAATAAGGTATGCCCGAAAGATTCGTTCCCCATTACGAGTATAGATCAGCTTGTGGATAATTCGTCCGGTTTCAAATTACTTTCGTTCATGGACACTTATTCTGGGTACAATCAAATAGCGATGCACCCGGATGATCAGGAGAAGACCGCTTTCATCACGGACAGGGCCAGTTATTGTTATAATGTTATGCCATTTGGTTTGAAGAATGCGGGGGCCACTTACCAAAGAATGATGAATCAAGTTTTTGAGGATTAGCTCGGGAAGAATGTTGAAGTCTATATAGATGACATGATCATTAAGTCATCGTAGGTAACAAATCATGTGCGGGATTTGTAGCAAATGTTTGACAGATTGAGGAAATATCAAATTTGTCTTAACCTGGCAAAGTGTGCTTTCGGGGTCTCGATCGGAAAATTTTTGGGTTTTCTGTTAACGTATAGAGGAATTGAGGTCAACCCGGACAAATGCCAAGCCATGCTGGACTTGCAGGCACCACGAACTAAGAAGGAGATTAAGCAGCTAACAGGAAGGTTGGCAGCATTAACTCGGTTTCTACCTAAGTTGGCAGAAAATTCTCTCCCGTTTTTTAAATTGTTCAAGAAGGAAGCCCCGAATGGGTGGAACCAAAAATGTGATGCGGCGTTTACGAAGATAAAGCAATGCTTGTCCGCTCCGCCGGTGTTGTTGAGACCAGAGCCCGGGGAGAGGTTAATTCTATATTTGTCTGTAGGCGAGGAGGCGGTGAGTGCCGTGTTGGTTAGAGAAGCTGAGGAGGGCCAGAGTCCGGTGTATTTTGTAAGTCGGGCTTTACAAAGCTTGGAGTTGAGATACCAAAAGCTAGAAAAGATGGCTTTTGCTTTGCTCATTATAGCAAGACGGTTACGCCTGTACTTCTAGAGCCACCGTGTCATTGTTCACACCGGTCAACCAATTAGGCAAATTCTTCACAAGCCTGATTTGGCAGGGCAAATGGTTAGCTGGGCTATCGAATTATCTGAGTTTGACATAACTTATGAGGCCCAGCATTCTATTAAGTCACATGTGTTGGCTGATTTTGTGATGGAACTAATCCCTTCAAAAATGGGGGAAGAAAAGGATGCAGAGACTTGGAGGATATTTGTTGATGGGTCCTCGAATGTGAAAGGGAGTGGAGATGGAATAATCATAGAAAGCCCAGAAGGAGTGTCATTGGAGCATTCCCTCCGTTTCAATTTCAAAACCTCCAATAATCAAGCAGAGTATGAGGCCTTAATTGCGGGATTACTCCAAGCTAAGGAAAATGGGGCCAGGAGAATTCATGTTTCTACTGATTCCTAATTGGTGGCTTCACAGATTGAAGGCACCTACCAAGAGAAAGGACCTTTAATGATTAAATACTTGGGGAAAGTGCGGCAAATTGTGGCTGAGTTTGACAAGGTCATAGTAACACATATTCTCAGAGAAGAGAGTGTTAGAGCGGATATCTTGTCTAAACTAGCAAGTACGAAAAGCCTGGGGAATCACCGCACAATAGTCCAACAGAATTTGGTGGAATCGAGTTGTGTTATGGTCATCTCGGAGGTGACAGACTGGAGAAAGCCAATGGCGGATTATCTTGATGGAGGAATCCTCCCAAATGAAACGTTAGAGGCAAAGAAGCTAGTCAAAATGGCGGCAACATATGTCATGGTTGGTGATGAGTTATATCGGAGAGGTCTTCATTCTCCGATGATGAAGTGTCTTAGTACAACCGAAGCCGGGTATGTGCTATCCGAAATACATGAGGGGGTTAACGGACATCATATAGGCGCTAAGGCGTTAGCCCGTAAAGCGATTAGAGCCGGTTTCTTTTGGCCGACAATGGCAGCAGACGTCAAAGATCATGTGCACAAATGTGACAGTTGCCAGAGGCACGGTAAGGTGATCCGAATTCCTCCGTTAGAACTAACCTTTATCTCAGCTCCATGGCCGTTCTTCAAGTGGGGCATGGATTTATTGGGGCCCTTTAAGCCGGCACCAGGGCAGTTGCGATGGCTCGTAGTGGCTGTGGATTACTTCACAAAGTGGATAGAGGCAGAACCGTTGGTGACTATCACCTCAACACGAGTGTAGAAATTTGTCAAGAGAAATATTATTTCTCGTTTTGGTATCCCGGTTGAGGTTATCACAGATAATGGCTTTCAAGAGATGATGGCCGATTACCATATCGAGCAACATTTTTCTTCTGTAGAACATCTGCAGTCTAATGGGCAAGCTGAGGCAGCTAACAAGGTTATTCTTGACGGATTGAAGAAGCGGATGGAAGAAGCCAGGGCAGATTGGGTGGAGCAACTATACTCCGTTCTATGGGGACTATGAACTACTGTACATACAGCAAGAGAGGAAACCCCATTCAAACTTACTTATGGCTGTGAGGCGATGATTTCGGTCGAAATTGGTGAACCCTCATGGAGGAGAATCAAGGCTCTACATGAGGAGGGCATAAACAATGAGGCTATTGTAGTGGAGCTAGATCTGATTGACGAAGCTCGGGTTGCAGTGCATTATCGAGATCTGGCAGCCAAGCAGCTCATTGCCAACCAGTATAACAAGAAAGTTAGACACCGATGTTTTGAAAAAGGCGACCTCGTCCTTCGCCGAGCCGGCATTGGTAACAAGAATGCCAGTCAGGGTAAGTTTGCGGTGAATTGGGAAGACCCGTATCGTGTAATAGAGAGTCTGGGCAGAGGCACCTACAAGCTTGAGACATTGACCAAGAAGCCTGTTCAGCGGACTTAGAACACGGACAAGCTAAAAGCATATAATAGTTAGAGGCCAGCTTATACCATTGTGTAAGGTTATTTGGAAGCTATCAAAAATGGAGTTTACTCTTACTATGACAGTGTAATGACGGCATTGCCGAATCATGTTGGTTAAATCAATGAATTTTGGGTCTAGGAACCCATTCTCACAACAAATTGTTTATTATATTACCATCGTTATAAACAAGCAAGAATCCAAAGTACATAAACCTGTTTCTGAAAATCACGTCCGGAGTAAGCATGTAGGATTCCGAGGTATAAAAAACCCATTTTGCAAAAATAATGTATAACGAGAAACATGTATGAATCCATGGTCAAGGAACCAGTTTTCGAAAATCATGTATTAAACATACTGATATGAACTCGAGGTGCGTGCACCAGTTTTTAGAACAAAGTATGAATCGAACATGTAGAAATTCGTGGTGTAAACGCCCATCTTTCGAAAATCGAGTAGGCGTGTGTGAGCTTTGGGAACACACGCCCAATTTTCGTAGTACACATGAATTCATGGTCAATAAACCAGTTTTCGAAAGAGCGCGTTCCCAAACTAATCATATAGAAATTAGTGGGGTTAAACTTCAGTCTTTCGAAGATCATGTATGAAATAAACATGTATGAATTCTGGGAATGCATGACCAGTTTTCGAAGATCATGTGTCAGACAAATAAGAGCAAATTCATGGTTAGAAAACCAGTCTTCGAAGACCTGTAAGAGCCAAACATAAAAGAATTTTCAAGCAGAGTTTCGAAAATTCGTAAAGTGTAAAGGCGGATAAAGCCGACGTAGAGTTACCCTGGAAAATATGTGAACGGAGGCACCAACCTTGGTCAAGTCGGGTTGTGAAAGCTTTAGTGTGTAGAGTTAGAATATTAGACGACTTTACGGTTATCATGGGTGGGTGAACTCGACAAATTCACGAAATTGATTAGTGTTAGTTAAACCGATCAATTTAGGCGAGCAATAAATAGCTTATGAAACGCAAAGGAGTATGTACTTTGTTAAGATCCGGGCAGAAGCCGGTTAGCACAATTAAATTTAGAGTCAAAGCCGGGTCATAGCCTTGGCAGCAAGTGGTTAAGAGAAAGCTTAAACAATCAAAAAGAAGTGACGGAGATGCTTGGCATAGGCTTAGGAGGGAGGAACTGACTCTTCTTCGCCTTCTTCATCATCTTCTTCTACGCTGACATATGCTTGAAAATGCAGCCCGGAGGTGTTCAAGGTGATGTCGGGATTGAGAACTCGGATTTGCGCCACGACATTGTTAAAAGATTGTATTGCTGCGCTGACAAATTTCGTTATCCGAGCGTTGGTGGCGGCGAGCTCCTCGTTCTTCGTTTTCAATACCTCTTTAACATGGTCTGCATCCGCTTGAACCTTTTCCACAAGTAGCATGTCATTGGTATGAAGGTCCTCCAAGCGGTGCACATCTAAATTGGACAGAGTACGTTTTTCCTCGGTTTTAGAGAGGCTGGTTGCAAGCGCCTTCATCTCCTCTTCAAGCTTATTTTTTTCAACCTAGCTCGCCTGGAGTTCTGCTCGAGCCAGATCTCGTTCTTCAGTTGCCTTAGCTAGGGTGGCGTGGTCTTTCAACGGTGCAAGTTCCTGCTTCAGGTTGTCTCTTTCTTCTGACACGTGCTGCAACTGGACGATGGCTTCAGCATACTGAACTTTGAGAATGGCCTAAGGCTGGACGAGGGAAACGGTTTGGTGGCCCTTGAGCTCCTTGTCGGCAATCTCTCTCTTGTTAGCGTTGGAAAGGCCAGTCGAAGCATGAAATCGGGCAGGGGGCGAACAAAGTCTAAATATTCTTTGGTTACCCCCCGGGTCCAAAGACTGCCCTCAGGTAACCTCGTAGACAAGGAGGCAGTTTCTTCAGGCGATGGGGGCAACATGGCTTTAGTCTAGGGGTTGGGGAACGGATGCGAAGCGATTGGAGTGTCTTGGACCTCCTTTCCTTTTAATCTTTTGGAAGGCCCATCCCCGTATTTCGATCTGCCCTGTGGGGTCGAACGTTTCTGGGATGTTCCGGTAGGTGCGACAGTCGGATCACATGTTGTTTGGGCGGCCATCGTAAGGTCACCGGGTTGGGGACGTTGGAGGTACCATCGGCACCATCCAGGAGTGCAGTGAAGAAGTCTAGAAAATCAGGCTTTCCCATGTTTCGTTCTGCACTAAAATAAAGGGACAACGATTATTGCTAATAATAATGGTATAACACAGGTTAAAAGCATGAATGATGGAATTTCCATACTCGTCATTGATCGTCTTCTAATTAATGGCGTCGGGATGTACTTGGCTGGGTCCATTGGATCCTTCAGCGAACCAACGAGTTTCAAAAGTTATAGATGGGTTGTTGTTTTAGAGTTTGAAAAACTCTTTGGCTTTGGGATCAAGTCATTAAGTGTAAGTATGTGGTGATAGGCAGACCAATATAGGGGGAATTTTTCTTCGGTTTCTCCTGAGCGAATCCTTTGGACAAACTAGGGTTCTCGCTTAGGGTCGGCAGCGATTTTAACAAAAGCATGTTTGAAATTTTGCTAGGAATCCATGAAAGGTTTGAAAAGTCTACGGTCACGAATGCTACGCAGTGAGGTCGGTCCGAACCATGACGTAATGCCTCTAGTGAGCAAAAGAAAGACATAAACACAGGAATAGTACAGGTTATTTCTAGTTTCTTGCATAAATTTTCAAACGCCATGGCAAAGGCCCATCCATTAGGATGAAGTTGCGAAGGTGCCACGTGTAGATGGTTCAAAAGGTTTATTTGAAATTCGGTAAAGGGTAATTTCACGCCTAGAAGTGTGATGACATCCCGGTAGAGGAAGAAGAAGTAGGGGTCATCATTCTGAAGGTGCTGGGAGGCAACTGATTCACTATCCAGAGGTAGCCGTATGGTGTACCCGTTTCCATCTGATAGCCCGAGTTGTCCAATCTCGACGGATTCCATAGTATTTTTGATACGGGTTACACAAATGTCAACGACAAACTCGCGAGTGCCTAAGCTTCGGGAAGGGGCCGAGGCACTGGATTCGTCTATCTCGGCTTGATCGGGTTGGTGTGAACAAGAAGCCATCTATACCTAGAATAAAAAGAAAAAGAAGGGACAGAGTTAGTAAAGGATAATTACTTGATGCAATGATGTTACATCGACAGTTGGCCAACAGTAAATCGGCTTCTCTATAGCGTTCTAGCATAGAAAGGTTGATGCTTTTATGGCAACACTCGTTGCATGGTGTTGGCCTTTGAGGCGGTAAGATTGGTGAGGAAGCATGGGAGAAAGTTGGCGTCTGAAGGTTTTTAATTCTCCTATCTCTTTGTGGGCAGTAGAATAGAGTGTCTTTTTTCTCATCCTTAGGAGAAGGTATTTCCTAGAATGAAAATGTCGTGGTTTTGGGGGTATGTTGGTGAGTTTTCGAATACTCTGGCGCGATGGACTTGGTGTATGTACCTGAAGGTGGTTGATGGGTGTGGGTTTCTGGTTGAGGAAGGTACGGAGGATTTTTGAATTTGAAGGTATATGGTGTAGTACGGGCCATTCCTTTTACCCACAAAAACCTAACCCAGAAAGACCCACCCACAGAAACACACCCAATAGACCCAGAAACATATTCAGAAGCGTTTAAACAAAAATGCACAACGCTAGCACATAAAAGACAAAGTGAAAGCTAGAGAGACAATGACTACAGAGTAAAGAAAGTAATATATTGAGGAATATCTCTGTTAATACGAAGAAGCACAAATGGGTTTCTGGGCTGACGGGATGATCCAGCAAGAGGATGATATCTTTCCAGAAAAGCAAAGTGTCGTAAGTGTAAAGTGGTAAGAGGAAGATAATGGGATATATTTATAGGCGTGGCAGATTTGAAACGTCAAGGGTCGCGATGTAATTGCACACTGGAAATTAGGGTTAAAACCTTAAAAAGTCATGACGAATAGCAATGGGTGACGTGCGCATTAAATGCGCCTGTTCAGCGCAGGCGGCTAGAGTAGCCAATCTAGTTAAGGCCATGATTGTACGTCGTGACAATTCAGGAAGCACAACTGTCAGTTGTGGTAGTGGAAATGCTTAAAGGTTGATTCATTTTACCTTCAACCCGGATTGTGGGGCCATTCGTTTTAACTTTAACCCGGGTTGGGGGGCCATTTGTTCTAACCTCAATCCGGATTGGGGGGTGATTCATTTTACCTTCAACCCGGATTGGGGGGCCATTCGTTTTAACTTCAATTTGGATTGGGGGGCGATTCGTTTCATCTTCAACCCGGTCTGGGGGCGATTCATTGTTACTTACGGCATGTAGTTAAAAAAAAGCACAAAATGGTTTGCAATAGTAGTTTTCCCCTTTTTATTGATAATAAAATGGGTTACACAACGCTCCAACAAGGAAAATAGATTGAATTACAAATTTTACAAGGAAAATACAGTGGCAAGATTCAGCAAATAGTCGAGGGTGTCAACTTGTCAGCATGGGCATCTCAACTTGTCACAGATAATAGCCATCCAAAGTCACCACTAGGTCTACATGATGGACCCTCCATGGTTAAGTGTCCTTTACATGGTTATCGTGTAAGTGAAGCTCTAGAAGTTCTTCTGAGAACCCATACGAAGTTAAGCCAGAGTTGAGAGGACCGGCTCAACGCTCCTGAGAGCCCAGATGCCTGCCGGGATATGCATGTGAAGACGGGCAAATACATCGGCACTCTAAGATGTCCGTTGGGACAGACGAATGAAGACTGGCAAATACATCAGGGGCTGGTCGTGAGTTGCAAGAACCTCAACATAGTCGTGCGACCCACTTTCCTTCCTCAGTTTTTTGTGTATTGGTTTGGTTTTGAAAAGCAAGAATGGGAAGGTTGAATACAATCTCCTTAGTGTGTACGATTCAATTTGGGGACAACGGAAGTTCATTCTCAAAATTGCAGAAATTTTGGAGGAAAAGAAGCTTGAGGGCAATGGATAAAGGAAATAGGAAAGAGTTAAGGGATTTTAGAGACATCCTAAAGTGTGCACGACAAATCGAAACGTCAGAAGTAGCTAACACTTATTTTTAATTTGGGAATGTAAGCGTCAGAAGTAATGAATGCTTTGATAATCAAGGCACAGACATTAAGTACGCACGAATAGCGAAGCGGAAAGACGGTTCCATACCCCAAGGTGGGTAGGTGAATAGTCATGTCTAGTTTGGGAGAGCTACGGCTAGGCATATGACAAGGCACTTTCATAACCACCTCAATTGGGGGCAACTTATGGCTGGAGCTCATAAAGTCGGTTATGACCAAAGAACACGTGGCTAGAGCTCATAACGCCGGTTATGACCGAGGTACACGTGGTTGGAGCTCATAACGCCGGTCTTGTGACCAAAGTTCATTTATTTAGGCGAATCTCAGAAGTCATGAAAGCCGTCACAAAAGCTGGAAAGGTCAGAGGAGTCATGTTAAGGAACTCGGTCATTAACTTGGGGTTAGCCAATTTATGAACCTCGACGCAACAGAGACCTGAAGTACCGAGCTTGGGGTCAACTGTTATGGACCCATACATTGGGCCTAATGAATATGCGGCCCAATGAGAATATTTGCTACAAAGTTCTTCTTATTCAGGTAGGAGGTGAGTCACATTTTCTTGGTGCTTGTGATTCAGAACCGTACAAGTAGTGGAGCAGGCATTTACAGGACGTGGGAGGCGCATCCTGCCTAAATAACAGATTCACGGTGACAAAGAGAAAAACCTTAGGTAATCCCTATAAATAGTAGGTTACCCACCAGGTGCACTCTCTACATTCACTATCTTTCATTATTTATTATTCAGCCACACTGTGCACACACACCACCCTCTGGCGAAACACCTCCACCGTGTTGCACAGTGATCTGAGACTGCTCGCTGGTATCTCTTCTTTAGATACTATCGAGTAATCCCTTTTCCATAGGTGTTTTACTCATAAGCACCCTTGGAGAGTATATTGATCCTACATTAATCTCACCTAGCCCCATTGGGCTAGGCATTTATGTTCTATAACTGAACATAGGCAAAAATCTTAACTTTCATTCATGAGCCTAGATTGTAAATTTACCAAACTCATCATAAGTGCAAATAGCAACTTGCTCAGGTTCCTCTCATTGTCTCTTTCCAAAATGGGTCATCTATAAACAAATTATAGTGATTAGATGCGTGATATTTTGAAATATCGAGCATAAGATGCGATGGTGCCACAACTGCAAAAGAATTTTTTCATGATTTAAATTAATTTAGGCGACTACATCAAAATTGAAAGATTGTGACTAAAGCGTTATTATTTGGTCGCTTCAAGCATTGTTGATATTTTAAATAAGGCATACACTTAGTGATTTAAACCCGGAGGAGCTTTACGGTATTTCGTGGTACTGGAATATATGCAGAAGAAAATCAACGACAAGAAGGCGTGTACTTATCTAGGAAAAGCGGCTGAAAACCGTTAACTTCTAGGTAGCCGCGAGAGTGCCACCGGTCACTCTCCCTAATACAGGTGCTGAGCCTATACTATGTGCCCCTTAGGTCATCATGCCTTTGGATTAGGGATGCGGCATGGCGTGCAAAGAAGACGGCTCCATACGGCAAAAAAGTTGAGCTAACTTCTCGCAAAAAACACTACAAAACTTTGACTAAAGAAAGAATTGCAGTTCAATAAGGCCAATAAGTCAAATAAGCAATAAGGAAGGGATACTTAATAGGGAAAGGGCTTCCTACCTATTCGTAAATAAAAGGAAGCCCTTTTTTTGGGCCAAAAGGGTTTCCCCCTATAACCCCCCTTCCTTGGTCCGCTCTCTTATTGAATTCCTGACTTAAGGAAGGAATGGCCAGGGTGGATTTCCAATCTCTCTGGGGGGAGCTCTCTTGCCACTGATATTATGTCTACTACTTCTGCCCCTACCTTTTTTGGAGTCTGGGGCTCATCGTAGACCATATCAGCTTTCGCTCCCCCACAGCAAGAATCCGTTCGTGCCCCATACCCATGGGTCACTCACTCACTCCAGAACAAGGGGAAAGGATTCTCAGGGAGGCAAAGGAGATGATTAAGGATAGTTCCAAAGATGCTTAAAGGGCTGATCTGATTCTGCTTTCTTTCTTTTTACTGAACTCTTTCCACACTAACGCACCTCGTCCGGCCCTTGTTCCCGTTCCCGGACTGGAGGTGAGTTAGTGTGAGAGGAGCAGATTACCACAGTGGTCTTGATGACTCAGTCGAGGGTCAAAATTAGTGTTTTTGTGGGAATTTGGCTCAAGCCGGTGGTGGGTCAAGGCTGAGCTTGCCCCTCGGGAGGGTGGAGGCCTTAATATGTAGTATTTTTACTAAAAAGAGCCCTTTTTAGTAAAGCTTGAAGGGGTAAACTTGTGCATCCACAACTGGATGTAGATCCCAGAAACAAAGCTTGACCCTCTAGGGACGACCCAGAGGAGCTAGTACCGGTACCCAGGAAGAGGGCACCCCTCTATTCCATTCCTTCCTTAATCCTTAAGTCAGGAATGGCCGGGTGAGAGGAAGCAGTCATCCCTCGATTCCATTCTTTGGTCAGTAATGGCCAGGGTGCTAGTACCAGAGAACCCAAAAACAGACCTATGAAAGGCAAAGGCAAGGTAAAGTCCTATTCAATTCCTTCCTCAATTTAGGAATTGGGACTTGATAAATTACCCTTTCCCTATAAGCTCAGAACTAGAAGCTCAGATCAAGGAACTCTAATTTCGTAGAATGGTACACGAGATCACCGATCCTGTATCTAGTAAGTAGACTTCAATCCCGGACCTACGTCATTTATGCTTGATAAGTGCCGACGACTAGTCACCACAGCCTTTCTCCTGTAAGATACATGAAAGAGGTGATAGCAGCAGTCTCACTCAACCTCTCTCAAGAAGAGCTAGAGAGAGGGCTACCTATTGGTAGCAGCAATATAGAGCCTCGGATACTCAGGTGGCAGAAGAACTCAGAAGTAGTAGAAGAACCCTTCTTTGATGTAGCAGTGGAACATAGAACCTGAGGTAACTTCTCCGAAAAAATGATTCTAACACTCTCACTAATAGGCCCAGAAGGAGCGAGCGTATTTTCTTTTCCTATGACTTGCATTGCAACAAAGACAAAATTAGCAACATAAAGGGTTGTGAATTATTCTATTCTTATACATGTGTTATATTGTTATGAGATTAACTGTTACCCTTAGGGTTCATTGATTTGAACTCCAGACCACATGAAAGAGACAAGTAGTGGATTGAGATCAAAAGGAAAGATGCAACTGTAAGGGTTACAACAGATGGAACTTTTTCAAAACTATAAGTAGACGAACTATATTATTTTGTTTATCATTAGTGTATTTTGGATTATTGTATTAAAATCCCTTATGGGATAGATATCGTTCTCAAAAAATTTATCTTCAAGTTTTCAAACTCAGTTATTTTAAGAAAGTTTTTGTTCCACAATTAAGTCGTCCAAACTATTTTGATGCCTATGTGCTTAAACTTTGATAAATATAGGCGCATTTAGGATGTGTGTCACACTGGATTTGCTAACAATTAATTTATGATATTGGAGAATACCATAAAAGTATTTCAGAATACTAAATGCTCTTTTTCTTAAGGTCCCCCTACTTTGTTTACCTCAAAACTACTATGTAGCTTTTGGGTAAAGAATGGGATCGCGTAGGAAAAGAAGATGAGAGAAGCTGGATCCGTGTTATGGGTTGGTGAAGACTAGAAGGCAATAATGGCGAATATGAGGTTTTAGAAGTGGGTACTCTTTGTTTCAATTAAGTATAAGGTGAAGGTGGAGCCCAATACCTAAGAGGGGGTGAATTGGGTATTTTAAAAATTCTTGCTGGAAACTCTGTTTTCTAACACTAAAAACAGGGTAAGACAGAGTAAGGGAAGAGAAGCAAGACACAAGAAGATTTATACTGGTTCGGTCTTAACCACTTGACCTACATCCAGTCCCCAACCTCTGGGATTTCCACTATATCAAAGATTACACACTCTGCACTCAAGAAGTGATTCTCTCACTAGAACTCACTCCCCCTTACAAGTTGTAATCAATGATCACCCAACCACCAAGTCCCCTTGACTTGTGGTTCTTTTACAATAAATGATTTACAGAAACAAACTCTCTCAAAGAGTGAATAATGATAATCACTGAAGCTCAAGTATCACAAGATACTGTATAGATAAAAACTGAAAGAATTGAATGAAACTTAATGAAATTCACTCTCAGTTGTTGTAGTTGTTGGAAAGACTTGAATGCTCTTCTATTTATACTCAGAGATCATTAAATGACCGTTGCTTTCCAAATAGATCCATTGGAGAAGTTGCCCAAGTGTTCTGAAGTGGTTTTGGGGTCTTCTCTCTCTTGATTACTCTTAATCCAATTGGCCATGTCATCATAATTGACTTTCTGCAAATTAATCCGTTAGAGGGAATGTTTCTTGTTGTAGCAATCCCTCTTAATTGCTTTGTAGACGTGTGCAGGTGGATTGGCCAAAGGAGGTAACTTTCTGAGCATTGCAATAAATGTTCTAAACTTGCTTTTTGCTTTATGCTTTAACTCCTCAATAAGCATTCTTAAAACATCTGAAATTCACTAATAAAGTCGTTAAACATAGCAGGGAATATCAGAGAATAATATTGCAAAGGATTAAGATCAAACAATATTGATTTCTGAAATCCACTGCTAAAAAAATGTAAAATAGCGACGGAATTTGTGACGGAAAATATTCCGTCGCAAATTCACGAATTTTGCGACGGAAAAAATTTTCCGTCGCAAAGTCAATGAATTAGCGACGGATTTGAAATCCGTCGCTAGTTTTAGCGACGGATTAGGCGCCAAAAGGGCCGCCACTTTTAACCTTTTAGCGACGGATTTAAAATCCGTCGCTAGTTTTAGCGACGGATTTTGAATCCGTCGCTAAAAAGCGCCAAAAAGGCCGCCACTTTTAACCTTTTAGCGAAGTTTTAGCGACGGATTTTGAATCCGTCGCTAAAAAGCGCCAAAAAGGCTGCCACTTTTAACCTTTTAGCGACGGATTTTGAAATCCGTCGCTAGTTTTAGCGACGGATTTAAAATCCGTCGCTAAAAAGCGCCAAAAAGGCTGCCACTTTTAACCTTTTAGCGACGGATTTTGAAATCCGTCGCTAGTTTTAGCGACGGATTTTGAAATCCGTCGCTAAAATTAGCGACGGATTTGAAATCCGTCGCTAAAACCCTTTTATTATTATGAGGCATCATCTCCCTCACCGACACGCATACATCTTCGGCTCCTCCATCTGCTTCGTCCTGCACAGCCAAGACCGAGAGAGACAGCAATCTTTGCCTCTCGACCTTGCGTCCTTGACGGCTTGACCTCCTCATCCTCTTCGGTTCTTCTAGGCATCTCTCCTCGTATTGGAAAGCTGTGGGGTTGGCCTTCAACTGTACTTTCCTTCTCTTTGGATCTGTGATTCAGCTTATAGCTTGCGCAAGGTATGGCCTTTAATTTTTCCCACGATTTCTGATCTGATAAAGAACAAAATCTGATGCTTTTGAATGAATTTTGTTATTGGCAGTAACATCTACTATATAAACGACAAACTGGACAAAAGGACTTGGACATACATATTTGGAGCTTGCTGTGCAACCACTGTGTTTATACCTTCATTTCACAATTATAGAATCTGGTCATTTTCGGGACTTGGAATGACAACTTACACAGCTTGGTATTTGACAATAGCTTCTCTTGTTCATGGCCAGGTTTGTTTTGTTTTGTTACTGTTTTGGTATTAATAGTGAAGAATTTGAAGAAGAAGAAGAAGAAGATATGAGATTTTGATGATTTGGAGGTTGTTGTTGTTGCAGGCGGAGGGGGTGACTCACTCCGGTCCGACGAAACTGGTGCTGTACTTCACCGGAGCAACTAATATACTGTATACGTTTGGTGAATATAATTAAAACAATATATAATTTTAAAAGAATATAATTTTCAAAAAAAAATTAAAACAAAAAATAAAAAATTAATTAAAAAAATAATATATAATTTTTTTAAAAAAAATTAATCAATTTTGCGACGGAAAGTGAATCCGTCGCTAATTTGAATTTAGCGAAATTAGCGACAGAATTAAAATCCGTTGCAAAATTCAAATTAGCGACGGATTTTAATTCCGTCTCTAATAGCGACGGAATCATTTTCCGTCGCTATTAGCGACGGAATTAAAATCCGTCGCTAATAGCGACGGAATTTTCAATTCCGTCGCAATTGCGACCACTTTTTAGCGACGGAAAAAATCCGTCGCACATTCATTTAGCGACGGAATTTGAGTTTTTAGCGACGGATTTTTTCCGTCGCTAAAACCCTTTTTTCTTGTAGTGATCGACAAATTCAAATTTCTGAATCAGCGTCACGAACTCGAGCTTAGTTCTTGCAGGCTTGAGTTTGGTGCTTCAGTGTATAAAATCATTTCAGTCTAAAATATGTAATCTGAGGTTTGTATCCTAAACCTAAGGTTCTTAAGTCATTGAAAAATCATATTGCTCTCGGGTTGAAATGAACTCGAGTTTACTAATTCTGAACTCAAGTTTGTTTCATCCAGAGAAGAATATCGTGATTTTGAAATCTGGAGACTTTAAGTTTAAATGATGAACTTGAGCTTATTAGTGACAGGCTTGAGTCTAACACTGTTCAAGGCAGAGCTTAGTTTTAACTTGAAAAGACAAACCTGAGGTTTGTGAAGCAAACTCTCGAGTTTATTTCACATTGAAAGATTCTTTGTTCTCTGGAACTTTTAGGCTCGAGTTTAGAAACTTAGGCTCAAGTTTATTTTGCTTTGAGAAAACTCTGAAAGCTCTCGGCCAAAGATAGACTCGAGTTTGAAGACTTAAGCTCGAATTTGTCTAACTCTGAAAAAGCTCGTTCCTCTCTGGAACTTTTAGGCTCGAGTTTGCAATGTTTAGGCTCGAGCTTAAAGCTCTTGAGATTTTTCAAACTGGAAAACTTTACTCTGAATAAAACAATGCAGAACTTGTGAAAGTCTCTTAATTTGAAAATTTCTTGGCGTCAGAGATGAACTCGAGTTTGCCATAACAGGCTCGAGTTCATAGTTTGTGAAAGCAATGAAAGATTTTCTGTGGAGGTTGCAAACTTGAGGTTTGAAGAAACAAGTTTTGAGTTTAAAGGTGTTTTTCAAAATACAAACCTCTCTGCCAATGATGAACTCGAGTTTAAAAACTGTAGGCTCGAGTTCACACAAGCTTTTGAAAAGCTTTAAGTTTAAACTTCAGGTTCAGTCTCGAGTTTGAAAGTTAGACTGGCAGGTTTGTGCTCTCTGTCAAAACCAGGCTCGAGTTTGATTCAGACAGAATGTTTTTGCTTGAAATTGGCAAGTTTAAATCATTCCAAATTTTGCCAAAAACATCTCCATATTGTTTACAATGGTTAGTAATCATCAAAACACACAGAGAACTAACATAAGGGTTAAGATGCAAATATGCACATGTGCTTTACTCTGAGGAGCACCCAACACCAAATGCTTTTTTAGGTGCAAAAGTGCACATGTGGTTACATATTAGGTACAAAAATACTGTTTAACCGTTAAGTTTGACTTTGACTATTAAGTTTGACCTTTATTGCTAACTGGACGATAACGTGGCTGTTAAAGGTGCAAAAATATACATGTAGTTTGGCCAAAAGAGTATCCAACACCAAGTGCTTTATAACTATAAGTCTATAACATTCCTTAATTTACTTTTATTCATCATATAAATAGAAATAACTCATTTAGAGGCGCACATGTTTATATTACATATTTCTTGATGCAATAAAAATTAAATAATATTGTTCGGATCAAATTATTTAAATATAAAATTTGACCTTCCAAGAATTATACATAAAGAAATAATAATTTTCCTTTAATTGAAATATAATTATTAAATTAAAAATACGTATGTGGTTTGGCAAAAAGAGCACCCAACACCAATCTCAAAGTACTATTTTCCTTTATAATAGATTGTTCAAAGTTTGTAGCTCAAAGTACTATTTTTTAGGTGCTGGATTGGGTGGTGGATGTGTATGGTCAGGAAGAAATAGAATAGGGGAAAATTCGACATTTAAGACCAGTCTATTTAATAATTCGGTCTTAAATGCCCTTTTTTTAAGACTAGCGTATTTATTCATCCGGTCTTAAAAGTTGAATTTTTAGGCCGAACTTTTTTTTTTCCTATCTTAAAAGTCATAATACATCGGTTTAAAAAGACCACCTTTTAAGACCAGATGTATTCATAAGTCTAATCTTAAAGGTCGGTACTTTAGGACTTGTGTATGTAATATTAAGGTCTTAAATTTTGGTTTTTTAAGACTAGTGTATTTAGTTGTCCGATCTTACAAGTCAGACTTTCTAGATTGGACGTTTATTTGTCCAGTCTTAAAAGTCATATTTTTTAGACCGGCCTTTTTAGTTGTCCAGTCTTAAAAGTTTGGTTTTAAGACCGAACAAAAACTACATCAGGTCTATATAGTACGATTTTTAACACCTAATATTTTTAATGTCCGGTCTAAAAAAATTTATTTAAGATCGGTTCACCTCCGGTCTAAAAAGTTATAGACTTTTAAAACTGCCTAAAATGAGACCATTCGCAGATCTGATCTTATGATGATGCTTCCTTCGTCCGGTCTTAAAAACATTTTTTTCTACCCGTGATTACTTGTCACATCTCTTGCTTCTTTCCACTAACTGTTTGGGATAGCTTAAAAAAAGCATTTTAATTTAGCGCTTTATAAGACAAATTTCTTTCACATATAAAATTTTTCCTACTATAGCAGTTAGAGTGACTTATGATATTTTTGTTATTATTGATGCCGGGCTTTCTCGAAATTAGGTCAGAGAACTTGCAAACTTTGTATTTGGAAGCATCCCTCTCCCCTGGAAGATAATCAGCTCACGGAAATCTCGTTCTTCGGTGCTTAAATTTTATGTTACAAGTTCTGTTAGATGCCATATATCATGTTCTGTTGTTCTTGCCTTTCAGAAAAATCAATTGAAATTTAGAGAGAAAAATGTAGAGAGCTTAATAAGATGGTGTTTTTATTTAATGCGACGATAACAAACTGAAGAAAATTAGAAGAGTAGATATTATAAAATCTTTTAGTAAGTTGATCAATGAATTTTGAAAAAAATAATAGCAGCACCAAGAAGCCACCGACGGTAAGGTTATAATAACTTTTAATATACTCCTTTGATCTTATTTATAAGACAAATAAAGTTATTTATCTTATGTATAAGTCAGGTCATTAAATTTTTGACACAAATATCCAATTTTATTTTATTTATTATTTTGTAGACTTTGTACTCTTGGAAAGTGTATATATTAAATAAGAGTAAAGTTGAAAGTTATTAAATTATGAGACATGGATGTTTAAGGATTTTCTTTACTTCAGTGAAAAATATATTGAAGGTTAAAGTATACTTTTTGTCCTTTAAATTTCATGAGGTATATTTTTAGTTCTTTAACTTTATAAAGTATAGTTTTGGTCCTATATTTTTATCATTGTTAATGTTGCTAAAGGAAAATGTTTATATAGCAAATCAAAGTGATAACTTTGTAATTAATAAAGCATATTTTAATTTTAATTTTTTTAATATAATAATTTAAATTATTAAACTAAAATAAACCGACAAATCACTGCAAATAAAATTGAGGTTTTGCTATTTACATGATCGAACTAAATATTTTTAATACAATCAAGGTTTTGAAATTGACTGTTTCATTAGACTCTTATATATTTTTCAATTCATAGGTAATTTAAATTTAAGATTAATAGTCTTAAGTTACACAACTGTCACTTTAGTTTACACAGTCATAACTTGAGTTTTTAGTGTAATGTTTTCCATTAATAACATTAACAATGTTAGAATTAAAAAACCAAAAGTATACTTTATAGAGTTAAGGGACCAAAAATATACTACATATAAACTTAAAGAATTAAAAGTATACTTTAGCCTATGTTAAAAGTTATTCATAAATATGATAATATGAGTAATGACGTAAAAATTAGTATACTCTTGCTTACATCTTTTTTGATAATTTTAATTTGAATATTTCTTGATGGTTTTCATTCACACAATTCAAAGACTTTGCAATTGATCTCTTAGAATAACTAGGGCGATGGTTATCCAGAATCTATAGGCCTTGTTTGATAATCCTTCTGAAGATTTTCCTTTTTAAACAAAAATAAATAAAACTTGTTTGGAAAATTGTTTTCAAGAAGTTGTCTTTACAAGGAAAATAATGTTGTTTTTAAAAGATAAAGAACCAAAAAAAAAAGTTTTTAGGTGTTTTCTTGTTTTTGTTTTTTTAATTTTTGAAGCCGCCACTTATTCACTATAAGCTACTGTTAAGGACAATTGCCATGTCATCGCTGGCGACAATTGCTCCAACATCACATAAAAAGAGAGTTTTAAAAATAAAGATCGAGCAACTTTTTAAAAAAAAAAAATTAGTTTTTTTTTTTAAAGTATACTTTTAATTTTTTAAGTTTACATGAGGTATACTTTTAGTCATTTAACTTTATAAAGTATACTTTTAGTCCTATAATTCTAACACCGTTAATTTTACTAACAGAAAATGCAAATTCAAGTAATAACGATGTAAATTTAAGTGATGACTATGTAATTAAATTCTATTAGACTTAAATTTAAAATGTGGGTAAATTGAAGAATATATAAAATTTATGTATTCAAATGCTATTAGTTATCACTTGAGTTTGTTGCGTCACCGTTTTCTGTTAGCAACATTAATGGTGTTAGAAAAGTATGCTGTATATAAAACTTAAAGGACTAAAAGTATACTTTACTCAAAAATTTATAAAACCTTTTTGGAAACCGAGAGAGAGAGAGAGAGAGAGAGAACTAAATCAAAGAGGTATGTTGAGAACAGCCTAAACGGCTCACTACCGCAACAAGGTGTTATATTTGTAACTTTTTTAGCAAAAATAATTTACTATATGAATATTCAACCTCTAAGATTAAAAAAGATTGATAAAGTACTTCATCTATCTCAGAATTTACCGTATTTATAGCTTTCTTTAGTATATAATCTAGAGATGCATTGACTCAGAAAGTAAGAATTTGATTTTCATGGATAGTTCTAATTAACTATAAATGAATCATTAGGGAGTTTTGCTTTATTTTCTAAAAGAGAGCTACTTTATTTAGAAGAGATAATTAATGTCGTTCCTGTAATGAAGTGTGCAATATGGTAAAGGCCTTCTTTGATGGTAAATCTGGTCTAAAAGACATTAACTCCACAGATTTAGTGCTGATCCCAAAAGTTGATAAAGCTGAAGGGATACACCAATTTAGGCCTATAGGGTTGTGCAACGTATCCTATAAGATTATGGCAAAAATCTTAACGAATAGAATGAGGGGCTTGATGGACAAAATTATTTCTCCTAACCAAAGGGCATTCATCGCGGGACGTTTGATTCAGGATAACATTATCCTTACACATGAAGCTTTCCATTATCTGCAACACAAGAAATCTAGGAAGAAGTGGGAGCTCGCCTTGAAAGTGGATATGAATAAGGCCTATGACCGGGTGGAGTGGGATTTCCTTGCGGCTGTGATGCAAAAATTGGGGTTCCGTGATGGCTGGATAATGTGGATTATGGAATGTATTTCTTCTGCGGTGTTCACATTGAAGGTGGATGGGCACAGGGCTGAGTCTTTTAATCCTGAACAAGGGATACGTCAAGGGGACCCATTGTCCCCATATATGTTTATTATTGCTTCTGAAGTGCTCTCCCTTATGATTCAAGCTCACATTGACAAGAAGGACTTAACTGGTGTGAAATTAGCTCGTAAAGCTCCAGTCCTCTCTCATTGTTTCTTTGCGGACGACGCAATTTTGTTTCTAAAGGCTGATGTAATGAATTGTATGGTGCTGAAAAAGATCCTGGAAGTTTACTACAGTGCCTCTGGACAGCTTATCAATATTGAAAAATCAAATGTGTTCTTCTCAGCCAATGTTCCTAGGCATGTGAAGATGCATATTTCAACCTATTTAGGTGTCACATTCACTGATCAGCCAGGGAAATACCTGGGTTTGCCTACTGTTTGGGGGTGTTCCAAGGCAGCGGAGCTGGCTTTTGTTAGAGATAAGGTGGGACTAAAACTACAAGGTTGGTGGCAGAAATTATCAACCTTTGCAGGTAGGGAAATCCTGATCAAGGCTGTGGCTAACTCTATACCCACTTACCCTATGGCTTGCTTTTTATTTCCTAAAAAATCATGCATGGAAATAGATAGGCTGATATCAAATTTCTGGTGGGGGCATAAGGAAGAACATGGGGCGATTCACTGGAAAAATTAGAAGCACATGATGACGAGTAAAGGTGATGGTGGGATGGGGTTTCGAGATCTTCTTTGTTTTAACAAAGCGCTCCTTGCTAAAACGGCATGGAGAATTATGTCTCAACCAAATGAACCATGGTACAAGACACTAAAAGGCATCTATTTCCCTAATGAATGCTTTCTTAGAGCAAGGAAGGGGAGGCATGCTTCTTAGGGATGGTCTAGCTTGTTGGAGGGGAGGGATCTGCTACTCAAAGAAATTTTTTGGAAGGTTGGGGATGGCAAGACTATCAATATTTGGAGGGACCCATGGATTTATGGTCTGGCTGGCTCCAAATTACAAAGTGTAGAGGGTTCAATGGATGAAGACCGCAGCAAAGTGTAGGAGTTAATTGTGGATGGTTGCTGGAATCTCAACCTTATCAATTCAAAGATCACACCTGAGGCCAGAGACTTGATTTTACAGACACCCATTCCTGCTTATGGGGGGGCTGATCGGGTGGTTTGGCTAGCCAGCAAGGATGGGCAATATACTGTTAAGTCTGGGTATGCTATGGCCAAACGCTATACTGAGGCTGTTAAAGCAAAGGACCTTGGTACGTCGTTATTGTTCCTAAGGCCATTTGGAAGAGCATTTGGAAGGTATTAGTACCTCCCAAGGTCCAACATTTTTTGTGGAGATTGGGTGCTGGTGCTGTAGCAACTAATGACACTATGTTTAGGCGCAAATGTGCCCCTCACCCCGACTGTCCTATCTGTAGTTTGAGAAAGAAACAATCGAACATTTATTGTTCTTATGCCCATGGACTAGATTTTGCTGGTTTGAAAGTCCTTTGGGGCTAAAATTTAGTAAGTGGTCCATGAAAAGGTGTGAATAATGGATGTGTGACATGCTCCATGGGAACAAGGTCTTGGATGAGTATGGTAAGTCAATGTTTGCCACGACATGCTGGTGGATTTGGAAAAAGCGGTGTAACTGGGTTTTTCGGGTGGAATTTCCTGTGGCGCAGGATGTTGTGAGTCCGGTAAATGGCCAAGTTGAGGAATTTTGGAGCTCTAAGGCCAAACAAGATTCCAGATCTGCGAGGATTTACAAGTCTGATGATGTGAGGCTGTTAAGGTGGATAGCTCCCCCTGCTGCGACTATCAAAATCAACACTGATGGCTCCTATAGGGAAGCAACAGGGGAGGCGGGGATTGGGCTGGTGTGCAGAGATAGCACTGGGCATTTCGTTGGTGGTCTGGCTAAGTCTATAGACGCCATCTCGCCCCTTATGTCTGAATGTTGTACTATGAAAGAAGCCTTGTTGTGCAGGAATAAATTTGTTAATGACAGGTGTATTGTTGCAACTGAATGTGAGGTGTTGTTTAGGTTGATTAACAGGTCTGATATTTCAGGTGGCGAATGGAGGTGTAGCGATACATTGGAGGAAATCATGGGCCTACTGAAGTCATTGTCTGGAGTGCCCATTTCTCTTGTTTCTAGACAAGGTAATAGAGTTGCTGACAAGCTAGCAACTGAGGCAGCAAGGAAGGTGCACTAGCCTCTTTGGTTGGCTAATGCTCCACTTTCCTTAAGCAAACTATTGGCATCTAACTCGGTAAGGTCTTGTGATGATGTGTTCCATCAGTCTAATGTGCATGACAGAGAGGGTATTGGTTGAATGTGCTCCTTTTAGGCTTCTGTTTAGCATTGTTAGCTTTAGTTACTCTGTTTGCTGGTTTTATTTGCTGTCATTACTGGTTTTATTTGCTGTCCTTACTGTTTTTCTGTTTTGTGAGTTGTGGGTTAGTTTGTAATGTAGGTTTTTACGAGTGTTTCTTTGGCTTCGGCTATTAGCGTATGTACTTCCTTTTTTGGTATTAATAAAATTAACTGTTTTGGGCCAAAAAAAAAAAGTGATAACGATGTAAATTTAAGTAATGACTATGTAATTAAATTCTATTAGACTTAAATTTAAAATGTGGGTAAATTGAAGAAATTCATGTATTCAAATGCTATTAGTTATCACTTGAGTTTGTTGCGTCATCATTTTCCGTTAGCAACATTAACGGTATTAGAATTTTAGAACGAAAAGTATACTTTATAAAGTTAAAGAAATAAAAGTATGCTTTATATAAAACTTAAAGAATTAAAAGTATACTTTATCCAAAAATTTATAAAACCTTTTTGGAAATCGAGAGAGAGAGAGAGAGAGATAAATCAAAGAGGTATGTCTCTCACATCTATCACCTCCTTGCCTACATTGTCCCTTTTTGAGAACAGCCTAAAAGGCTCACTACCGCAACAAGGTGTTATATTTGTAGATTTTTTAGCAAAAATAATTTACTATTTGAATATTCAACCTCTTAAGATTAAAAATAATTGATAAAGTACTTCATCTATTTCAGAATTTACTATATTTATAGCTTTCTTTAGTACATAATGTAACACCCCAATTTTCTAAAACGTTTTTGAATAGTTTGATCAGAGTATAGCATCAGAATAATTTAAAAGAGCGAATATCTGATAAAACATTCACTGTCTGTTGTATCTGGCTGTTTATACAGCGGTACAATTATCCGAATATAATTCGATAATATAAAGCTAAAATAAAATTTCTACGTCTGCATCCTCACGCTGGCTCCTTACACTTGTCCTTGGCCCTGGTCCCACCGGATCCTGAAGCTATAGCAGGAGCTGAGGTTCAATGACCATTGAACCTCAGGTAACGGTTAACCTCATGCTTATGTAAAAGTTATGTATGACAGATATTCATGACAATACAACAATAATCATATATGAAAGATAATAACAAAACACAGCCACTGCATATGCATGTTATTATGGTTTGCACTATTCACCAGTGCTAAGATGTGTAGTCGTGTCCTCAGCGCTAGGAAAACTTAACGGTATTAACAAAACCATAACCCGTGTATAGCTGTATGTATACTGAAAACTTTAAGATAGAGTCTTAGTTTATGAATACATCTATCACATATAAGAATACCATAAGCATCAGAGTTAGTGTTATAGTACGCGTCCGTACCTTTGTCGATGAATACGGTACGTTTGTCGGTCGGAATGTGATCACAGATATCCTATAAGGGTAATATTGCATTTATTAATTCACAAATAATATCCTAATAGATATCTTAGTCACTAATGACCATTTTATTCTTGGTGAAATTATTTTTCAACTTATTTTCCTTATTTCCTGAAAAAACGCTGGTGCAGCATTTTGGGCAGATTTTCGCCCAACTTTGAAAAATCATAACTAATTCTAGAAAAGTCAAAATGAGGATTTGTAAAATTCCCCGGAATCCTTAGGATGTCTAGTTTTAAGGAAAAATACTCATTTATGTCCAGATTACACGAATCATTCCCAGGTTTAAAGTTTCTTACCTCTGCCCAGAAATATTCCAGCATTTCGCAGCCCAACTTTGGGAATTTGTATCTTACTGTATAGAGCTCCTTTTAATACGTTCTAAGCATATTTCGAAAGTCCTATATGTATAATTTAACCATGAATTTTCCCAGAATTTTAGAACTTCATTTTGTACATAAAATATTGGCATTTTCATCACTGATTTCAGAAATCGCCTACCGACAAAATTTCGCCAGAGTTTCGTTACTTCACTCCATACCTTCCAAAATTTTTGCTAAAACACCTTCTTCATCAATTTTTTGAATTAAAGCCAATTTTGACAATAAAAACATGATATTAAAATTACTCTAGCATATTTTGTTGGGATCCATACACGCAGCGGATTAAAATATTTTACGAATCCCATCCTGAAGATCACTCAGACGCGTTTAAATCAAGGTTAAGGAACCCGAATCGTACCTTATAGAATTCGGAATCATTTGGAGCCGGAGGTTTTCCTTTGATTTTAGTGAACTAGTAGCTCAAGAATCTACACAAACCTTTGCGCACATTTTCTCATGGTGATCAAGAAAACCTAAACTGTTGTGAATTTGTCCGCGTCTCGTTCTCTTTAAACTGGTGGGCTACCTTCTCGATCAGCAGAAGACGACTCTTAGAATCAGCTTCCTCTACCGGTATCCACATGAACAATCTCCGAACACGGACACGTGCTAGCGCCTCGAACTGTGCGTCTCTTTCTTTTCAGCTCTAGGGTTTCTCGCGGCTTTCTAATACGCTCGACTAAAAGTCCCGTAGATTTTTCTAAACCCATAGGCGTATTATATTCAAAATTAATCCCCATTAATTTTGAATTTCGAATTTTAATTAAAAAATATAATAATTAAATCTATCTAATAGATTTAATCTAATGTATTTATTAAATTAAAAGCCTTCTGATATCTATTTAATTAAATCCGAGAAATGATATGTATCTATTTAATTAAATCTGAGATACAATATCTCAATTTAAATTAAATAAATAATGATATCTTTATTCGAAAATCAAATGAGATATAATATCTCTATTTGTTTTAGATATTTAATTTATCTGATAAATTAAATATAAAACAAATATCATATAATAATATTATAATCTCCATTAAATAATATTATTATATTATTTTCGAATTTAAATATATATACACATATATATATTTACCCCAGATTAAATCCAGTATTCATTTAATCTCAGATTAATCTGAGATTCAATGAATTTGGACACTTTTATCCGTGTTGGATTATTCTTGTGTGCGACCCTGCAGGCCCATATGAGATTGGCAGTGGACCAAGACTGTATCAGCCCACAAGTCGCAAGCGGCCTCTAGCAAGACATTGCGACTACCCAGTTCACATGGGGTCGATGACACGATACTACCTATCGTACAACCATGTCACGTCCCTTTTGTCACACGATAATTCGGTCAAGGATGAGGCATGGATAACGTCAACTTCCTTTTCTTGACCACTACTTTCTCGATTCTCGAGCAATCTAATAAGTGAAATGGAAACTCCTTTCCATCACAGTATGGCCATACATTTCTTAGACTCACTCATTGAAGGGCCCAGTATTATCTCTCTACAAATATGAGGGATAAATTCCATCTTGACCATTCACATTCCTCCGCATAAAAACCACTGATCCCGATCCCAGCCTTTATCATCACCGGTCAAAGGTGACTTTTGACTAGGTCAAAGGTTAATGACTCATCATGTAGGAATCCATGATGATCTCAGGTCATAGGGCGTTGTGACGCGGTTATACATGAGATAAGCTTATAACTTAATCCATGCAGCTTTCTCATAGTGGGTCGGTCCAGCACCTTGTACTCTTACAAGTGCCCATGACTTTGATTCGTATCTCCATACCTTATCAAAGTCATACTGGTCTTAACTCATCTTCACTCCTGCGTAGATGACTGACTAGGGACATTTAGGATAATCTATAAGATATATTCAAGGATGCAGTTATCACCATAAACATGTCAATGAAGTGATAACTTAATGGAGAATAATGACTTGCCCCTAGGGCATAATTTTCAACAGACTCCCACTTGTACTAGGTGCAATCATTAATTACTCTAATTCCCATTGCCCTAACATGACGATCATGCTTGTGCAAGCGGCTTAGTAAGAGGATCAACTACATTGTCTTCTCCTGGTACTTTGCATACTTTTATATCACCTTTATCTCTGATTTCTCCAAGAAATTGCCTGAGTATATGCTTGGTCCTTTAATGTGACCTAGGCTCCTTGGTCTGCGCAATAACGTTGTTATTGTCACAAAACAAGACTATTGGATCTAAGATGGTAGGAACCACCCCCAGTTCAGTGATGAACTTTCTGATCCAAACGGCTTCCTTAGCTGCATCCGATGCTGCTATATACTCAGCTTCCATTGCAGAATCAGCTATAGTGCTCTGCTTAGAGCTCTTCCAACTTACCACACCACCATTCAACAGGAATACATATCCTGATTGCTATCTTAGATTATATTGTTCAGTTTGGAAACTCGCATCTATGTAACCAGTTACACAGAGCTCATCCTCCAAGCCACCATATACCAAGAATAAGTCCTTAGTCCTTCTTAAGTACTTAAGGATATTCTTGACAGTAGTCCAGTGACCCTCACCGGGATCTTGTTGATATCTGCTGGTCATACTCAAGGCAAGTGACACATCCGGTCGAGTACATAGCATGGCATACATGATAGATCCAATGGTAGAGGCATATGGAATCTTACTCATGCGGTCTCTTTGATCTTGTGTACTAGGACACAGATCCTTACTTAGATGGATGCCATGAGACATGGGCATGTTACCCCTTTTAGAATCCTGCATACTGAACCTATGCAGTATCTTGTCTATATATGTGCTCTGACTTAGGCTTATCAGCCTCTAGGATCTATCTCTATAGATCCTTATCTCAAGGATATAAGTGGTTTCACCAAAATCTTTCATTGAGAAAGATTTTCCTAACCAAGACTTGACACTCTGCAAGGTAGGAATGTCATTCCCAATGAGTAGGATGTCATCAACATAAAGCACTAGAAATACAACTGTGCTCCCACTAACTTTTTTGTAAACACAAGGTTCATCCATGTTTTGAATGAAGCCAAACTCTTTGACTACTTCATCAAAACGATGATTCCAACTCCGAGATGCTTGCTTCAATCCATAAATGGATCTTTGAAGCTTGCAAACTTTACCAGTGTCCTCTGGACGCACAAAACCCTCAGGTTGTGTAATTTACACACCCTCAAGCAGCTTTCCATTAAGGAAGGCCGTTTTGACGTCCATCTGCCATATCTCATAGTCATAATATGATGCAATGGCAAGAAGGAATCTGATTGATTTGGCAATTGCAACTGGGGAAAAGGTTTCATCATAGTCCACACCATGAGTTTGAGTGAATCTTTTTGCAACCAGCCGTGCCTTGAAGACATTTACTTTGCCATCCATGTCAGTTTTCTCTTTGAAAACCCACTTACACCCAACGGTTTTTACACCTTCAGGTGGATCGACTAAGGTCCATACCTTATTGTCGTACATGGATTGCATTTCAGACTTCATGGCATGAAGCCATTTTTCAGAGTTTGGTTCCACTACGGCGTCTCGATAGGTTGTTGGCTCATTCTGCTCAATGAGCAATACATCACGACTTCCAGTAATCAGAAATCCATATCTCTGAGGCTGTAGCCGTGATCTATCAGACCTTCGTGTGCCTTGTGTTACTTGAGTAGGCTCAACAACTTGTTGTGAGTCTTCTCCAGTTTCCATCTGTAGTTCCACATTGTCATGTGACTCTCGAACTTCTTCGAGGCTCACTTTACTCCCACTGGTTCTTTTAGAGATAAACTCTTTTTCCAAAAAGATACCATTTCGAATAACAAACACTTTGTGATCGGTGGGATTGTAGACATAGTATCCTTTAGTTTCCTTAGGATACCCCACAAAAAGGCATTTTGAGGATCTAGATGATAATTTATCAGAGGCTTGTTGTTTAACATAAACCTCACATCCCCAGATCTTAAGAAATGACAAGCTGGGTTACTTCCCAGTCCATATCTCATGTGGTGTCTTTTCAACCGCCTTTGACGGAACATGATTTAGTGTGAACGCAGCTGTTTCTAGGACATGACCTCAAAAAGAAGATGGAAGATCTGGTTGACTCATCTTAGGTCGAACCATATCTAATAGAGTTCGATTCCTCCGTTCAGAAACACCATTCCATTGAGGTGTTCCTGGAGGAGTAAGCTGTGAGATGATCCCACGACTCCTAAGATGGTCAACAAACACTTGGCTCAAATACTCACCACCTCGATCAGATTGAAGTGCCTTGATTGTTTTGCCAAGTTTGTTTTGCGCTTCATTTTGAAACATTTTGAACATTTCAAAAGTTTCAGACTTTATGTTTCATCAGACAGATATACACATATCTCCTGAAATTGTCTATAAATGTAATGAAGTGCAAACGACCTCCTCTGGCAGATGTATTCATTGGTCCACACACATCAGTATGTATGAGGCCTAATAAATCGATGGCTCTCTCACTGTGTCCAGTAAAAAGTGCCTTTGTCATCTTTCCCAATAAACAAGACTCATATATATCAAATGATTCAAAATCAAATGAATCCAGAAATCCATGTTGATGGAGTTTCAAAATGTGTTTCACATTTATATGGCCTAGACGATAATGCCATAGGTAAGTCAGATTCAAATCATTTGACTTGATCCTTTATGTCACAGATGTCCATTCAATTTTCTACTATCCTTGAGATCCTATACATTTATACAAATGTGTGAACCACATGTAGTATCTAATACCCATATTTGAGGAAGTAGAAAAGCGAATGTCTATGACATAGATACCTGAAGCAATAGCCCCGCTATCCTTCTTGTTCTTTTCAGATCTTCGAGTCAGAGTGTGCGATTCTTCTTCCAATGACCAATTTCATTGCAGAAGAAGCAGACCCCTTCCTTCGGAGGTTTTGCCTTCTTGGCTTTCCGTTTCATACCCCTTCCTCTCTGAATGGACAAAACAGTATTGGGCCTCCTATCAAGGCTCTGCTCAGCAATTTTGAGCATCCCATGCAATTCAGAAATTGATTCCTCCATATTGTTCATGTTGTAATCCATGACAAAGTCATTATAACTTTCTGGGAGTGAGATCAAGATCACATCTGTAGCTAACTCCTGGGATATGGGGAATCCAAGCCTTTCAAGGTGATCAATGTAGCCTTTCATTTTCAACAAAATGAAGACTAACTGATTCACTTTCAGCCATCTTGCAAGAGAATAAGGCCTTTGTGGTCTCATACCTCTCTTGACTTGCCTGTTGCTGGAACATTTCCATAGGAAGATAAATCATCTCAAAGACTTCCATGTGTTCTAGATCTCCATCGAGGTCTGGAACCACAGTGGCAGGCTTCAGGCATCCTGTATCTATAGAGTCATCCTGATGCTTTTATAAGCATCAGTCTCATCTCTTGGATCATCAGCTATAGGCTCGTCAGGGATGGGTTGATCGATAAGATACTCCTTTCTTTCATGTTTAGGATCAATGCTTAAGTTCCCAAACATGTCAAGAAAGTTTGTCTCATCGAGTTCGTCCTTCTCAAGGACCAATTGCATTGATGGTGTTGCGGTGTTACTATTTGACATGATTCTACAATTTAAAAGATATGCAAAGTTTAATCAGTAACCTCCCACTGAATTAATAACCCTCATTATAATTAGTGGGCTAAGAGCCATATTTGGCTTAATCTTAAGTCCGCTTTGGCAGGACGCTTAAAATCAAGTTATTTAGGTAGGCAACAACTTTGCCAATTACATCACATATAACTCTTAGATCTTTATGGGATTTGATCATTATATGTCCTAGCATGTTTAATCCCATCCAATGCCTTGAGATCTAAAACCATTTTGATAATCTCAATTAAGTCAAGACAATAATGAATGTAGAGTATCACCATTACTCTCTCTTGTCTCCCCAAGATTACTCAAATGCATCCACTTTGGTGGAACATACAAATGGGTGATCAAGGTTTTGACAAGTATTCATTTATTGATAGCATTGTGACTTAAAATTTTATTTAGAGGGTATTATTAGATATAATCAAATTAATCCTATTAATTTAATTCTAAATTAATTATGAGTGATCTAATCAAATCATAATTAAAACTCTAAATTAATCATAACATATGTTGATTCATACAATTATGAAATAAATCATTATGATTAAATTATTGAGACTTGCGGCTGTTGCTTCATTTTAATACGACTAGATCTATATCTTATAGGATTTCTAAAACCCTAATTGGCCGTATTAAAATATTCAAAATTAATCTTGAACTCAAATTTTAGATTAAAATAACATTAATTAAATCTGTCCAACAGATCTAATCTGATCTATTTATTTTAATCTAATATAAAAGCCTGCCAATTTAATTTATCTTTATTAATTCTACCTATATGAATGCAATCATTATTGCATATCTCATATAGAATCTAAATTAATCATGCAGTGATCATATCAAAACATAATTAAAACTCATGAACAACATGACTCATCTAACCTGTAGTCCCCTCAAGCCAATGAGAGGACTTCTCTAAATAATAAAAGAAAGTACATAGTTAGAAACCTCGTTTCACATACGAGGGGAGTGAGATGAGAAGAGAATGTACATCAAGATTAAGATTATTTAGAGAGAGGCATGGCACGCAGGCCATATACAAAATTTACAACCCTAGAGCCATCTTGTTCACCATACCCAAACAACACTTTGTAAGGTTATAAACATACTTTAATTCATACATTTATGAAATAAAATATTACTCATGATAAAATTCTCTAATCTTATATTAGATTATATCATGATTTAAATTCTCACACTACAAACAATTTCATTTCTCATGCTATAAACAATCAGCCGATCCCTACGGCGGTCCCGCTAGCCGGTTAGCAGGAGCGCCCCCAGAGCTTTTGAAAATATCATATTCTTTTAGAAAGAGAGTTTCATAAAACTTAATTTCAAACCCCCAGGGGCGTTGTTCGAGTATGATCGAAAATTCTGAACGATTCAGAATGTCTTCGATGCGCGCGAACATGATGGACGATTCCGAATATCGTGTGCTCTGAACAATTCAGATGTGGCTGCGAATTTGAACGGTTCAAACCCTAACGCATATATTTTATTATAAAGCATACAAGATTCGAATTTGAACGGTTCAAACCCTAACGCAAATATTTTATTTCTAGAGAACTTACCAAGAACCTTGCTACTCCTTCAAGAAGCTCCTCACTCTCACTCTTTACTTTCTATATCAGCTTGTTTAAGCTTGATTTCGTGTGAAGATTATGAAGAACCAAAGCCCCTATTTATAGCAAATTGGTGTGGCAATTATGGTAAATTTTTCAAACCTAATCTTCTTGATTTTGGACCTTTGGATCTAGGTCATTTTTGAAGCACAAATCTTCACCATGCACACACTCAAAACCGTTCCCTCCCCCTCTCTCCCCTATCCTCTTCCATGCAAAGTACACTCCATCTCTCCAATTTGTCTCCCATCATCAACGTTCCAATTAGCACGTGTTTTAAAATTTAGTGTAAACAATTCTCTACCCCTTTTCCAAGCCAACAATTTCCCCTTTCATCTTTCTTTGATTTGTATTTCAAATATTAGTTACTTTAGGTGTCTTGCAACTAGATGAAAATAAAATATACTTAGGGGTTTTTATGAAGCTTGTTCAAGTTTTCTCAATAACTTTGTAATTTTGAAGATTAGGGCTTTAATTAGAAGTCTCAAATTTCCTTTTTATCACTTTAAGTTTAATTTCAAAAATTGGGAAAAAGATTTTAAGGGTTACCTATTCCAACCTTAAAATACGCTGGTTCATAATAAATCCTAATATTTGATCTATGATCAACGTATCTCAAGATATGATTTATTTTGTATAGATTCTCATTTATCCTAGTGGTTTTTAACTCACAAACTCAATTCACTCTACGCTCTTCTCTTTCCTCCACTAGACACACACTCTCTCAACACTTCACTTTTCATATTACACACACACACTCACAACACTTTTTCTCTTTCCTACTTACTAGACTCACATCCCTGACAACATTTGTACAAACACACATGCACAACTCCCTTTTCTCTCTCATTAGTACTCTTATCTTCTTCCAACATTAATGACTTTCATGTGCTTATTAATTATGTATAATTTAAACAATTTTCCTCTTCTTTCTTCCAACAAAAAACACCCCCTTCCCTTCTTTTTTTAATTTTTAATTTGTGTTTTATTTCTCTCACAATACTTACAAGAAAATTCTTCCATTGGTGGATTTGATTTCACATGGATTATGCTTTATCAAATTAATTCTATGGCCCTTAGATTTGCTTTATTAAATTCAATCCAAGCCCTCCATATTTAATCTCAATTAACATCCCTAATATAGTAATTAAGTGTAATTGGCAATTTATGATTGGTTCCCAGCTTAATCATGGTCCTTAGAAACTTTACTTATGCTAATCTTAATCCTTTACGAGCCATTGGCTTTTAATTAAGGTAATACATTCTTAATTATGCCTTTAACAAATGCTACTACATTAATTATGAATATTTATGAAATTAATTCAATTAATATAAATTGAATTATCCACTAATTGTTGGCAATTTTCTCTAATTGGTTCAATATTTTTCTCACAACTCTTTGCCTTTTCATGGTCATTTATGCACCATATATCATTTTAATAATTATAGGACAATTTATGATCCTTAAGTGAAAACTAGCAAATTAACCTTTGGTTAGTTTTAATTCCAAAGGAAAATTCCCTAATATTAAAATAAATAAGCTATAATATTTTTGAGACCACATATTCACCTATTTTAAATAGGTAATATTTATCAAAATATTGTATTTATGAGAATTATAATTTTGGGTATTACATTTCTTCCCCCGTTAAATAAAATTTCGCCCTCGAAATTTACTTTATTCTAATCAAGCTATGAGCCATGAACTCCGGATATTTATCTGTCATGTCTTCTTTTGTTTCCCAGGTTGCTTTGTTAGGAGATAAACCCCTCCAGACCACTTCCACCATCAGAATACTTCTGTGTCTGAGCCGCATTTCCTGATGATCAAGGATTCGCTCTAGCTCGACCTCGAAAGTGTTATCGTGTCGTAATTCAACATCGTCATACTGAATGATATGGTCGTGGTTGGGTTGGTATTTCTTTAACTGAGAAACGTGGAAGATGTTGTGGAGTTTGCTCAAATTTGGGGGTAAGGCTAACTGGTAAGCGACTGGTCCACGTTTTGCCAAGATTTCGAATGGCCCTATGTAACGAGGACTCAGCTTTCGTCTTTTAAGTGTTCTACCGGCACCAGTTATTGGGGATATCTTCAGAAACACATGGTCTCCGACTTTGAATTCTAACGGTCTTCTCCTTCTATTAGCGTAGCTCTTCTGTCTACTTTGTGCTGCTAAGAGTCTCTGCTTGATCAACGCGATTTGTTCGGAGGTTTCATCAACCATATCTAGCCTAAGAAATTCTCGCTCAGATAGTTCCGTCCAGCATATAGGTGATCCACACTTTCGCCTGTGCAATGCTTCAAACGGAGCCATCTGTATGCTCAAATGATAGCTATTGTTGTAAGCAAACTCAGCTAGTGATAGATGTTGGTCCCAATGTCCTCCGAAGTCCAATACATATGCTCTAAGCATATCTTCTAGCGTTTGTATTCTCCTTTCAGATTGACCATCGGTCTGAGGGTGATAAGCTGTACTAAATTTCCGCTTGGTACCTAGTGCTTCATGCAATGCTTGCCAGAATCGAGATGTGAACCGTGGGTCTCGGTCAGAGACAATACTCATGGGTACACTATGAAGTCTCACGATCTCTTTGATATAAATCTCCGCCAACCGTTCTGGGGAATAGTTGATGCTGATGGGATGACTTAGTTAGTCGATCAACAATTACCCAGATCGCATCGCGGTTCCGGATCTTGGGCAGTCCCACCACCGGATCCATGGTCACATTCTCCCACATCCATTTTGGAATTTCTAGCCCTTGAAGAGGACCAGGGGTCGTTGGTGTTCAATCTTGACCCTTTGGGAAGTCAAGCATCTTGCTACGTACTCGGTTACATCCTTCTTCAACCCAGGCCACCAAAACTCAGATTTTAAGTTCTGGTACATCTTGACCATTCCTGGATGTAGAGTGTACTTACTCTTATGAGCCTCATCCAATATCTTTCCCCACAGTTCATCATCCTTTGGTATGTAGATTCTCTTCTTGTATCTGACCAAGCCACTAGGCGATAGGTCATGGTCTTGAGTCTCGCCTTGTGAGATCATCTCCCGTGCTGTAATAGCCCACTCATCTTGCCTCTGAGCTTCCTCGACTTCATCTCTCAGATCATATTCCCCTTGACTGACAAGGAGACTCGCAAGGTAAGCTGAAAGATGGAGCTTGATACCCAAGAGGGGGGTGAATTGGGTATCTACAGAATTTTTGAAACCTTTTTCTGTTTTGGACAGCTAAAAACAGAGCACAACAGAGGAGAAGGGAAGAAAAGCTCGACACAATGATTTATACTGGTTCGTCCCTTTCTCTTGACCTACATCCAATCCCCAAGCCTCACTGGGGATTTTTTCAATCCACTAATCTTCTTGCAAATGATTACACACTCTGCACTCAAGAGTTGTTCTCTCACTAGAACACACTCCCCCTTACAAGTGTTAATCAATGCACCCAACCACCAAGTCCCCTAACTTGTGGTTCTTTACAAAAGATAGTCAATAAGAATACTCTCTCAAAGAGTTGATAGGTTAATCACTGAAGTACAGAATGTCAAGATGACAAAACAAGTGAAAACTGAAATAAATGAATGAACTCTTGATCAAATTTCGCTCTTAGTTGTCTTGGTTGTTGGAAAGACTTGAATGCTCTTCTATTTATACTCAGAGATCAATTTATGACCGTTGCTTTCCAAATAAATCTGTTGAGGAAGTTGCCCAAGTGTTCTGAAGTGGTTTTGGGGTCTTCTCTCACTTGTTTACTCCTAATCCAGTTGGCCAAGTCATCAAGGCTGACTTTCAGCGAATTAATCCGTTGGAGAGGAGTTTTCTTGTTTCAGCTAACATCCTTAAATGCTTTGTAAGCGTGTGCAGAAGGATTTGGGTAGAAGGAGTAACTTTTGTGCTTTGCAATAAATGCTCTGAGTTGCTTTTTGCTTTATACTGTAACCTCTCACCAAACATTCTTTAATGCTCTGAAATCCACTAACAAATACGTTAAACATAGCAGGGAATATCAGAGAATAATATTGGAAGAGAATAGGATCAAATAACATTGATTTCTGAAATGCCCAAATTCAAATTTCCTGAAATGAACTCGAGTTCAGTTCTTACAGGCTCGAGTTCGTTGCTTCAGTGTTCAAAATTATGTGAGTTCAAAAGGTGTGAACCTGAGGTTTGTCTTCTAAACCTGAGGTTTGTCTTCTAAACCTGAGGTTCTCATGTCATTGAAAAACTAAAAAGCTCTCGGGTTGAAATGAACTCGAGTTCATTAATGTCAGGCTCGAGTTCGAGACAATTTTGAGCAAACTTTGTTTTAGCTTGAAAGAACAAACCTGAGGTTTGCAAAGCAAACTCTTGAGTTTGAAACATTTTGAAAAGTTCTTTGCTCTCGGTAACTTTTAGGCTCGAGTTCAAATGTTTTGAAAAACTTTGGAAGCTCTCGGGCAAAACTAGGCTCGAGTTCAAGATGTCAGGCTCGAGTCCATTGACAAACCTTTTCTCTCAATAGAATAGTGCTTTGTTTGAAAAACTTGTCCCGCCAGAGATGAACTCAAGTTCGCCATGACAGGCTCGAGTTCATGCTCTTAAAATTTTCTTTGAAAACTTTCAAGCTTGAGGTTTGTAGGGAGCAAGTGTAAGGTTTAACATGTTTTCAAGGTTCAAAAACTTTCTGGAAAAGATGAACTCGAGGTTGACCTCAGTAGGCTCGAGTTCAAGTGAACTTCTCAAAGGTTTGATTTTAAACTTCAGGTTCAGTCTCAAGTTTGGAGAATGGTTTGACAAGTTTGTGCTTTCTGTCAAAACCAGGCTCGAGTTCAGTTTTGACAGATAGAAAATTACAGGTTTAAAACATCCTAAACTTTGTCAAAACTTTCTCAATATCGTTTACAATTGTTAGTAATCATCAAAACACATAGGGAACTAACATTCTCCCCCTTTTTGATGATGACAACACTTGTAAACAGTTGATTTTGAAAACCAAATTCAAAACTCTTTTTGAAATTCAGTTTTTGCAAATTATCAGAGATATTAGAAACACAGCAGAAGCATACTCAATTCATAGCAACTGAAATTTCATAAGGGCAAACTTAAACTTCATATTTCAAATAACTTAAAGATGCACAAATACACAAGGAGTTCAAGATACAAGAGTTCAAAATACACAGCTATGGACAATTCAGAATTCAACACAAATCACTCCACAAGTACAAATCACTCACAAATCATTCCACAACACTCTCTCCCCCTTTGTCATCAGCAAAAGGTGGGGAAGAAGAAGGCTGGGTTTCAGGCTGAGAGTCAGAAACTGGAGGTTGAATGTGGGGTTTAGTGTGAGTTGTAGTAATAGGATCAGTGATAAGGGGTGTAGACACTGGATCAAGCACAGGAACAGAAGCTGGAGGTGAAGTTGCAGGCTGTGCAGGTACTGGGTAAGAAACTGGGGCAGGCACAGAAGTAGAAGTATCCGATGACTGAGTCTTCAATAACTTGTCCATCTTGTCGCTCAAACTTATCATCGTGACCAACATAGTAGATATGGTGGAGGCTTGATCACTGATCTGGTTCTTCAGAGCCTCTTGTTCAACTCTGAATCCTTCTTGTATATCCACCAAATCACTGTGGCCCTTGTTCACCTCAGCAACCAACTTACCAACATCTAATTCAATCCCTTCAACCAAATTGGAAACTGCCTTGTCCACAATTTCTTGAACCTTAACTGAAGGTTGGAGCTAAATACCCAAGAGGGGGGGTGAATTGGGTATCTTTATAAATCTAAATATTTTACTCTGTTTTTGACTAAGTAAAACAGGGTAAGACAGAGGAGTAAAGAAGAGAAGCAGTACACGACAAGATTTATACTGGTTCGGTCCTTTCTCTGACCTACGTCCAGTCCCCAAGCCTCACTTGGGATTTTCAATCCACTAAATTCACAATATTGATTACAATCTCTGTACTCAGAGTAGTTCTCTCTCTAGAACTCACTCCCCCTTACAAAATGCAATCAATACACCCAACCACCAAGTCCCCTGACTTGTGGTTATCTCAATCAATGAATGATTTACAAGAAAATACTCTCTTGCAGAGTGGATAAAATGAACACTGAAGCACAAGTATCAAATTGATACTATTACAGATGAAAGCTGAACACAGTTACGGATACTTAATAAATTTTCACTCTTAGTTGGTGTATCAGCTTGAGAAGAAGTTAATGCACTCTATTTATAGGTAGAGAACATTAAATGACCGTTGAAGATGATTCCAACCGTTGGAAGTGATTAGCTTGGGTTCTGGTCATCTTCTCTCTCTAAACTTCTGCTAATCCAAGTGTTAATGTGATCTGATGTGGCCCTCTGAGAATTTGCCCATTGGAGATGACTTTACTTGTTGTAGTAAGCATTCTTTAACGTTTAGAAGGCGTGCTCAGATGGATTAGCTAAAATTAGGTTGATTTGCAGAAGTGCATTTAATGCACTGTACACTTTTTGCTTTATGGCTTTGACTTTCATTGATCTTCATCTGTGATTGCTGAAATTCACTCAACAAACTTGTTAAACATAGCTAGGAATATGATTGAATGAATTATGGAAGCAATAAGATCAAACAGTAATGATTTGTAAATTCGCGTAATTCAAAAATCAGTTTTGACCGTTGTATACCGCGGTAAGTTCCTCTATACTGGAGTATGGCACTGTGCATAAGTGTCCATACTGCAGTATCCAAAGTCATACTGCGGTATCGAGCTTCCAGAGGCAGAACATCGTGATTTGAGTTTGAAAGTCATGACCTATACTGCGGTATGTAAGTAACAAACTGCAGTAAGCGAATTTTTGACAATATTGAGTGTCAGTTTAATTGCCCAATACTGCAGTATGCAAATATATACTGCGGTATGCAATAGCTATAAAATTTGAGAGCTCTCTGTATAAGCCTATACTGCAGTATCCATATCCATACTGCAGTATTGACTTGTGTGAGAAAACTTGGTTGCTCTCTGGATGGCCCTATACTGCAGTATCCAAACCTATACTGCGGTATTGGCTTGACTTAAAAATTTAGTTGCTCTCTGGATGGCCCTATACTGCAGTATACAAACCTATACTGCGGTATTGGCTTGACTTAAAAATTTAGTTGCTCTCTGGATGGCCCTATACTGCAGTATACAAACCTATATTGCGGTATTGGCTTAACTTCAAAAATTTGATTACTTTCTATGAGTCCAATACTGCGGTATAGCACACTATACTGCAGTATTGACTTAACCCGAAAAATTGGATTGTTCTCTGGAAGTCCAATACTGCGGTATAGCACCCTATACTGCAGTATTGAGTTAACTTGAAAAATTATTGCCTTTCTGGATGACCCTATACTGCAGTATGCAGACCCATACTGCGGTATGCATCTATAAGAGGATTTTTAAATGATCTTGGAAACTTCAAAACATGTTTACACTTGTTGTTAATCATCAAAACACATTGAGAGCTAACATTCTCCCCCTTTTTGATGATGACAACACTTGTAAACTTTCTTTTTAAAGAGTTTGAAAGATGTGATCTGTATTGAATTGAGGTTTTCTAAAGTCAATGTTAAGTTATCAGAAAACAATCAGTTTTGCGTTTTCAACCATAAAATTCAGAGATTGGCATAGGATATGTATTTGAGAACATAAACATCTTGAAATATGTTCATTAAACAAGATTCATACATGCAGAACTGATATCAGAAAAGATGATCATGCTGATAATAACTAATATCAGAGCACACAACTACATAAATATTAAAATACAGAAGAAGTGTAAACTTCCTATCCCTAGACCTAAACACTATACATCTACATCTTTCTCTCCTTCTCCCCCTTTGTCATCAGCAAACTCTGGGTCAAGAACAAAGATAGGAGGAGAGTAGAGCACCATGGCTGTATTTGGATCAAAAGAGGGATCATGGGGCTCTGCATATGGAGAAGGTGTGGGAAAAATTTCAGTGGACAGAGTAAGTGGAGATGGGAACGGGCCAGGAAGGACCTCTGTGGTAGGGGTGATAGGAGAAGATGGTATGACTGTGGCTGGTGTGGAAGTTGAGGCTGGGGAGGATGAGGCAGGCGGTGAATTAGTGTGCGGTGGGCTAGGAAAAACGAAAGATGGTGATGAAGGTGGGGAAATGTGAGTCTCAGGTGAAGATGTGGAAGGCTGGGGAACAGGAATGGACGGCTGGACCTCTGGGATAGGAGAGGAGGAGGAAGGGCCAGTAGTGAACCCGAAGGTTGACGAAGAAGCTCCAATATCGAAATGCTTGATCAGGCGATCAACCTTATCCCGGGTGTCAGATGCAACTGTCAGTGTGAGAGCCAACCGGGAGTCCAAGTCAATACACTGATCTAAGATCTCTTGATGCTTCTTGTCAAATTGTTCTGTGAGCTTTGCCACTTCCGCGTCCATCTTGATTCTCATATCAGCAGCCAATCGTCCAAACTCGAACTGCAACTTCACAAAGAGAGACGCAACAGCAGCATCCACAATCCTCTTTATCCTATCATCAAAGTCCAATGGTGGTGGGGGCGGAGCCGACTGGGCCTCATGTGCGACTGACTGTGATGCACGTGTCTGTGACCTCGGTGGAGCTCTCGACTGCCCAGATCCTTCCGGCTCAAATTGAATCTTCATCAAGTTAAGCTGAGTCTTTCCGAAGGCCGGGATAAACTTCATCTGCTCAGGAGGACCCACGTACCATATCTTATGGTAGAACATGATTAAGGAAACCAGAGAGGCGAAAGGCATCTAGGATCCTTTGCAGGACACGAACTTGAAGTGGCTGATTTCCTTGAATAGCCACTGCCCAATGTTGAACGGAAGCTTGCGAATGAAGGCAGTGAAGAAGAGGTAGTCCTTTTGCGTGAAGTGCGTGTAGCTTCCTCCCTTTTGCACAAAATTACGTGAATACACGTACCAAACGACTCGGTGCAAATGTGGCATGTCCGAGGGCTTGAAGGTTAAGTGAATTCTCTGATCATCCGGTATGTCCTGACCGGGCATTAGTGTGGCATATACCTCTTCGTTTGTATATTTCGGTGTGGATGCCTCTGGAGGATTAACGACCTTGAGAATCTTGTTGAGGATGGCGGCAGACAGTGTGAATTGTACCCCTCTGACTGATGTTGTGATCCTTTCTTCAACAAGCCTTCCTTCCGAGTCCAAAATGTGATTGGTTGCCATGTTGAAGTAGAACATCTTGACCAATTCAGGGCAGTAAGCGGCCTCGATGGAAACAAGCGTAGCATACGGCCCGAGCCATGGCGAAAGATCCACGTTGCACTCACGGTAAACTTGTTCCAGATCAACAGAAGTGACAGTACAGAATCCTCGGCTCCCAAATTGGTCTTTGAACTTGGCATTCAAGCTGGGAGGAAGTAGGACTGGAGTAACATTGAATCCCTCTGGTGCATTCTTGTGAATCTTGATATCCTCTACAGCATTTGCTATCACGTGTGAGGAGTCTTGCTCAGACTCAGTCTCTGACGAAGAACCAGTAACCTCAACAGTCGAGGGAGAGGATATGACAGTCGTGGAAGCTCTCTTGGACCTTGCTTTTTGAGGAACAACGATCCTCTTCCCTTGTGCCTTGCTCGGCTCTCCAGTCTTCTTCTTCTTGGCAGTTGAAGATGGGGTTGGTACTCTAGACGAAGTACCCCTCTTCTTGGGGTTCGGTGAAGAAGCCTCTGGGATAGTAGCACCAATTCCGGGAATATGACGATCAATGCCGGTATCTAATCTCCTTGGAATTGATTTCGTCCTCGGTGCTCTATGTGGAAGAGAAGAAGTGGGTTGTTTGGAGTGAGATTGATCTTTGGACATTTTGACGTTAGGGTTTCAGAGAGAATGAGAATGGGAAGGGATTGAGAAAGATTTGGTGAGGATTTCTTGGGGTTTAATGAGGGATTGTGACGATTTCAGAGTGAGATAAGAGAAAAAGACGTGATACTGCTAGGGCTTACTGGGGTAAAGACGCAAGTATGAAAGAACACGACTGTTCAGTATATATAGACAGACCTCTATACTGCAGTAAAGTTCTTGTATGCTACAGTATAGCATACTTTAATTTGCATACTGCAGTATAGATGAAAGTATACTGACCTGGACTTCAAAAATGTCGAGAGAATTTTTGAAAAAAGAAAAAACCGATGGCCATACTGCAGTATAGCACTTACATACTGCAGTATGCCTCTTGCATACCTGAAGCTTTGGTCTCTGTCTGACTACATACTGCAGTATATCACTTACATACTGCAGTATGCCTCTTGCATACCTGAAGCTTTGGAACCCGATGGCCATACTGCAGTAGAGCACTTACATACTGCAGTATGCCCCTGGCACACTTGGAGCTTTGGCCTCTGACACACCCCATACTGCGGTATAGCACTTGCATACCGCGGTATAGCTCTTCTGAACTTCAGTTTCAGCTTTTTGTAACTTCCAAATTCGAGTATTATCATCAATATTGGAGTATGCAATCTCTGAAACATCAAAACATCCTACAAAACAAAGGCTAAACACTCCGATGCTTAAGTTAGTAAAGATTAATCATCAATAACACATCTAAATTGAGAAAGAATTGCTTACAGTTCATTGGGATTTACCATTCCCAATTCTCTCCTTATGAAAGTGAATTGTTCCTTGGCTAGAGGCTTGGTGAAGATGTCAGCTAGTTGAAGATGGGTTGGAATGAACATCACTTTGACATCTCGCTTTTGGACATGATCTCGAATGAAGTGGTGCCTCACATCAATATGCTTGGTTCTTGTATGTTGCACCGGATTCTTGGCCAAGCTTATTGTGCTAGTGTTGTCACACAATATTGGGATCTCCTTCATGTGGACTCCCAAATCAGCAAGTTGTTGCTTTAACCATAGCACTTGAGCACAGCAACTTGAGGCAGCCACATATTCAGCTTCGGTTGATGACACAGCCACAGTTGTTTGCTTCTTACTGAACCATGACACAAGTGAATTCCCAAAGAACTCGCATTGGCCACTTGTGCTCTTTCTATCCGTCTTGTAGCCAGCGTGGTCAGAATCCGAATATGCCACTAAGTGCTCCAGCTGACCTTTGGGAAACCATAGTCCAAGAGTCTTCGAATCAGAGAGATATCTGAATGTCCTCTTCACATGTTAAGCATGTGACTCTTTAGGAGCGGATTGGAACTGAGCACACATTCCAACACTGAATTGGATGTCCGGGCGACTTGCGGTGAGATAGAGCAATGATCCAATCATTCCTCTATACTTGGTGATGTTGAAATCCTTGCCCTCTTCATCAGCATCCAAAGAAGTAGTTGTGCTCATTGGTGTGTCAGCCCCATTGCACTTGTCCATTCCAAACTTCTTCAGCAAATCATTTAAATACTTGGTTTGAGATATAAATATCCCATCCTTACGTTGTTTGATTTGTAGCCCAAGGATGTAATTGAGCTCTCCCATCATTGACATCTCAAATTCACCTTGCATAGACTTGGAAAATTCCTCACACAAGGAGTCATTAGTGGCACCGAAAATAATATCATCGACATATATCTGTACAATTAAAATTTCATTCAATTTGTTTTTCTTGATAAACAATTTCGTATCAGCCTTTCCTCTAATAAATCCTTGATTGAGTAAGAATTGACTCAATCTTTCATACCAAGCTCTAGGAGCTTGCTTAAGACCATACAAAGCTTTCTTAAGTCTAAAAACATGATCTGGAAATTGATCATTTTCAAAACCTGGAGGTTGTTCAACATACACCTCCTCTTGAATGAAACCATTTAGGAAAGCACTTTTGACATCCATTTGATAGAGTTTAAAACCTTTTGTGCATGCAAATGCTAGAAGAACTCTTATTGCCTCCAATCTAGCTACTGGAGCATAAGTCTCTTCATAGTCTATTCCTTCTTTTTGATTGTAACCTTTGGCCACTAATCTAGCCTTGTTACGCACAATGATGGCTGACTCATCACGTTTGTTCTTGAATACCCATTTTGTCCCTATTACCGGATGGTCTTTGGGTCTAGGTACCAAGTCCCAAACTTGATTTTTATCAAATTGATGTAGCTCCTCTTGCATAGCAATCACCCAATCATTGTATGAAAGGGCTTCTTCTATCTTAGAGGGCTCTATATGTGAAATAAATGCAGAAAATGTGACTTCATTCAAAGTACTATTTCTAGTCCTAACTCCTTGATTTACATCACCTATGACTTAGTCTAAAGGATGATTCCTTATAAATCTCCAAGCTCTAGGTTGAGACTGACCAGGATTTTCTAAATTATTTTCAGGATCAGCCTCAAAAACATTTTCAGAATTTTCAGAAGGAGTAGGAGCATTTTTCGAAAAGAATTTGTCTTTGAAAATAGTCTCTTCTTCATCATCCAAGGATTTATCAGATTCAGATTCACAAAATACAACATGTATAGATTCTTCAACAATCTTAGTCCTAGTATTAAACACCCTATATGCCTTACTTCTATTTGAATAACCAATAAAGATAGCTAAATCAGCTTTAGGATCGAATTTACCAAGATTGTCTTTATCGTTATTGTGCACATAGCACTTACAACCGAAGACATGTAGGTGACTGAGGTTTGGCTTTCTTTCTTTGTAGAGTTCGTATGGAGTCTTATTCAGCTTCTTTCTCAAGTATGCTCTGTTGGAGATGTAGCAAGCCGTACTCATGGCATCAGCCCAGAACACTTGCGAAGTGTTGTACTCGTTCAACATCGCTCTAGCCATTTCAGTGAGTACTCTATTCTTTCTCTCCACAACACCATTTTGTTGTGGTGTTCTTGGTGCTGAAAAGTTGTGATCAATTCCCATACTATCACAAAACTCAGCAAAGGCGTTGTTTTCGAACTCTCCACCATGATCGGTCCTTATACCTGAAATTGAGAAACCTTTCTCGTTCTGGACCTTCTTGGCCAAAGCAATAAACTGATCATATGTTTCATCTTTTGATGATAAGAATATAGTCCAAGTAAATCTAGAGTAATCATCAACAATGACCAAAGTATAAAGGTTTCCACCAAGACTTTTTACTCTAGCTGGTCCAACTAGATCCATATGAAGTAGTTGAAAAGGTCTACTAGTTGAAATCTCATTTTTAGCTTTAAAGGAAGATTTGGTTTGTTTTCCTCTTTGGCAAGCATCACAAATCATATCATTTTTGAAATTCAATCTAGGAATACCAATGACCAAATCCTTTTTCAATAACTTGTCAAGTTGATACATATTGACATGAGCTAATCGCTTATGCCAAAGCCAACTTTCATTTGAGTTACTAACAAAACAATTTTCAGAACCAGAAGCATTGCTAGAGAGGTTAAGAGTATAACAATTTCCATCTCTAGGTGCTCTAAACAAAGCTTTAGTTTTCAAATCATTTATGGAGACCAAATCCTTTTTAACAATAAGGCATTCATTTGAATCAAAGATAACTAAGTTACCCTTGTTGGTGCTTTGGCTCACACTTAGGAGATTGTGACACAATCCTTCTACCAAGTAGACATCTTTGATGAGAGAACCTTCATAGTTGCCTATCTCACCAATCCCAGCAATTTTACCCGATTGGTCACCTCCAAATGTGACTCTACCACCATCTTTTGGCTTAATTGAAATGAATTTGGATTTGTCTCCAGTCATATGTCTTGAGCATCCACTATCAATGTACCATTTGTTGGGCCTTGATACTCTAAGACACACCTCATTGTTTTCATCATGTTGCTCTTCTTCCTCAACAACTAAGCAAATGTTTGCCTTTTCTTCTTCTTCTTCAGCTTCATCTTCATCGAATGAGCTATCTCCCCATATGGCTGAAACATATGCCTTCTTTTTGAACTTCTTCTTTTCTTTCCCTTGGTTCTTCAGCTGAGGGCATTCAGATTTGATGTGTCCGGGCTTCTCGCATTCGTAGCATATGATAGGCTTCTTTGATTCGTAGCTGGAGCTACCCTTTTGAAATTTCTCGAAGCCTTGATCCTTTTTGTAGAACTTCTTGAACCTCTGGACCATCATCCCAATCTCTTCATCCTCATCTTCATCATCATCGTCTGACTCCTTGTTTTCTTTGGTAGTCTTGAGGGCTATTCCTTTGTTCTTCCCATGTACTTCGTCCAGGCCCTTCTTGAACTTTAGTTTGGCTTCATACTCAGACAAGCTTCCAAAGAGAGCAGCCACAGAGGTCATTGATTCTCCTCGTGCTTCCTCTATTGCTGTGACCTTTGCCTCCCATTCTTTGTTAAGAATGTTCAGAATCTTTCTCACTTGAATCGGCTGGTCATATTCCTTCCCAAGAGCAGCGAGTTGATTGATGAGATGAGTGAACCTCAGTTGAAATTCTCCAATAGACTCACCGGGCTTCATTCTAAGAAGATCATACTCTGTCATAAGAGTATTTACACGATTTTGCTTCACACCGGCTGTCCCTTCATAAGCGATTTCCAAGGCATCCCACATGGCTTTAGCAGATGGTAAAGTGCAGACACGAAAATATTCTTGTTGACTCAGTGCACTTTGAAGGAGTAGAACCGCCTTGCTGTTGAGAGTAACGTTCCTTCGATCATTTTCATCATATTCCTCTTCCAGCTTTGGAACTCTCACACCATCTTCCACAGCTGAAGGCTCATAATTACCTCTTTCAAATACTCTCCAGAGCCCATACTCAGTAGCCATGACGAACACTTTGAATTTAGCTTTCCAAAATGAGTAGTGTTCACCATTGAAACCGGGTGGCCTGTTGATAGAAGCTCCATCGGGTAGAATACGTTCCATGCTGATCCTTCTCGAGCTGTTAAACTCTTCTGAGAAGACCTTGCTCTGATACCAAATGAAGGTTGGAGCTAAATACCCAAGAGGGGGGGTGAATTGGGTATCTTTATAAATCTAAATATTTTACTCTGTTTTTGACTAAGTAAAACAGGGTAAGACAGAGGAGTAAAGAAGAGAAGCAGTACACGACAAGATTTATACTGGTTCGGTCCTTTCTCTGACCTACGTCCAGTCCCCAAGCCTCACTTGGGATTTTCAATCCACTAAATTCACAATATTGATTACAATCTCTGTACTCAGAGTAGTTCTCTCTCTAGAACTCACTCCCCCTTACAAGATGCAATCAATACATCCAACCACCAAGTCCCCTGACTTGTGGTTATCTCAATCAATGAATGATTTACAAGAAAATACTCTCTTGCAGAGTGGATAAAATGAACACTGAAGCACAAGTATCAAATTGATACTATTACAGATGAAAGCTGAACACAGTAACTGATACTTAATAAATTTTTGCTCTTAGTTGGTGTATCAGCTTGAGAAGAAGTTAATGCACTCTATTTATAGGTAGAGAACATTAAATGACCGTTGAAGATGATTCCAACCGTTGGAAGTGATTAGCTTGGGTTCTGGTCATCTTCTCTCTCTAAACTTCTGCTAATCCAAGTGTTAATGTGATCTGATGTGGCCCTCTGAGAATTTGCCCGTTGGAGATGACTTTACTTGTTGTAGTAAGCATTCTTTAACGTTTAGAAGGCGTGCTCAGATGGATTAGCTAAAATTAGGTTGATTTGCAGAAGTGCATTTAATGCACTATACACTTTTTGTTTTATGGCTTTGACCTTCATTGATCTTCATCTGTGATTGCTGAAATTCACTCAACAAACTTGTTAAACATAGCTAGGAATATGATTGAATGAATTATGGAAGCAATAAGATCAAACAGTAATGATTTGTAAATTCGCGTAATTCAAAAATCAGTTTTGACCGTTGTATACTGCGGTAAGTTCCTCTATACTGGAGTATGGCATTGTGCATAAGTGTCCATACTGTAGTATCCAAAGTCATACTGCGGTATCCAGCTTCCAGAGGCAGAACATCGTGATTTGAGTTTGAAAGTCATGACCTATACTGCGGTATGTAAGTAACATACTGCAGTAAGCGAATTTTTGACAATATTGAGTGTCAGTTTAATTGCCCAATACTGCAGTATGCAAATATATACTGCGGTATACAATAGCTATAAAATTTGAGAGCTCTCTGTATAAGCCTATACTGCAGTATCCATATCCATACTGCGGTATTGACTTGTGTGAGAAAACTTGGTTGCTCTCTGGATGGCCCTATACTGCAGTATCCAAACCTATACTGCGGTATTGGCTTGACTTAAAAATTTAGTTGCTCTCTGGATGGCCCTATACTGCAGTATACAAACCTATACTGCGGTATTGGCTTGACTTAAAAATTTAGTTGCTCTCTGGATGGCCCTATACTGCAGTATACAAACCTATACTGCGGTATTGGCTTAACTTCAAAAATTTGATTACTTTCTGTGAGTCCAATACTGCGGTATAGCACACTATACTGCAGTATTGACTTAACCCGAAAAATTGGATTGTTCTCTGGAAGTCCAATACTGCGGTATAGCACCCTATACTGCAGTATTGAGTTAACTTGAAAAATTATTGCCTTTCTGGATGACCCTATACTGCAGTATGCAGACCCATACTGCAGTATGCATCTATCAGAGGATTTTAAAATGATCTTGGAAACTTCAAAACATGTTTACACTTGTTGTTAATCATCAAAACACATTGAGAGCTAACATTAACATCAAAGTCTGAGGGAGGAGGAGCACTCTGAGCTTCCTCTGCTCTCGATTGAGTGGCTCTCGATCTTGCTGGCTTGGATCTCCCCGGAGCTCTAGACTGGTCTGACTTCTCTGGCCTATCAACCCCCATGAGGTTCATGATGTGTTGTCCAAACTCCGTAGGAAATTGTGGAGGATCATTGGCAGCCAAATGCCATATTTTCTCATGAAAGAGAATGATCGAGACTAAACTTGGGAAGGGAATCTGAGAGGACTGCCGGGAGTGAAAAGCAAACTTAGCTATCTCCTGAAATAGCCAATACCCTACATTCTGAGGCTGCTTGTCCAGGATAGAGGCAAATATGTTGAAGTCTTTCTTGGCAAAGTGGGTGAAATTACCTCCCTTCTGCAATAAATCCCTCGTATATATGTACCAAATTGCCCGGTTCCTTGGGGGCATTGCAGCAGGTGTGAATTTGAGGATTTCCAAGCCCTCAGGAACAGGCTCATCGGGTCTCAGCAGACTGAAGATGGCTTGCTGCTTATATCTATGGGTCTCTGGCTTAAGAGGATTAGAGATTTGGAGAATTGAATTTAGGTAGGCAGGGGTAATGATAATCTCTTGTCCTCGAACCTTAGTGATTATTCTCTCTTCCACTAAATCTCCTTCAGAATTCAGCACATTATCAGACTTCATGTGGAAGTAAAAGACTTTCACAAGGTTGGGACAGTATGGGGCTTTGATTGAGATGAGGGGTTCAAAAGGTTTCAGCTAAGGGCTCAAGTCTAGGCCACATTCCTCGTTGATTTTTGCCATATCCACTGATACAATCGGGCAAAATACTCTTTTGTCATCAAATTTCTTTTTGAACAAAATTCCTTCCTCGGCACTCATCCTACATGGTTCCTCATTGAAACCAGGGGACACTTCTTATGATTGTAAATTTCATAAAGAGCAAGTAGTGTCTTAGATACCTGAGGAGCAGATTGCTCCTGTGATTGAGGTTGAGATTGAGTCTGAGCACTTGCTTGGCTAGGAGTGGGAACCGAGTGGATACCGGCGGTTTTCTTCCTCTTAAATGGTTGTTTCTCCCTCAAAGGTGCCGAAGATTGTGTTGCTTTCCCTTTCCCTGGAACCGGAGGCTCTGGATCATGCCTTTTCTTTGACCGTTCTTCTCTGATTACAAGCGCTTTAGACCCAGTGGATACCAAATCTGGGTTCTCTCCTTGTACTTCTTGACAAATTTGTCAATCCCATGCCGCAAACGAGTGGATCGAGTCTTTGTTCGGACAGGACGCTCAGATTGAGCTTGAGAGGAGGTTTGAGAGGGCTTAGGGTTTGGTTCTTTAGGGTTTGAGGATTTGGAAGCCATTTTCGCAGAGTGTGGAGGTGAAGAAGACGAAGAGAATTAGGGCAAACCGGAGGTGTGAGTGAAGTGAAGTGGAAAGTTCACAACTGAGATATATATAGGGCACGCGATGAACTCGAGTTCACAACTTTTGGGCTCGAGTTCGTCATAAATTTCCACTTACCTAGACTTCAAGAGTGTACTGAGAACTCTTGAGCTTCCTCGTGAACCTGAGGTTCTCACTTATGGACTCGAGTTCAGATTAATCTTTCAGCAGGGTTGCTCTCTGTGACTTTCGAACTCTAGTTCGTTATTGATGGGCTCGAGTTCACCTTGTCTGAGGTTCATTGTTGCTTTCTGTCTGAAGTGAACCTGAGGTTCATTTACTAATGAACTCGAGTTCACTCTCCCTTTTGCCTTTCACCTCTTATCTGTCTTCCTCGAGCTCGAGTTCATTATTCACAGGCTCGAGTTCATCTCAGTTTTCAGCAGATGTTAAAAAAAAATCCTGCATAAAACATATCTAGAAGCTCCGATGCTTAAGTCAGTATCAGATAATCATCAAAACCTTAAACTAACTTTAGGTTAAGAGTAAACTTACAACTCATTGGGATTTACCATTCCCAATTCTCTCCTTATGAAGGTGAATGGTTCCTTGGCTAGAGGCTTGGTGAAGATGTCAGCAAGTTGGAGATGAGTTGGAATGAACATCACTTTGACATCTTGCTTTTGGACATGATCCCGAATGAAGTGATGCCTAACATCAATATGCTTGGTTCTTGTATGTTGCACAGGATTCTTAGCCAAGCTTATTGTGCTAGTATTGTCACACAATATTGGGATTTCCTTCAAGTGCACTCCCAAATCAGCAAGTTGTTGCTTCAACCATAGCACTTGAGCACAGCAACTTGAGGCAGCCACATATTCAGCTTCGGTTGAGGACACGGCCACGGTTGTTTGCTTCTTGCTAAACCAAGACACAAGTGAGTTGCCAAAGAACTCGCATTGCCCACTTGTGCTCTTTCTATCCATCTTGTAACCAGCATGGTCCGAATCCGAATATGCCACCAAGTGCTCCGGCTGACCTTTGGGAAACCACAGTCCAAGAGTCTTTGTATCAGAGAGATATCTGAATATCCTCTTCACATGTTCAGCATGTGACTCTTTAGGTGCGGATTGGAACCGAGCACACATCCCAACACTGAATTGAATGTCTGGGCGGCTTGCAGTGAGATAGAGTAATGATCCAATCATTCCTCTATACTTGGTGATGTTGAAATCCTTGCCTTCTTCATCAGCATCCAAGGAGGTAGTTGTGCTCATTGGTGTGTCAGCTCCATTGCACTTGTCCATTCCAAATTTCTTTAGCAAATCATTTAGATACTTGGTTTGAGATATAAAAATCACATCTTTTCGTTGCTTGATTTGCAGTCCAAGGAAGTAGTTGAGCTCACCCATCATTGACATTTCAAATTCACCCTGCATAGTCTTGGAAAATTCCTCACACAAGGAGTCATTAGTAGCACCGAATATGATGTCATCAACATAAATTTGAACAATTAAAATTTCATTCAATTTATTTTTCTTAATGAACAATGTTGTATCAGCTTTGCCTCTGATAAATCCTTGATTGAGCAAGAATTGACTCAATCTTTCATACCAAGCTCTAGGAGCTTGCTTAAGGCCATAAAGTGCTTTCTTTAATTTGAAAACATGATCTGGAAAATGTTCATTTTCAAAACCTAGAGGTTGTTCAACATATACCTCCTCTTGGATAAAACCATTCAAAAATGCACTTTTGACATCCATTTGAAAAAGTTTGAACCCTTTCACACAAGCAAAGGCTAGAAGAACTCTTATGGCTTCCAATCTTGCCACTGGAGCATAAGTTTCTTCATAATCAATTCCTTCTTCCTGATTATAGCTTTTGGCTACCAATCTTGCCTTATTTCGGACAATGATTGCTGACTCATCTCGTTTGTTTTTGAATACCCATTTAGTACCAATGACCGGATGATCTTTAGGCCTAGGTACCAAATCCCAAACTTGATTTCTGTCAAATTGATGTAATTCCTCTTGCATAGCAATCACCCAATCATTGTCTGAAAGGGCTTCTTCTATCTTAGAGGGTTCAATGTGAGAGATGAATGCAGAAAAAGTGACTTCATTTAAAGTACTATTTCTAGTCCTTACTCCTTGGTTTACATCACCTATAACTTGGTCTAAGGGATGATTCCTTATATATTTCCAAGCTCTAGGTTGAGACTGATCAAGATTTTCCAAATTGTTTTCAGGATCAGCCTCAAAAACATTTTCAGAATTTTCAGAAGGAGTAGTTTTCGAAAAGAATTTGTTTTTGAAAATAGTCTCTTCTTTATCATCCAAGGGTTTTTCAGAATTAGATTCACTGAATACAACATGTATGGACTCTTCAACAATCTTAGTTCTAGTGTTAAAAACTCTAAATGCTTTACTCCTATTAGAATAACCAATAAAGATAGCCAAATCAGCTTTAGGATCGAATTTACCAAGATTATCTTTACCGTTATTGTGCACATAGCACTTGCACCCGAAGACATGTAGGTGGCTGAGGTTTGGCTTTCTCCCTTTGTAGAGTTCGTATGGGGTCTTATTCAGCTTCTTTCTCAAGTAGGCTCTGTTGGAGATGTAGCAAGCCGTACTCATCGTGTCAGCCCAAAACACTTGTGAAGTGTTGTATTCGTTCAGCATTGCTCGTGCCATCTCAATGAGCACTCGATTCTTTCTCTCTACAACACCATTTTGTTGTGGTGTTCTTGGTGCTGAGAAATTATGGTTGATCCCCATACTATCACAGAACTCAGCGAAGGCATGATTCTCAAATTCTCCACCATGATCGGTCCTTATACCTGAAATTGAGAAACCTTTCTCGTTTTGGACCTTCTTGGCAAAAGAAACAAACTGATCATATGTTTCATCTTTGGATGATAAAAATATAGTCCAAGTAAATCTAGAGAAGTCATCAACAATGACCAAAGTGTATAAATTTCCACCAAGACTTTTTACTCTAGCTGGTCCAACTAGATCCATGTGAAGAAGTTGAAGAGGTCTATTTGTTGAAATCTCATTTTTAGTTTTAAAAGAAGATTTGGTTTGTTTTCCTTTCTGACAAGCATCACAAATCATATCATTTTTGAAATTCAATTTAGGAATACCAATAACCAAATCCTTTTTCAACAACTTGTCAAGTTGATACATATTGACATGAGCCAACCGCTTATGCCAAAGCCAACTTTCATTCAAGTTACTAACAAAACAATTTTCAGAAATAGTAGCATTACTAGAGAAGTTAAGTGTATAACAATTACCATCTCTAGGCGCTCTAAATAAAGCTTTAGATTTTAAATCATCAATAGAGACCAAATCCTTTTTAATGATCAAGCATTCATCTGAATCAAAGATAACCAAGTTACCTTTGTCGGTGCTTTGACTCACACTTAGGAGATTGTGACACAATCCTTCTACCAAGTAGACATCTTTGATGAGAGGGCCATTATTGTTGCCAATCTCACCAATTCCAGCGATTTTGCCCGATTGGTCACCTCCAAATGTGACTCTTCCACCATCTTTTGGCTTGATTGATAGGAACTTGGATTTGTCCCCAATCATGTGTCTTGAGCACCCACTATCGATATACCACTTGTTGGGCCTTGATGCTCTAAGACAAACCTGCAATTCATAGTGAATCAAGTCTTAGGTACCCATCTTTTCTTGGGTCCTTTGGGGTTAGCATGTACCTTGGGAACATATGTTCCTTTTGGTACCCAAACATAATTTCCTACAGGTTTATTTTTTCTTTCCTTCTTATGAAAACAAGATGATGTTGAGTGACCCTTCCTATTACAATAATTACAATGAGCAAAAGGGTTTGAGGAATGAACAGATTTTGTAAAGTAACTCATATATGACTTTTGTCCATTCTTTTTCTTGCCTTTCCTCTTATCAAAATCCGGTTTGTAACCAATGCCTGATCGATCACTTATAAAGCGTTGTTGCTTGAGAATCACATTGAGCATTTCACTTCCCTTAGTGAATTTCTCAAGTGCTTTTGTAAGTTGTGAATTCTTTTTCTCTAAAACAAGGCATTCATCACAAGCTAGAGATTGAGGAGAAGAAAGATTTTCAATTTGCAGTTTAAGGAAAGAGTTTTTCTTTTTCAAAGACACATATTTGTCTGCAAGTTTTTCAAACTCCTTCTAAACAACATTGTATTCAGCAAACAATTCATCATAGGAGGGTAAAGATTCGTATACCTCATTGCTTACATTGTGTTGCTCTTCTTCCTCAGCAACCAGGCATATGTTTGCTTTTTCACTTTCATCCTCTTCAGCTTCATCCTCATCCGATGAGCTGTCACCCCATATAGTCGAGACATATGCTTTCTTCTTGAACTTCTTGAATTTCTTCTTTTCTTTCTCTTGGTTTTTCAGCTGAGGACATTCAGACTTGATGTGTCCGGGCTTTTTGCATTCGTAGCAAATGATCGGCTTCTTTGATTCATAACTAGAACTCCCCTTCTGAAATTTCTTGAAGCCTTGATCCTTTTTGTAAAATTTCTTGAATCTCCGGACCATCATGCTTATCTCTTCATCCTCATCTTCATCTTCCTCATCTTTTATCACATTAAGAGCAACTCCCTTGTTTCAATTGTTGCCGCCATTGACATCTTCTAAGTCCTTTTTAAACTTCAACTTGCTCTCGTACTCAGATAAACTACCAAACAGAGCAGCAACTGAAGTCATTGACTCTCCACGAGCCTCCTCGATAGCGGTAACCTTTGCTTCCCAATCTTTGGTCAGAATATTGAGAATTTTTCTCACTTGAGACCCTTGATCAAAGATCTTCCCCAAGGCAGCCAGTTGATTCGTTAGATGAGTATATCTGAGCTGAAATTCTCCAATGCTTTCTCCTTGCTTCATCCGTAGCAGGTCATACTCAGTGGTAAGAATGTTGATGCGGTTCTCTTTAATTCCAGAGGTTCCTTCATATGTTATTTCCAGAGCCTTCCACATCTCTTTTGCCGTTGACAAGTTACAGATTCTAAAGTACTCCTTTTGACTAAGAACACTTTGAAGCATCAAGATAGCCTTGCTATTGAGAGTAATGTTCTTCTTATCATCATCGTCGAACTCAGCTTCTGTCTTTGGAACAGTAATGCCTCCTTCGATTTTAACCGGTACATAATCTCTAGTCTCGAACACTCTCCACAGCCCATATTCAGTAGCCATCACGAACACACGAAATTTTGCTTTCCAAAAAGAATAGTGTTCGCCATCGAAGCCGGGTGGCCTGTTGATAGAAGCTCCATCCGGAAGAATTCCTTCCATAATGATCCTTCTCGAGTGGTTAAACTCTTTTGAGAAGACCTTGCTCTGATACCAAATGAAAGATGGAGCTTGATACCCAAGAGGGGGAGTGAATTGGGTATCTACAGAATTTTCGAAACCTTGTTCTGTTTTGAACAGCTAAAAACAGAGCACAACAGAGGAGAAGGGAAGAAAAGCTCGACACAATGATTTATACTGGTTCGGCCCTTTCTCTTGACCTACATCCAGTCCCCAAGCCTCACTGGGGATTTTTTCAATCCACTAATCTTCTTGCAAATGATTACACACTCTGCACTCAAGAGTTGTTCTCTCACTAGAACACACTCCCCCTTACAAGTGTTAATCAATGCACCCAACCACCAAGTCCCCTGACTTGTGGTTCTTTACAAAAGATAATCAATAAGAATACTCTCTCAAAGAGTTGATAGGTTAATAACTAAAGTACAGAATGTCAAGATGACAAAACAAGTGAAAATTGAAATAAATGAATGAACTCTTGATCAAATTTCGCTCTTAGTTGTCTTGGTTGTTGGAAAGACTTGAATGCTTTTCTATTTATACTCAGAGATCAATTTATGACCGTTGCTTTCCAAATAAATCCGTTGAGGAAGTTGCCCAAGTGTTCTGAAGTGGTTTTGGGGTCTTCTCTCACTTGTTTACTCCTAATCCAGTTGGCCAAGTCATCAAGGCTGACTTTCAGCGAATTAATCCGTTGGAGAGGAGTTTTCTTGTTTCAGCTAACATCCTTAAATGCTTTGTAAGCGTGTGCAGAAGGATTTTGGTAGAAGGAGTAACTTTTGTGCTTTGCAATAAATGCTCTGAGTTGCTTTTTGCTTTATACTGTAACCTCTCACCAAACATTCTTTAATGCTCTGAAATCCACTAACAAATACGTTAAACATAGCAGGGAATATCAGAGAATAATATTGGAAGAGAATAGGATCAAATAACATTGATTTCTGAAATGCCCAAATTCAAATTTCCTGAAATGAACTCGAGTTCAGTTCTTACAGGCTCGAGTTCGTTGCTTCAGTGTTCAAAATTATGTGAGTTCAAAAGGTGTGAACCTGAGGTTTGTCTTCTAAACCTGAGGTTCTCATGTCATTGAAAAACTAAAAAGCTCTTGGGTTGAAATGAACTCGAGTTCATTAATGTCAGGCTCGAGTTTGAGACAATTTTGAGCAAACTTCGTTTTAGCTTGAAAGAACAAACCTGAGGTTTGCAAAGCAAACTCTTGAGTTTAAAACATTTTGAAAAGTTCTTTGCTCTCGGTAACTTTTAGGCTCGAGTTCAAACTGTTTAGGCTCGAGTTCGAATGTTTTGAAAAACTTTGGAAGCTCTCGGGCAAAACTAGGCTCGAGTTCAAGATGTCAGGCTCGAGTCCATTGACAAACCTTTTCTCTCAATAGAACAGTGCTTTGTTTGAAAAACTTGTCCCGCCAGAGATGAACTCAAGTTCGCCATGACAGGCTCGAGTTCATGCTCTTAAAATTTTCTTTGAAAACTTTCAAGCTTGAGGTTTGCAGGGAGCAAGTGTAAGGTTTAACATGTTTTCAAGGTTCAAAAACTTTCTGGAAAAGATGAACTCGAGGTTGACCTCAGTAGGCTCGAGTTCAAGTGAACTTCTCAAAGGTTTGATTTTAAACTTCAGGTTCAGTCTCAAGTTTGGAGAATGGTTTGACAAGTTTGTGCTTTCTGTCAAAACCAGGCTCGAGTTCAACACTAACAGGCTCGAGTTTAGTTTTGACAGATAGAAAATTATAGGTTTAAAACATCCTAAACTTTGTCAAAACTTTCTCAATATCGTTTACAATTGTTAGTAATCATCAAAACATATAGGGAACTAACATAAGCCTCACCAGGCGTACTATTATTCATGCAAATCTGATTTGCCAGGTTCAGGTTTCTGAAATCTTCAAGCAACCTCAGCTCTTGAATCATCATGTATACCACATGAACCGTCTTTCTACTGAGAGCATCTGCAACGACGACGTTGGCTTTACCCGAATGATACTTGATCTCCAGGTCGTAATCTTTTAGCAATTCAATCCAGCGACGTTGTCTCATGTTGAGTTCCTTTTGATCAAAAAGGTGTTTCAGGCTCTTGTGGTCGCAGTACAATTCTACGGTCGCACCGTAGAGATAATGCCTCCATATCTTCAAAGCAAACATGATCGCCGCAAGCTCTAAATCATGTGTAGGGTAACTCGACTCGTGAGGCTTCAACTGACGATAGGCATAAGCTACCGCCCTGCCTTGCTGTATTAGGACACATCCCAATCCATGCCCACTAGCATCACTATAGACTACATAACTCTCACTCGGATTTGGGATGATCAATACTAGTACTGTAGTCAACCTCTCCCTCAGTCTCTGAAAACTCGTCTCACAGTCATCGTCCCACACGAACGGTTGATTTTTCCTCGTGAGCTTTGTTAATGGTAAGGCAAGACGTGAGAAGTTCTGTATAAATCTGCGGTAGTATCCCGCTAGACCCAGAAAGCTATGTATATCCGTCACTGTTTTGGCCTTTTCCAGTCCAGAACTGCTTCCACTTTGCTGGGATCAATAGCAACCCCGTCGCGGGCTATGACATGGCTCAGAAATCTCACTTCAGGAGTTTTTGGTGACACAGGGGAGGGTGCCTAAGCTGTAAAGGCCTTTTTGCAGAGGTAGGGATGACGGAGCAATTGAAGGATAGGGGATGCCCTATCATATTTTGTATTTTACTTTTTGGGGATGACTGTACTTATATTTTGGCATTTACTACTGGATAACTGTATCTTAACCCTCCGGGATCTTTATTTTTTGTCGACTTTTACTTTTACCAGTACGATAGTTCGTCCAAACCGATAGAATCCTGTGCTCTGTTGCGCGTACTCTGATTTATAATTAAATGAACTAATGTAATGGAAAGGTAAAGTATAAAAGGAATGCCTCTAACACGCCACCTGAAAGGGTGAGGCCAGTGGAGGTGTAATAACAAGAGTATTCAATATTGAAGTCATAATAGTTAAAAGTGAAACTAAATAGTAGACAGCGTCTCTGTTGCTTAGTATTTCCAACTAATTACTTTTGTTTATTTGTTTACCATTCTAGTGACAGATGGCCAGCAATTTTTTTATTTTTTATTTTTATGTGAGAACATGATGTCATTTCCCAACATTTGAAAATTCTAAATCAATTCATTGCAACTGGTTTGGGATTATTGAAATCCAACACCTTAATTTGTCCTTTTCATATTTCCAAGCAATTTATTTTTCGTCTTTTACCTCATTCTTGTAGCCCCCCCCCCCCCCCCCCCCTCTTTTCCTTAAATATTTCACTAGATTTTAGTGTAAATATTTTTTACACTTTTGACTTTTCCGTAAATATTTTCCTATGCAATTTAAGATAGTTGTGTATCTATATACTTATTTTTCAAATCTCACGAGAAGAATCCCATGCATCCTTCGCGTTCTCCCCCATTATAAAATTCCTCTCGATTCCTTTTTATTCTATTAATGGACGCATTATATGAAGTTTCAGTCCATAGGTTCTTCAATAATGGAGATTCAGGCTCCACTTATGGTTGCCGTTCTCGTAGTATAATGCGAACAAGCATTTTCATATTATATATAAACCTGGTGGCAACTCATGCAGCCTTAACTCCTGAGCTTTACTGGAAGTCCATGCTTCCCACCGCTCCCATTCCTAAATCTGTCGCAGTTCTCCTTCGAACACCTGGTTCCTATTGAACAGTTCCTTCGTATTTTGAACTTCTTTCACATGCCATTTAAGTTTCTGAATGTGCTAATTCTTAATTAATTCTGGCAAATCAGGTAAAGGCTCCACCGTCCACAGTGGGTTCGTATCAAGCAAAGAACAGGCCGAAGGTTTTTATTTCTATGGGTATAGTGGTTGCTGTGTGTTCAAACTCCAAAATAAACCCGACACAGCTATCTTCTTCTTGGAAAATAATTTGAAGTCAGGTCACAAACTGAAGTTTCTCTTCGAGAAAATCTCCATCCAAGCATCCTTCCTGCCTCGAGAGGTCGTGAAATCCATTCCCTTTTCTTCAACCAAGGTAGTGTCAGATTATTCAATATTCAACCCTGATATAATCATGTATTTACGATTCCTTACCTACAGATAGCTGAAATACTGAACAAGTTTGCTGTGAAGCCGGGTTCAATTAAAGCGGATGTTATGAGGAATACAATTAAATTATGTGAGGAGTCAGAGATTAAAGGAGAGGACAAGTACTGTGCAACTTCCCTGGAAGCCATGCTTGATTTTATCATTATGAAGCTTGGGAAAAACGTGGAAGCTTTGTCTACGGAGGTGATGAAGAAGGAAACAAAGAAGCAAGAATACACAATAACGAATGGAGTGAAGAAGGTGGGAGGGACGAAAGTAATGGTGTGCCACAAGCTTGATTATGTGTATGCTGTGTTTTATTGTCACAAAATAGAGAACTCCGTTACCTATACGGTATCGTTGGAGGGAGCTGATGGGAGCAGAGTGAAAGCTGTGAGTGTATGTCACAGGGACACGTCAAAGTGGAATCCAAAACATTTGGCCTTCCAGATGCTAAATGTCAAACCAGGCAGTGTTCCAATATGTCACTTCCTTTTCCAAGACACTATTGCCTGGGTTCCCAAACAAAACTAAGCAAATTTCTACGTACTCAAAGGTTAACTAGATACGAGCCGTGATTTGCAAGGACGTTTCCTATGTATTTTTATCCGTGTTTCATGTGTAATTTATATATCACTATTATCTATATCATCAAGTTCTCTTCTGTTTCCTAAGGATTTGTGGATCTCCAAGTTCTCTTCATCTATTCTTCACTTTTTTTTTTGGTTCCCCATTTTCTTTATTTTTTGAGCAGCCACATCCGAGGGAATTCTACAAGTCAGTTTAAATAATATCTGAGGTTTAGTTTGTTATTTGCGAGATTTGAGTGTTAGTTCCACTCGCACGCGTTGGGGGAATTCGCAAATAATATCTTAATCTTTTGTTCAAACTCAGCAATACAAAATGACATAAAAATTATATATACAAAATTATCAAAGGAAATCAGCCACCTACGGTGGGATCTACACAGTTCAAATAGTATTTTAACCATCTTGATTTAAAATTTTCAAATAATGATTTAAAATTAAAAAAATTATTATTATGTTTTTAAAGTTGACTGTTAAGATATTATTCTTATTTTATATTCACATTAAAAAAAATTAATCTAAATTGTTCAAAATAGATCTGAATGATCCCCGGTTCTAATATGCTTTAGGTGCTCATCATTGCGATGGGCACTGATATGGTTCCGTGCTTTAGAAGACATGTTTTCATTTATTTGACTGACAATTTTTCAAAGCATGCTTGATGACTAAAATCAATCATTATCAGTAAGTCAAGAAATTTTAATTATCGTAGTACTTGTTATTTAGATTATTTTCTAAAATTCGTCAGAAACGACAACAATTGTTTTAAGAAAAATCAATGAACGTTGACAATATGCAAGCACAAGATTAGGTGGCATAAATTAAAAATATTATTATTATTATTATTAATATTATTATTATTATTTGTAAGAAATTGACCGTTAAGATATTATTCTTATTTGGATTAAGATACAAAAATACACATGTGCTGTGGTCAAATGAGCAGCAAGTACATTTTTGAGGTGCAAAAGTGATTACATGGTTACAAATTAGGTGCAAAAATATCATTTCACCGTTAAGTTTGACTTTTTTTCCTGACTAGACGCTGACGTGACTTTCAAAGTGCAAAAACATACATGTGGTTTAGTCAAAATAACGCCCAACACCAAACGCTTTTTTTCAATTATTTTATTATCTTGATTTCTTATTAACTTATTAATATTAATTAAATAAAAAATTCATTATTATTGAATAATAATAATACTATAATATAAACTTAAAATATAAACTGAATACACTACAAAAAAAATCAGTTTTGTCGATGGGAAAAATCCGTCACAAAATAGGGATTTTCCGTCGCAAATTCAGTTAGCGACTGATTTTGCGACAGATTACGTCCGTCGCAAAAACCCTCGTCGCAATTGCGACGGAATTCCAATTTTCCATTGCAAATTTTAAAATTTGCGACAGATTTGGAATTTGTCGCAAAATTTGTGGTAGATTTGAAATCCATCACAAAATCTCTGAATTTTTAATTTTTTTAAATTTTTTTTTTTATTTTGAATTATTTTTTTATTTTGTTTAAAAAATTACATAATAAAATATTAAAAAAAACTGTATACCATAAAAATATATATAAAATAACAATCTTAAAGAGTTTTACATAGAGAAAACATGTTAGTGATGATTAGTTTTGATGATGTCTTATATAGATGCCATTCTTAAGAGCAAAAGGTTGCATACTACATTTATCTTCTCATTTGACTAATTCTTATATTTAATGTAGATGCAAAGTTTAATATTGAAGAATGATCAAGAAAGCAGATTGAAGAAAGAGGTTCTTGCACACAATATAATGGGAATATTAGAATGTCAAGGAAGCAAGAAGTTATCAAAGGATTTTGGGAATAGTCAATAAGAAGAGGAAATATTGAAGAAGGTAGAACTAGCAGAGAATGATGAATTCAAGTTGATTAATGGAGAACGATGAACAAGAAGATCAATAAAGAAGTATTGAATTAGAAAAAGAAATTGAATCAAAGAAGATGTGAAGTTAAATCAAGAGAAGAGAAGAAAGAGTTAAGTTATGGAGAATGATCAAGATAAGAAGAAAGAAAGAAGAACTTGTTGAATGGAATAAAGATACAATTATTCAAGTTCTTATATTGAAGCTAGAAGCCTCCAAGATCATATGGAACTTGGAATGACTCAATTCAAAGTTAAAACAAGCAAAAATGAGGTTCTGGATGAGCAAACTCGAGTCTCCAAGTATTAAACTCGAGTTTACCACATTGCTGCAATATTTTGTCTCTCTGACATGAACAAACTCAAGTTCAGGACCCCAAACTCGAGTTTAGGACCTCAAACTCGAGAAAGGAATCACAAACTCGAGCCTATAAGTGCAAACTCGAGCCTATAAGTGTCTTCAGCATTTCTGGTATCTCTGGACTAGGCAAACTCGAGCCTATAAGTGCAAACTCGAGCCTATAAGTGTCTTCAACATTTCTGGTGTCTCTGGACTAGGCAAACTCGAGCCTGTAAGTGCAAACTTGAGTTCACAGCGGTCATCAGCACTTCAGCTCCACTCTGTTTCACGTTCAGCTCAGGCGAGGTCTGGTAATTCGACAATATCTCCCAAACCAGAGATCGGATTGAGGTGAAACTAGTGGCATATAAAACTAGACTTCCAATAAGTCATTTTGATATAAAATTCAAACCAAAATGAGTTCAGATCAAGGAGCTATGATTTTTACAATTTGCCACAAGAATCAACGTCACAGTCCAGACCAACCTTCGGTATTTTGTGTGTATCTCACAAACGACAAATCTGATTGAGCTGAAATCAGTGGCATATGAAAGTAGGCTCATAGAGCTTTCCGTCAAGCTTTAAACGGACCAAAATGGAGTTTAGAACAGGGAGATATGGCCTTCCAAATTTGACAAAGTTGCAAACTTGAACCAGGCCAAGTCAGAAGCAACCAAGTCACAGTACAACTTACAAACTCGAGTTCATCAGTCACAAACTCGAGCTCAAGAGTTCTAGAGAAGAAATGAACATTTGGGAAAAGCCAAACTCGAGCCTATAAGTGAACGAAATCGAGTTTAGCTCAGATAGAGAGCAATGTGACTTTTCAATGAGTTTAGATTGCAAACCTCAGGTTTAAATCAACTCGAGAGCATTGCAGGTTTTAAAATACTGAAAACCTCAGCTTTAGAATGCAAACCTCCGGTTTGATGTTTTGGACTTAAATCATCTTCTCACATACCAAAGTCCAAACTCGAGCTTAGATAAGCAAACCTTAGGTTTGCATCGCTGATTCAGAATTTCAAATCTGACGAATTTGCAATGCCTTCTTGTTTGATCTTAATACTTCCTATGATTAATCTCTAATGTTCCTAGATATGTTTAACTACTTTATTGGTGAGTTTCAGATGATTAAAATGAAGGATTAGAAGCAAATCTTCAAAATATCATATGTGTGTTAGAACATCAAAAGCTGTGCAAAAGTTCTAACGGCTAGTTTCTAACGGCTATATTTCTTTATCCAACAGTCATTGAATCTTCTCAACGGTCATATATTGATCTCTACCTATAAATAGAAGACAGATTCAAGCAGAAAAATGTGGAGAAACAAGCTTACACTTTCAACATGCTGATACTGTACTCTCACATCATTTGCACTCTGTTTTTCATGTTTAGATAACTTCGAGAGTGAAGTGATTTGTATTTGATCTTCAGTGTTTATCTATTCACTTCTAAGAGAGAAGATTTATTGTAATCATTCTATTCTTGTGAGAGTTACTCAAGATTGGGTAATCTTGAGTGGGAAACACATTGTGTTGATTACAACTTGTAAGGGGGAGTGAATCCTAGTGAGAGGATTACTTCAAATACAGAGTGTGTAATCAAGTGGTGTGTTGATTACAGTTTGTAAGGGGGAGTGAATCCTAGTTAGAGGATTACTCCAAGTACAGAACGTGTAATCAAGTTGAAAGAAGATAGTGGATTGAAAATCCCAAGTGAAGCTTGGGGACTGGACATAGGTCAAGGATTGGGTCGAACCAGGATAAATCTCAGTTTGCACATTCTCTTCCCTTATCTCTTACATTTCCAGCATATAAGTTTGAATGTGCATATACATTTGAATGATTGATTATTGTTTTATAAATTAGTTCTGTCATTCAAACTGATTTCAGTTAGTGTCGAAGAGATTTTCAAAGTAACTCAAGTTTTAATCTAACACCCAATTCACCCCCCTCTTGGGTGACAGCTGGTTCTTACATTTGGTATCAGAGTTAGGCTCTTGTTTAAAGGACTTAACTGTCTCAAGAGTTTCAATGGCTGATTTTGGGTGTTCTTCGCTTTTAGAAGGTTTTGATTTTACCATTCCACCACTTTTCAAAGATGTTGATTTTTGGTTTTGGAAAGCTAGAATGACTAGTTTTATCAAAGCAACTGATTTTTATATGTGGAATGTTTTTACAAATGTATTTGATTTCAAACCAAGAAAGGATTGGATAGAAATTAAAAAGAAAATGTTTTCATTGAACATTAGAGCAATGAAAATCCTTTATAGTGCATTGACAGAAAACGATTATGAGAAAATCAAGTTTTGCTCTAATGCTAAAGATTTTGGGATACTCTTGATTCTATTTATGGTTCTAACAATTGTGTTGAAGTTAATAGTGTTGGTAGTTCATCAGAAATTATAAATTGCATATCCACAACTGATGAACAACTAGAGATTGAAGAAGGAGAAATTATTGAATACTCTCATAATCCAGTCAACACAAAAGAACAAGAGGAAGATGATTCCCAGGAAGAGCTCATGGACGATTGTGGTCAATTATTAGCTAGAGCTCAAGATACACATGAGGTAAACAATTCCAATTCTTCTTGTGTAGAAAAGAAAAATGTTTTCAAACGATTGCATAGAAGTGTTTTTCAACCTTTTACTGATTCTATTTTGAAAAACAAACATATTTTCGAAAATGATGCTGGAAAATCATGTGGGAAGAAAGAATACACAAATATGAGTCACTTGACATTGCATCCACTAGACTCGCACAATTCTTGCAAAGTTGTTCATAATAAGCCTCATTCTGTTATTTGCAACTATTGTGGTAAATCTGGACATATTTCTCACTCATGCTATATTAGGAGAAATTCTAATGTGAGAAATAAATTTGTTTGGGTTTCTAAAGGACAATCAAGATCCAATGCTAACTGTCAAGGACCCAAGTATAAGTGGGTACCAAAATGTCCATCTAGTACTCCATGTGTGCAGGATGATTTGAATATCAATGGACATCAAGGTACAGAGAAGAGGAAGAAGAAGCCAAGAGTTCCACATGCACCAAAGAAGAAGATCATAGAATCTATATCAAGCAAGAGAACTCTCATGGCACCCATTGCTGGAACTACAAGGTTTAAACATCAAAGGAAGCAATGGATACAAGCAAGAAGAGTATCATCTACCTCAAGAATAGATTACCACAGAATACCACTCAACTATCTTGAGGAGGATAAGAAAAGAAGGATCTCTTATGCACAAGGAAAAAGATTCTTGCACTCTACATCATGTGAGAAAGCATTGCCTCATCCCAAGACTAAATTCAAAAAGACAAAGTATCAACGAATGATAAATTGGGTGAGCGAATGCAATCCTTCAAGTACCTAAGGCTAAGGTATGCAAAGGTAAAACCTCCTATGCTATTATCTGAAATATTCATTGAGGTTTTATATCTTGTAGTCTTAGGAATGAGCATTGCAAATATTTTCTTTAGAAAACTGGGTTCTCACATCCTAATATATTTTTGAAAGTGATTGCAATGTTCATTAGGTTTAACTCTTTATGCATATATAAAGATTTGAAAAAAAGTAGTTCTTTTATGCAAAGAGTCATGTTTTATTCACTATGCTTAGTTGTTCTGAACTAATTATATTCATAAGAGCACGTGAATTTTGGCTCCTACAAGCTAACAATGATTGGATCCAAGTAAAGTTGGATACCAAGAAAGAAAAAGATTTATAAAGCTTTGTAGGATGAAAGAAAGCTTCTCAAGAATGTAACATAGAGAAACGATCCAACTCTTGAGAAAGCTCAACAAACTATGCTTAATGTTGATGGTGAACGTTGAAAAGGAGTTATCTACATCAATCCATCTCAACCAAGCAAGCTTCTATGAGGATAAGAGAAATTACGATGATATCTAATTCTTACCTCATTCTATGTTTACATGAAATTCATTTTTGGTTTTTCATTGGTTAAGTTAAAAGGTTTTGAAACTTATTAAATTTCAATCAGCAATCATACTGTCAAAGACAAACTCCAGTTTGCAATTGGAAACCTCCGGTTTGCGAGAGGCCGAGAGCTTTCTGATTTGAAAACATTTTAAACTCAATCCTATTAGTTCTAAACCTCAAGTTTGCTACTTCCAGAGAAGATTTCAAAGAGTTTACAAAACATGTAAACTCGAGCCTAAGATCTTAAACTCGAGCCTAAAAGTTCCAGAGAGCAAAGCGTTTTTCAAACTTGAGAAAACTCTAGAGTTTACACAGAAAACCTCAAGTTTGCGTTTTAAGAGATTAGCTAAGGTTTGACTCAAATAGTGTTAAACTCGAGCCTAAATATGTAAACCTCAGGTTTGGTCCTGAACAAATTTTACAAACCTCAGGTTTTCCATGTAAACCTCAGGTTTGGTCCTGAAAAAATTTTACAAACCTTAGGTTTTCCACGTAAACCTCCGGTTTGGTCCTGACGAAAATTTCCAAACTCCAGTTTGTCTTTCCAAACTCAAGTTTAAGTCAACCATGCTTTTGAAATCATCTTGCTCGAACTTCCAAAAACTTCATGGATGATCTATATACTCTATATCATCAATCACTAATATTCCTAACTGTGTTTGATTAATTTATTAATAAATTTTTGATGATCAAACAAGTGAATTTGTGCAAAACTTTTTGATTTTATATTTTTGAAATGCACAAGTCTAAAATTTGTTTGGATTTCAATTCACTCTGTTTTGTGAGGATGCATGCAAATGTTTTGAAAATATATCCATACTTTGATTGCATTCAAATGATGTTTCAAATTGGGAGTTAATATTGTATATTGAATGTTGGATATGCTTCAAATCTATGCAGTTGAGTTTTTCCCTATCTTTCACATATTGATCTTTGGAATTCAATGTTTTGCTTGAACTCTTTAGTTTCATTGTCTAACTAGTTGGACCTCATGTCTAACAAGTTAATCATATATGAGTTTCAAGCTTATCTCCAGAAAAGAATTCAATTTGTGAAAATCTTATGCTTGTTGGATACATTCTCATTGGCCAAGTTATTCCAAGCATTATGAATGTTTATTAATGCGTTAAATGTTAGTGCATTAACCATTATATGGAATAATTACTAGGATAATATTATGGAACTCTAGTCATTTGGATTAATGAGTTTGTGTTTCATCATCTATGAATCCTAGCACTCATTCTCGTTACTCAAATACATCAGCATTTGTCATCATCCATACTTTGAGTAACTACATCTGTATATTCAAATTCTTGCCTTGAATGTTCATATACTTTCAAGACTCTTATCTAAGAAGCAAGATTATCTCTTGGCCATAGCAAAGTCATTGTGCTCATATATTTATGTTGTGCTAAGTATGTATTGATAATGTTTTACCTTCATGACTTTTGCTTTTCAGAAAATTCTTCAACATGCTAACTTAAATCTTCAACATGTTCTCCAAAAACTGAAGCATTCTAATACATTCTGATATATTGACTTCCACCATGTTTAAAATGAACATTGTTTTTCATGCATGTTTCAAAAATGAATCTTTCATTCATGAAAATTTTGATTTCATAATGTATTATCATATTTTTGAAAGAGCATTCAAGATTTGAAACGATTTGCACATTTCATTATCATTCTTGAAAAATCTGAACTTTTAGTTGATAAATGCTTATCTTTATGGATAAGATTTTCTATGATCAAACTTACATGCATTTTATCAATGACATCTTTTTTGCATAAACTGTATTTACAAACTGTCATTGAGAAATAACATTCTTGATATCATTTAGTTGTTACCCTATTTGATTCATTGGCATGAACTCATTTGATTGGGTAAAACTATGTTTCGATCATTGCTTGTTATACTCTTTGCTTCAATATCATATAGTTAAATCATATAAGAGAATAAGAGTTCTTATCTCTAATCTTGTGTGGACTCAAGAATCATTGAGTACCAAAGAATATACATTTGTTTTGCAGAATCTTCTGTTCTTGCATTAGAGATTAACCAAGAAAGATAAGCTTGTAAGCTCTTCTCATGTGAACTACAAGTGATTGCTATATAGTCATGAACACCACATAAGCAACCACTCAAGCTATATGGAAGAGGAACTTCAATAATCCTATACCGAGCTTCACCAAAAATAATATTGAAGTTCATCACCTCTGTGAATGACAAGATTAGGCAACTCTGTGAATTGACCAACCAAAACTTCAAGATCTTATCTAGCAAGAGGCTTAGATCAAGGTGATACAAGAGTGTACTTTCCTGATAAGAAGAGTCGTTGGTCACAGAAACTTATCCTTATGCGTCAAATCTGGGAGTTCCTCAATATTGGTCACATCATCAGATATTGGCTAGCCAGTGATGCGTCTATGGACTACAAATAATTATGACTCAAGTAATTACGATATTACTTGAGTGAGGTATCGTATTTTGAAATAATATTCATATATCATAATCATTTCTCTGCTCTCTCATAACTCTTCAGGCTAACTTGATTCTATTCATTCAAATTTTATTTCATAAAGCTTAGCCTAAGCAAACTCATTTTTAAAATGATCCTTATGTTTTAAACGTTTTTTTTTATCATCATGAAAAACATAAGTGATTCCTTCATACCAATTTCAAGTTCACTCAGGTGAACTTAAAAAAATTCTTGATTATGAGGTACCATGTTGTGAGTAAAGATATTTCCAAACCTCATAACATTTGATGTCTCATTATTATTTGGTATCATGAAAGGAAACTTCACATTTTAGCCATGCATTCATTAAGGGGGAGCTTCACTTTCATATGTGCTTTATACTTGAAAAGCTCACCTTCTTTATTTGAAGAAAAACCCTTTTAAGCATACTCATCTGCATTCAGTATCTTTTATTAGTTTTGATGATGAGTTAATTTCATATTTGTTAATATCTTCTGTTTTCCTTTCATTATCTTTATTTGAAAAATATCACATAGAATCTCTTTTGGAAATAATGTTTTCAATCTGTAGCAGGAGATTTTGTTATGTGTTACAACTCCTTAATGCATGACAAGGAGAATATATTAATTTAAGGAAAAATGTTTTGACAATCAATCTGATATTTGCTTTACAAAGAATGAGGAACATCACTTGGAACGAGCTGAGATATGTTCAACATAGGAGTTCTATGAAGAAAAAGGCAAAGGATTGAATATGAGTGCTGACATTATTCATTCAAATGAGATACAACTCAAAAAGTCAGCACTTTAGTCTCATTCCACATCTCAAAGGTTGTTCAGAGCACATCACAGATCTCTTTCAACAAGAAAGCTATCAAATGGACTTCACAGATCGTTCATCAATTAGGAAAACCAACATGAGCATTTCTAATCTCTATCTTTTCATATTCAGTAGAAATGTTACACATGTTTGGTATCTATATGCTTTAATTGTGAAAGATGTTTTTAAAAACCTCTTCAAATTCTTTCAAATTTGTTTTCATAAAAATATTCCAAATTGCATCATCTTTAGAATGAAAACAATTTCAAAACGGGGAGAGAAAATTAGTTTCTTGACTCTTTCTAATCTTGTTTCATATTTGTCTCTTTAAGCATTTCTTCTTTACTTCAACATTTTGCTAATGACAAATAAGGGGGAAAGAATGGCAAGAAAAACATGTTGCATTGTTGCTTTTGATATATTTTCATATCCATACATATTTTTCTTAAAGTATTTGCCATCATCAAAAACGGGGAGAATGTTAGTGATGATTAGTTTTGATGATGTCTTATATAGATGTCATTCTTAAAAGCAACAAGTTTGCATACTACATTTATCTTCTCATTTGACTAATTCTTATATTTAATGTAGATGCAAAGTTTAATATTGAAGAATGATCAAGAAAGTAGATTGAAGAAAGAGGTTCTTGTACACAATATAATGGGAATATCAGATTGTCAAGGAAGCAAGAAGTTATCAAAGGATTTTGGGAATAGTCAAGAAGAAGAGGAAATATTGAAGAAGGTAGAACTAGCAGAGAATGATGAATTCAAGTTGATTAATGGAGAACGATGAACAAGAAGATCAATAAAGAAGTATTGAATTAGAAAAAGAAATTGAATCAAAGAAGATGTGAAGTTAAATCAAGAGAAGAGAAGAAAAGAGAAGAAAGAGTTAAGTTATGGAGAATGATCAAGATAAGAAGAAAGAAAGAAGAACTTGTTGAATAGAATAAAGATATATTCAAGTTCTTATATTGAAGCTAGAAGCCTCCAAGATCATATGGAAGTTGGAATGACTCAATTCAGAGTTAAAACAAGCAAAAATGAGGTTCTGGATGAGCAAAATCGAGTCTCCAAGTATTAAACTTGAGTTTACCAAATTGCTGCAATATTTTGTCTCTCTGACATGAACAAACTCGAGTTCAGGACCCCAAACTCGAGTTTAGGACCTCAAACTCGAGAAAGGAACCACAAACTCGAGCCTATAAGTGCAAACTCGAGCCTATAAGTGTCTTCAGCATTTCTGGTGTCTCTGGACTAGGCAAACTCGAGCCTATTAGTGCAAACTCGAGCTTATAAGTGTCTTCAGCATTTCTGGTGTCTCTGGACTAGGCAAACTTGAGCCTGTAAGTGCAAACTCGAGCTTATAAGTGTCTTCAGCATTTCTGGTGTCTCTGGACTAGGCAAACTTGAGCCTGTAAGTGCAAGCTCAAGTTCACAGCGGTCATCAGCACTTCAACTCCACTCTGTTTCACGTTCAGCTCAGGCGAGGTCTGGTAATTCGACAATATCTCCCAAACCAGAGATCGGATTGAGGTGAAACTAGTGGCATATGAAACTAGATTCCCAATGCGTCATTTGGATATAAAATTCAAACCAAAATGAGTTCAGATCAAGGAGCTATGATTTTTACAATTTGCCACAAGAATCAACGTCATAGTCCAGACCCACCATCGGTATTTTGAGTGTATCTCACAAACGACAAATTCGATTGAGCTGAAATTAGTGGCATATGAAAATAGACTCATAGAGCTTTCCTTAAAGCTTTGAACAGACCAAAACAAAGTTCAGACCAGGGAGATATGGCCTTCCAAATTTGACAAAATTGCAAACTTGAACCAGGCCAAGTCAAAAGCAACCAAGTCACAGTACAACTTACAAACTCGAGTTCATCAGTCACAAACTCGAGCTCAAGAATTCCAGAGAAGAAATGAACATTTGGGAAAAGCCAAACTCAAGCCTATAAGTGAACGAACTCGAGTTTAGCTCAGATAGAGAGCAATGTGACTTTTCAATGAGTTGAGAACCTCAGGTTTAGATTGCAAACCTCAGGTTTAAATCAACCCGAGAGCATTGCAGGTTTTAAAATACTGAAAACCTCAGCTTTAGAATGCAAACCTCCGGTTTGATGTTTTGGACTTAAATCATCTTCTCACATACCAAAGTCCAAACTCGAGCCTAGATAAGAAAACCTCAGGTTTGCATCGCTGATTCAGAATTTCAAATCTGACGAATTTGCAATGCCTTCTTGTTTGATCTTAATACTTCCTATGATTATTCTTTGATGTTCCTAGATATGTTTAACTACTTTATTGGTGAGTTTCAGATGATTAAAATGAAGGATTAGAAGCAAATCTTCAAAATATCATATGTGTGTCAGAACATCAAAAGCTGTGCAAAAGTTCTAACGGCTATATTTCTTTATCCAACAGTCATTGAATCTTCTCAACGGTCATATATTGATCTCTACCTATAAATAGAAGACAGATTCAAGCAGAAAAACGTGGAGAAACAAGCTTACACTTTCAACATGCTGATACTCTGCTCTCACATCATTTGCACTCTGCTTTTCATGTCTAGATAACTTCGAGAGTGAAGTGATTTGTATTTGATCTTCAGTGTTTATCTATTCACTTCTAAGAGAGAAGATTTATTGTAATCATTCTATTTTTTTGAGAGTTACTCAAGATTGGGTAATCTTGAGTGAGAAATGTAAATGGAGCTTGATACCCAAGAGGGGGGTGAATTGGGTATCTTTAAAAAATTTAAGAAACAACTCTGTTTGGGCAAGTGAAAACAGGGTATAACAGAGATGAAGGGAAGAAGAAACTTGCACACAATAATTTAACCTGGTTCGGTCTTATCCTTGACCTACGTCCAGTCCCCAAGTCACACTTGGGATTTTCAATCCACTAACTCTTTCAATTGATTACAAGCTCTGCACTCAAGAGTAGTTCTCTCTCCAGAACTCACTCCCCCTTACAAGTTGTAATCAAATATCCCAAATCACCACGTCCCCTAACTTGTGATTCTTAACAAGCAATAATCAATAACAGAAATAACTCTCTCAAAGAGTAGATAAGATGAACACTGAAGTGCTTGTATCAAAAGATACTATACAGATGAAAACTGAAAGAAATGAATGAACACTTAATGAATTTCGCTTTCAGTAGTTGTTGGTTGTTCAGAGTTGTTGAGAAGACTTCAATGCACTCTATTTATACTTAGAGAGCATTTATTGACCGTTGAAAGATGAATCCAACCGTTGTAGGTGATTAGCATTAAGTTTGGTCAGCTTTTCTCTCTAATCTCCAATTAATCCAATTGTGTAATTAATCTGAGGTGGCTCTCTGAAGATTTGTCCATTGGAGAAGAGTTTACTTGTTGTAGTAAGCCTTCTTTACCGTTGAGAAGGCGTGCTCAGGTGGATTAACCAAAAGGAGGTTAATTTACTGAAGTGCATTTAATGCTTCAGAGCACTTTTTGCTTTTTGGCTTTGACCTTCAATAATCTTCATCTATGTAAACTGAAATTCACTCAACAAACTGGTTAAACATAGCTGGGAACATAAGTGAATGATAGATGAAAGCAATAAGATCAAATAAGAGTGTTTCTCAAATTCGTGTGATTTGAAAATCATTTTTTACCGTTCAATACTTGAGTATGTTCTTCTATACTCGAGTATGTCACTGTGTACTAGAGTCAATACTGGAGTATCCAATCTGATACTTGAGTATGGAGCTTCCAAAGACAAACATCGTGACTTGAACTTTCAAAACCAAGCTCAATACTCGAGTATGTAAGTATGTACTCGAGTATGGAACTATTTGTGAGAAAATTTTAAGTTCAAAACCCTCAATACTTGAGTATGCAAGAGGAAGTGTTGATTTGAAAATCAGTGTAAGAGCCCAATACTCGAGTATTCAAAACCTATACTCGAGTATGCAACAGTTATAAAATTTTGAGAGCTCTCTGTAAGACCAATACTCGAGTATACCAATACCATACTCGAGTATTCACTCAAAGTCAAAACTAGTTTGCTCTCTGTAAGGCCTATACTCAAGTATACAATTATCATACTCGAGTATGCACTCAAGTTGAAAAATCATTTGCTCTCTGTAAGTCCAATACTCGAGTATAGCTTCCTATACTTGAGTATTGACTCAGTTTGAAAAATTTGGATGCTCTCTGGATGACCTATACTCGAGTATGTTAGTGCTATACTCGAGTATGCACTTAAATTCAAAACTTGATTGCTCTCTGTGACTTCAATACTCGAGTATTGGTTCCAATACTTGAGTATTGACTTGAAAAATGCATTTGAGCAATCCTATGTCAATCCAATGCTCGATTATACAAACCTATACTCGAGTTTCCAATTAACAGATGGTTTTTAATAGATTTGGAAACTTCAAAACATGTTTACAATTGTTGATAATCATCAAAACACATATAGAACTAACAAGAAACACATTGTGTTGATTACAACTTGTAAGGGGGAGTGAATCCTAGTGAGAGGATTACTTCGAGTACAGAGTGTGTAATCAAGCAGTGTGTTGATTACAGTTTGTAAGGGGGAGTGAATCCTAGTGAGAGGATTACTTCAAGTACAGAATGTGTAATCAAGTTGAAAGAAGATAGTGGATTGAAAATCCTAAGTGAAACTTGGGGACTGGACGTAGGTCAAGGATTGGGCCGAACCATGATAAATCTCAGTTTGCACATTCTCTTCCCTTATCTCTTACATTTCCAACATATAAGTTTGAATGTGCATATACATTTGAATGTTTGATTATTGTTTTATAAATTAGTTCTGTCATTCAAACTGATTTCAGTTAGTGTCGAAAAGATTTTCAAAGTAACTCAAGTTTTAATCTAACACCCAATTCACCCCCCCCCTCTTGGGTGACAGCCCAAAACAAAATATAAATAATAGTGTTGCAAAGAACATGTATTAAAAAGTAGTCTATACAGTAGCATTATCATCATCATCATCACCAGCATTGTCATCATCACCAGGAGCTGACTCCTTACCCTTGTTTTTCATTAGGGACATGAGTTGAAGCTACATCTGCCTTACCATCTTACGTGTGTTGTGGAGCTCATTTGCTATCTGCATTTGTATCTGCTTTGTCTTGCTCAGCTTAGCTGCTTGCTGACTCATCTACATTGCTTGCTCCTGCACCAACACCTTCATCTTCTTCATCTTATTTGCAAAAACATTAGGAACTACGTTTATTTTTTGCACTTCATTTAAATGGACCAAGGAATGAAACTGTAAAAATTTATTACGTTTACCTGCAGAAACACCTTTAATTCTAGATAAGGAGCGCTTTGTTTGCCTCAGTCGGCTAGCAGAGGCACCGTACCTGAAGATTTTGCCTTTGTTGTTAAATCCTCCTGTAGCCTGAATGAATAGACTCTCGTTATTGGACTAAGAGGATGCGGCGTCAGTCTCACTCTGCGAGTCTCTCTCTTGCGTCAGCCTCTAATAGGTTTCCTACAAGCAAAAAAATACATCACAAATAAGTCATGTGAAATGAAATAAATATGTTGGTGTCTGAAACAAAGAATAAATGCAATATAAATGTCTCACCGCTACTTGTTGCGCCTTGGTGTTAATCCAGCGCCTCTCACTCCCTTCAGACTGCTGGGAATGGGTCCACTCAAAGGCAGTCCAGTCAACATCTTTTGCAGGAACTTCCCCAGACAATGCCTGCAAACACAAATGATGACCGTTAATTAATTGTTTCAAAGTACAAAATATTGAATACTTAAGTAGAAAATAATGTGTACTTACAATTTTTCATTTATGCTTACTCATTGAAACACAGCCACCAGCATATGAAGGTCCTTCCATTTTGGCCCTATTTTTCTTAATTTTCTGACTTCTATTATTATATTTCTCATCAGTGGCCTAATTTTGAAGTAATTGTTCTACAGTCTCAGGTTGAACCCAATCTTGCTTGCCTTTGCCGTTTCTCAACTTATAAAACCTCTCAGACAACCACCGGCCTCCCTTGTGGTTATAAGCTTTTTTTAGATCTTGACGATGTTCAGGCAATGTCCTAAACTTACCCTGAAAATCAATAACAAACAATTAGTTCTCCAAATATTTAAAGCACTTAATCAGTTTGCATTTGGATAAGAAATTAATTACCATAAAACACATAACTTACCAAGAACTCATTGAACAAAGCATATCGATTCGCCTTAGGAATCTCTGTCCAATTGCCCCAAGGATGATTGAAATTACGGAATATTTGGTTTGAGATGATATCAGACACCTCATTATAAGGGTCAAACCTAAAGAAAGAGGATATAATGCAAATATTAGCATACAAACTAAAGGTAGAAAATCATAACATTACTGGTAACTTTACATGACTTACTTGGTGGTGTCGATAGGACGGATCCAAAGCTTCCATGTCGAAGGATCTACCGATCCTCAGATTGGTGTATTAGAAGAACAACCTTCTTCCTCGACCTGGCCCTGAGGCGATGCAATGTGCTAAAGGAAGGAATGTGAACTATTGAAGATGTTTGTACATAGAAAACTAAACATATGTAAATCAATTAGAAATGGTAAAGTAAACCTATTCTGCCCCTTGTTGTGGATCAATGGAAGTTCCTAGCACACGTGTACCACTCATAAAAGAGTCCGTACATGGTGACTATGACATATAAACCAACGGTGAAGATGACATCTCAAATGGCGGAACCTCTGGGGAAGCGTTGAGCCCTCTGCCTACAGAGGGAGGAGATGGCGTTGCCCTACCCCCTCTGATAGGACGGGGTCGGGCTCGACCACTACTTTGTCCACTTTTTGAACGTCCTCCTGGATACTCCATCTCTGAACACTTATAAACATTATGTCAAAATATATATAAAAATAAGATATTTACTTAATATGACAGTAGCAAAGTAACAGAGTATGTAGTATAACAGATCGTCATAAACAAAGAACTAACACAAATCAACCGGATGATTCCTGTTCTTCAATGTCTGCATGCACACCTTCCTCTGGAGTCTCATAGTCATCGAACTCAGATTCACTATCAGACTTCTGCCTTATCATCTAATTCCTTATCGTCAATTTGGATAGGAATCAACTCTAACTCCGCAGCCGAATCAAACAGATTGCTTAGTACATCATCGTCAGCAATGTTTAGGGGCAGTACATGTTCCACATCAGCTTGGAACAGTTCAGCCATATTGTCATTTGTTTCCAACTCTTTTGACTTGGGTATAATATTCCATGCTTTGGTTTTGATAACTTCCCTCCACCCTTGACGGGATGTGGGGTATAATGTATAGTAAACTTGTTCCGCCAGTTGAGCAAGGATGAATGACTCATAAACAACTGTATATCTCCTTGTCCAGTGGATCTCAACATTGCCATATTTGTCCACTTTTGTCCCACGCGGACTGTTATCAAATCACTCACATTTAAAAAGGGTCACCACCTTGTCTCACAGGTAACTCAACTAAATTATGTCAATCAACTTCCCATAGTAGTCACCCTTCACCCCGTTAACCTGGTCACCTCAACAACATACACCGTAATTGCAACATAGTGTATCTGCGTTTGCTTCAATAGTTGAAAACCGATACCCATTGATTACATATTTGTTGCACCGGGTAACAACTATTGCAGCTCCATAAGCTAAACTCCACGCAACTTCATTGGGATCTGATGGCTTTTGCACGAAGTAGGATCGAAACCATTTAGGAAACTCAAAGTTCGTGAATTGATCAACTTCGCAATCTGACATTGAAGGATTTGTCGATCGGACCCAATTAGAGAAGTAACTGTAACAAAAAAATGAAGTTAATATTTTAATACTTACCGTGACAGTAAAAAGAAAAAAAATCTTACTTGAAGTATTGGGCGGCCTCTTCACAATTGTTTAGAATGTACCCCTTCACTACTTGCTTATCTCTTCCTTCTAGAGTTAACCTTTAATGTTTTCCATGACTCGGCCTGGAAAATTAAATATTGATTTTTTATCACCCGTATCACCACCATCATTGTTGCGAGGTACCCCTCTCCATCTTGATATCATTTCAGGGGGATAATAGTATGACGCAAATTTTGTGGCCTCTTCAACTAGATACGCTTCAGCGATAGATCCTTCAACGTACCTTGGATTTTTGATCTTGTTCTTAAGTGTGCATAAAAACCTACAATGGACAATTAGAGGGTATTCATAAAATAAAGTACCATGTCCATCAATTAATAATTGTGCAAAAGAAATATATATATATTACCTCTCAAACGAATACATCCACCTATTTTTTTGCGGACCTCCTACCTTTGCTTCATAGGCCAAGTGAACAAGCAAATGTTCCATTGAGTCAAACATACTAGCAGGAAACACCATCTCTAACTTGCATAGCTTTATTGGCTTGCTCTCCTCCAGGTGCCATAACTTTTCAAAATTAAGCTCAGAAGCACAAATTTCTTAAAAGAACATGGAAAATTCCATCAGAATAGACCACATATGGTTCGAAAGTGCTTTGAAGGCCCATGGCAACAATCTCTGGAAAAAAACATGACAATCATGACTCTTCGTCCCAAATAACTTCGCGTCATGCATGTCAACACATCTTTTCAAGTTTGACGCATAACCGTCTAGGAGTTTTAGATATTTAACCTATTGCAACAATTCTAAATTCTGTTGTTTGTTGAATGTGTACGGCACTCTAGGTTTGGAAGTTCGTCCCGTGGCACTCTCCACCAAATACAAATCAAGCCTTCTGTAAATCGCTTCTATGTCCCAACTGGCATTGACTGTGTCCTTCATCTTGCCCTTGGTGTCCATCACGTTTTACAGAATATTGCAAAACACATTCCTCTCAATATGCATGACATCAAGGTTGTGTCTTAAACATTGATCTTTCCAATCTGGTAGTTCCTAGAAGATGTTGTGTTTGTTCTAATGATAATCAACGTTGTATCCCTCAGGTTCGCTGGAAGCAGCCCCTTCTTCAACACTTTGAATGTACTTGACCTTGTCCCATATCTCTTGGCCACTTAAATGACGAGGTTCATCTGCTCGTTCAACCATATTCCACATAAAGTATTTTTTATTTTTCCTATATAGATGCTCAGGAGGAAAGAATCATCGGTGCTTGTCAAACCAACGGACCTTGTGACTGTAATCCAAGCTAAAACCCATGTTTTGTTCAAGACATATTGGGCATGCAAGCTTTCCCAACGTTTGCCAGCCACTCAACATCCTATATGCAGCGAAATCATTTATCGTCCACATTAAGGTAGCCCGCATGGTGAAATTCTAGCTCAATGATACATCATATGTATGAACCCCTTGTTGGGATCCGTACACGAAGCGGATTAAAATTTTCTACGAATCCCATCCCGAGGATCACTCAGGTGCGTTTAAATCAAGGTTAGGGAACCCGAATGATACCTTATAGAGAACTCAGAATCATCTGGAGCCGGAGGTTTTCCTTTGATTTTAGCGAATTGGTAGCTCAAGAATCTACACAAACCCTTTGCGCACATTTTCTCATGGCGATCAAGAAACTGTAGTGAATTCGTTCGCGTCTCGCTCTCTTTGAACTGGTGGGCTACCTTCTCGATCAGCAGAAGACGACTTCTTAGAATCGGCTTCCTCTACCGGTATCCACACGAACAATCTCCGAACACGGACGCAGCAGCGTGCTAGCGCCTCAGACTGTGCGTCTCTCTCTTTTTGCTCTAGGGTTTCTCGCGGCTTTCTAATACGCTCGACTAAAAGTCCCGTAGGTTTTTCTAAACCCGATAGGCATATTATATAATCAAAATTAATCCTTATTAATTTTGAAATTCGAATTTTGAATCTGGATAATATGTTAATTCAATCTATCTAATAGATCTAATCTAATATATTTATTTAATCCGAATTAAAACCAGATCTGAAATTCGAATCTTGAATTTAGATTAAATCTAAATTAAAAGCCTTCTGATTTAATTTATCTCTATAAGTTAAATCCGAGAAATGATATCTATTTATTTAATTAAATCTGAGATACAATATCTCAATTTAAATTAAATAGATAATGATATCTTTATTCGAAAATCAAATGAGATATAATATCTCTATTTGTTTTAGATATTTAATTTATCCGATAAATTAAATATAAAACAAATATCATATAATAATATTATAATCTCCATTAAATAATATTATTATATTATTTTTGAATTTAATATATATACACATATATATATTTACCCCAGATTAAATTCAGTATTCATTTAATCTCAGATTAATATGAGATTCAATGAATCTGGACACTTTTACCCGTGTTGGATTATTCTTGTGTGCGACCCTGCAGGCCCATATGAGATTGGCAGTGGGCCAAGACTATATCAGCCCACAAGTCGCAAGTGGCCTCTAGCAAGACATTGCGACTACCCAATTCACATGGGGATCGATGACACAATACTACCTATCGTACAACCATGTCACGTCCCTTTTGTCACGCGATAATTCAGTCAAGGATGAGGCATGGATAATGTCAACTTCCTGTTCTTGACCACTACTTTCTCGATTCTTGAGTAGTCTAAAAAGTGAAATGGAAACTCTTTTCCATCACAGTATGGCCATACATTTCTTAGACTCACTCATCGAGGGGCCCAGTATTATCTCTCTACAAATGTGAGGGACAAATTCCATCTTGACCATTCACATTCCTCCGCATGAAAACCACTGATCCCGATCCTAGCCTTTATTATCACCCGGTCAAAGGTGACTTTTGACTAGGTCAAAGACCAGTGACTCATCATGTAGGAATCCATGATGATCTCAGGTCATAGGGCGTTGTGACACGGTTATACATGAGATAAGCTTATGACTTAATCCATGCAGCTTTCTCATAATGGGTCGATCCAGCACCTTGTACTCTTACAAGTGCCCATGACTTTGATTCGTATCTCCATACCTCATCAAAGTCATACTGGTCTTATCTCATCTTCGCTCCCACGTAGATGACCGACCAGGGACATTTAGGATAATATATAAGATATATCCAGGGATATAGTTATCACCATAAACATGCGTATGAAGTGATAACTTAATGGAGAACAATGACTTGCCCCTAGGGCATAATTTCCAACACCCCTTCACTCCACAACATCTTCAACTCGTTTATTAAAGGCCTAAGGTACACATCTATTTTCTTTTTTGGGTTGGATGGTCCAGGGATTAATGCGTTAAGGAACAAAAACTCTCTTCTCATGCACATACAAGGTGGGAGGTTGTATAGAGTGACAATGTGACGTGATTCCCGAAGGAAACGGACAATCGGATCAACTAGGAGTGGAATTTCGCACCAGAACAGCCTCTGACGCGTCCTAAAGAACGGAATGGATCTCACGCTACAGACCTCGGAATTGAGTGCTTCCAAAACGAGCTGAAAGATCACGTTCTGAAATACGATTTTGACTAATTAAACACCGAAAAACGATAAGAGAAACGGGAAATACGAAATGAACAAATTTAGAACGAAAACTGGATTAGGTAGGCGCCACAATTCCAAAGAATTGATAAGCCGAAGAACGCCACAAGGATTGAAGCCCTTGATAAGTTCAGAGATTCTCAAAAGAACCCTAGAGAACTTGTCTCTCACCAAAATGGTTGAAATCTCAATTCAAATCTCCGTTACAAATGCTATGGTCTTCCCTTATATGGACAACATCCATATTAAGTTTAACCTAATATGCTTACACATAAAGCCCAATAAACAAGCCCAATAAGCCTTATTACAAAAGTTTAACTAAATGTAAGAAAATGAAACTAAATGCAGAATTTGGGCTAAGGCCCAATGAAGCCTCCATGCATATCCATTGGGGCTTATTCTTCAAGGTCTTCAATCTGGAGCCCTTTTAGTTCTTGCTCTTGTCATTGGATCTCCAAGACCTTGTATTTCCTCCAAGTTTGTTGCCTTGGTCATGCCGCCTCCTATGTCCTCATCATTCCCTCCTTCTTTTGAAGAATTTGTCCTCAAATTGCAATCCTCGTCTCCGTCTTTATGCACTTCCTTGAAGAACAAATCTGCAATGTGGATTGCATCATCAACCTCTTTAGGAAGAACATCTTTAAATTCCTGCAACAAATCAGAAACCTCATTTGGAAGACAATTAGTAAGACTTGGACCTGTAAAATTATTCTCTTTACTCAAAAGCAAAAGCATTGGCTTTTTCAAATGCATTGCCTTTTTCACCTCTTTTTCTTTTATAAGCAAGTTTGGTGCTTTTCTCTTTTCCTCTCCTTTTTTTTCTTGCTCTCTTCCACTCTCTTTTCTCTCTTGCTTTCTTTTTTCTCTCATTTTTAGATTATCCTCACTAACTTCTCTTGGTGTCAAGGATGCAAGAATAATCTTGCGTTCTTTATGTACAAAAGAGAACTTGTTGGTGTATCCATCATGCATAGCTTTCTTATCATATTGCCAAGGTCTCCCAAGTAGCAAATGACAAGCCTCCATTGGTACCACATCACATAAAACTGTATCATCATACTTCCCTATGGAGAAGTTCACCTCCACTTGTTTGCTTACGGTCACTTCACCATCCTCACTAAGCCATTGAAGCTTGTATGGCACTGGGTGAGGTTTGGTTTCCATGCCCAATTTAGACACCATTCTAGCACTTGCAACATTGGTACAACTCCCTCCATCAATAATTAAAGAACATACCTTTTTTCGGATAAGGCATCTAGTATGAAAGACGTTCTCTCTTTGACTATCATCCATGTCTTTTGCTTGGCTGCCCAACATCCTTCTTACCATAAACAAATCTCCTTCTGGAATTATTTCTTCAATATCATCTTGTGAAGCAGAATCTGAAGAAGTAGAATCTTGTGAAGTAGAATCTGAAGAAGACTCACTAGTAAGCTCTCCATCCTCTTTAAGTAACATGGTCTTCTTAGTTGGACATTCTGAAGCTATGTGACCTCTCCCCAAACACTTGAAGCAATTTATTTCACTACTCCTTGTCTTTTTAGGGACCTCATTGGATTTAGTTTGAGTCCTTTGAGGTGTAGCAGTGGGGTTGCTTGATGAAGTACCTCCCTCCTTCTTATTTCTATCCTTCCAACTTGAAGAATAAAAATTTGAAGAGTTTTTCCTCATGACACCCTTTCTCTTGAGTTGTTGTTCTACCTTACTAGCTTGTTGCACTAAATCCTCCAACTCTACATAATTTTGCAACTGCACAACATTCCTTATGTCATTATTTAGCCCATGCAAGAAACGTGCCATAGTAGCCTCCCGCTCTTCACTAATATTTGCTCTAATCAAGGACACCTCCATCTCTTTAAAATACTCATCTACACTCTTGTTACCTTGTGTGAGTCTTTGAAGTTTGTTGTGAAGGTCTCGATGATAATGGGAAGGAACATATCTTCTTCTCATCAGCCTTTTCATCTCCACCCAACTATCCACCAATGGTTCTTCATATCTCAACCTCTCCTTTTGCAATTGATCCCACCAAATGAGAGCATAATCACTAAACTCCATGGCTGCCACCTTCATTTTCTTCTCTTCACTATAATTGTGACATGCAAATAAGTGCTCAATCTTCAGTTCCCACTCTAAATAGGCCTCCGGATCACTTTTTCCCTTAAAAGATGGTATATTAAGCTTCACTCCCTTAATTCTATCCTCTCTAGCATCATTCTCATGATCTCTTCTTCTCCTTCTATCATCCCTCCCTCTCTGTCGATCTTCATCATGATTTCCCTGATTTTCTATTCTCTCAATTCTCTCATATAACTCCTCTGTGTGTTCTCTCATCATCCTTTGCATTTGAGTTGTAATGGCTTCAATCAGCAACCTATTATCTTCACCACCTGCCATAATTCAAGGAAAGAACAAGAGTAAAAGTAATAGGACCTTACCACTCGCTCACGTGTTTACACTCTTAAGAATGTATCACTCGTGTTTGTTGCTCTCTATAAGGCTTTTGTGTAGTGTGCTCTCTTGCCTTTTACCACTCAATAGCTCTCTTTAAGTTCTTAACAGAATCTCCAAGAACACTCAAAGAGTACAATCCCAAACTCAGGAATTGGCGGTGACTCATAATACAATTTGGAACAGATGTCAAAGAGGACAACAAGACAGAAAATCCAAATTAATTTTGGAGGAATTATTTAAAGAAGACACTTTGGACTCAAAGAAGACAAGACAAAGAAAATCCAAAATCAAAACAAAACAATTTGGAGGAATTATTCAAGAAAAACACTTTGGAAAAAAATTCACAGTAGTGTGTGTAATTGAATACCAAGGTGCTGTATAGCATTTTTTTTTCCTCTTTTTTTTTATAACAGCTGATTCTTTTTTTTTTTTTAATCAAAACTGATTTTTTTTTCTTTTTTTCTTTTTTAATAACACCTGATTCTTTTTTTCTTTTTTTTTATCACAGCTGATTTTTTTTTCTTTTTTTTTTTACAAAGAGGAATTTGTGATTTTGGGATCAAACTTTGAAATTCTACTAATTCAGAACGAAATTAGATAGAATACCCCACAAATTGAGCTATTACTTAACACACTAACAACACACTACTCAAGAAACATGAATCGAAAGGATTAAAATTCAAGAACAATGATGAACAAGGGATGAACACCAAGAACAAAGTGCAGAAATATATGAACTGAACAAGAAATTGGCAGGAAAAACAACAAGAAGATTGAAAGAACAAACTAGGAACAAAGAACGACGACTAAAACAGAATTTCACAATTCAAAAATCAAACAGACAAATTTAGGGATTAGGGTTACCAGATTGGATGTAAACAATCAAGAAAAGATAACCCAATTCCAATCCTAGAACCGCGCTCTGATACCAAATGACGTGATTCCCGAAGGAAACGGACAATCGGATCAACTAGGAGTGGAATTTCGCACCAGAACAGCCTCTGACGCGTCCTAAAGAACGGAATGGATCTCACGCTACAGACCTCGGAATTGAGTGCTTCCAAAACGAGCTGAAAGATCACGTTCTGAAATACGATTTTGACTAATTAAACACCGAAAAACGATAAGAGAAATGGGAGATACGAAATGAACAAATTTAGAATGAAAACTGGATTAGGTAGGCGCCACAATTCCAAAGAATTGATAAGCCGAAGAACGCCACAAGGATTGAAGCCCTTGATAAGTTCAGAGATTCTCAAAAGAACCCTAGAGAACTTGTCTCTCACCAAAATGGTTGAAATCTCAATTCAAATCTCCGTTACAAATGCTATGGTCTTCCCTTATATGGACAACATCCATATTAAGTTTAACCTAATATGCTTACACATAAAGCCCAATAAACAAGCCCAATAAGCCTTATTACAAAAGTTTAACTAAATGTAAGAAAATGAAACTAAATGCAGAATTTGGGCTAAGGCCCAATGAAGCCTCCATGCATATCCATTGGGGCTTATTCTTCAAGGTCTTCAATCTGGAGCCCTTTTAGTTCTTGCTCTTGTCATTGGATCTCCAAGACCTTGTATTTCCTCCAAGTTTGTTGCCTTGGTCATGCCGCCTCCTATGTCCTCATCACAATGACAGGCCAACATGAATAATTCCTACCCGTATTGTTGAAAGGAGCGAACCCATCCTAACATAGACCAAGACGGACATTACTGGGATCCATAGCAAAGAAAGGATTCGCCTCATCAAATTTACGCCAAGCTTCAGCACTAGATGGATGTGTCACAAAGTTTTCATCCCTGCAATGCTCCCAGTGCCATCTCATGTGAGCAGCCGTTTGTTTTGATACATACAATCTCTGAGGTCTAGGCACAAGAGGAAAGTACCACATCTTGCTTTATGCTTGACGGGTCATTTTCCTTCCATTCCTCACAACTTTGTATCTATCATGTCCACAGAATTTGCAATTGGTCAGCTCAGCATCATCTTTGTAATACAACATACATCCTCTAGGGCAGCAATGGATTTTTTCACCTCCAAGACCAAGCTCTTTTACCTTTTTTTTTTCTTGGTAAAAATCCTTCGGCTAATTATTGTCTTTGGGAACAACCTTACTCATGATCTGCATCATTTCGTTGTAATTCTTTTCACTTATATGGTGATTAGTCTTCAAGCTTAGCGTTGCTAGGGTAGCTGATAGCAATGAATATTCACTATTTTCAAAGTGTTCCCTTCCCATAACGAACGTTGCACTTCTTGAATCATTTTATAGAACCTATCGGCTTCCGGATGAGGATCCTCTCTCATGTATGATGGTTGAGTATGTGTATCGGTCTCCTCTCTCATGTATGACGGTTCAACATGAGTAACAAGATCAAAATATTGGCCGATCGACGGTCCCGTAGCATCCATAACCAACTACCCATATTGATTAAGGTTGTCTCGATAATTACTGTCCCAGTAATAACCACTCGATGTCTGTCGGACTTCGCCATGACATTCTCAACATTCATAATCCTTCATGAATCCCTTTTTACACAAATGGATTTTGACCTTGCCTGGATCTTTAAATCTTAAACACCTACATTTGACACACGGACAACTAATCGCCCTACTTGAATTAGTTGAATGTGCCAAAGAAAATTGGATGAACTCTTCCAAACCCGCCAAGAATGCTTGAGTTAGTTGTCTTCTATCAATTAGACGATTGTACATCCAACTTTTGTGATGATTGCCTTCCATACTTCCTAGCTAGTTCAGTTACTAACCTAATTAACATCTCAACATGCCACAAATATATATAAGTCACCAATACAATTGGCCACTTATGCCAAATCAACTTTATCTTTTGTGTTTATAATTACCTATTTATCTAAATAGTATTTATAATTTAGTTTTTTTAAATTATCCATCTTTATTGTATAACTTGTTAAAGATAGATTCAAATCGCAAATTTAAATAAGATATTTTTTAAAAAAACATTAACAGTAATGTTTTGGGACTGATTAACTCAACTAGCTAATTTAATTAATTTTTATAATACATATGAATTTCATTATTCCCTAAACTCACATCTTCTTTCTATGTTACGTTAAAGATAGATTCAAATCAAAAATGAAAATGAGATATTTTTTAAAAAAAAAAAACTTAATAGTAATTTTTATAAGACATTAACTCAACTAGCTAATTTAACTACTTTTTATAGTTACATACAAATTTCATTATTCCCTAAACTCACATCTTCCTTCTACTTTACATAAAGATAGACTCAAATAAAAAATGTAAATGATACATTTTTTTTATAGTAATTGTTATAAGACATTAACTCAACTAGCTAATTTTTATAATACATACAAATTTCATTATTCTCTAAACTCACATCTTCTTTGTACTTTACGTTAATTAATTAATTCTCCTATCCCTCATTATCACTTTATAATTTGTTTTTTCAAATTATCCATGTTTACTGTATAACTTGTTAAGGATCATTTTTAAATCAAAAATTTAAATAAGATACTTTAAAAAAAAATTTAACTGTCATTTTTATAAGAGATTAAATGAACTAGTTAATTTCACTGATTTTTATAATACATAAAAATTTCAGTATTCCTTAAAGTCACACCTTCCTCCTACTTTACATTAATTAATTAATTCTTTTATCTGTAAACATCACTTCTTAATACTCCATTTTTCTCCTTTCAACACCATCCTATTTATAGACTTATGTATCATTACCCACTAATACAAAATCATAATTTTAACACACAATTTTCCACTATACAAAATAGACAATAAAAAACAATCCAACATTAATATTCCCACTAATGGTCACAAATAAAAAATGAAGAACCAATAATGAATAATTTAATCAAAATCAAAGAAATAACACAAAATATTATCACAGATCAACTTTGATATCAAATAATGATATGTTATGTAAAAATTTCACTCAGAAGAACCAATAATGCGATACTAAGCTACAAAATAATACTTTTGTCATCATTTTATCACAAATCAAAATAATAATCACAAAAAAAATCAAATCTTTCTACACGGTGGTGCAATAAAAAGAGAGGTAGGTTACTTGGAATAGAAGTGCAGGCAGTAACCAGTAAGGGAAGAGGAGGAGGAGACGAGTGGAGCAGAGGGAGACAATGTCGGAAACTCATCAAACGGAGCAAAGGGAGACGACGCCAGAAACTCACTGACCGGAGCACAGGGAGACGCCACTGGAAACTGAAAAATGAAGATGGGAGAAAGAGAGAGAAGGAGCAGGGAACGGATGAAGAGAAAGAGAAATGAAAAAACAGGGGGGGCGGGTTTATAGGGTTGCAAAATGAATTTTTGCAACAGATGGTAGACCCAAGGGTCCGCCATTTAGCGGTTCGTCGCACTTTAGCGGACCTTTGGGTGCCCTTTAGTGATGAACCACTGGTTCGTCGCATTTTGGGGTCTGCCCTTTAAGGACGGACCGGCGGTCTGTCGCAAATTTTGCGACGGATCTCATGATCTGTCGGATAAAATCCGTTTTGTGACGGATCCGGATACGTCACAAAATTAGTTCTATTTTTACAGAATTTCTTCTTTTTTTTGCAACGGCTTTTTTTATCTGTGGCAAATTCTGCCAAATTTGCGAGGGAAATATTTCTGTCAAAATCCGTCGCAAATTAACTATTTTTTAGTAGTGATATTAATACTTAACACTTAATAATATTAACTTAATTTGATTTTTTTTAATTGAACTCACAAAAAGAAAAAATAAAATTATCTTAAAGAACAAAATGTTTGTTATCCATAATATCTTTAGTTTGGTTTGTTTTTGTATGAACTCTGCTCTTTATTCTGTTAGTTTTGATTAGTTTTAATGATGTCTTATATAGATGTCATTCTTATAAGCAAAAAGATTGAGTAATATAATTATCTCCTACATTGACAAATTGTTGTATTTAATGTAGATTAATCCAAGTTGAATTATAGAGGTTGATCAAAGAGGAGATAAGAATTGAAAGGAAGAAGAGAAGAGACCAAATAATGAAGAACTTGATATATGGAATGAAGATTTTATGATCCAAGTTCTTATATTGATGCTAGAAGCCTCCAAGATCATTTGGAAGTTGGAATGATTCAATTCAGAGTTAAAACAAGCAAGAATGAGGTTCTAGATGGGCAAACTCGAGCCTATAAGTGTTTTCAGCATTTCTGGTGTCTCTGGACTAGGCAAACTCGAGCCTATAAGAACAAACTCGAGCCCATACGTGTTTTCAGCATTTCTGGTGTTTCTGGACTAGGCAAACTCGAGCCTATAAGAACAAACTCGAGCCCATACGTGTTTTCAGCATTTCTGGTGTTTCTGGACTAGGCAAACTCGAGCCTGTAAGTGTGAACTCGAGTTCACAGTGGTCATCAGCACTTCAGCTCCACTCTGTTTCACGTTCAGCTCGGGCGAGGTCTGGTAATTTGATGATATCTCACAAACCAGAGATCGGATTGATATGAAACCAAAAGCATTGGAAACTAGACATCCAACACGTACTTCTGACACAAATTCATGTCCAAAGGAGTTCAGATGAATTATCTATGAATTTTACAATTTGGATCAAAAATCAACGTCACTGTCCAGACCAAGCTTCAGTATTTTGGGTATATCTCACAAAATACAAATCCAATTGAGCTCAAATCAGTGCCATTGGAAACTAGACACACAGAGCTTTCCATCAAGCTTTTAATGGACTAAAACGGAGTTCGGACCAGGGAGATATGACCTTTGAAAGTTGATAAAGTTGCAAACTCAAGCCAGTCCAAGTCAGAAGCAACCAAACTCGAGTTCATCAGTCACAAACTCGAGTTCGAGAGTTCCAGAGAGAAAATAAACATTTGGAAAAAGGCAAACTCGAGCCTGTAAGTGAACAAACTCGAGTTTAGCTCAGACAGAGAGCAACCAGGTGCTGGAAAACATCCAAACTCGAGCCTATAAGTCACAAACTCGAGTTCGAGAGTTCCAGAGAAGAAATGAACATTTGGGAAAAGCCGAACTGGAGCCTATAAGTGAACGAACTCGAGTTCATTTCAACCCGAGAGCTTTTTGGTTTTCCAATGACTTGAGAACCTCAGGTTTAGAATACAAACCTCAGGTTCACACTTTTTGAACTTACATATTATTGAACACTGAAGCAACGAACTCGAGCCTGCAAGAACTGAACTGGAGTTCGCAACGCTAATTCAGAATTTCAAATCTGATGAATTTGCAATACCTTCTTGTTTGATCTCAATACTTCCCATGATTAATCTCTAATGTTCCTAGAGTTGTTTAACCACTTTATTTGTGATTAAAGTTTGGGATTACATCAAACTTGGCAGAAATCAAAGTGTGATTCAGAATTTCCAGAAATGGCAAAAGAAGGCAGATTTGAACTAGCAACTTGAATCAATGCTCAATTGAAATGTTCTGCAACAGGATTCGAATATTCAATGGTGAAATGCTCCAACGGACAAAAGCTTCAACAGATTCAATATTCAAATATCAAACCCATCACAGAGAATCAAATGAAGGGACAGCTTGTGCAACTTGCAATATAGAAATTATATCCTTCAAGACAAAAGCAAATGGACTACAGCCTGGCATGATAAACAATCAGCACACCTTGCAGACAACTTAGGCTCCTCTGAATAAAGTTGAATCAACAAACAAGATAGTATGGGCCTCAACATTCAGCTGCAAGAAAGTGAAAAACGTGCAAATCTGAAAGTGGTGACAGCATATTCGCTCAACAGCTTCTGCAGCAACTTTACACATGGAGAAACACTTGCAACAGCTAGTTTTTCAAATGGGAAGGAGCTCCAACGGTTACCTAACGTCCACAAGCTTCAAACTACCATAAATAGCTGAAGATTTGAAGAAACAAGAGAGAGAAGACAACTACAGAAAGCTTGCACGAAAATATTCATTCTTTCTCTGTATATACATTTGTTTGTATCTTTGATACATAGAGCTTCAGTGTGTAACCTTATCTGCTCTTAGAGAGAGTCTATATCACTGTAATTCACTCATTGTAATAATCTCAAGTCAGTGGGACTTGGAGATTGGGAAAATCAGAGTACAACTTGTAAGGGGGAGTGTGTCCTAGGGAGAGGAACATCCTGCGTTTACAGAGGGTGTATCTGATTACAGAGTGCAACTTGTAAGGGGGAGTGTGTCCTAGGGAGAGGAGCATCCTTTGGTTACAGAGTGTGCATCTGTTGTATGCAATTACAACTTGTAAGGGGGAGTGAGTCCTAGGGAGAGGATCATCCTGAGTACAGAGTGTGTAATTGTTCTTGAGTGATAGTGGAAAATCCCAGAGGTGCTGGGGACTGGATGTAGGTCAAGGATTAGACCGAACCAGGATAAATCATCTGTGTCAAGCTTCTCTACTCTATCTCCACTTTGCCTTAATATTTTCTGTTGTGTGGGTGAACTGAAAAGAATTTTGAAATCCCCAATTCACCCCCCCTCTTGGTGATTTCCTTCTCTTTCATTTGGTATCAGAGCTTTGGTTATCTATTTGAAGGATTAACATCCTGGATCAAAGATCCTATGGAAGGAATTCTACCGGAAGGAGCTTCAATCAATAGACCACCAGGTTTCAATGGAGAATATTACTCTTATTGGAAGGCAAAGTTCAGAGTCTACGTGATGGCATCTGAATATGGTTTGTGGAGAGTATTTGAAAAAGGAAATTATGAACCATCTGACATAGAAGATGGAGTCAGAGTTCCCAAGCTTGAAGAAGAGTACAATGAAAAAGACAAATGGCAAGTGACTCTCAACATGAAGGCAATCCATGTGCTGCAAAGTGCTCTTAGTCAACAAGAGTATTTTCGAATTTGTAATTTGCCATCAGCCAAAGCCATGTGGGAAGCTCTTGAAATAGTCTATAAAGAAAGTGATGAGGAAGAAGTGGCAAATCTTTGTCTAGTTGCTGAAGAACAATCTGAAAGCAACAATGAGGTAAATGATACTGAACCTTCCTATGATGAATTATTTTCTGAATACAATGAACTATATACTGAATATGAAAAACTTGTTAAAGAGTTCATTGCATCCAAGAAGAAAATTAAATTGTTGGAAGAACAAGTTCAGAATGTTTCTTCTTCTGTTTCTACTTCTAAAAACATTTCTGTATCTACTTGTGAAAACATTTCTGAAAACACTTCTGAAAATATTTCAGAAAATGTTTGTGAAAAGGTTTGTGACAATTGCTGTATCTTGGAGAAAAGAGTTTTACATCTTACAAAAATTCTTGAGAAGTTCACTAGAGGTAGTGAAATGCTCAAAGTGATTTTAAAACAGCAAAGAGTCACAAATGACAAATCAGGAATCGGTTATAAACCAGATTTTGATAAGAAGAAAGGGAAGAAGAAACATGGACAGAAATCTTACTTGAATTATTTTCAAAAATCTGTTCACACCTCAAATCCTTTTGGTCATTGCAACTATTGTAACCATAAAGGTCATAATACTTCATCATGCTTTCATAAGAAAGATAGGAGAGATAAACCTGTAGGAAATTATCAATGGGAACCAAAGGGAACTTATGTTTTCCCTAAGGTCCAAACTAATCCAGAAGGACCCAAAAACAAAAGGGTACCAAAATGTCCATCTATTGCTATGTTTGTGCAGATTGATTCAAAAAAGAATGGACATAAAGAAGCCAAGAACCAGAAAATCTCTCATGTATCAAAAGGAACAACCACCAAAGCACATGTTGCAGAAAAGGGGCAAAGTAGAAGTGCATACTCCACCTCAAGAACAATTTATCAGAGAGTACCACTCAATTATCTTGAGGAGAACAAGAAGAAGAGAGTTTCTCAAGTATCAAACAGAAGATACTTGAAGCCTACATCATTTATGAAGACTTTGCAAACACCAAAAAGACAATGGGTATGCAAAGTCAATCTTTCAAGTACCTAAGGTAAAAGGTACACAATGGTAAAACCTCCTACTATGTTTTCTAGAACACCTATTGAGGTTTTACACATTGGATGGTAGGAATGAACATTGCAAACAATATGCATAGTTTAAGAATCTATAGATTTATATATAGCTTGCAATATTCATTAGCTTATTTGTTCTCATGCATACATTATGAACTTTAAAAATATAATTAATACATCTTTCATGCATGAATTTGTGTTTAATCCATTATGCTTAATTTTCATAATCTGGTTGTATTATTAGAGCATGTGAATTTTGGTCCTACAAGCTAACATTGATTGGATCCAAGTAAGGTTGGACACCAAGAAAAGAAAAGATTTATATAGTTTTGTAGGATCAGGGAAAGCCTCTCAAGAATGCAAGATAGATAATGATTTAAGTCTTGAGGAAGCACAAGCCAAACTTGATGTTGATGGTGAAATTTGGAAAATGAGTTATCTACATCAATCCATCTCTACCAAGCAAGCTTCTATGAGGAAAAGAGGAATTTTGGTGATATCTAATCCTTGTCTCATACTATGATTATATGTAATTCATTATCGGTTTATGTTAAGTTAAAAGGTTTTGAAAGTTATTCAAATTCAAAAGCCAATCTCCAGTTTTTCAAATGAGATTTTCATAAACTTGAGACTGTTTCCATGAACCTCCAGTTTGCACCATGAACCTCCAGTTTGCTTTAGGCCAAAAGTTTCCAAGAGTTTTTCTAAGTTGAGAGAACTCGAGTTCAAGTTTCTAAACTCGAGTTCATGCCTTTACAGAGAGCAAAATATTTTTTGAACTTGAGAAAACCTCCGGTTTGCACTGGGAACCTCCAGTTTGTCTTTTAAGAGCTTAAACTGATTTTTGACATAAACAGTGTCAAACTCGAGTTCGTCACTTACAAACTCGAGTTTGTGGTTTTGCTCAAAATATATTTCAAACTGAAAACCCGATGGTTGCTCAATAGAAGTCTAAACTCGAGCCTAAAATGCAAACCTCAGGTTTGGTCCTGAAGAAAATTTACAAACCTCAAGTTCTCTACGCAAACCTCCAGTTTGGTCCTGTACAAATTTTACAAACTTCAGGTTTACTACGTAAACCTCCGGTTTGGTCCATACAGAAGGCAAAATTCACCAGTTTACATCTTAAACTTGAGACTAAAGTTTCTAAACCTCAGGTTTGGACCTCCAGAGAAAATTTTCAAAGAGTTTACACTTGGTCAAGAGCATTTAATGTTTTAAAAATAAGCAAACTTGAGACTACCTTCATGAACCTCCAGTTTGTTTTTCCAAACTCCCATTTGCCTTACCAAACTCTGTTTTGTCTTTCTAAACTCAAGTTTGAGTCAACCATGTTTTTGAAATCATCTTGCTCGAATTTCCAAAAACTTCATGTATGATCTATATACTTCACATCATCATTCACTCATATTTCTAACTATGATTATTCAGTTTGTTAGTGAATTTTTGATGATCAAACAAGTAAATTTGTGCATAACTTTATTGATTTTATATTTTTGAAATGCACAAGTCTAAAATTTGTTTAAATTTCAATTCACTCTGTTTTATGAAGATGCATACAAATGTTTTGAAAACATATCCATACTTTGGTTACATTTCAATGATGTTTCAAATTGGAAGTTAATATTGTTACTGAATATTGAATATGCTTCAAATTTCTCTAATTGAGTTTTCATTATCTTTCACATATTGATCTTTAGAATTCAATGTTTTGCTTGAACTCTCTAGCTTCATTCTCCAACTAGTTGGACCTCATGTCTAACAAGTTAATCGTCTATGAGCTTCAAGCTTATTTCCAGAAAAGAACTCAATTTGTGAAAACTTATGCTTATTACATAAAACCTTATTCCAAAGCATTATGAATGTTCATTAATGCATTATGTGTATTAACCATTATATGGAATAACTTACTAGGATGATATTTTGAAACTTTAGTCATCTGGACTAAAGAGTTTGTGCTTCATTATCCATGAATCCTAGTAGTCTTTTTGTTACTCAAATTCATCAACATTGTCTTCATCTATTTGTGAGTAACTATAGTCATGTATCCAAATTCTTGCCTTGAATGTTCACATATTTCAAGTCTCTATTCTAAAAGGCAAGATTATCTCTTGGTCATTGGCAAAGTCATTATGCTCATATGTTTCTATTATACTAAGCATGTCTTGATAATGCTTTACCTTCATGACTTTTGCTTTTTAGAAAATTCTTCAACATGTTAACTTCAATGTTCAACATGTTTTTCTGAAATTGAAGCATACTGATATATTCATTAAACTTATTGACTTCCACCATGTTTAAAATGAGCATTTTTTTTAAACATGTTTCAAAAATCTTTCATGAATGAAAAATTTTGATTTCATAATGTGTCATCACTTTTTTGAAAGACCATTCAAGATTTGAAACATTTTGCATATTTCATGATCTTTCTTGAAAAATCTGAACTTTAAATTGATAAATGCTTATCTTTATAGATAAGATTTTCTATGCACAAACTTACATGCATCTTTCAATGACATCTTCTCTACATAAAGTGTATTCACAAATTGAGAAATAACATTTGGTATGACATTATTATTTGGTATCATTAAAGGGAAGTTCACTTTTTAGTCATGCATTCATTAAGGGGGAGCTTCACATTCATGGTTGTTTTATACTCTATAAGCTCTTCTCTATTATTTGAAGAAAATGCTTTTAAGCATACTCATCTGTATTTACTATCTCTCATTAGTTTTGATGATGAGTTAATATCATATTTTCCTTTCATTGTTATTTGAAACTATCTTATAGAAAGGGATACTTTGATATTTGGCTTGCACTAACAAATCTTTTGCAAAGAAAGTTTTCAATTCATATGAGGAGATTTGGTTATGAGCTGCAACTTTGGAGATCAACCATTGAAGCTAAGATATGCTCTACATAGATGATCTTTTAAGAAAAAGCAAAGGATGAAAGCAGAGTGCTAATCATATTCAGATGCAATAGTCTTCAAGAAGCAAGTACTTTCATCATATTTACATTATACAGGATATTCATGATCCTGCTATTGATCTTCTTCAAAGAATCTCACACAACAAGGAAGAGAGCATTCCACTGCTTCATCTCAGACTATGGCGACACAATCAAACTTCATGCAGCAAGCAAATAGACTTCTTTGATCATTCATCAGCTTGCAGAACCAACATGAGCATTTCTAAACTCTCTCTCTTTATATTCAGTAGAAATTTTTGCACATGCTTGGTATCTCTATGCTTTAATTGTGAAAGATGTCTTGAAAACCTCTCTAAATTTTGGTATCTTAAACAATAATGGAATGATTTGGCAAGCCAAGGATGGTTAAAACTTGTGATTTTCAATATGTTAAAACCAAACTCGAGCCTAACAGGATTAAACTCGAGCCTGGATTTGACAGTGAGCATAAACTTGTCAAGCCAAAGCCCAAACTCGATACTGAACCTCAAGTTCAAAATTAAAACTTTGAAAGTTTGAGTGAACTCGAGCCTACCAAGGGCGAACTCGAGTTCACCATTGCCAGAGAATTTTTTTTTACTTTTGAAAACCTATTTCATACTCCAAACTTCTACTCAAACCTCAAGTTTGAAAGAGTTCAAAGAAGATTTTAAGAGTATGAACTCGAGCCTGTCATGGCGAACTCGAGTTCATCCTTGACTAATTCATAAGAAACATTCCAATCTGATTTTATACTCATAATGAAAACAATTTCAAATCGAGAAGAGAAAATCAGTTCTTTGACTAATTCTCATTTGGTTTCACAGTTTCTCTTTTCAAATATTTCCTCTTTACTTCAACTTTTTGCTAATGACAAATAAGGGGGAGAGAATGGCAAGAAAAATATGTTGCATTGTTATATTTTCATATTCATCCATATTTTTCCTATAGTATTTGCCATCATCAAAAAGGGGGAGAATGTTAGTTTTGATTAGTTTTAATGATGTCTTATATAGATGTCATTCTTATAAGCAAAAAGATTGAGTAATATAATTATCTCCTACATTGACAAATTGTTGTATTTAATGTAGATTAATCCAAGTTGAATTATAGAGGTTGATCAAAGAGGAGATAAGAATTGAAAGGAAGAAGAGAAGAGACCAAATAATGAAGAACTTGATATATGGAATGAAGATTTTATGATCCAAGTTCTTATATTGATGCTAGAAGCCTCCAAGATCATTTGGAAGTTGGAATGATTCAATTCAGAGTTAAAACAAGCAAGAATGAGGTTCTAGATGGGCAAACTCGAGCCTATAAGTGTTTTCAGCATTTCTGGTGTCTCTGGACTAGGCAAACTCGAGCCTATAAGAACAAACTCGAGCCCATACGTGTTTTCAGCATTTCTGGTGTTTCTGGACTAGGCAAACTCGAGCCTATAAGAACAAACTCGAGCCCATACGTGTTTTCAGCATTTCTGGTGTTTCTGGACTAGGCAAACTCGAGCCTGTAAGTGTGAACTCGAGTTCACAGTGGTCATCAGCACTTCAGCTCCACTCTGTTTCACGTTCAGCTCGGGCGAGGTCTGGTAATTTGATGATATCTCACAAACCAGAGATCGGATTGATATGAAACCAAAAGCATTGGAAACTAGACATCCAACACGTACTTCTGACACAAATTCATGTCCAAAGGAGTTCAGATGAATTATCTATGAATTTTACAATTTGGATCAAAAATCAACGTCACTGTCCAGACCAAGCTTCAGTATTTTGGGTATATCTCACAAAATACAAATCCAATTGAGCTCAAATCAGTGCCATTGGAAACTAGACACACAGAGCTTTCCATCAAGCTTTTAATGGACTAAAACGGAGTTCGGACCAGGGAGATATGACCTTTGAAAGTTGATAAAGTTGCAAACTCAAGCCAGTCCAAGTCAGAAGCAACCAAACTCGAGTTCATCAGTCACAAACTCGAGTTCGAGAGTTCCAGAGAGAAAATAAACATTTGGAAAAAGGCAAACTCGAGCCTGTAAGTGAACAAACTCGAGTTTAGCTCAGACAGAGAGCAACCAGGTGCTGGAAAACATCCAAACTCGAGCCTATAAGTCACAAACTCGAGTTCGAGAGTTCCAGAGAAGAAATGAACATTTGGGAAAAGCCGAACTGGAGCCTATAAGTGAACGAACTCGAGTTCATTTCAACCCGAGAGCTTTTTGGTTTTCCAATGACTTGAGAACCTCAGGTTTAGAATACAAACCTCAGGTTCACACTTTTTGAACTTACATATTATTGAACACTGAAGCAACGAACTCGAGCCTGCAAGAACTGAACTGGAGTTCGCAACGCTAATTCAGAATTTCAAATCTGATGAATTTGCAATACCTTCTTGTTTGATCTCAATACTTCCCATGATTAATCTCTAATGTTCCTAGAGTTGTTTAACCACTTTATTTGTGATTAAAGTTTGGGATTACATCAAACTTGGCAGAAATCAAAGTGTGATTCAGAATTTCCAGAAATGGCAAAAGAAGGCAGATTTGAACTAGCAACTTGAATCAATGCTCAATTGAAATGTTCTGCAACAGGATTCGAATATTCAATGGTGAAATGCTCCAACGGACAAAAGCTTCAACAGATTCAATATTCAAATATCAAACCCATCACAGAGAATCAAATGAAGGGACAGCTTGTGCAACTTGCAATATAGAAATTATATCCTTCAAGACAAAAGCAAATGGACTACAGCCTGGCATGATAAACAATCAGCACACCTTGCAGACAACTTAGGCTCCTCTGAATAAAGTTGAATCAACAAACAAGATAGTATGGGCCTCAACATTCAGCTGCAAGAAAGTGAAAAACGTGCAAATCTGAAAGTGGTGACAGCATATTCGCTCAACAGCTTCTGCAGCAACTTTACACATGGAGAAACACTTGCAACAGCTAGTTTTTCAAATGGGAAGGAGCTCCAACGGTTACCTAACGTCCACAAGCTTCAAACTACCATAAATAGCTGAAGATTTGAAGAAACAAGAGAGAGAAGACAACTACAGAAAGCTTGCACGAAAATATTCATTCTTTCTCTGTATATACATTTGTTTGTATCTTTGATACATAGAGCTTCAGTGTGTAACCTTATCTGCTCTTAGAGAGAGTCTATATCACTGTAATTCACTCATTGTAATAATCTCAAGTCAGTGGGACTTGGAGATTGGGAAAATCAGAGTACAACTTGTAAGGGGGAGTGTGTCCTAGGGAGAGGAACATCCTGCGTTTACAGAGGGTGTATCTGATTACAGAGTGCAACTTGTAAGGGGGAGTGTGTCCTAGGGAGAGGAGCATCCTTTGGTTACAGAGTGTGCATCTGTTGTATGCAATTACAACTTGTAAGGGGGAGTGAGTCCTAGGGAGAGGATCATCCTGAGTACAGAGTGTGTAATTGTTCTTGAGTGATAGTGGAAAATCCCAGAGGTGCTGGGGACTGGATGTAGGTCAAGGATTAGACCGAACCAGGATAAATCATCTGTGTCAAGCTTCTCTACTCTATCTCCACTTTGCCTTAATATTTTCTGTTGTGTGGGTGAACTGAAAAGAATTTTGAAATCCCCAATTCACCCCCCCTCTTGGTGATTTCCTTCTCTTTCATATTCAAGTTTTTTTCTCCTTCAATAAATTACCTAAAGCCTGTGCTTTTTTGAATCCAATCGTAGATATCATGGCAGTAATACTTGTAAGTTCTGGCTGAACCCAAGAGGGGGGTGAATTGGGTGAAGTATAAAAACTTAGGAACTTTGAAAATCTTTCCAAAGGTTTACTTAAAATAGATTGAATGACAGATATAATTTAAGAAACAATAATCAGTCATCTAACATGTATGTATATTCAGATATATGTGCTGGAAATGTAAAAGATAAGGGAAGAGATTGTGCAAACAGATTTATATTGGTTTGGCCTGTTAGTTCTCGATGAGTTTTGATGATGATTGAACAATTGGAAAGACTTGAAAACTATAAAGATAAGTTTTAGGATGCAAAAATTAGTTTTCCTTGCTATCAGAGGAAAACTCGAGTTTTGGGATTCAAAACTCGAGTTTTGGTCTGTGGCAAAACTGCTCAAAAGCCATCACCGCCAGTTTTCGTAATCACTGCTAGTTTTGAACTTGTGAAAAGTTCAAAACTCGAGTTTTGGAATCCAAAACTCGAGTTTTGGCCTGGCAGAGAGGTTTGCAAATCTTCTAAGTTTTTCATATCTCAAAACCTCCGGTTTTCATTCATCACTGCCAGTTTTGAACTTCTCTTATTTTGGAAGAAAGTTCAAAACTCGAGTTTTGGGAACCAAAACTCGAGTTTTGAAGAGACAGAGAGCAATTGATTTTTCTCCAGTTCATCACCGCTGGTTTTGAGACCATCACCGCCAGTTTTCAACTGTACGTGTATTTTCCAAGTTTTCATAAAATATGAAAACTCGAGTTTTGGAAACCAAAACTCGAGTTTTGCCAAGGCAGAAAGTCTTCAATCTTTTCTAATATGAAAACTGCCAGTGTTGCTTCAAGAACTCCAGTTTTGATGTTTTGAACTCAATTCTTGTTTTCACATGAATAGTTCAAAACTCGAGTTTTGAGAACCAAAACTCGAGTTTTGGGCAACCCGAGAGCATCTGAATTTATAAACCTTCATAACTGCCAGTTTTGGTTTCATCACCTCCGGTTATGAAACATGAACAGTTCAAAACTCCAGTTTTGATCTTCAAAACTCGAGTTTTGGTACATCGACAGAAAAAACGCTGATTTGTTCCAGAACTGCCAAATTCAATCTACACTTCAAGTTTAAGTTACCCATTGAACCTGAACCTTATATACATCGTTTATCATTGTAACTGAGCTGTTCTAATGTGTTTATTCCTGAGATTACAGAAGATTCTTGAATTTGGATGAAATTCAAATTAAGAGCCACTTTAGGAAACTTGCTGAAATCATGGAGAAACATTATACAGAATCACTAGCCGTTGTACAAAATCATCTAGCCGTTATACAAGATCATTTGTACGTTATGAAACATCTTCAACAGGTGAATTCATTAAGAGGAAACAAGAATCAAGCATTCAGAGCAGCAACAGCTATATTTCAGATAGGGAACAATTTCAGCAGCTTAATCCATGTTATAACTCTAGCAACAGCTATAATTTTGAATTGGAAGAAGGCCCAACGGATCTATAACGTTCACAAGCCTCAAACCAGTATAAATAGCTGAAGAATCCAACCTGGAAATACACAGAATTGAGTTACAACCACTCTACTCGAAAAAGAGCTGTTTCTATCTTTTGATTGTAACTTAGACACATTGTACTTCAGTGATCATTGAAATCCACTCTTCAAAGAGAGTTCATTCATTATAATTTCTTTTTCTGTAAAAGATCTCAAAGTAGTGGGACTTTGAGATTGGGTTATTCAATTACAACTTGTAAGGGGGAGCGAGTTCAAGGTTGTGAATCGTCCTTCGTTTGCAGTGTCTGTAATTGTCAAGAAAGTTAGTGAAAATCCCAGAGTGACTGGGGACTGGACGTAGGTCATTAGATTGGACCGAACCAGGATAATTTCTTTGTGTTCTGCTCTTCTCCTCCTCATACTCTTTTCAATTTTATTTCATCAAGTTTTTTTTTTTAAACAGAGCATACTCAGAAAAGAATTTAAAATCCCCAATTTTGATATCCAAAAAAAAAAATCCCCAATTCACCCCCCTCTTGGTGATTTAGCTGCACTTTCATGGCCCAATCCTTGACCTACATCCAGTCCCCCAAGCACCGCTTGAGATTTTCAATCCACTATCTTTCCTTAACTTGATTACACGTTATGTACTAGGAGCTATGCTCTCTCTAGGACTCACTCCCCCTTACAAACTGTAATCAATACACTGCTTGACTACACACTCTGTATTTGAAGTAATCCTCTCACTAGGATTCACTCCCCCTTACAAGTTGTAATCAACACAATGTATTTCCCACTCAAGATCACCCAATCTTGAGTAACTCTCAGATAGAAAGATGAAGTGTTTACAATTTTTTTTTTTGACCAAGAAGTGTTTACAATAATTCTTCTCTCTTAGAAGAGAATAGATAAACACTAAAGATCAATACAAATCACTTCACTCTCTAGGCTATCTAAACATGAAAAATAGAGAGCAAATGATGTGAAAACAGAGTATCAGCATGTTGGAAGTGTAAGCTCATATCTCTCTCTTTTTCTGCTTAAATCTATCCTCTTTTATAGGTGGAGATTAAGATATGACCGTTTAAAGCTTCAATATAACCATTGGAGATGTTCAACAAGGATTAGGTTGAGTTTTTATCTTCTTCTCTCTCTAATTTCTACTTAATCCAGCTGTGCAGAAGTTCAGAGTTGACTTCTGGCAAATTAATCCGTTGGAGAGCAGTTGCTGGAAGTAGAAAGCAGTCTTTAATCCTTTGTAGACGTGTGCAGAAAGATTACCCAAAAGTATGCTACTTTTTGAGTTTTGCTTTTAATGTGCTGACGTTACTTTTTGCTTTTTGCTTTTAAACCTTCAATGAGCATTCTCTAATACATATGAAACTTACTAACAAAGTGATTAAATATAGCTAGGAACATTAAAGAATGATGATAGGAAGTATTAAGATCAAACAAGAAGGTTTTCAGAATTTGTCAGATTTGAATTTCAAAATCAGCGATGTAAACTCGAGTTTGGTTCATCCAACCTCGAGTTTGAAGCTTCAGTATGTAAAGCATTTTAAATTCAAAACATTTAAACTAGAGGTTTCCTTTCAAAACTTGAGGTTTTCAATACACTGAAAAACTACAATGCTCTCGGGTTGATCTAACCTCGAGTTTGTATATTCAAACTTGAGTTTCCTCCATCCAAAGAGGAATGTCGCGAATTTGAGCTTTGGAGTAGTTTTGTGCAAAACACAAACTCGAGTCTATTAGTAGACAGGCTCGAGTTTGACACTGTTCAAGTCAAAACTTAGTTTTAGTTTTCAAAAGGTAAACCGGAGGTCTTCAATGCAAACTCTAGAGTTTTCTCAAGTTAAAAAAATGCTTTACTCTCTGTAAGTCTCAAACTCGAGTTATAAAAGTTAACCTCGAGTTTGTTCAGTTCAAAGACTTTGAATGCTCTCGGCCTAAAGTAAACTGGAGGTTTATGAAGGACAGTCTCAAGTTTACTTTGGTTAAACTTCTTTGAAAGCTCTCAACCAAGTGTAAACTCGAGTTTGCAACAATGAACTCGAGTTTACATGTTTTGTAAACTCTTGAGATTTTTTAAACTTGAAGAAATCATGAAAACCGTCTATTAAGTTAAAACTTGAGTTTCAAAATCAAAACTCGATTTTTCTCTTAACTTAGAGAAAACTTAGAAAACATTTGGCACAGCAAAATTTGGAGTTTTCTTAAGTCAAAAACACATTGCTCACTGTAAGGCTCAGACTCGAGTTTACCATCTTAAACTCGAGTTTTCTTAACTAAGAAAACTTTTGAAAACTCTTGGCCTGACACAAACTGATGCTTATGAGTTTAGCCTTGAGTTTGCTTAGTTATAAAACATTGGAAGCTCTTGGTCAAGTGCAAACTTGAGTTTGCAACGGCAAACTCGAGTTTATAAATTTTGTAAACTCTTGTGATTTTTCAAAACAATGGAAAACTCTATTCATAAAGAAGTAGTGTAGAGTTTAAGAAATTGTCTCAGATTGAAAAATTCTTCCCGCCAAAGGCAAACTCGAGTTTGTCTTTACAAACTCGAGTTTACAGGTTTTGTAAACTCTTTGAATATTTTCTCTGGAGGTTGCAAACTTGAGGTTTAGAAGTAAGAGACTCGAGTTTAAAAATGTTTTAAATTCAGAATGCTCTCGGTCTCTTTCAAACTCGAGTTTCCAAGTGTAAACTCGAGTTTACTCAAACTATGTGAAAGCCTTGGAAAACTCTCAAGTTCAAACTTCTGGTCCAGTCTCGAGTTTAAAATGCAAATTGGCGAGTTTGGCTCTCTGTCAGTGGCAAACTCGAGTTTTCCAAATCTGAACTCGAGTTTCGTGCTAACAAAATGTTTTTGGTTGAAAATAGCGCGTTTTAACAGTCATTTAACTTATCCAAAAACATTCGTACATTGTTTACAATTGTCAGTTATCATTAAAACACATAGAGAACTAATAATACTTTTACTCTTTTTCTCTTAGCTTTTGTTCGGTAAGCTGCTATAAGTTTTCCAAGAGATCCTTAATTTGAATACTAATATTGTCCTATAAAAATTCAGAATTTATTCAAATATTCGAACACTTTAATAATCTTGATTTATAAGATCAGATAAGTTTTACTGTGTGACACATAAATAAATTAGAAATCAATATTTATATTCTATTTTCAATATTTCAAAAATGAAATACAAATAAAAAATAATTATATAATTATATTCTATTTATATTAATTATATTACAATAGTAAAAAATATTGTTAATTAATAAAAAATTCAAACAAAGAAATGAAACAAAAGAAAGCCATCTCATCGTCCAGTTAGCAAAAAAAGTCAAACTAATGGTCAAACAGTATTTTTGTACCTAAAAAAATTACTTAGTGTTGGGCACTCTTTTGACCATTCTACATGCATATTTTTGTACCTTTGAAAGTCACATCATTGTCTAGTCAACAAAAAAAAAGTTAAACCTAACGGTCAAAGTCAAACTTAATGGTCAAATGGTATTTCTGCACCTAATTTGTAACAATGTAATTACTTTTACACCTCAAAAAAGCTCTTGCTGCTAAGCACTCCTCCAACCTGAGCGCATGTGTATTTTTTGTACCATAAACCTAGTTTATATAACATATATTTTCTAAAACACTATAGTAATCTTCATTAATTCTCCCATTTATTTTCCCCTGGATTATTGTTGAGAGAGTATCAATAAAGGTAAATTAGAAAAATATTAATAAATATAAAAAATATTCTTTATATTTATGAACAATATCAATTTTCTAAATATATCTTATATTGACGATCAGATGAGCACTAATTTATAATTTCATTACCATTATCAAAAGCGGAACAATTTATTTTTCTTTAAGATGATCTTCTTAAACCGGTTGTTAGATATAAAGTCATTACTTCCTACATACATTGATAGAGCTGTCAAAACTGGCCACCCCAGCCCGCACGGGCTAGGGCCAAAAAGCCCACATCTTAAGTAGCCCACACAAGCCAAAAAATAATTGAGCCCTAAGGGTTAGGGCCGGCCCACAGGCCAAAAAACATTTTATCTTTTCCACACATTAGAGATTTCTTTTTTATTTATCTTAAAACTTCTAGACACTTCAAGTAGAGTTTCAGATTGAACTTCATCATTCATAATACAATTTTTTTAGTTCCTAACATCAAATCAAACAAAAATACTACCAAAAATCAAAACATATCCCGAATCACAAAAAACAAATTTTTTATGAACATCTAAGAACAAACAGTCAAACAGGACAATGCAAGATTTACAGTAATTCAAAATGATATTTTCATTGAGCAAGATGGCATAGAGGATTCATGTAAAACCCTAGATAATTTTATCATTTGAATTCCACAACCAGTCACTAGCAAGGGACTTAACTGGGATGTGTTTGCTCCAGTTCGTTAATGACACTTGTGAAGGAAATTGACTAAGAACCAAGGGGAATAAAACAAAAGGCTAAAGCATCAAAAGAAAAAAAAAAATGTTAAAAAATTCTCACAATAATTCCAATGTCAAAAAAGTCTCATTGATAACTCATTCAATAACTAATTAACAACTCCATCTATAAATTTTAATAACTCTTTGTGGCTTTTTTAACACAGAATTTTCTATAGAATTTTTTTAACATTTTTTTTTATCGATTGCGACGTTAAAAAGTTTTTTAAAAAAATGAACGTAGATTTCTGTTCCTACAACTTTGAGGCGGTCTCACAGCTCGGCCTGCATTATATGCATCCCCAAAAGCGGATCTAGCTTGCATCCGTTGCAAGCTTAGGTCCACTGAAATAAAAATATGTCGTTTTGATATAAAAATTGTGCAGCTTTGGCTTATTTTTTGTAATAAATATTTCAAAATACTCTCATACTAAAAAGATATTGACCGTTGGTGAAAAAATACTTTATGATTTTGAAAAAATATTTTAGGATCTTAAAAAAAATTCTACAGTATATTTTGAATACCAGTCAGTACCCTAAAATAATTTTAACATATTTACTGGTACTTAAAAATAATATCTTGAAAAATTATTGTACAATCTTATAAAAATATTTCAACATACTCACTAATACTAAAATGATACTCCAGGATACTAACTGTGATTGGTACTAACAAATTATGTTTTCGTTGGTGGCCCATGGGGCTGGCCCTATCATAACCCAAAGGAGTGGGGGTTATTTTGGGCTAGGGCCAAAAACAACCCCCATCATATGAGGGCTAAAAAAAAGGGGGTCAAACATGGGGCTACGGGCCAGCCCATTTTGACAGCTCTATACATTGACTCTATAAACCAATGTCATACGGCCTTTTTAATCAGTCTAAAAAGACTTTTTTGCGCTACTGACCTCAACAATTTTGAAAATTCTTCATGTATCAAAACCCTTATTAATATGCAAGGGACCACCTTTGTGGAATTTCATCACATTACCTTTTTGCAAGTCTAAGATCAATTATTAAATATTTTCCACTTTTCTATACAATTTTTCAATTAAATCAACAAGTGAATTGAATCATTCAAATTCTTAACTTATAATAATATTGTACATTAATTTCCAAGTGTGAACGTGAGACATTAATTGGTCAAAAATAAACGTGAGACATAATGGTCCATCATTCTGTCAATCAACGGGAGAGTAGGCGCTAGACATTATTCGATCAATTAACGCTGTGATTGAAAGAATGTTAGCCCATCAGCTTCGGACCAGATATTGGTGAAAATGCTTTTTTTTTTTTTTTTTGCCAACATTCCTAAAGCCATATTCCTTGCCTTTTTTTTTCCTTTTTTCTTTTTTATATCAAGGTTATCTTTTACAGTAGAATTATCTACAGATTTGGCTTCTAATCAAGCATAATGGTGTTGTATGATTTATATAGTCGCCTAATAAGATAAAGCTTTGTTATTGTTCCAATAGTAGTAGTTCATCTTTACGGTAGAAAAGTTGAACATATAATTGGAAGCAGTCAAATTCAATCTTTTGGTTTAAAAGAATAAAAGAAATACGCATGGGGAGATTAACTTTGTGTCTACATGCGATTGAGATGTGATTCTATATAGGGTAAATTACGTTTTTTTGTCTACAAGGTATTTTTATAAGAGTTATGGCATCCTAAAGAAAAATGTGGAGCAATAATTTAACATGTAATCTTTAAAATCAATGAAAGTTTGCATCCTTTTTTAAGGGTTAAGGTCTAATTTTGTCTGGAATTTTGTCATATGGGAGCAATGTTGCCTTGGATATTTTCTGAGGAGTAATGTTGACATGAAAGTTTCTAAATTATAACAATTTTATATTGGATGTTATCCAGATTAAGCTTGATACTTAGTTGACTAGATATGTTGAACTAGCAAGTCCATGTGTTGTCCATGTCTTTTTTGTTAAGGTGTAAATTTGCCTCGGAAGTTTTCACTTAAAAGCAATGTTGAAAGTTTTTTAGGTTTAATGTTATCCTAAACGATTTCAAACTATAGCATGTCACTGTTGTAAATGGAGCAAAATACCCAAGAGGGGGGTGAATTGGGGATTTTTAAAATCTTTTCAAAATCCTCTATTTTTGGACAGCAAAACAAGGATGAACAGAGTATAGAGAGAAAAGCAGCTAGACACAGAGATTTATACTGGTTCGGTCCAACCACTTGACCTACATCCAGTCCCCAGACTCTCTGAGATTTTCACTATAGCAACTGATTACACACTCTGCACTCGAGTAATTCTCTCAATAGAATTCACTCCCCCTTACAAGTTGTAATCAATGCACCCAAATCACCAAGTCCCCAGACTTGTGATTCTTTACAATAAATGATTCAGAATGAAATAACTCTCTCTAAGAGTAGATAAAAATAAACACTGAAGCACAAATGTATCAGCAGATACTTTTACAAGTGAAAACTGAAGAAATAAATGAAGACTTGATAGCAATTCGTTTTCAGCAGTTGTAGTTTTTTTGAGAAGACTTGAATGTAACTCTATTTATACTTAGAGTGTATTAAATGGCCGTTGATTTCCCTAATATAACCGTTGGAGGTGTTCAGCAAGGATTAGGGAGTGATTTAGTCTTCTTCTCTTTCAATTCTTCACTTAATCCAGCTGTGCAAAAGTTCAGAGTTGACTTCTTGAAGATTAATTCGTTGGAATAACAATTGCTGGATGTGGAAATCATTCTTTAATTCTTTCTTACGCGTGTACAAACGGATTACCCAAAAGAATGCATCTTTCTAGGTTTTGCATTTAATGTGCTAACGTCACTTTTTGCTTTTGCTTTAAACCTTCAATAAGCATTCTCTAAATCATCTAAAATTCACCAACAAAGTGGTTAAACATAGCTAGGAACATTAGAGAGTAATGATGGGAAGTATTAAGATCAAATAAGAAGGTTTTCCAAATTTGTCAAATTCGAATTTCATAATCCACGATGAAACCTCGAGGTTTCTTTCTAAACCTCGAGTTTTGGACTGTAGCATGTTAAATCGATTTAAGTCCAAAACATTAAAACCGGAGGTTTTCATCTAAAACCGAAGGTTTTCAGCACATTAAAAGTTGTAGTACTCTCGGGTTGGCCAAAACTTGAGGTTTCTGATCAAACCTCGAGTTTTCACTTAAATGTGAAAATTTGAAGTTTTTGCCTCAAACCAAAAACTGGAGGTTTTCAAAAACTGAGAAAAAACAGGTGTGCTCTCGAGTTGGCTAAACCTCGAGGTTTCTGTTCAAACCTCGAGTTTTCTTTTAAAACATGAAAACTTTGAGAAATTGCACCAAGACAAAAATTGGAGGTTTTTAAATGAAACTGAAGGTTTTCAAGACAAAGAGACAGGGATGCTCTCTGCCTGGCAAAACCTCGAGGTTTGAACTCAAACCTCGAGTTTTCACTTATTTGTGAAAAACTTTGAGAAAATTATGTCAAACTCAAAACTTGAGGTTTTCAAGTGTTCAAAATTTAGGAGACTCTCTGTAAGCCCAAACCTCGAGGTTTTACCAGAAACCTCGAGTTTTCTTGTCAAACCTCGAGGTTTTATCAGAAACCTCGAGTTTTACATTTTCCAGAAAATACTAAGAAGTCTCTGTGTGATGAAACCTCGAGTTTTCTCTGAAAGCCGAAGGTTTTGCACATTTCAAAAACTTTGAGTTCTTCTCTGTAAAGCCACACCTCGAGGTTTTGACACAAACCTCAAGTTTTCTCCTGTCAGTGAGATTTTCAACTTTACTGGAGGAAAATTTTCATTGCTTGATTACAAATGTTGGTAATCATTAAAACCAATAGAGAACTAACAACTGTGACCATTATCCAAATAAGTTTTACTTTTAATGGACCAAATATACTAAGCTGACATTGTGCATAACAGTGAAGAAAAAGTCACAGATGTAGGAGGAGCTCACGTTAGCTAAAGAGTATTGAAGAAAAAGATCCAACTACTAGATGTAGGACACACTAAGATAGATCGACGAGAACAATACTACCAGAAACCCCCCACTGCTGTATTGTAGCAACGTCAAGATAGACGAGTACCTCCACTTTTCTCTTAATTGCACAAGATTCTTTCAGCTTTTTTATTTTCTCCAATCCTTTAGACGGGATGCGTTTTCTTAAATTTGTTTACCTTATTTATAAACCTAACTTTAAGAAAATGAGTATATTTGGTTAACTATCAGTTAAACATAACTTGAATAACAATTGTGGGGCAACATTGCCCTCGAGTGAAAACTTCTGAGACAAATTTACACTTTAGCCAAAAACAAAAATGATATGGATATAGGAATGAATTTACCTCATATAGCCAATACACCTAGGCTAAACTATCGTTCTGAGCCCGAAAATCTACATAGGAATATGGGAGAAGTAGAGTGAGGAACATATTTATAGGATTGCAGAAACTTCTATATAAATAAGTAGTGGGTTAACTGAATACCATTGTAATTGGTAGTTTGTTATAGTATTGTTGAAGCTTTGTAGCAAATTGCTATAGCAATGCCATAGATGCAATCTAGGAGATTAATGCAACTTACAGAGAAATATAAGCTCTTCATGTTTTCAATCTGATATTTCTCAACTATATTCTCGATCATTTGTTTTGTTTAGTTTATTAGTATTCATAGTCGAACCAACCATTCAATTGATACCATCACGCAACTTTCAATCAATTACTGGTTGCATAATTGGTATTTCAGTCTCTATGGAATGATACTTTACACACTGAAAGAGAAGGAAATCACCAAGAGGGGGGGTGAATTGGGGATTTCAAAATTCTTTTCGTTTCACCCACACAACAGAAAATATTAAGGCAAAGTGGAGATAGAGTAGAGAAGCTTGACACAGATGATTTATCCTGGTTCGGTCTAATCCTTGACCTACATCCAGTCCCCAGCACCTCTGGGATTTTCTTCTATCACTCAAGAACAATTACACACTCTGTACTCAGGATGATCCTCTCCCTAGGACTCACTCCCCCTTACAAGTTGTAATTGTATACAACAGATGCACACTCTGTAACCAAAGGATGCTCCTCTCCCTAGGACACACTCCCCCTTACAAGTTGCACTCTGTAATCAGATATACCCTCTGTAAACGCAGGATGTTCCTCTCCCTAGGACACACTCCCCCTTACAAGTTGTACTCTGATTTTCCCAATCTCCAAGTCCCACTGACTTGAGATTATTACAATGAGTGATATACAATGAAATAGACTCTCTCTAAGAGCAGATAAGGTTACACACTGAAGCTCTATGTATCAAAGATACAAACAAATGTATATACAGAGAAAGAATGAATATTTTCGTGCAAGCTTTCTGTAGTTGTCTTCTCTGTCTTGTTTCTTCAAATCTTCAGCTATTTATGGTAGTTTGAAGCTTGTGGACGTTAGGTAACCGTTGGAGCTTCTTCCCATTTGAAAAACTAGCTGTTGCAAGTGTTTCTCCATGTGTAAAGTTGCTGCAGAAGCTGTTGAGCGAATATGCTGTCACCACTTTCAGATTTGCACGTTTTTCACTTTCTTGCAGCTGAATGATGAGGCCCATACTATCTTGTTTGTTGATTCAACTTTATTCAGAGGAGCCTAAGTTGTCTGCAAGGTGTGCTGATTGTTTATCATGCCAGGCTGTAGTCCATTTGCTTTTTTGTCTTGAAGGATATAATTTCTATATTGCAAGTTGCACAAGCTGTCCCTTCATTTGATTCTCTGTGATGGGTTTGATATTTGAATATTGAATCTGTTGAAGCTTTTGTCCGTTGGAGCATTTCACCATTGAATATTCGAATCCTGTTGCAGAACATTTCAATTGAGCATTGATTCAAGTTGCTAGTTCAAATCTGCCTTCTTTTGCCATTTCTGGAAATTCTGAATCACACTTTGATTTCTGCCAAGTTTGATGTAATCCCAAACTTTAATCACAAATAAAGTGGTTAAACAACTCTAGGAACATTAGAGATTAATCATGGGAAGTATTGAAATCAAATAAGAAGGTATTGCAAATTCATCAGATTTGAAATTCTGAATTAGCGTCGCGAACTCCAGTTCAGTTCTTGCAGGCTCGAGTTCGTTGCTTCAGTGTTCAATAATATGTAAGTTCAAAAAGTGTGAACCTGAGGTTTGTATTCTAAACCTGAGGTTCGCAACTCATTAAAAAGTTACATTGCTCTCTGTCTGAAATGAACTCGAGTTCGTTCACTTATAGGCTCGAGTTCGGCTTTTCCCAAATGTTCATTTCTTCTCTGGAACTCTCGAACTCGAGTTTGTGACTGATGAACTCGAGTTTGGTTGCTTCTGACTTGGACTGGCTTGAGTTTGCAACTTTATCAACTTTCAAAGCCCATATCTCCCTGGTCCGAACTCCGTTTTGGTCCGTTCAAAGCTTAATGGAAAGCTCTGTGTGTCTAGTTTCCAATGGCACTGATTTGAGCTCAATTGGATTTGTATGTTGTGAGATATACCCAAAATACTGAAGCTTGGTCTGGACAGTGACGTTGATTTTCGATCCGAATTGTAAAATTCATATATAATTCATCTGAACTCCTTTGGCCATGAATTTTTGTTAGAAGTACGTGTTGGATGTCTAGTTTCCAATGCTTTTGGTTTCGTATCAATCCGATCTCTGGTTTGTGAGATATCATCGAATTACCAGACCTCGCCCAAGCTGAACGTGAAACAGAGTGGAGCTGAAGTGCTGATGACCACTGTGAACTCGAGTTCACACTTACAGGCTCGAGTTTGCCTAGTCCAGAAACACCAGAAATGCTGAAAACACTTATGGGCTCGAGTTTGTTCTTATAGGCTCGAGTTTGCCTAGTCCAGAGACACCAGAAATGCTGAAAACACTTATAGGCTCGAGTTTGCACTTATAGGCTCGAGTTTGCCCATCTAGAACCTCATTCTTGCTTGTTTTAACTCTGAATTGAATCATTCCAACTTCCAAATGATCTTGGAGGCTTCTAGCATCAATATAAGAACTTGGATCATAAAATCTTCATTCCATATATCAAGTTCTTCATTGTTTGGTCTCTTCTCTTCTTCCTTTCAATTCTTATCTCCTCTTTGATCAACCTCTATAATTCAACTTGGATTAATCTACATTAAATACAACAATTTGTCAATGTAGGAGATAATTATATTACTCAATCTTTTTGCTTATAAGAATGACATCTATATAAGACATCATCAAAACTAATCAAAACTAACACACACTGCTTTATTACTTGTTTAATTGTAACCAACCACATGGCAAACAATTAACTTCAACTGCTAATAGTGGACAATCCAGGTTTTGGTATCTCTCTTTCCCCCTTGCAACCGTTTGTTTCAATTTTTTTTCGGTTTGCTCTTTTGTTTTTCTTATTTCCTTCCCTTGTTGGCTCACAACAAGGGCCCAAAAAAAATAATAAATTTCCCTTTTTGTTCCATGGCTCTCCTCTCGCTTTACTTTGTCACTCACATTCCTTTTCACTTTGTGTCATTCCCTCGATTTGCCTGCTAAGTTCACACACCGCACATGCATCGACCCTGATATTCTTCTCTGCTTGCTCCCTCTCTGATAGCTCTCCCTTTACACTAGTACATTGCAAAATTTAAGTGTAAGGGAGGTATATGCAGTAGATTTGTGTGTGGTGTATGTGTAATGTATGACTTTCCCAATTCCCTAATTAATTTTTTGCAAAATCTGGGCCAATCTTAAAACTTGAGAATTGTTTTCCAATTGGGCAAAAACAATTTTGCAGCAGAGTAACTATTTGCAGAAACATGTAGAATAGAGTTATCTTAAGGGATATGAACTGTATAAACTTGGAAAATTGACGACACTAGGTTGAGAAATGTATAAGGCAGAGAACTAGTTAGGGAGAATACAGAGAATAAGCCACATTGAAGGATTGTTGAGCCTTTAAATTTTAAATTCAGTGAGTACGCTTTATAGATCTAGCACTTTCTTTGATTTGTCCTAACTCTAAAGTAGAAAGCATTTTGCATCTAAGAAGATTTGCACGTGATTAAGGCATTTGTTTTTCACCCTAATCCCATACACAAACCACTCCTATCACATATCCATTATCACCACCTTTGAGCCTTCGCATATTGCTATGGTAGGGCTAGATAGGTAGAGCAATTGAATTGACTTGACGATGCTGTAGCATAATGACCGCAATTGCAAGCACTATGAAATAGTGATGCTCTATAGTTTCAATATTGTGCTTAAAAAAAACTCTTGCAAAGGAAAAAGAGAGTACAAGTAGCAGGATATAGAAAGATGCTAAGTAAAAATGTAAGTTTTACTGCATGTCTATCGTCATCCTGTTGTAAGTAAAAATGTAAGTTTTACTACATGTCTATATTTCACCCTGCTGTAGCAACATCATTCCATTAAATCTACATTAATGCAATCGATTCATCTAGCCATCCCAACATTACAACCCTTAAATGTCTTTTTGATGCAAGTAAACTCATATGTAAGCTGTTACACCTCCATCGGCCTCGTCCTTTTGGGTGGGGGATTAGAGGGATTCCTTTTATTAATTACCTTTCCTTTAACTATTAACTTCTTTAGCATGTATCAGAGTAAGCATGACAGAGCGCAGGACCGGTTTGGACTAACTACTGTACTGATAAAAGTAAAAACAACAGAAAGTGTAAGTCCTCGAAGGGTTAAGGGTACAGTAATCCAAAATAAACGCTAGAAATATAATATAGTCATCCAAAAAGTAAGATACAAAATATGGTAGGGCATTCCCTACTCTTCACCGCATCTCCGAACCCTACCTTATCTCAAGAGGTCTTCACTGATCAGTACGCTCCTCTGTAGCTGTAGAAGCGTCTGGAGTCCGAGATTGGCCCCCAGAGTAACCGTCAATACTCAAGTACTAAATGTGTAAGGGGTATGTAAGCTACCATGCTAGACAGAAATATAAGAGCATGCCAAGCACATATCATATATGCATCCAGGTCATACCACAGGAAAACACATACTACAATCCAAGAACCCGTACAGCTGCCTTACCAAGGCAAGCCTCGGTCTTACTGGACTCACAACCCATAAAGCCGCCTTTACTAGGCCAGCCCCGGACTGAAACTCAACCCATACAGCCGCTAACCAAGGCCGGTTTCAGACTGAACTGAAAGTTGGAGCTTGATACCCAAGAGGGGGGGTGAATTGGGTATCTTTAAAATTTTCAACACTTGCTCTGTATTTAAACACTCAAAACAGAGCAGAACAGAGGAGGTAAGAAGAAAAGCTTGACACAGGCAATTTATACTGGTTCGGTCCTTTCTCTAACCTACATCCAGTCCCCAAGCCTCACTTGGGATTTTCAATCCACTAACTCAATGAAATTGATTACACACTCTGTACTAAGAGTTGTTCTCTCACTAGAACACACTCCCCCTTACAAGTTGTAATCAATACACCTCAACTACCAAGTCCCCTGACTTGTAGTTATTTCAATCAATAAATGATTTTACAGAAGAAACTCTCTCAAAGAGTAGATAGATGAACACTGAAGCACTAAGTATCAAAATGATACTATTACAAATGAAAGCTAATACAATAAATGAACTTAGTAAATTTTCGCTCAGAGTGTGTATCCGCTTGTGAAGATGTTAATGTACTCTATTTATAGCTAGAGAACATTAAATGACCATTGTAGCTTGAATCAGACCGTTGGAGAAGTTGCCCAAGTGTTCTGAAGTGGTTTTGGGGTCTTCTCTCTCTTGTTTTCTCCTAATCTAGTTGGCCAAGTCATCAAGGCTGACTTTCTGCGAATTAATCCGTTGGAGAGGAGTTTTCTTGTTTCAGCTAACATCCTTAAATACTTTGTAAGCGTGTGCAGAAGGATTTGGGTAGAAGGAGTAACTTTTGTGCTTTGCAATAAATGCTCTGAGTTGCTTTTTGCTTTATACTCTAACCTCTCACCAAACATTCTTTAATGCTCTGAAATCCACTAACAAATACGTTAAACATAGCAGGGAATATCAGAGAATAATATTGAAAGAAGATGGGATCAAATAACATTGATTTCTGAAATGCCCAAATTCAAATTTCCTGAACCTGCAACACGAACTCGAGTTCAGTTCTTACAGGCTTGAGTTCGTTGCTTCAGTGTTCAAAATTATGTGAGTTAAAAATGTGTGAACCTGAGGTTCTCATGTCATTGAAAAAACTAAAAGCTCTCGGGTTGAAATGAACTCGAGTTCATTAATGTCAGGCTCGAGTTCGAAACAATTTTGAGCAAACTTGGTTTCATCTCAAAAGAACAAACCTGAGGTTTGCAAAGCAAACCCTCAAGTTCAAAACATTTAGAAAAGTTTTTGCTCTCGGTAACTTTTAAGCTCGAGTTCAAACTGTTTAGGCTCGAGTTCGAATGTTTTGAAGAACTTTAGAAGCTCTCGGCCAAAACTAGGCTCGAGTTTGAGTATTTGAAAAACTTTTCAAATTGGAAACTTTTCTTTCAATGGAACAGTGCAGGCTTTGAAAACACCTACAAGTTTGGAAAACTTATCCCGCCAGAGATGAACTCTAGTTTGCCATGACAGGCTCGAGTTCATGCTCTTAAAACTTTCTTTGGATCCTTTCAAACTTGAGGTTTGAAGAAAGCAAGTGTAAGGTTTAACATGTTTTCAAAGTTCAAAAACTCTCTGGAAAGAATGAACTCTAGTTTGACCTTAGTAGGCTCGAGTTCATGTGAACTTTTCAAAAGTTTAATTTTAAACTTCAGGTTCAGTCTCGAGTTTGGAAATCAACTTGACAAGTTTGTGCTCTCTATCAAATCCAGGCTCGAGTTCAACACTAACAGGCTCGAGTTTGGTTTTGACAGATTGAAAAATACAAGTTTAAACCTTATCAATATTGTTTACAATTGTTAGTAATCATCAAAACATACTGAGAACTAACATGAACATCCTCAGCGCTAGGAATCATACAACTACCTTACCAAGGCAAGCCTCGGTCTCATTGGACTCACAACCCATAAAGCGGCCTTTACTAGGCCAGCCCCGGACTGAAACTCAACCCGTACAGCCACTAACCAAGGCCGACTTCTGACTGAACATCCTCAGCACTAGGAATCTTACAACTCTGTATGCATATTTGGCACAACATGTACAAAAAAAAGCACACATGGCAAACACAAACATACAACAGAACACGTAAAGATATCTGGGTAAAGCGATTACTACCTGGTGTGGTAAATGTTGTCCTTAATATTTTATTGGACCCGTTGACTTCCCAAGGGTTCCTTTGACCTATATATCATTAAAATACACTTATTCAGTATTTACAAAATTGCCCCCACGTTTTTCTTGATAAAACCGAGCCCAACACAAAATTTTTCAGAAATTCAGTAATTCTGGCCTAACTTCCAACATTTTTAATAAATTCTACAAAAATTAATTTTGCATGCTTCCAGCGCCATTTTAACCATTGAAATATCTATTTTCATGAAAATATTTCCAGACCCTGAAAGTACTTTTATTTTGGCGTGTTGCTCACTTTTCACACCTGAGTTAGATTTCGCCCTGTTGCACACAGAGCCAACTTTGCCAATTTTTATCTCTTAGTAGAAAAATCCAAAAATCATAAAATTATACATCAAAGTGAACCTTAGGATGTTAAATTTTTCCCTGTAAAATCTCAGCAAAAAATAAATTCGTTTACTATTTTTAGAACTCACTCGAAGGTCCACTGCCAGAATTTCCAGAATCAAGAACAAACTCACTTTTAAAGCTTTTTCGATGATTTCAAGTTCGGAAATTCAAACTATAACCTAACCCCATACAAAATCACGTTTTAAACCCTTTGGGACCATCAAAAACTCTAAAATCAGACCATATCACCAAGCCCTAACCAGAAGCACGAAAATTCCAAGTTTAAATCTTAAAGGTTCAAATTGTCGGTAATTACCTAATTCGGAGCTTTGGCTTGGTGAACAAGGTGGTTGAGAGCTTGGTCTTGGCTATGAGAGCTTGCTGGTCCCTTCTCTCTCCTTCAGCTATGCCACAACTCTTAGGAGGAAAAATGAAAAGTTGAGCTCCTTTTAATACTAATCTAAAAGTAGCCAAATAGTTCCAATGTAAATGGGTAAATTTCCTGTTCAGTTGGTAATTAGTTGATCTAACTTAATCTTTATCTTATGTGACTAATTCCAGAGGCTTCTAGGAGGTGATGTGGCGCATCCCTAGCCCCTTTCAGCAGAATTTATCCTTTTATTTGGTAAAAATTACTTATTTTGACCCGAAACACCTTTTTGTCCTACCGATAGGGCCCACACTCTAGTTAATGGACTAATTAAGCTTACTTTTTCTTCAAGTCAGATTTATATATGTGGCACCTATGGGGCCCCACAAATCTGATCCCCATTAATTAATTCCATTTTTCTACTTTATCAGTCAAATTCTGGGTCTACCGATCTCTATCGAGTCCCACCGGGTCCAAAAGTGTGTCTTTTTTTACTTTTCTCTATCTTTTCCAAATATTCTCCCTTGCCTTGGCATACTCATGTGGCGCCTTCCGTCTTTCCAATGCGGCCCCACATTTGTCTCATTCCGTCCAAAAATAATCCCCTAACTGGTCCTTATCGGTCCCTTTTCTATCGTCTATTGCCTGTGGGTCCCGCGTCTTATGTTTAGACCAGAGAATGGATAAAATCATCTACTTTCTCTCCTCTCCCATATTGGACGAAATTCAATGCCCAAAGGACAAGGAATTGACCATTTTGCCCTTGCTTTATCTTCCTTTAATTCCGTGGTGACATGTGAAAGATCTGGCTATCACCCAAGAGGGGGGTGAATTGGGTGTTTGATTAAAAACTTTAGTTGCTCTTAAAATCTTTTCAAAAGCTTACTTGAAAACAGGGATAATTTAAGAAGCTATAATCAGTCATTCAAACATGTATGTATATTCAGATGTATGTGCTGGAAATGTAAAAGGTAAGGCAAGAGAATGTGCAAACAGATTTATACTGGTTAGCCCCAATCCTTGACCTGCATCCAGTCCCCAAGCATCGCTTGAGATTTTCAATCCACTATCTTTTTTTAACTTAATTACACGTTCTGTATTAAGAGTAATCCTCTCCGTAGGACTCACTCCCCCTTACAAACTATAATCAATACACTGCTTGACTACAAACTTTGTACTCGAAGTAATCCTCTCACTAGGATTCACTCCCCCTTACAAGTTGTAATCAACACAATGTGTTTCCCACTCAAGATCACCCAATCTTGAGTAACTCTCAGATAGAAAGATAGAATGATTACAATAATTCTTCTCTCTTAGAAGTGAATAGATAAACACTGAAGATCAATACAAATCACTTCACTCTCTAAACTGTCTAAACATGAAAAACAGAGAGTAAATGATGTGACAAACTAAGTATTAGCATGTTGTAGTTGTAAGCTTGTGTCTCTGCATTTTTCTGCTTGAATCTGTCCTCTTTTATTGGTAGAGATCAATATATGACCGTTTGAAGATTTAATGACTGCTGGATAAAGAAATATAGCTGTTAGACTCAGATGGAACTAGCCATTAAAACTTCGTTTTCTGAACCAACTATGACATCAGCATTTACTTTCCCTTTGATCTTCAGTTTAATAGCCTTTGATCATTTGAAACATGTACACAAATGACATAAATAATGTTAAGAAGTGTTATAAATCATTTGGGTAATCATCTGGATATTTATCAAAAGAATCAGGATTTTTGAAACGGTGATTTTCTGAAGCTGAGATGAAAACTCAAGTTTTGAGGTTGCATTACTCCAGATTGCTCTCTGTCTGATCAAAACTCAGGTTTTGGTTTCACAAACTCGAGTTTGGAAGATGCTCTAAAGTTTGCTGCTCTCTGTAACCCAAAAACTCGAGTTTTGTACTTACAAACTCGAGTTTTGACTTTGTTGAACGTTTTTGCAACTTCTTGAACTGACTATCAACTTTCGAGGGTCATATGTCCCTGGTCTGAACTCCATTTTGATCTGTTCAAATCTTGTTGGAAAGCTTTGTGAGTCTACTTTCATATGCCACTGATTTCAACTCAATCAAATTTGTAGTTTGTGAGATATACTCAAAACATTGAAGCTTGGTTTGCTATGTGGTGTGGATTTTTCTGTCAACTTTAACAATTCATAGCTCCTTGATCTAAACTCCTTTTGCCTTGAATTTTATATCAAAATGCCGCATTTGGAGTCTAGTTTCATATGCCACTAGTTTCACCTCAATCGGATCTCTAGTTTGGGATATATCATTGAATTACTAGACGTCACCTGTGCTGAACGTGAAACAGAGTAGAACAGAGTTGTTGATCAGCGCTGAAAACTCGAGTTTTGACTTGGAAACTCGAGGTTTGTTAGTCCAGAGACGCCAGAAATGCTGAAAACACTACAAACTCGAGTTTGAGTTCCAAACTTGAGTTTTGTGTCCCAAACTCGAGTTTTCTCCTATCCGAGAAGCAAATCACTGTAGTGAAGTCAGAAACTCGAGTTTTGAGTTGTGAACTCGAGTTTTCTCATCCTGGAACTGATTTTTGCTACCTTTAACTCCAAATTGAGCCATTCCAACTTCCATATGATCGTGGAGACTTCTAGAATCAATCTTTAAACTTGAATAATGATATCTTCATTTCATTCAACAAGTTATTTTTTCTTTCTTCTTCTCTTGATCATTTTCCATAACTCAACTCTTTCTTTCTTCTCTTCTCTTGATCATTCTTTATCATTTGACTTCACATCTTCTTTGATTCAATTTCTTGCTCTAATTCAATACTTCTTTATTGATCTTCTTGTTGATTTTTCTCCATCATTCAACTTGGACTCATCATTCTCTGCAAGTTCTACCTTCTTCAATATTTCCTCTTCTTCTTGACTATTCCCAAAATCTTTTGATAACTTCTTGCTTCCTTGATATTTTGATATTCCTATTATATTGTGCGCAAGAACTTATTTCTTTAATCTACTTTCTTGATCATTCTTCAATATTGAACTTCATATCTACATTAAATATGGGGTTAAAGGTCATTTTTGCCACAGAAGTTTTGCTAAAGGGAGCGCCCAGCACCCAAAAGTTTTTTGGGTACCAAATTTACCCCGGAAGTATTGAAAAGGTAGCAAATTTTCCCCTCCATTAATTTTGACCATTAAGTTTGACTGAGTGTCCACGTGGCATGCCACCTCATGACACGTGGCATGCTACCTCATCAACCCGAATAAGAGTTAAGTATCATTTTTGCCCCGGAAGTTTTCACTGAGAGCAAGTTTGCCCCGGAAGTTTTTACTAAAGAGCAATTTTATCCCGGAAGTTTACAAAATGTATCAATTTTGCCCTTCTTTCCCATATATTAAATTTGACTATTAAATCAGTTAAAGACCACACATGTCATGCCTTGAAAAGGTCAAACTTGGAGTTAGAGAAGGAGATCCTTGACATGTTGAGCTCAAGGTGGCCAAAATTTGTGAAGCCGAACTGATCATAGTGACCGAAAGGTCTATACCAAAACCCAGAGGAAGCATCACTTATAATCTAAGCAAATGAAACTCAAAATGAGAAATGAATTTTTCCAAAAATTGGTCATAGGGATCAAAAGGTCTGTCGAAAAACCCAAAGGAAGCATCAATTACGTTTGTATAGACTGATCATTTGCTTAAATTATAAGTGGTGCTTCTTGTGACCAATTCAGCTTCACAAATTCTGGCTGCCTTGAGCTCAACATTTCAAGGATTCAAAGTTCGACCTTTTCAAGGCATGACATGTGTGGTCTTTGACTGATTTAGAAGGGTAAAATTGATACGTTTTGTAAACTTCCGAGGTAAAATTACTAATTAGTGAAAACTTCCGGGGCAAACTTGCTCTCAGTGAAAACTTCTGGGGCAAAAATGATACTAAACTCCTATTGGTTGATGAGGTGGCATGCCACGTGTCATGAGGTGACATGCCACGTGGACACTCAGTCAAACTTAACGGTCAAAATTAACGGAGGGGCAAATTTGCTACCTTTTTCATACTTTCGAGGCAAATTTGGTACCTAAAAAACTTCCGGGTGCTGAACACTCCCTTAACAAAACTTCAGTGGCAAATTAGACCTTTAACCCTTAAATATAAGACTTAGTCAAATTACAGGATAAATGTAGTATGTAAACTTTTTGCTCTTAATAATGGCATCTATATAAGACATCATCAAAACTAATCATAACTAACAGAATATCACCTAGAAGGGAGGTGAATAGGTGATCTCAAATAATTCTTTCGCAGTATGATGGATAAATAATGAAAGCAGTAAAGAAGTAGAGAGAAATGACACAAAGGAATTATACTGGTTCGGTCCAACTCCTTGACCTACGTCCAGTACCCAGACACTCTGGGATTTTTCACTAACTCACAAATACAATTACACACACTGTAACTCAAGATGATCCTTTCTCCTTAGAGCTAACTCCCCCTTACAAGTTGTAATCATACACCCACACTCAAGACACCACTACCTTGAGATTTGAACGAATGTAAAATAAATGATAAAACTCTCTCACATAGTAGATGAATAATAAAGACTGAAGCTCAATAATATCCAAAGATATAAACAGAATAGAAATTGATCGCTTTGAGTGCTTTGTCTGTGTATGCGTTGGTTGCCATGATGAATTCAAAGGATGAAGACCATTATAGGATTTGAATTTTTCCGTTTGAATGTTTGAATATGTCTGTTGACAGCATTTAAGCATCCGCACCTATTTTGGCAGAATGGGTTAGCCTTAATTGGGTTCAGCGCGTTGTCTCTGTTTCGCGAAACTCTCGATGCTTTGACAGCTCATTAAAATTCAGACATTGGTTAAACATTTGAAAATCACTCAAGAAGATGATTAATGATATCACAAATAATATTGAATGATGTATAGGAAGATATCAACAAGTAATCAAATCATTCGAATGAAGGTATAGATGGTTTGTGTTTGCTGATATATCATACTCGAGTAGCCACACTTATATACTCGAGTATCTCTGTGATTCAGATATGCTAGAGGCTTTGATCTTGACCATACTCGAGTATTCTAACTCAATACTCAAGTAGCACCTGTACTTTGCTGAAATGAATAAACTGAATGAGACACATTAGCAGGTCATACTCGAGAATTCAATTCAACATACTCAAGTATCATGCACATACTCGAGTATCATATGTTCCATACTCGAGTATTAGACAACCCGAGAGCAATTATCACATTGAAACTAAGCATACTCGAGAATTACATTACCCATACTCGAGTACCTTACTTGAAAAAACCGGCTGAACCCAAGAGGGGGGTGAATTGGGTGAAGTATAAAATTTAGGAACTTTGAAATTCTTTTCGTAGCTCACTGAAATCGGTTTATAAAGCAATAACCACACATTTAAATATGTATACACATTCAAACATATATGCTGGAAATGTAAGAGATAAGGGAAGAGAATGTTCAAACTGATTTATACGGGTTCGGCCCAATCCTTGACCTACGTCCAGTCCCCAAGCTTCACTTGGGATTTTCAATCCACTATCTTCTTTCAACTTGATTACACGTTTTGTACTTGGAGTAATTATCTCGCTAGGATTTACTCCCCTTACAAACTGTAATCAACACACCGCTTGATTACATACTCTGTACTCGAAGTAATCCTCTCACTAGGATTCACTCCCCCTTACAAGTTGTAATCAACACAATGTGTTTCCCACTCAAGATCACCCAATCTTGAGAAACTCTCAGAAGAATAGAATGATTACAATAAATCTTCTCTCTTAGAAGTGAATAGATAAACACTGAAGAACTATACAAATCACTTCACTCTCTAAGCTATCTAAACATGAAAAACAGAGAGTAAAAGATGTGAAAAACATAGTATTAGCATGTTGAAGATGTAAGCTCTTGTCTCTGCGTTTTTCTGCTTGAATCTGTCTTCTATTTATAGGTAGAGATCAATATACAACCGTTGAGAAGATTCAGTGACTGTTGGATAAAGAAATATAGCCGTTAGACTCAGATGGAACAAGTTGTTAGAACTTCGTTTTCTGAATCAGCTATGACATCAGCATTTACTTTTCCTTTGTTCTTCAATTTAACAGCCTTTGATCATCTGAAACATGTACAAAAATGATATAAATAATGTTAAGAAGTGTTATAAATCATTTGGGTAATCATCTGGATGTTTATCAAAAGAATCAGGATTTTCGAAACGGTGATTTTCTGAACCAGAGGTGTAAACTCGAGTTTGCTCTTGAAAACTTGAGCTTTCCATTTGTTGTCGAATCTTGGATTTGCCTCTGCCTGAGCAAAACTTGAGTTTTGTACTTACAAACTTGAGTTTGGAAGATACTCTGAAGTTCGTTGCTCTCTGTAACGCGGAAACTCGAGTTTTGTACTTACAAACTCGAGTTTTGACTTTGTTGAGCATTTTCGCAACTTCTTGAACGGACTATCAACTTTCGAGGGACATATCTCCCTGGTCTCAACTTCATTTTGGTTCGTTCAACTCTTGATGGAAAGCTCTGTGAGTCTACTTTCATATGCCACTAATTTCATATCAATCGGATTTGTAGTTTGTGAGATACACTCAAAACATTGAAGCTTGGTTTGCTGTGTGGCGTGAATTTTTCTGTCAACTTCAACAATTCATAGTCTGAACTCCTTTTGGCTTGAATGTTATATCAAAATGACACATTGAGAGCCTAGTTTCATATACCGCTAGTTTCACCTCAATCCGATTTCTGGTTTGTGAGATATCATCGAATTACCAGACGTCGCCTGTGCTAAACGTGAAACAGAGTAGAACTGAGTTGCTGATCACCGCTGAAAACTCGAGTTTTGACTTGGAAACTTGAGTTTTGCTAGTCCAGAGACGCCAGAAATGCTGAAAACACTACAAACTCGAGTTTTGAGTCCTAAACTCAAGTTGCTGATCACCGCTGAAAACTCGAGTTTTGACTTGGAAACTCGAGTTTTGCTAGTCCAGAGACGCCAGAAATGCTGAAAACACTACAAACTCGAGTTTTGTGTCCCAAACTCGAGTTTTCTCATACCAGAGGAGAAAATCATTGTTGCGAAGCAGGAAACTCGAGTTTTGACTTGGAAACTCGAGTTTTCTCATCCTGGAGCTGATTTTTGCTGAATTTAACTCCAAATTGAGTCATTCCAACTTCCACATGATCTTGGAGGCTTCTAGCTTCAATATAAGAACTTAAATAATCATATCTTCATTCCATTCATCAAGTTATTCCTTTCTTTCTTCTTCTCTTGATCATTTTCCATAACTCAACTCTTTCTTCCCTTCTCTTCTCTTGATCATTCCATATTATTTGACTTCACATCTTCTTTGATTCAATTTCTTTCTCTACTTCAATACTTCTTTATTGATCTTCATGTTAATTGTTCTCCGTCATTCAACTTGGACTTATCATTCTCTTGCAAGTTCTATTTTCTTCAATATTTCCTCTTCTTCTTGACTATTCCCAAAATCCTTTAAGAACTTCTTGCTTCCTTCATATTCTGATATTTCCATTATATTGTGTGCAAGAACTTCTTTCTTCAATCTACTTTCTTGATCATTCTTCAACATTGAACTTCACATCTACATTAAATATAAGACTTACTCAAAGTAGAAGATAAATGTAGTATGTAAACTTTTTGCTCTTAATAATGGCATCTATATAAGACATCATCAAAACTAATTATAACTAACATTCTCCCCCTTTTTGATGATGGCAAATACTATAAGAAAAATATGTATGAATATAAAAATACATTAGATACAACTTATTTTTCTTGTCATTCTCTCCCCCTTATTTGTCATTAGCAAAAAGTTGAAGTAAAAAAGAATTGCTTAGAGAGACAAAGATGAAATCAGATTAGAAAGAGACAAAGAACTGATTTTCTCTCCCCGATTAAAAGTGTTTGCATTCTAAATATGATGCAATTTGGAATGTTTTTATGAAAACAAATTTGAAAGAATTTGGAGAGGTTTTCAAGAAATCTTTCACATTTAAAACATATAGATACCAAACATGTGCAAAATTTCTATTGAATATAAAAGGATGGAGATTAGAAATGCTCATGTTGGTTTTGCAAATTGATGAACGATCTGTGAAGTTCATTTGCTAGCTTTGAGATCTGTGATGTGCTCTGAATAACCTCTGAGAAGAGTCTAAAGTACTGGCTTCTTAAGTTGTATCACATCTGAATGAATATGATCATCAGTACTTCAGCTTCCATCCTTTTCCTTTTCTTCATATATCTATTCTTGTAGGGCATTAAGGAAAGTCCTAGCACATGACATCATTGAAGAGTGGAGCTAAATACCCAAGAGGGGGGGTGAATTGGGTATCTTAAAAAAATTAAGGATTGAGCTCTGTTTTTGACTAATGAAAACAGAGGCTAATAGAGGAGTAGGGAAGGAAAGCTTTACACAATGTGATTTATACTGGTTCGGTCCTTTCTCTGACCTACATCCAGTCCCCAAGCCTTACCTGGGATTTTCAATCCACTATAATCAAATATTGATTACACACTCTGTACTAAGAGTTGTTCTCTCACTAGAACACACTCCCCCTTACAAGTTGTAATCAATACACCCAACTACCAAGTCCCCTGACTTGTAGTTATCTCAATCAATAAATGATTTACAAGTATTTAACTCTCTTACAGAGTAGATATGATGAACACTGAAGTACTTGTATCAAGTATGATACTCTATAAGTGAAAGCTGATACACAATAAATGAATTTAGTAGAAATTCGCTCAGAGTAGTTGTGTCTCTTTTGAAGATGTTAATGAACTCTATTTATAGGTAGAGAACATTAAATGACCGTTGTAGCTTGAATCAGACCGTTGGAGAAGTTGCCCAAGTGTTCTGAAGTGGTTTTTGGGGTCTTCTCTCTCTTGTTTTCCCTTAATCTAGTTGGTCAAGACATCAGGGCTGACTTTCTGCGAATTAATCCGTTGGAGAGGAGTTTTCTTGTTTCAGCTAACATCCTTAAATGCTTTGTAAGCGTGTGCAGAAGGATTTGGGTAGAAGGAGTAACTTTTCTGCTTTGCAATAAATGCTCTGAGGTGCTTTTTGCTTTATACTCTAACCTCTCACCAAACATTCTTTAATGCTCTGAAATCCACTAATAAATACGTTAAACATAGCAGGGAATATCAGAGAATAATATTGGAAGAAGATAGAATCAAATAACATTGATTTCTGAAATGCCCAAATTCAAAAATTCTGAACCAGCGTCACGAACTTGAGTTCAGTTCTTACAGGCTCGAGTTCGAGGCTTTAGTGTTCAAAACTGTGCAAGTTCAAAAAGTGTAAACCTGAGGTTTGCTTTATAAACCTGAGGTTTGCAGATCATTGAAAAACTAAAATGCTCTCGGGTTGAAATGAACTCGAGTTTATTAAAGTTAGGCTCGAGTTCGAGGCTTCAGTGTTTAAAAGCATGTAAGTTCAAAATGAACAAACCTGAGGTTTGTCTTTTAAACTGGAGGTTCTCAAGTCATTGAAAAACTAAGAAGCTCTCGGGTTGAAATGAACTCGAGTTCATTAATGTCAGGCTCGAGTTCGAGACACTTTTGAACAGACTTCGTTTTAGCTTGAAAACACAAACCTGAGGTTTGCAAAACACACTCTCGAGTTTAAAACATATCCAAAAGTTCTTTGCTCTCTGGAACTTTTAGGCTCGAGTTTGTAAGTCTCAGGCTCGAGTTTAAATAGCTTAAAAACAGTTCTTTGCTCTCGGCCAAAACTAGGCTCGAGTTTGAATATGTTAGGCTCGAGTTTGAGCATTGGTGAACTTTTCAAACCAAAAAACTTTTCTTTTAATGGAACAGTGCAGAGCTTGAAAATATCTTTAAGTTTCAAACAACTTGTCCCGCCAGAGATGAACTCGAGTTTGCCATGACAGGCTCGAGTTCATGCTCTTAAAACTTTCTTTGGATCCTTTCAAACTTGAGGTTTGAAGAAAGCAAGTGTAAGGTTTAACATGTTCTCAAAGTTCAAAAACTCTCTGGAAAGAATGAACTCGAGTTTGACCTTAGTAGGCTCGAGTTCATGTGAACTTTTCAAAAGTTTAATTTTAAACTTCAGGTTCAGTCTCGAGTTTGGGAATCAACTGGACAAGTTTGTGCTCTCTGTCAAATCCAGGCTCGAGTTCAACACTAACAGGCTCGAGTTTGGTTTTGACAGATTGAAAAATACAAGTTTAAATTATTCTAAACTTTGTCAAACCTTATCAATATTGTTTACAATTGTTAGTAATCATCAAAACACACAGGGAACTAACATTCTCCCCCTTTTTGATGATGACAACACTTGTAAACAGTTGATTTTGAAATCTAGTTTGGAATCTCTATTTGAAATTCAGTTTGTGAAAGTTTTAAGGATTATCAGAGAAACTGAGCAAGTTATCAGAGTTAAAATTAAGATGATAACAGAAGCACAAGCAACTCATAAGCAACTGACATTTCATATACAAGATAAAAACATATAAAAATCAAATAACAACATGAAATTTTCACAAAAAGAAAAAAAAATCACTCAACACTCTCTCCCCCTTTGTCATCAGCAAAAGGAGGGGAAGAGAGAGTAGGCTGAGCTCCAGGCTGTGGGTTAGGTACAGAAGCTAGGGGTTCAATGTGAGGTTCAGTGATAGGGGTGCAGATACAGAATCAGGCTGAGGATCAGGCATAGAATCAGAAACTGGAGCAGGCACAGAGGTAGAAGCAGTCGATGACTGAGTCTTCAATATCTTGTCCATCTTGTCGCTCAAACTCATCATCGTGACCAACATAGTGGATATGGTGGAGGCTTGATCACTGATCTGGTTCTTCAGGGCCTCCTGTTCAACTCTGAACCCTTCTTGAATGTCCACCAAGTCACTGTGACCTTTGTTGACCTCAGCAACCAGCTTCCCTATGGCTAACTCAATACCCTCAACTAAGTTTGAGACTGCCTTGTCCACAATCTCTTGAACCTTAACATCAAAGTCTGAGGGAGGAGGAGCACTTTGAGCTTCCTCTGCTCGGGAGTGAGTTGCTCTGGATCTTGCTGGCTTGGATTTCCCCGGAGCTCTGGACTGGTCTGACTTCTCTGGTCTATCAACCCCCATGAGGTTCATGATGTGTTGTCCAAACTCAGCAGGAAATTGTGGAGGATCATTTGCGGCCAAATGCCATATTCTCTCATGAAAGAGAATGATCGAGACCAAACTAGGGAAGGGAATCTGAGAGGACTGCCGGGAGTGAAAAGCAAACTTAGCTATCTCCTGAAATAGCCAATGCCCTACATTCTGAGGCTGCTTGTCCAAGATAGAGGCAAATATGTTAAAGTCTTTCTTGGCAAAGTGGGTGAAATTGCCTCCCTTCTGCAATAAATCCCTCGTATATATGTACCAAATTGCCCGGTTCCTTGGGGGCATTGCAGCAGGTGTGAAGTTAAGGATTTCCAAGCCCTCAGGAACAGGTTCATCTGGCCTAAGCAGTCTAAAAGTGGCTTGTTGGGAATATCTGTGAATCTCAGGTTTAGGAGGGTTGGAAATTTGGAGAATTGAATTGAGATAGGCTGGGGTAATCGTGATTTTCTGGCCCCGGACCTTGGTAATAATCCTTTCTTCTACTAGATTACCCTCTGAATCCAAGACATTATCAGATTTCATGTGAAAATAGAAAACTTTCACAAGTTTTGGACTGTAGGGTGCCTTGATAGATATCAGAGGTTCAAAATGTTTTAGCCAGGGACTTAAATCAATACTACACTCGTCCTTAATCCTGGCTAAATCCACAGATACAATTGGACAGAAGACTCTCTTTTCATCAAACTTTTTCTTAAACAGGTTGCCCTCATCTGCTGACATTCTACAAGGCTCCTCATTAAACCCTGTAGGACATCTCTTATGATTGTATATCTCGTAAAGAGCGGGTAGAGTCTGTGATACCTGAGGAGCAGGTTGCTCCTGTGGTTGAGGAATGGGTTGAGCTTGGCCTTGATAGCTTGCTTGTCCGGGAGTGGGTACAGAGTGAATACCGGCGGTCTTCTTCCGCTTGAAAGGATGCTTCTCCCTTAATGGAACCGTGGGTTGAGTGGCTTTTCCTTTTCCTTGAACCTCTGGTTCTGGATCGTGTCTTTTCTTTGTTCGTTCTTCTCCAATCACTACTCCCTTTGGTCTAGAGGGAGGAACCGCGGGGTTGCCACTCTGAACTCCTCTGATTTCTTTGTCAATGCCATACCGTAAACGAGTGGACCGAGACTTTGTTCGAACAGGACGCTCAGATTGAGCTTGAGAGGAAGTTTGAGAGGGATTAGGGTTAGGTTCTTTAGGGTTTAAGGATTTGGAAGTCATTTTCGCAGAGATCAGAGAATGAAGAAGATGAAGAAGATGAGAGGAATTAGGGCAAACCGGAGGTTCGAGTGAAGTGAAGTGGAAAGTTCACAACTGTAGTATATATAGGGCACACGATGAACTCGAGTTCACAACTTGTGGGCTCGAGTTCGTCATAAAAATCCACTTACCTGGACTTCAAGAGTGTACTGTGAACTCTTGAACTTTCTCGTGAACCTGAGGTTCTTACTTATGGGCTCGAGTTCAGAATAATTTCTCAGCAGGGTTGCTCTCAGTGACTTTCGAACTCGAGTTCGTTATTGATGGACTCGAGTTCACCTTGTCTGAGGTTCATTTTTGCTTTCTGCCTGAAGTGAACCTGAGGTTCATTTACTAATGAACTCGAGTTCACTCACCCTTTTGCCTTTCATCTTTTATCTGCCTTCCTCGAGCTCGAGTTCATCATTCACAGGCTCGAGTTCATCTCAGCTTTCAGCAGATGTTAGATAGATGCATCCTGCATAAAACATATCTAGAAGCTCCGATGCTTAAGTTAGTAACAGATAATCATCAAAACCTTGATCTAACATTGGGTTAAGAGTAAGCTTACAACTCATTGGGATTTACCATTCCCAATTCTCTTCTTATGAAAGTGAATGGCTCCTTGGCTAGAGGTTTGGTGAAAATGTCCGCCAGTTGAAGATGAGTTGGAATGAACATCACTTTGACATCTCTCTTCTGCACATGATCCCGAATGAAGTGATGTCTCACATCAATATGCTTGGTTCTTGTATGTTGCACGGGATTCTTGGCCAAGCTTATTGTGCTAGTATTATCACACAGTATTGGGATTTCCTTTAAGTGCACTCCCAAGTCAGCAAGTTGTTGCTTCAGCCACAACACTTGAGCACAGCAACTTGAGGCAGCCACATATTCAGCTTCTGTTGAGGACACAGCCACGGTAGTTTGCTTCTTGCTAAACCAAGAGACAAGTGAATTGCCAAAGAACTCGCATTGCCCACTTGTACTCTTTCTATCCGTCTTGTAGCCAGCATGATCCGAATCTGAATATGCTACCAAGTGCTCTGGCTGACCTTTGGGAAACCATAGTCCAAGAGTTTTTGTATCTGAGAGATATCTGAATATCCTTTTTACATGTTCAGCGTGAGACTCTTTGGGAGCGGATTGGAATCGTGCACACATCCCTACACTGAATTGGATGTCTGGGCGGCTTGCGGTAAGATAGAGCAATGATCCAATCATTCCTCTATACTTGGTGATGTTGAAATCCTTGCCTTCTTCATCAGCATCCAAGGAAGTGGTTGTGCTCATTGGTGTGTCGGCTCCATTGCACTTGTCCATCCCAAACTTCTTCAGCAAATCATTTAGATACTTGGTTTGGGATATGAATATCCCATTTTTTCGTTGCTTGATTTGCAGTCCAAGGAAGTAGTTGAGCTCACCCATCATTGACATTTCAAATTCACCCTGCATAGTCTTGGAAAATTCCTCACACAAGGAGTCATTAGTAGCACCGAATATGATGTCATCAACATAAATTTGAACAATTAAAATTTCATTCAATTTGTTTTTCTTTATGAAAAGTGTTGTATCAGCTTTGCCTCTGATAAATCCTTGATTGAGTAAGAATTGACTCAATCTTTCATACCAAGCTCTAGGAGCTTGCTTAAGACCATACAAGGCTTTCTTAAGTCTAAAAACATGATCGGGAAATTGATCATTTTCAAAACCTGGAGGTTGTTCAACATACACCTCCTCTTGAATGAAACCATTTAGAAAAGCACTTTTGACATCCATTTGATAGAGTTTAAAACCTTTTGTGCATGCAAATGCTAGAAGAACTCTTATTGCTTCCAATCTAGCTACTGGAGCATAAGTCTCTTCATAGTCTATTCCTTCTTCTTGATTGTAACCTTTGGCCACTAATCTAGCCTTGTTACGCACAATGATGACTGACTCATCACGTTTGTTCTTGAATACCCATTTTGTCCCAATTACCGGATGGTCTTTGGGTCTAGGTACCAAGTCCCAAACTTGATTTCTATCAAATTGATATAGCTCCTCTTGCATAGCAATCACCCAATCATTGTCTGAAAGGGCTTCTTCTATCTTAGAGGGCTCTATATGTGAAATAAATGCAGAAAATGTAACTTCATTCAGAGTACTATTTCTGGTCCTAACTCCTTGATTCACATCACCTATGACTTGGTCTAAAGGATGATTCCTTATAGATCTCCAAGCTCTAGGTTGAGACTGGTCAGGATTTTCTAAATTGTTTTCAGGATCAGCCTCAAAAACATTTTCAGAGTTTTCAGAAGGAGTAGGAGCATTTTTCGAAAAGAATTTGTTTTTGAAAATAGTCTCCTCTTCATCATCCAAGGATTTATCAGATTCAGATTCACAAAATACAACATGTATAGATTCTTCAACAATCTTAGTTCTAGTATTAAAGACTCTATATGCTTTACTCCTATTAGAATAACCAATAAAGATAGCTAAATCAGCTTTAGGATCGAATTTACCAAGATTGTCTTTACCGTTATTGTGCACATAGCACTTACATCCGAAGACATGTAGGTGACTGAGGTTTGGCTTTCGGTCTTTGTAGAGTTCGTACGGGGTCTTGTTCAACTTCTTTCTCACATAGGCTCTGTTGGAGATGTAACAGGCCGTACTCATGGCATCCGCCCAAAACACTTGTGAAGTGTTATATTCGTTCAGCATTGCCCGGGCCATTTCCGTGAGTACTCGATTCTTTCTCTCCACAACACCATTCTGTTGTGGTGTTCTTGGTGCCGAGAAATTATGGTTGATCCCCATACTATCACAGAACTCAGCAAAGGCTTGATTCTCGAACTCTCCACCATGATCAGTCCGTATTCCTGAAATTGATAACCCTTTCTCGTTTTGGACCTTCTTGGCAAATGAAACAAACTGATCAAAGGTTTCATCTTTAGAAGATAAAAATATTGTCCAAGTAAATCTAGAGAAATCATCAACAATGACCAAAGTGTATAAGTTTCCACCAAGACTTTTCACTCTAGCTGGTCCAACTAGATCCATGTGAAGAAGTTGAAGAGGTCTGTTTGTTGAAATTTCATTTTTAGCTTTAAAAGAAGATTTGGTCTGTTTTCCCTTTTGACAAGCATCACAAATCGTATCATTTTTGAAATTCAGTTTGGGAATGCCAATAACCAAATCCTTTTTCAATAACTTGTCAAGTTGATACATATTAACATGAGCTAATCGCTTATGCCATAGCCAACTCTCATTCAAGTTACTTACAAAACAATTTTCAGAAGTAGAAGCATTGCTAGAGAGGTTCAAAGTATAACAGTTTCCATCTCTAGGTGCTCTAAATAAAGCTTTATTTTTCAAATCATTTATGGAGATCAAATCCTTTTTAACAATAAAGCATTCATCAGAGTCAAATATTACCAAATTACCCTTATCGGTGCTTTGGCTCACACTTAGGAGATTGTGACACAATCCTTCTACAAGGTAGACGTCTTTGATGAGTGGGCCTTCATTGTTGCCTATCTCACCAATGCCAGCGATTTTCCCGGATTGATCACCTCCAAATGTGACTCTACCTCCATCTTTTGGCTTTATTGATAAAAACTTTGATTTGTCTCCAGTCATGTGTCTTGAGCATCCACTATCAATGTACCACTTGTTCGGCCTTGATGCTCTAAGACATACCTGCAGATCACCAGAGGTCAAGTTTTAGGTACCCATCTTTTCTTGGGTCCTTTGGGGTTAGCATGCACCTTGGGAACATATGTTCCTTTTGGTACCCAGACATAATTTCCTACAGGTTTAGCTTTTCTTTCTTTTCGATGAAAACAAGATGAAGTAGAATGACCCTTCCTATTGCAATATGTACAATGTGCAAAAGGGTTTGAGGAATGAACAGATTTAGTGAAATAATTCATATAGGATTTTTGTCCATTCTTTTTCTTTCCTTTCTTCTTATCAAAGTCTGGTCTATAACCAATGCCCGATCTATCGTTTGTAAAACGTTGTTGTTTCAAAATCACATTGAGCATTTCACTTCCCTTAGTAAATTTCTCAAGTGCTTTTGTAAGTTGTGAATTCTTTTTCTCTAGGATAGAGCATTCATCACAAATCAGAGATTGAGGAGAAGAGAGGTTTTCAATTTGCAGTTTAAGAAAAGAATTTTTTCTTTTCAAAGACATGTACTTGTCTGCAAGTTTTTCAAACTCCTTTTGAACAACATTGTATTCAGCAAACAATTCATCATAGGAAGGAAGAGATTCATATACCTCATTTATTTCACTAGGTTGTACTTCTTCCTCAGCAACCAGGCATATGTTGGCTTTTTCACTTTCATCCTCTTCAGCTTCATCCTCATCCGATGAGCTATCTCCCCATATAGCTGACACATATGCCTTCTTTTTGTATTTCTTGAATTTCTTCTTTTCTTTCTCTTGGTTTTTCAGCTGAGGGCATTCTGCCTTGATGTGTCCGGGCTTCTCGCATTCATAGCAGATGATAGGCTTCTTTGATTCATAGCTCGAACTTCCTTTCTGAAATTTCTTGAAGCCTTGATCTCTTTTATAAAACTTCTTGAATCTCCGGACCATCATGCCAATCTCTTCATCCTCGTCGTCATCTTCCTCATCCTTTTCCACATTGAGAGCCACTCCCTTGTTGCGATTGTTGCCACCATTGACATCTTCTAATTCCTTCTTGAACCTCAGTTTGCTCTCGTATTCAGATAAGCTACCAAACAATGCGGCAACTGAAGTCATTGCCTCTCCACGAGCTTCTTCAATGGCGGTAACTTTTGCTTCCCAATCCTTTGTCAGAATATTGAGGATTTTCCTCACTTGGGCTCCTTGATCAAAAAGCTTTCCCAAGGCCGCTAGCTGATTGGTCAAATGAGTGTATCTCAACTGAAATTCTCCAATACTCTCGCCTTGCTTCATTCGCAACAAGTCATACTCAGTGGTTAGAATGTTGACGCGATTTTCCTTGATTCCAGATGTTCCTTCATAAGCTATTTCCAGCGCCTTCCACATCTCTTTAGCTGTTGTCAAATTACAGATACGAAAGTACTCCTTTTGACTAAGAGCACTCTGAAGCATCAGGATAGCCTTGCTATTGAGAGTGATGTTCTTCTTATCATCATCATTGAACTCGGCTTCTGTCTTGGGAACAGTGATGCCTCCTTCTACCTTGACTGGAACATAGTCTCCAGTCTCAAAGACCCTCCATAGACCATATTCTGTAGCCATCACGAACACACGAAATTTTGCTTTCCAGAAAGAGTAGTGTTCGCCGTCGAAACCGGGAGGTCTGTTGATTGAAGCTCCATCTGGAAGAATTCCTTCCATAGTGATCCTTCTCGAGTGGTAAAACTCTTCTGAGAAGACCTTGCTCTGATACCAAATGAAGAGTGGAGCTAAATACCCAAGAGGGGGGGTGAATTGGGTATCTTAAAAAAATTAAGGATTGAGCTCTGTTTTTGACTAATGAAAACAGAGGCTAATAGAGGAGTAGGGAAGGAAAGCTTTACACAATGTGATTTATACTGGTTCGGTCCTTTCTCTGACCTACATCCAGTCCCCAAGCCTCACCTGGGATTTTCAATCCACTATAATCAAATATTGATTACACACTATGTACTAAGAGTTGTTCTCTCACTAGAACACACTCCCCCTTACAAGTTGTAATCAATACACCCAACTACCAAGTCCCCTGACTTGTAGTTATCTCAATCAATAAATGATTTACAAGTATTTAACTCTCTTACAGAGTAGATATGATGAACACTGAAGTACTTGTATCAAGTATGATACTCTATAAGTGAAAGCTGATACACAATAAATGAATTTAGTAGAAATTCGCTCAGAGTAGTTGTGTCTCTTTTGAAGATGTTAATGAACTCTATTTATAGGTAGAGAACATTAAATGACCGTTGTAGCTTGAATCAGACCGTTGGAGAAGTTGCCCAAGTGTTCTGAAGTGGTTTTTGGGGTCTTCTCTCTCTTGTTTTCCCTTAATCTAGTTGGTCAAGACATCAGGGCTGACTTTCTGCGAATTAATCCGTTGGAGAGGAGTTTTCTTGTTTCAGCTAACATCCTTAAATGCTTTGTAAGCGTGTGCAGAAGGATTTGGGTAGAAGGAGTAACTTTTCTGCTTTGCAATAAATGCTCTGAGGTGCTTTTTGCTTTATACTCTAACCTCTCACCAAACATTCTTTAATGCTCTGAAATCCACTAATAAATACGTTAAACATAGCAGGGAATATCAGAGAATAATATTGGAAGAAGATAGAATCAAATAACATTGATTTCTGAAATGCCCAAATTCAAAAATTCTGAACCAGCGTCACGAACTTGAGTTCAGTTCTTACAGGCTCGAGTTCGAGGCTTTAGTGTTCAAAACTGTGCAAGTTCAAAAAGTGTAAACCTGAGGTTTGCTTTATAAACCTGAGGTTTGCAGATCATTGAAAAACTAAAATGCTCTCGGGTTGAAATGAACTCGAGTTTATTAAAGTTAGGCTCGAGTTCGAGGCTTCAGTGTTTAAAAGCATGTAAGTTCAAAATGAACAAACCTGAGGTTTGTCTTTTAAACTGGAGGTTCTCAAGTCATTGAAAAACTAAGAAGCTCTCGGGTTGAAATGAACTCGAGTTCATTAATGTCAGGCTCGAGTTCGAGACACTTTTGAACAGACTTCGTTTTAGCTTGAAAACACAAACCTGAGGTTTGCAAAACACACTCTCGAGTTTAAAACATATCCAAAAGTTCTTTGCTCTCTGGAACTTTTAGGCTCGAGTTTGTAAGTCTCAGGCTCGAGTTTAAATAGCTTAAAAACAGTTCTTTGCTCTCGGCCAAAACTAGGCTCGAGTTTGAATATGTTAGGCTCGAGTTTGAGCATTGGTGAACTTTTCAAACCAAAAAACTTTTCTTTTAATGGAACAGTGCAGAGCTTGAAAATATCTTTAAGTTTCAAACAACTTGTCCCGCCAGAGATGAACTCGAGTTTGCCATGACAGGCTCGAGTTCATGCTCTTAAAACTTTCTTTGGATCCTTTCAAACTTGAGGTTTGAAGAAAGCAAGTGTAAGGTTTAACATGTTCTCAAAGTTCAAAAACTCTCTGGAAAGAATGAACTCGAGTTTGACCTTAGTAGGCTCGAGTTCATGTGAACTTTTTAAAAGTTTAATTTTAAACTTCAGGTTCAGTCTCGAGTTTGGGAATCAACTGGACAAGTTTGTGCTCTCTGTCAAATCCAGGCTCGAGTTCAACACTAACAGGCTCGAGTTTGGTTTTGACAGATTGAAAAATACAAGTTTAAATTATTCTAAACTTTGTCAAACCTTATCAATATTGTTTACAATTGTTAGTAATCATCAAAACACACAGGGAACTAACAATCATCTCATGCTACAAATTAAAAACTTTCTTTGCAAAATAGATTTGTTAGTACAACCAGATATCAAAGTATTCCTTTCTAAATGATATTTTCAAATAAAAATAATGAAAGGAAAATATAAGATATTTTCAAATATGGATTTAACTCATCATCAAAACTAATAAAAGATAGTGAATTCAGATGAGTATGCTTAAAGGGGTTTTCTTCCAATGAAGGAAAATATAAAACACATATGTATGTAAAGCTCCCCCTTAATGAATGTATGGCTAAAAATGTGAAGTTCTCTTTCATGATACCAAATAATAATGAGATACCAAATGTTATGAGGTTTGGAAATATCTTTACTCACAACATGGTACCTCATAATTGAGAACTTTCAAGTTCACTTGGGTGGACTTGAAATTGGTATGAAGAAATCACTTATGCTTTTTATGATGATAAAAATGTTTAAAGCATAAGGATCATTTCAAACAAATGAGTATGCTCATGCTAAGATTCATGAAATAAAATGGAATGAATAAAATCAAGTTCTCCTGGCATGATTATGATATATGCATAATACAATACCTCACTCAAGTAATATCGTAATTACTTGAGTCATAATCATTTGTAATCCATAGATGCATCAATGGCTAGCTAATTTTTTTGATAATGTAATCAATATTGAAGATCTCCCAAATTTGACGCATAAGGATGATTTTTTGTGAACAACGGCTCTTCTTATCAGGCTAGTACACTCTTGTATCATTTTGATCTAAGCCTCTTGCTAGATAAGATCTTGAAGTTTCGGTTGGTCAATTCACAGAGGTGATGAACTTCAATATTTTTTATGGTAAAGCTTGGTATAGGATTATTGAAGTTCCTCTCCCACATAGCTCGAGTGGTTACTTATGTGGTGTTCATGACTATATAGCCATCACTTGTAGTTCACATGAGAAGAGCTTACAAGCTTATCTTTCTCTGTTTATCTCTATTTTCCAATGCAAGAACAGAAAATCCTGCAAAACAAATGTATGTTCTTTGGTACTCAATGATTCTTGAGTCCACACAAGATTAGAGATAAGAACTCTTATGCTCTTATATGATTTACCTATATGATATTGAAGCAAAGAGTATAACAAGCAATGATCGAAACATAGTTTTACCCAATCAAATAAGTTCATGCCAATGAATCAAATAGGGTAACAAGTAAATGATACCAAGAAAATTATTTCTCAATGAAAGTTTGTAAATATACTTCATGCAGAAAAGATGTCATTGATAAAATGCATGTAAGTTTGATCAAATATCATAGAAAATCTTATCCATATAGATAAGCATTTATCAACTTACAGTTCAGATTTTTCAAGAATGATAACGAAATATGCAAATCGTTTCAAATCTTGAATGTTCTTTCAAAAAAATGAAAGTGGAGCTGGATACCCAAGAGGGGGGTGAATTGGGTATACTTAAATTTTTCAACAAATGCTCTGTTTTGAACTAAGGAAAACAGGGTAAATCAGAGGTAAGGGAAGAAAAGCTTGCACACAAGAATTTGTCCTGGTTCGGTCTTATCAACTTGACCTACGTCCAGTCCCCAAACACTCTGGGATTTTCCACTATATCGATGATTACACACTCTGCACTCAAGAGTAGTTCTCTCACTAGAACTAACTCCCCCTTACAAGTTGTAATCAAAGATCCCAACCACCAAATCCCCTGACTTGTGGTTCTTTACAATCAATAATCAATGAACAATTAAAACTCTCTCAAAGAGTAGACAGTGATAATCACTGAAGCTCACAATGTCAAAAGACAATTTACAACTGAAAACAGAAGGTAGTTGAGACTATTGAATGCTTGAGCGTTTTCAGATGTTCTTGGTTGTTGAGAAGCCTTGAATGCACTCTATTTATATGTAGAGAGCATTAAATGACCGTTGTAAGATGAATCAAACCGTTAGAGGTGATTAGTGATAACTTTGGTCAGCTTCTCTCTCTCATCTCCACTTAATCCAGATGTATAATTGCTCTGAGGTGGCTCTCTGTGGATTTGCCCGTTGGAGAAGAGTTTGCTTGTTGTAAAAAGCATTCTTTACCGTTCTATAGGCGTGCTCAATTGGATTAACCAAAAGGAGGCTAATTTTCTGAAGTGCATTTAATGCTCTGAACACTTTATGCTTTTTGCCTTGACCTTCATTAATCTTCTTCTAAGTCAACTGAAACTCACTTAGCAAAGTGGTTAAACATAGCTAGGAACATATATGAATGATTAATGGAAGCATTAAGATCAAAAGAAAGTGTTTCACAAATTCGTCAGATTTGAAAATCAGTTTCAACGTCCAATACTCGAGTATGTTCTTCAATACTCGAGTTTGTCACTGTGTACTTGAGTCAATACTTGAGTATCCAAGCTGATACTCGAGTATGCTTCTTCCAGAGACAAACCATCGTGACTTGAACTTTGAAAACCAATATCAATACTCGAGTATGTAAGTCTATACTCGAGTTTTGAACCTTTTGTGAGAGAATCAGTTTAAGTTCAAAAGCTCAATACTTGAGTATTCATTCCAATACTTGAGTGTTCAAATCATTGACAAGTGGATAACCTCTCTGTATGCTCAATACTCGAGTTTGCAGATCAATACTCGAGTATTGATTCAGTTTTAAAAATTGTGAAGTCTTTCCATGTCAATACTTGAGTATTCAAATGAATACTTGAGTATTCATAAACAGGTGTTAAGTTGAAAATCTTTGTAGAAGCCCAATACTCGAGTATGTAAAACCAATACTCGAGTTTCCATAAGTTATAAAAGTTTGAAAGCTCTCTGTAAGTCCAATACTCGAGTATTCAAATGCCATACTCGAGTATTCACTCAAGGTGAAAACTTGTTTGCTCTCTGTAAGTCCAATACTCGAGTATTCAAATGCCATACTCAAGTATTCACTCAAGGTGAAAACTTGATTGCTCTCTGTAAGTCCAATACTCGAGTATTGCTTCCAATACTTGAGTATTGCTTTGTAAAAATGGATTTGAGCAATTCACTGTCAAGTCAATACTCGAGTATTCATACCAATACTCGAGTTTCCATTTGACAGTTGATTTTTAGCAAATGTGGAAACTTTAAAACATGTTTACAATTGTTGATTATCATCAAAACACATAGAGAACTAACAAAAAAAATGTGATAATGCATTATGAAATGAAAATTTTCATAACTCGAAGATTCATTTTTGAAACATGCTTGAAAAACAATGATCACTTTAAAACATGGTGGAAGTCAACATGTTAAAGAATAAATCAGAATGCTTCAAGATTAAGAGAACATGTGAAACATTGAAGCTTACATGTAAAGGAATTTTCCCAAGAGCAAAAGTCATAAAAATAATGTATTATTGAAGCATGCTTTGCACAATTGAAATATATGAGCACAATGACTTTGCTATTGACCAAGAGATAATCTTGCCTTTTAGAGTAGAGACTTGAAAATATAAGAACATTCAAGGCAAGAATATGAATATACAGAGATAGTTACTCAAAGTATGGATGAAAACAAATGTTGATGCATTTGAATAACAAAAATGAGTGCTAGGATTCATGGATGATGAAGCACAAGCTCATTAATCCAAATGACTAAAGTTCCATAATATTATCCTAGTAAGTTATTCCATATAATGGTTAATGCACTAACATTTAAAGCATTAATGAACATTTACAAAACTTGGAATAACTTGGTCAATAAGGATTTATCCAATAAGCATAAGTTTTCACAAATTGAATTCTTTTCTGGAAATAAGCTTGAAACTCATATAACTTGTTAGATATAAGATCTAACTTGATTGAGAATAAAGAATGAGGAGTTCAAGCATCATATTGAATATCAAAGATCAATGTGTGAATGGTAGGGAAAACTCAACTGCACAAATTTGAAGCATATCTAACATTCAATATACAATATTAACTTTCCAATTTGAAACATCATTTGAATGCAATCAAAGTATGGATATGTTTTCAAAACATTTGTATGCATTTTCTCAAATCAGTGTGAGTTGAAGTCCAAACAAATTTTACATTTGTGCATTTCAAAAGATATAAAATAAAAAAGTTATTCACAAATTCACTTGTTTGATCATCAAAAATTCACTAACAAATTGATTAGACATAGTTAGGAATATTAGTGAATGATGATAGGAAGTATTAAGATCAAATAAGAAGATTTCACAAATTCAGAAAATCTAATTTTCAAACTGATCACTGAAAACTAGAGTTTTCAAATGAAAACTGGAGTTTGTCACTATGCACTTAAGCAAAACTGGAGTTTCGAAATGAAAACTGGATTTTGTCACTGTACACTTATGCAAAACTCGAGTTTTCATATCAAAACTCGAGTTTTGGACTGTTAACATGAAAAATGAATTTTAGTCCAAAACATTAAAACTGGAGTTTTCATCCAAAACTGGAGTTTTCAAAACATTGAAAAAGTGCACTGCTCTCGGCTTGGCCAAAACTCGAGTTTTCATTTAAAATATGAAAACGTTGAGAAATTTATGCCAAGTCAAAACTGGAGTTTCCAAAAACTGAGTAAAACTTGAAAACTCTGCCAAGTGGAAACTCGAGTTTCCAAACCAAAACTCGAGTTTGGAAAATTTAGAAAACTCATGGCAAACTGAAAACTGTAGTTTACAAAACAAAACTGGAGTTTTGCAGTAAAATTGCTTATTGAAATTGAATAAGTTTCAAAACCTTTTAACTTAACCAAAGACAAACCAAAAATCAATTTCATATAATCATAGTATGAGGTAAGAATTAGATATCACCATAATTTCTCTTGTCCTCATAGAAGCTTGCTTGGTTGACATGGATTGATGTAGATAACTCCCTTTTTTTTTACGTTCACCATCAACCTTAAGCATAGCTTGTTTAGCTTTCTCTAAAACTTGAATCATTTCTCTATGTTGCATTCTTTGAGAAGCTTTCTTTCATCCTACAAAACTTTATAAATCTTTTTCTTTCTTGGTATCCAACTTTACTTGGATCCAATCACAGTTAGCTTGTAGGAACCAAAATTCACATGCGGCTCTTATTAATTCAAAACAACTGAGCAAATTGAATGACTTTGTGCAAAAAGAAATACTTTCTTTTCAAATCATCATATACGCCTAAAGAGTTTAAACCTATTGAACATTGCAATCCCTTTTAAAATAGATTAGGATGTAAGAACCCAATTAAAAAATAGTTTACAATGCTCATTCCTAAGGATATAAGATATAAAACCTCAATGAATATTTCAGATAATAGCATAGAAGGTTTTACCTTTGCATACCTTAGCCTTAGGTACTTGAAGGATTGCATTCGCTCACCCAATTTATCATTCGTTGATACTTTGTCTTTTTGAATTTAGTCTTGGGATGAGGCAATGCTTTCTCACATGATGTAGACTGCAAGAATCTTTTCCCTTGTACATAAGAGATCCTTCTTTTCTTATCCTCCTCAAGATAGTTGAATGGTATTCTGTGGTAATCCATTCTTGAGGTAGATGATACTCTTCTTGCTTGTATCCATTGCTTCCTTTGATGTTTAAACCTTGTAGTTCCAGCAATGGGTGCCATGAGAGTTCTCTTGCTTGATATAGATTCTATGATCTTCTTCTTTGGTGCATGTGGAACTCTTGGCTTCTTCTTCATCTTCTCTGTACCTTGATGTCCATTCTTTTTGGAATCACTCTGCACACACAAGGCACTAGATGGACATTTTGGTACCCACTTATACTTGAGTCCTTGACTGTTAGCATTGGACCTTACTTGTCCTTTAGGAACCCAAACAAATTTATTTCTCACATTAGAATTTCTCCTAATATAGCATGTGTGAGAAATATGTCCAGATTTTCCACAATAATTGCAAATATAAAAGGGTGAAGGTGCAGATTTGCCAACCAACTATTACCCGAAGAGCGTCTGGACCAAATAACTATTGAATGGACCAAAATTACCAATCAACAATTAAAAAGTGAAAAAAACACCAAATAACTATTTAAAAAAATATCACAATTAAGTTAAATGTGAGGCATTGGCGTAGGATGTTGGTGGAAACGCTGGAGAAAAGACCGATTAAGCCTTCTTGTTGGAAAAGGAAAACACCAACAGAGATGGGACCCATGGGAGCAGGCATTGCAGCAGCAGCGGTTGCTGGCTTTGGCATCGAAAGGATGGAACCAGGGTGCAAGGTGCATGCCAGTCGAACGCTGTGGACTACTGGATGAGTTCAAGAGGGTGAGTGGAACACCCAGCAACAATAGAAGCTTTGGAAATGCCGACATCACTGACATTATGACAGTCAATGGAAAACGGAGACACCAAGACAGTGACAGGGTAATAGTTCGTTGGCGAATCTGCTCCAAATTGTGTTTTTTTTTTTCCTTTTTAATTGCTGATTGGCAATTTTGGTCCCCTCAATAGTTATTTGTGTTGGTCATGATTAGTTTTGATGATGTCTAATATAGTAGAAAAAAGTTTATATAATATATTTATCTCCTACATTGACTAACTACTATATTTAATGTAGATTAGTTCAAGTTGAATTATAAAGAAGATTAATCAAGAAGGAGATAAAGGATTAATGAAAAGAAGAAGTTGCAGACAATGTCAAGGAAGCAAGAAGCTATTAAAGTATTTTGGGAATGATCAAGAGAAGAGAAGAAAGAAAGAGTTGGATTATGGAGAATAACCAAGATGGGAGATTAAAGAAGGAAGAGCTTGTTGAATGGAATGAGAATATAAATATTCAAATTGTTATATTGGTGCTAGAAGGCTCCAAGATCATATGGAAGTTCAAATGGCTCAATTTGAAGTTAAAGACAGCAAAAATCAGCTTCAGGATGAGAAAACTCGAGTTTCCAAGTCAATACTCAAGTATAGGACTCAATACTCGAGTGTGGGACTCAATACTCGAGTTTGCAGTGTTTTCAGCATTTCTGGTGTCTCTAGACTAAGCTATACTCGAGTATATAAGTGCTTACTCGAGTATGCAAGATCAGCAACTCTGTTCTACTCTGTTCACGTTCAGAACGGGCGACTTCTGGTAATTCGATGATATCTCACAAACCAGAGATTGGATTGAGACGAAACCAAAAGCATTGGAAACTAGACATCTAACACGTATTGGTGACAAGAATTCATGCCCAAAAGAGTTAAGATGAATTATTGATGAATTTTACAAGTTGACACAAAGATCAGCGTCACAGTCAGGAACAGCCTTTGGTATTTTGAGTATATCTCACAAACGACAAATCCGATTGAGCTGAAATCAGTGGCATATGAAAATAGACTCATAGAGCTTTCCATCAAGAGTTAAACGGATCAAATCGGAGCTCGGACCAGAGAGATATGGCTCTCAGAGGTTGATAGTCAGTTCAAGGAGTTGCTCAATTGCACTTTACAAGTCTTTACCGCAGTATGGGAAGCCATACTCGAGTAAAGAAGTTCCAGAGAGCAAATGAACTTCTTAACTTGAGTGCCTTACTCGAGTAGATCCTCGCTTACTCGAGTAAAGGACTTACAGAGAGCAAACCAATTTTTCAAAGTGATTGCATACTCGAGTAAAGGTATGCTTACTCGAGTATTGGACTTACAGAGAGCTCCAAACATTTTATAACTAGTCCCTACTCGAGTAGACGTTTGCTTACTCGAGTAAAGAACTCTTAAACTGATTTTCATCATGGCACTTGTTCTCGCTCACTCAAGTAAGAGTTTGTGTACTCAAGTAAAGACATAGAGTAACTTCTCACCTTTTGAGAAATTGAGTAGCTTGCTCGAGTAAAGATTTCCATACTCGAGTAAAGGTCATACAGAGAGGTTACTGATTTGTCCAAGACTTGCTTACTCAAGTACACGAAAGCTTACTCCAGTAGAGAGGCATTTTGAACTTAAAATTATTCAAACAAATAGTGCCTTACTCGAGTACACCACTAGCTTACTCGAGTAAAGGACTTGGTTTTCAGACATAAGTCACGATGGTTTGCCTCTGGAAGTTGCTTACTCAAGTACACTTTGGTTACTCAAGCAAAGACACTTACACACAGTGCTTTACTCGAGTAGAGTAGAACTTACTCGAGTATACAACGGTAACAGTTGAATTTTGAATTTCACGAATTTGGAAAACACTCTTGTTCGATCTTATTGTTTCCATAATTCACTTGCTTATGTTCCTAGCTATGTTTAACAAGTTTGCTAAGTGCATTTCAGCTAGAACAGATGAAGATTATTGAAGATTAGAGAGATAAAACAAAAAGTGAACAGTGCATTTAATGCACCTCTGCAATTCCACCTACTTTCGGCTAATCCACCTGAGCACGCCTAATGAACGTTAAAGAATGCTTACTACATCAAGTAAAGTCATCTCCAATGGGCAAATTCTCAGAGAGCCACATCAGACTCAATTAACTCTTGGATTAGCAGAAGTTTAGAGAGAGAAGAAGACCAGACTTAATGATAATCAACTACAACGGTCTAATTCATCCTACAACGGTCATAAACAGTCACACATAATTCTCTGCCTATAAAAGACATGGATTCAAGCAGAAAAACCAGGAGATACAAGTTCACAATGCCAAAATGCTGATACTCTGCTTCTACATCATTCTCACTCTGTTTTGCATTTCTAAATAGCTTAGAGAGTGAAATGAATTGTGTCTGTACTTCAGTGATTACCTATCCATTCCTTTGAGAGGAAATTTATTGTAAACACATTATCTTTCTGAGAGCAACTCAAGATTGGGTAATCTTGAGTGGGTTATACATTGGGTTGATTACAACTTGTAAGGGGGAGTGAATCCTAGTGAGAGGATTACTTCGAGTACAGAGTGTGTAATCAAGCAGTGTGTTGATTACAGATTGTAAGGGGGAGTGAATCCTAGAGAGAGGATTGCTTCAGTTACAGATCGTGTAATCAAGAAGATTAAAGATAGTGGATTGAAAATCCCAAGTGAGGCTTGGGGACTGGACGTAGGTCAAGGATAAGGCCGAACCAGTATAAATCTGTTTGCAAGCTCTTCTCCCTTATCTATTACATTTCCAGTATTTGCATTTGAGTGTTTGCCAACTGTTTGTGAACTTACTTTATTTGTTCGAGATGAATTTTCTGAATTGCGAAAGTATTTCAAAGAATGGAAATTTTTATACTTCACCCAATTCACCCCCCCTCTTGGGTTCAGCCGGAACTTACAATTTGGCCCAGGCGCTCCTTAGGTAATAGTTGGTTGGCAAATCTACACCTTGACCCATAATAAAATGGTGCTTATTATCAACAGTTTTGCAAGAATTGTGTGGGACTAGTAGATGCAATGTTAAATGGCTCATCTTTGAACATTATTTCTTCCCACATGATTTTCCATCATGATTGAAAACATTTTTTTTTTCAAAAAGGAATCAGTAAATGGTTAAAAAACAATTTTATGCAAATGTTCAAAATCATTAGAGGAAGGGTTGGAGTTGTTTACCACATGTGCATGTTGAGCTCCAGATAATGTTTTACCATATTCATACATGATGAACTCTTCCTGGGAATCCTCATTCTCTTGTTCTTTCATGTTGACTGGATCATGGAAGTGTTCTAAGATTTCTCCTTCTTCATCCTCAACTTCCAATTGTTCATCAATTGTGGATATACAACTTATAGTTTCAGATGAATTGCCAACACTATCAACTTCAACATATTTGTTAGAAGCATATATAGAATCAAGAGTATCCCAGATATCTTTAGCGCTAGAGTAACATTTGATTTTCAAAAAATCATTTTCGGTTAAAGCACAATACAAAATTTTCATTGCTCTAATGTTCAACGAAAACAATTTCTTTTCTTTTTCTTTCCAATCCTTTCTTGGTTTGAAATCAAAGACATTTATAAAAACATTCCACATATCAAAATCAGTTGCTTTGATAAAACTAGTCATTCTAGCTTTCCAAAACCAAAAATCAATATCTTTGAAAAACGGTAGAATGGTATAATAAAAACCTTCTAAGAATGAACTATACCCAAAATTAGCCATTGATAACTCTTGAGACAGTTAAGTCCTTTAAGCAAGAGACCCGCTCTGATACCAAATGAAAAACCGGCTGAACCCAAGAGGGGGGTGAATTGGGTAAAGTATAAAATTTAGGAACTTTGAAATTCTTTACGTAACTTACTGAAATCAGTTTATAAAGCAATAACCACACATTTAAATATGTATACACATTCAAACATATATGCTGGAAATGAAAGAGATAAGGGAAGAGAATGTGCAAACTGATTTATACTGGTTCGGCCCAATCCTTTACCTACGTCCAGTCCCCAAGCTTCACTTGGGATTTTCAATCCACTATCTTCTTTCAACTTGATTACACATTATGTACTTGGAGTAATTCTCTCACTAGGATTCACTCCCCCTTACAAACTGTAATCAACACACCGCTTGATTACACACTCTGTACTCGAAGTAATCCTCTCACTAGGATTCACTCCCCCTTACAAGTTGTAATCAACACAATGTGTTTCCCACTCAAGATCACCCAATCTTGAGAAACTCTCAGAAGAATAGAATGATTACAATAAATCTTCTCTCTCAGAAGTGAATAGATAAACATTGAAGAACTATACAAATCACTTCACTCTCTAAGCTATCTAAACATGAAAAACAGAGAGTAAAAGATGTGAAAAACATAGTATTAGCATGTTGAAGATGTAAGCTCTTGTCTCTGCGTTTTTCTGCTTGAATCTGTCTTCTATTTATAGGTAGAGATCAATATATAACCGTTGAGAAGATTCAGTGACTGTTGGATAAAGAAATATAGCCGTTAGACTCAGATGGAACTAGCCGTTAGAACTTCGTTTTCTGAACCAGCTATGACATTAGCATTTACTTTTCCTTTGTTCTTCAGTTTAACAGCCTTTAATCATCTGAAACATGTACACAAATGATATAAATAATGTTAAGAAGTGTTATAAATCATTTGGGTAATCATCTGGATGTTTATCAGAAGAATCAAGATTTTCGAAACGGTGATTTTCTGAACCAGAGGTGTAAACTCGAGTTTGCTCTTGAAAACTTGAGTTTTCCTTTTGTTCTCGAATGTTGGATTTGCCTCTGCCTGAGCAAAACTCGAGTTCTGTAACTCGAAAACTCGAGTTTTGTACTTACAAACTCGAGTTTTGACTTTGTTGAGCATTTTCGCAACTTCTTGAACTGACTATCAACTTTCGAGGGTCATATCTCCCTGGTCTGAACTCCGTTTTGGTCCATTCAACTCTTGATGGAAATCTCTGTGAGTCTACTTTCATATGCCACTGATTTCAGCTCAATCGGATTTGTAGTTTGTGATATACACTCAAAACATTGAAGCTTGGTTTGCTGTGTGACGTGAATTTTTCCATCAACTTCAACAATTCATAGCTCCTTGATCTGAACTCCTTTTGGCTTGAATTTTATACCAAAATGACACATTAGGAGTCTAGTTTCATATGCCGCTGATTTCACCTCAATCCAATTTCTGGTTTGTGAGATATCATCGAGTTACCAGACGTCACCCATGCTGAACATGAAACAGAGTAGAACAGAGTTGCTGATCACCGCTGAAAACTCGAGTTTTGACTTTGAAACTCGAGTTTTGCTAGTCCAAAGACACCAGAAATGCTGAAAACACTACAAACTCGAGTTTTGAGTCCCAAACTCGAGTTTTGAGTTCCAAACTCGAGTTTTGTGTCCTAAACTCGAGTTTTCTCATACCAGAGGAGCAAATCATTGTAGCGAAGCAGGAAACTCGAGTTTTGACTTGGAAACTCAAGTTTTCTCATCCTGAAGCTGATTTTTGCTGAATTTAACTCCAAATTGAGTCATTCCAACTTCCATATGATCTTGGAGGCTTCTAGATTCAATATAAGAACTTGAATAATTATATCTTCATTCCATTCATCAAGTTCTTCCTTTCTTTCTTCTTCTCTTGATTATTTTCCATAACTCAACTCTTTCTTCCCTTCTCTTCTCTTGATCATTCCATATCATTTGACTTCACATCTTCTTTGATTCAATTTCTTTCTCTACTTCAATACTTCTTTATTGATCGTTCTCCGTCATTCAACTTGGACTTATCATTCTCTTGCAAGTTCTATTTTCTTCAATATTTTCTCTTCTTTTTGACTATTCCCAAAATCCTTTGAGAACTTCTTGCTTCCTTCATATTCTGATATTCCCATTATATTGTGTGCAAGAACTTCTTTCTTCAATCTACTTTCTTGATCATTCTTCAACATTGAACTTCACATCTACATTAAATATAAGACTTACTCAAAGTAGAAGATAAATGTAGTATGTAAACTTTTTGCTCTTAATAATGGCATCTATATAAGACATCATCAAAACTAATCATAACTAACATTACCCATACTCAAGTATCTCTTACCTCATACTCGAGTATTGCTCTGATATGCGAAGGTTACTGTGAGCGATGAAGTCATATACTCGAGTATTCCAAAGTCCATACTCAAGTACTATATCAGAAGCCCAAACTCGATTTTTGAAAACATTAACTCGAGTTTGCTTAGCATGAAAAGCATTGAGACTCTCGGCCAAGCCCAAACTCGAGTTTTGAAAACATTAACTCAAGTTTGGTCAAGTTCACAACCACTTGACAAAACTCTTTAGTTAGCATAAACTCAAGTTTCCAAATGCAAACTGGAGTTTGCTTAAGTTCAAAACTCTGGTAGTTCTCTGTATAACCAAAACTCGAGTTTACTGTTGCAAATTGGAGTTTTGTTTACTTAAAAAAATGTTGACGGTTCTCTGTATGGTGCAAACTTGAGTTTGTGAACCTAAACTCGAGTTTGTCGTAATATGAAAAGCTCTGAATGCCTCAAACTGGAGTTTTCTTAGTTCATTAAAATTAAGCTACTCTTTGTCAAGTCCAAACTCAAGTTTTCTAACTGAAACTCGAGTTTGCCTTTGACAGTAAGGTTTTCAACTTACCAAAGACAAACTTCTTTGTGTTTACAATTGTCAGTTATTATCAAAACACATAGAAAACTAACATATTGCAGTAGTAAATTAATAGCTTATGTGAATCAATTTTTGCAGGAATTGGCAAGACGAATATTCTGTTTGTTCTCTGTGTGTGTTTTGATGATAACTGACAATTGTAAACTCAAAATGAGGTTTTGTCTTTGGTAAGTTGAAAAACTTACTATCAAGACAAAACTCGAGTTTTGGTTTCAAAACTTGATTTTTTGGTTTGACAGAGAGTTGCTCATTTTCAATGAACAAAGCAAAACTCGAGTTTCCTTAACTCGAGTTTTGGACTTACAGAGAGCACTCAGTTTTTCACTTCAAGACAAACTCGAGTTTTGATCTGAAAACTCAAGTTTTGCATCATACAGAGACTTCACATTATTTTCAACTAAAGACAAAACTCGAGTCTTGGTTTGGAAACTCGAGTTTTGGCCTTACAGAGTGTCTCTAAACTTTTGACCAGATGCAAACTCAATTTTAGGTGAGAACTCCAAGATTTCACTTTGCCATATGATTTCTAAGTTTTCTCTAAGTTATAAGAAAACTCAAGTTTTGATTCGGAAACTCGAGTTTTGACTTGGCAGAGAGTTTACATGTTTTCTTCAAGTTTTGAAAACTCAAGTTTTGTCTTGTAACTCGAGTTTAGGCTTTGACTCAGATTTCTCAATGTTTTCATTTTTAAATGAAAACTTGAGTTTTAATTTGAAAACTCGAGTTTTGGCCAAGCCGAGAGCAATGAACCTTATCAATGATTTGAAAACTCGAAGTCTTAGATGAAAACTCAAGTTTTGATGTTTTGGACTGAATCACTTACATTTCATTAAAAGTCCAAAACTCGAGTTTAGTTTTGGAAACTCAAGTTTTGAGCTTGTTTCAAAATGTGTTTCAAAGCTCAAATTACGACTTTCCTCTCTGGAAGGAGGAAACTCGAGTTTGGTTAAGGAAACTCGAGTTTAGCTTAAGTGCATAGTTGAAAACTCGAGTCTTGAAGAACAAATTCGAGTTTACATCGCTAAGTTTGAAAAATCAAATCTGACCAATTTGTAAAACCTTCTTGTTTGATCTTAATACTTCCTATTATCATTCTCACATATTCCTAGCTATGTTTAACCACTTTGTTAGTGAGTTTCAGATTGTATAGAGAATGTTTATTGAAGGTTTAAAGCAAAAACAAAAGTGATGTCAGCACATTAAATGCAAAACCCAGAAAGTTGCATACTTTTGGGTAATCCTCCTGCACACATCTACAAAGAATTAAAGAATGATTTCTATATCCAGCAACTGCCATTCCAACATATTTATTGCCTAGAAGTCAACTTTGAACTTCTGCCAAGCTGGATTAAGAGAAGATTAGTGAGAGAAGAAAACCAAAGCTTAACCAAAACCTTGTCTAATGAAGGCAACGGTTATATTGAAGAATCCAACGGTCATTTAATGCTCTCTAAGTATAAATAGAGTTGCATTCAAGTCTTCTCAACTAACACAACTGCTGAAAACGAATTGCAATCAAATCTTCATTTATTTCTTCAGTTTTCACTTGTAAAAGTATCTTTTGATACATTGAGCTTCAGTGTTCATTCTTATCTACTCTTAGAGAGAGTTATTTGATTGTAAAACATTTATTGTAAAGAATCACAAGTCAGGGGACTTGGTGATTAGGTGCATTGATTACAACTTGTAAGGGGGAGTGAATTCTAGTGAGAGAATTGCTCTTGAGTGTAGAGTGTGTAATCAACTGCTATAGTAAAAATTCTAGAGAGTCTGGGGACTGGACGTAGGTCAAGAGGTTGGACCGAATTAGTATAAATCTCTATGTCTAGATATTCTTCTCTCCACTCTGTTTACCTCTGTTTTTGTTACCTTAAAACAGAGCAATTTTTCAATGTTTTAAAAATCCCCAATTTATCCCCCCCCCCCTCCTTGGTGATTTTGCTCCATTTTCATATTCCCTCTATGTAAGAGCTTTATCTTCATTAATCAATTTGTATAGAAATTAAATAGTATTGCAGAGTGGCCTACATCCTCATGCATGTTGACTTCTGGAGCACAAATTGAGCACCGGTTTCTACTATCAAGTTTGTGTTTGAGAGAAGTGAATGCAAGTATTTTTCAATCACACACATTCATGAACAAAGTACATAATATATATATATATATATATATATATATATATATATATATATATAAAGGGATAGTTTTCCACATTTATATGCTTCTTCAGCATTTTACAGAACTGACTTAGAGGATGGTTTTTTTTAACAGAACTAAATCTATAGATTGTCCCCAATTAAAATTCTTACCAATATTCAATGCCCACAATCACCGCCTCATTAGAATTCTTGTTGAAAACCTTTTCACATTAACTCCAACTTTCCCATGTTGTTAGAACAAAACGCGCCAAAGAACAGAATGAGCCAAACAAAAATTTGTCTACATGTGCTGCGGGACGAAAAAAGGTGATGGGAAGAGAATACTTAAAATGGTGTCACACGTGTAGTTGGTCCAAGTCCCATTTTAACATGAAATGAAGTTGTTTTCCACATAGAGGGTAGAAGAGGATATTAAGTGCAGAGGACCTTAGCCGAACTCTAATAATTGATGTAAGTTTATTTTTGTTTGCCATTTAGCTTAAACGCAAGTGTACGAGTCCTCACAAGTAGTATGATAATTTCATTCCCATGAAGACTAAGGCAAAAACCAATTAGTTATCCCAATTACGGTCTCAATCAGGTTGAGTGACAACCAAACTACAATTAAAAGGGAAGCTAAGTTTCATTTTGAAGATAACTAAAATGAAACTTTGACAGTAAGATGTTTGGAGCCTAGGAATATCTATCCTTTTTGTATATTATGAAACTCAATTAAATATCTCACAAATAGCATTTAAACAAGACATTTGTTTTTCTAAGGTTCTGAAGCATTTGATATCACTCTCTGAAGTCAAAATCAAATTTATCTTATTGTTACAATAAATGAAAATCAACTGAAGCATCAACCTTAATTTGACAATGCAAGTTTAGTAAATATATCTCTCTTTTACCAACAAATTATCCATCCAACTACTAAATTTTATGTCAAGCATGAATTTCACTAAGTTCCCTACATAAACTTGCTTTCTCAAGTCAAATCTAGATGAACAAAACAATTCAATTGGTGGCCAAAAGCCAGAAAACCTTAACAAGCATAAGAAAAATTCAACACATATGTCACTACATTCTAAAAGAGAGGAAAAATCAAGCCTCAATTCATACAAAAGTTCAAAATAACCCTAGAATAAGAGGTTTATCTACTCATAATTGGAAAAGAACAAGAAACAAATAGAATTTGTGTCCATATCAGAAAATAAGCGAAAAAAAGGAAGGAAGATCATAAAAACCAATGAAAGAAGGCTTTAGCCTCTTGCTTTAAAATCTTTCAAAATCTCAAACCGTAGCACTACTTTGCTCCAAAACATGTTTCCTAGTCGTTCTCTCAGTTTCTTAGTCGAAAAATGTGTCCAAGAATAAAGAAAATCAGGTTCCCTAGGTCATTTATAAGCAAAAAATGAACTCTGCGTTTTTTGTTTCGCCAAGGTGCCATGGCACTCCTATTGATGTGCTGTGCCCTCGAGAGTTTTTCTTTTCTCTGTGTTGAGTGCCTTGGAACCTCTTCTATAGTGTCATAGCAACTGAGGCATTGTTTTCTGTCTCTGAACAGAGCATCGTGGAATTAGAAGAATTGCATCTTTTCTGCCAAAAAAGTGTCGTGGGACTCAGCAAATGTGTCAAGGCATCAACAAATCTCCCCTACTTGAAATTCATATTCATCGTCTCCTTTCTTCCTTGCTTGGAATATCCATGTTTGCCCATAAAAAAAACACTTATGAATGAAAAAACTTGCTTGCTTCAATGTTTAACAGTTTTGCATCAATTTCTTTAACAGTTTTGCATCAATTTCTTAATAATATTAATGTTATACTCATTTGATGCTTTTGGTTACTAAACTCACGAAAACATTTCTAATTTTACATTCGTGACTCCCCAAATACACTAAAATATACCAAAAAAATCTATTAAAAATAAGGTGTCATCAGTTTTTGTGATGCACAAATAAAATATCATAATCTTAGTAGAAAGCTTATCCAAGTTTGTGTAGGAAAAGTAAAAGAGGTAAAATCAATTTTTACATATCGCTTGTTGTTCGTGGTAGATATTAGAAAATATATCTTTATAGCCAACATATAATTTCTTTTTATTATTTTTACTCACTCGGACAACTTTTGTTTGCATGCTTTTCTTTTTCTTACTAAACTCTTAATTATATTGTAGGGGAGCATAGATCCTAATAAGCTTTTAAGATATAACATAAATGTTTAAGGGTTAAGTAATAAATCCGCCCTAAAAGTACACATTCAAGAGCAATATTGCTCTAAAAGTTTTTTTAGTCTCAATGTCGTCCCTGAAGTATCAAAACATAGCAATATTGCCCTTCCCATTAACCATTAACATTGTTAAGTTTTACCCTTAAAAAGCCACATCACATCCTGACATGGCACTCAAATGCCACCTACTCCTTCCACCCTCTCCCCTCCTATCCACTTCATTTTCTCTTACCCCTGCTTCGTCACTCTCCTTCCTCCCTTGTTCATCTTTCCAGAAACACCTCTAGCCCCACCACTAGCCGGCAACGAAACACTCAACACCTCCTCACTCACTATGAATGCCGGTGATGGCGTCGTCGGCCCTTGCTAACAAGAAATGTTAGAGCATTCTTCACAAATCTTCGTTTTCCGTTTAGCATAATACAGTACTATATTATTATCTACCACTTCTCGTTAACTAATTGAGTAACAAAACTTACAATTCAATCAGATGATTCCAAACAATAATAAAAGGCCTGCAAAGTGATGAAAGTAGAAGTAGATAACTACTTAAAATATTCAGCCACTAATGACTATGATTAAAAAAAGCATCAGATTTATTATTGGACTATCCAATATAATTCCACCAAACTAGTAGCTACGAAGAGAGATAAACCAAATTGTTTACCAATGCGCTAATCAAATAACATACAAGTCGCATGACAGAAGCAGATCCCAAATCTTCTCAAGTTTTGGGGCTTTTACCATTGGATTACGGAGGATGAAAGCGATGCTTTCATAGAAGTTCCGAGCACTAAAGGGTCCGATTCCGTCGTCTGATTAGGTGAGGGAATGGATCTAGGGTTGGGTGATTTCTCCATGGCGGCTATAGCGGAAGTAGCTTGCTACTCTTTGATTTGGAAGTCTCTGTAAAATTTGGAGCAAAGGTTCATCGTGCCAGCCGTGTTGAAGAAGCCATAGTTGTTGGCACAAGGCTTCGGCTCCAACGGCTGGTAGCTTATGCCATCTTTCTGGTGAGAACCCATGTTTCTCTACGATCGAGCTAAAAGGGTGGAAGGAGGAGGCGTCGAGTGTGGCATCAGATTGTCTCAGTAGCAATTTTCTCCTCTTCCCTTAGAATCATTTAATCCTGCCCGTTCATTCCATCCCAGCTCCCATAAAGCGACATGTCACACACTTTAAGACCAAAACAAAAAAACTATGACTTTTCTCCTCTGCCCGTCCATACCCAAACCAGATTCTTACTCACGAAAATACCTCGACTCTTGCTCCTAATCTTCATTTGCTCTATCGCCATTTCAAACTTGTTCATCTCTTGCGTCTTGGGCGAAGTGGTAGCCTGCTCGAATATGGAAGCAGATTCTCTCAGACGTCGATTTCCCTTTGCTTGATTCGAGTTCTAATTCCGTTGAGTTCCGGCACCACAGACTTCGAGTGTGAGCCAAAATCGGACCTGAACTGGAGCCGCACACCTAGGTTCGATTTGGGTTTTTCTTGTTTCATGATTGGACCTTTCAATCATGTATGCTCCATGCAAATCTTATTTCATATTTTTCACTTTACACTGACTTGTCTAGTGAATTAATTACTTGCAACAAGACAAATTATTTTTTTGTTTCTTCTCTTGTTTTCTATTGTTACACCCCAACATTCGATTTACTAGAAAATAATTTCTCATTCATATGCATGTTTAAATTACAAGAATTGTTCTGTTGCTGATAAATAAATAAGTGAACGAAAACAAAATAGACGTCAATTACAAATCCAATTATGAAAAACGAGTGAGTTCAAACGCATTGACAAATAATGCTGTCTGACTAATTTGGGATGATTTTCTAATAATGGTTGTTGTTATGAATGTAATACAGGACAAAGAAAAGAACAGAACAGAGACTGATGAGAAATTACAATTAAGGGAGGAAGATGAAGAGAAGGAGCAATGCAGCCCTGTGTTTGTCTTAGACCCACCCTTCGAAAACGATGACGAGGGGCATGAAAAGAACTATGAAGATGATGGTTTTGATTTGGAGTGAAGCTATGCCATTTTATATATTATGTCAGAAAATTTTAATTTTGTACCAATCAGTATGTGTTGTGCGGTTGTTTTCCCCCACCAAATTGTCCTACACTTATCTTCAGACTTCATTATCTAATACAACATATGATAGAGTAAGCTTATTCCTTGTATAGGGATAATTCAAATTAGAGGTGCATGTCCACTGCTTCTCAAGGTTGATTTTGTCCACCTATGCATTGGTGAGGAATTTGTAAACTGGTTTTGTCCACTGCTGTATTTTCCTGTTATTTGGTCTAGCTAAATTTCATATCCTGAAATTGCTGAGGAATTTGTAAACCAAGCATAATGATGTAGTTTACACTAAAATCTGATATTTTGCATTAACTCTAAATGTTGACACATTGCTACGACTTATATAAATGCTGATACATTGCATTTACACTAAATTGTTGCTGCAGGCATTTCTTCTTTGTTTTTATGGAATTGGATTGTATTCTAGGCTTCCTTTTGGCGCTTCAGCACATTGCTAATAGGCTTATATGTAAATAGATCGAACAACTTGATTGCAGATAGGCATAATAGGGTCTTTTGCTTTGAGCCTTTCAATTATCATTCTAACAAAAATCTCTTGCTCTTGTAAAAATCTGACAAGCATGTAATAAGGATGTGATCAATTCAGAAAAGACAATCGATTGCGTAAAGGACCTTATTGACATTAACATGCTCTTAGATGATGAAAATTTCATACCCATAGCATTTGATTGATTCTTTCGGGTCATTACTACTCTGATTCTCTCCACTATAAATAGATGGCCATAATTGCCTTTATTTGGCATTGAGGAAGTCCTAGCAGTTGCTTTATATATTATATATACACACGCATATGATCAAAATCACATTGTTCAAAGGCTGGCTATAAATTCTGATTGACATTAACATATAAATGTTGATACATTGCAATTACACTAAATTGTTGCTGACAATGCATTTACACTGAATTCTTGCTGCCAAATACCAAGTTGTTGATACATTGCATTTACACTAAATTCTTGCTGCCAAATACCAAGTTGCTGATACATTGCCTTTACACTACTTATATACTTGCTGCTGCCAAAACAAGTTTCAAAATGATGTTGCCAAAACAAAATGATGTCGCCAAAACAAAATGATATCTTACATTGTCTAAAACATGATGGTTGAATGACTATATTGATGGAATTTGAATTGTTATTGCAGGTGTTGGTTGCCAAATCCTTCATGCTGATTAAACATTGCTGATTCACCTACTAGGAACTTATGGGACATTGATGAAGTTGTTATAGAAGTTTGACCTTCACCTAAAAAGAAGAAGAAGCAAGAAGCAAGAAGCAAGAAGCAAGAGCAATGTTTAGCATATGGTTATAAAAAGTTGTAATACAATATATTTGATATATAGTACAGAGTGTATTAGCAAATGACATTTGTATTTGGCATCTTGATGTAGTATACACATTAATTTAAATAAAAGTGACATTTCCCCTGTAAATGGAGCTTGATACCCAAGAGGGGGGGTGAATTGGGTATCTTTAAAAATTTAAACAATTTGCTCTATTTTGGATAAGTAAGAACAGAGTATAATAGAGATGGAGAGAAGAGAATGCTTGCACAAGATGATTTATCCTGGTTCGGTCTTATCCTTGACCTACATCCAGTCACCAAGCCTCACTTGGGATTTTCAATCCACTATAACTTTCAACTGATTACAAACTTTGTACTCAAGAGTAGTTCTCTCTCTAGAACTCACTCCCCCTTACAAGTTGCAATCAATTATCCCAACCACCAAGTCCCTTGACTTGTGGTTATTACAATCAATGAATTACAACAGACATAACTCTCTCAAAGAGTAGATAAGATAATCACTGAAGCTCACAATGTCAAAAGACAATACAAATGAAAAACTGAAAGTATTGAATGAACACTTAATGAATTTCACTCTCAGTTCTGCCAAAGTTGTTGAGAAGACTTCAATGCACTCTATTTATACTTAGAGAGCATTAAATGACCGTTGTATGATGATTCCAACCATTGTAGGTGATTAACATTAAGTCTGGTCAACTTCTCTCTCTAATCTCCAACTAATCCAGGTGTCTGATTAATCTGAGGTGGCTCTCTAGAGTTTTGCCCGTTGGAGAAGAGTTTACTTGTTGTAGAAATCCTTCTTTACCGTTGAGAAGGCGTGTTCAGGTGGATTAACCAAAAGGAGGTTAATTTACTGAAGTGCATTTAATGCTTCAGAGCTCTTTTTGCTTTGACCTTCAATAATCTTCATCTATGTTAACTGAAATTCACTCAACAAACTAGTTAAACATAGCTGGGAACATAAGTGAATGATAGATGAAAGCAATAAGATCAAATAAGAGTGTTTCTCAAATTCGTGTGATTTGAAAATCAGTTTTTACCGTTGGATATTTGAGTATGTTCCTCTATACTCGAGTATGGCACTATGTACAAGTGTCAATACTGGAGTATCCAAACTGATACTTGAGTATACAGCTTCCAGAGGCAAACCATCGTGACTTAAGCTTTGAAAATCAGGGTCTATACTCGAGTATGTTAGTACTATACTCGAGTATGCAACTGTTTGTGTGAAAAACTTTAAGTTCAAAAGTCTCAATACTTGAGTAATCATTTCCATACTTGAGTATGCAAGTCATTGACAAAATGGATAACCTCTCTGTATGCCCAATACTCGAGTAAGTATTCCTATACTCGAGTATGTAACTCAATTTTCAAAAAGTGTGAAGTTATACCATGTCAATACTTGAGTATACAAATCAATACTTGAGTATGCAAGATCAGGTGTTAAGTTGAAAACAGTTTAAGAGCCCAATACTTGAGTATGTAAAACCTGTACTCGAGTATATAACTGTTATAAAAATTTTGGGGGCTCTCTGTAAGGCCTATACTCGAGTATGTAAGTATCATACTCGAGTATGCACTTAAGTTGAAAAAGCATTTGCTCTCTGTAAGTCCAATACTCGAGTATAGCTTCCTATACTTGAGTATTGACTCAGTTTGAAAAATTTGGATGCTCTCTGGATGACCTATACTCGAGTATGTAAGTCCCATACTCGAGTATGTACTTAACTTCAAAGCTTGATTGCTTTCTGTAACTACAATACTCGAGTATTGCTTCCAATACTTGAGTATTGACTTGTAAAATGCATTTGAGCAATCCACTATCAATCCAATGCTCAAGTATGGCTTCCTATACTCGAGTATGCAACTGCCAGATGGTTTTTAACAGATTTTGGAAACTTCAAAACATGTTTACAATTGTTGATTATCATCAAAACACATAGAGAACTAACATTCCCTTTACTTGTGCACATTCCTATGTCTGTTTTATTTTTGTACCTGACAACAAAATTTCTTGTTCGAATGCTTCCAATATAATGATGATGTCGGACAATCTAAGGGAGCCTATAAATCACAAAGACAAAAGTAAGCATATTATTAACATGAAAAAGCGTTAACATACACATTAACAAAACAAATCACAGTGTCAATTTAGTTTTAGATTAAAATAAATAAATAAACTCACCAACATCATACTAGTTAATGACTGAACTTGAGGTAGTGCTTGCAATGTCGTAAGTACAGAACATGAAATAATTGGAGCATCTAACTCTGCAGTTCTTACCTTGGCTTGGGACATACTTTTCTTTCCCAAATGATCAAGCCAAGGCTTAAATCTTTTCCATCTCTTTGTTCCATGGATTTTTTTAATACCCTTGGGTAGTTTATCTTTCAACCCATCCATCTTCTTGTTTTCTTGGTTGCCACCTTTTTCCTTACTTCCATCTTCCTTGTTCTCATCATCATTTGAATTCCTTAGCCTTGAACAGAAGTCTCTTGCTTCTTTGTGAAGTTGTATTATAGAGTTGTAGATAAAGGCTAAAGTCTCTGGACAATTAGACATTTCAACTGCTAATGTTATCATCATATGACATAATTGTCGATATGTTTGTATGCTCTGAAGCTTTGGATCCACTTGTATTTCACTTCCTTTAGTATCGTGTATTACACCATCTCTAGCATCTTTGGTCCATCTTTTCAAAATATATTTTTCTGGAAGTTTCCTCACTTCATTTGCCTCGTATATTTTTAAAGCATGACAACACAATATCCCAATAGATTCAAAATGCCTACAACTACACCATACAGAATAATCATTCAGATCAAATGTCAATGTCCTTTTTTTTTTCCTTCATGAACCATGGTGCCAGTATATGTGAACAATGAACCTTTCTCATCTCGAGAGGAGATACATGTGGCAAAAAAGAGATCAAGTTGCTCTTAGAACAACTCTAACACCGAGGCAATGTAAATCTCAGCAACTTGACGTAAGATAGGTGAACTTTGGACTATCAATCTTGGCTTTTTCTCCCTTGCTTCATATTCACTTTCATCTCGTTGTACCTTTTATCTCCAACAACCCACTAAAGACTTTTGAAGAATTCTCCAATACTAACACTTGGGTTTGTAATACTTTTGATTTTTGCATTGACACTTTCACTTATTTGTGTGATATGCATACCAAGTATTGTATAGTGCTTCATATAACACCATGCCCATTTCTCTTTGATTTCATATATAGACTTTAGCCATGAGTTGTCCTCCAAATTGAATGATGATATTAGAGAAGTCCATGTGTCTTCAAATTGTAACTTGTCATCAATAGCAAACATACACTTATTGAAGTCATGCAAAAAATGTGAACCACCCTTCATTTTATTTCCCAGGTGTTTTATTCCATTTTGCTCAATATGCCATGTGCATAATGCATGCTTGACTTTAGGAATAACTTCACGTAGTGCTCTTGCCATTGCTTGATCTTGGTCAGTAAAAATTGTTGCAGGTTTCTTTTGCTTGTTTGCTTTCAAGAAAGTTTCCAACAACCACTTGAATGATTCTATAGTTTCATCTTATAACAAAGCTGCACCAAGAATTACAATTCCTCTAAAATGATTGAGTCCTGAAAATATTGCAAGAGGCCTATGATTATTGTTTGTGCAATATGTGGTGTCTAATGAAATTACATCTCTAAAATAAGCATAATCTACAAACATTCAAGCGTCTACCCAAAAAATATTAGTGATTTGATCTTCCATATCAAGCTGGTATGAATGGTAAAATGAAGGGTTCTCTGTAATCTGTTCTTCAAAATAATTCAATAAGCATTGAACTTCCCCATCCACTAAACTTCTTCGTCGTTTAGTCATCAAATAATTTTTCATATCCACTCTAGTGAAACCAAGATTAACTCGCCCACCTGCTTGCTTACTCATAAGGTCAAAAGTTGCTTTTTGTTGAAGTTCAGCATCCCTGGCCAAATCAATCTCATTTGCTTGTGCATTACTTATTTTCCTTTGAGACCTCATCATATGCACTATTTCTTGAAGACGTAGTGGGTGGTTATGATTTTCTATAAAGTTAGTGATTTTGAATTTACCTTCCTCTAATTTAACTGTCATTCCAGCCTGACAATCGGTCCTGGTGTCAAAACGATGGTTAGTGGTTGAGGTGCACCTTTTATCTGGTCTTCTTTTACCCTCTATTGAATATGTATATCTATAGCTAATAATTATCTTTTTATCCTTCCTACTCTTTGTCAACCCATTTTCTCTTGCACTGAAGCCTACTTTACAAGCATATTCATTATAAAATCTCCATTCCTCCTCTAGATCATCAAATTCTTTCCTAATCCAGGAACCAAATGAGCTTCCATATATTGAAACCTGAAAAAAGTAAATTCATGTAGCACATAACAAAATGTCATTAGAAAAAGAGAAATTAATGAATCTGCATATTAAGACATGGAAACACACAGCATACCTTAAAAAAATGACAATTTAATATCCCTCAAGCAGCCAACATGAAATCCTTTATCACACTGGAAAAAAATGGGGAAGAACAAGAATGAGAACATCTCATGGTTCATGATAGACAGAAGGATCCCAATGATATTTAATACTTGCAACAATAATCATGCCCTTTTATGAACTTGGGAACTTTAGCTATTTAATGTTGATATTGTGAGCCTACATGACAATTTCATTAGTTACTAGTTTTTTTTTTTTTTGAACCATTCTAGACATTTCATTACTGTAGTTAAAAACAATACAAAGGAGCAGTATGGCAGCCACACAGGTACATAGCAATAAAGAGTGTGATGGCAAAAGATGAAAAAGAAAACAACAAAGTGAAAGCAAACAAATTAACGAGAAAAGGCAGCTAGTCCCAATCCATAGAGGCATTGGCGGCAGTTGAGAAGAGCCAAGAGGAATTAGATAAACCAGGCTCCACACTTATGGTTTTTTTTTGGGGGGGGGGGGGGTTTATCTGCGTTAGTTACTAGTTACGCTAACAATATTTGACAAAGCATTTTGTATTCATACTTTCAAATTCAAAATTTGATTATGTGAATAACCAAAGCACTTCAAAGGAACAAGGCAGAAGTTTACTCAGAATTCAAAAGAATAAGACACAATGTATAAAAACTGATTACTTTACAAAAGATAAGTTGCTCTTAGAACTAATGACATGATGCCTGAAACTTCCAAGGATACAAGCAACGACTTTCCTAATGAGTTAGTCACAAAAGTGGATGTTATGCTAGCACAAGCACCTGCTACAGGTCTTCCAACAACAGATAGCTCACCATCCTGATCTGCTGAAATTACAACCCCTACATAAACAAATTTCTTTTCATGATACGCAGGTAAATAAAAAAAATAAATATTATAAATATTGGGAAATGATTAATTTAATATGGCAATAGGTAGCAGGTAAAAGTTGCCGATTCCAAAAGGCAAAATAAAAAAATAAACCAAGCTCATATATAAGTTTCTAATTTCCATGAAGTACCTGCATAAAGATGCCAATGGTTGAACCCTCTCCTTTAGAATGGATGCTTCTGACTTGACATTCTCTTCATCTTACTTCCATCAAAGTCACCATTACTCTGTTCTTAATGATTTCCTCGGTACAAGCCCTCCCCACGACGCCCATGGATCAACACAAAAGCCACAATATACCTGATAGAGAAGAATCAAAGAAATAGATATCACGTTGTTTATAATTAATTTGATTGAAACCCATAAATAAAACTAAGCCAAGCCAGTAACTAATCTTTTAGTTTGAGACACTGTCAGAGTTGAAGCATATCGAAACCCATAAACAAAACTAAGCCAAGCCAGTAAATAATCTTTTAGTTCGAGACACCGTCAGAGTCGAAGCATTTTCGTCAGCAATGGAGATTTCTCGCCAGGATTAAAATGGGACACCATCGGTTCTTCAGTTTTCAGAAAAATAGAGATTGTTGAGTTAAGGTTTCCCGCCACTGTAAGAGATGAAAAGTCTTTTTTTTTTTTTTGTTCTAGTCTTTAAAGTGTATGACGTGTCGCTTTATGGGAGCTGGGATGAAATGAACGGGCAGAATTAAATGATTCTGAGGGAAGAGGAGAAAATTGCTACTGAGACAATCTAATCCCGTCGAGTGTGTCATCGCCAGTTGGTGGTGGGGCTGAAGGTGTTTGTAGAAACGATGAACAAGGGAGGAAAGAGAGGGACGAAAGAGGGGGTAGGAGATAATGACGTGGATAGGAGGAGAGAGGGTGGAAGGAGTAGGTGACATTTGAGTGTCATGTCAGGATGTGATGTGGCTTTTTAACGATAAAACTTAACAGTGTTAATGGGAAGGGCAACATTATTATGTTTTGATACTTCAGAAGCGACATTAAGACAAAAAAAAAAAAAAACTTGTAGAATAATATTGCTCCTAAATATATATTTTCAGGATGAATTTACTACTTAACCCAATTTTTAAATATGCTTTTTTAGTTGCCTTTATGGGGTGGACTGAAAAATAAGCGTAACCATAGTGGGAACAAAAATAAAAAGCTTCCCTCTTCATAAAAGTCCTTGCTATCCATTTCTCAAGTCTTCAACATGGCCCTTGACTTTTTAGGTAAGTGTCGGGCATTGCAAAGTCACTGTATGCAGAGAGAAGGCTAAAATTCAAAATTCTTGGAAAGTGATATCTCCCGCAGCGATGTAGTAATTTTTTTTTTTTTTGGGTCAAACAGCGATGTAGTAATGGAAACTAGCTTTTTCATGAAACTTGAAACATATAAATAAATAAGCAATTCAGATCTTGATTGGTGAAATGTTCTGCAGCGATGGCCTGTGACAGTGAATAGAGAGGAAGGTTAGAGTAAGAGTTGATTGAGATAAGTGAGATGAGAATACGGGGATCATGATTTTAAATGCTGACACGTGGCAATTGGTGAGACAAAAAAAAAAGTAATTGAGTTTATTAACGGTAATGGTTTTTTTCTCCATTTGAAAAAGTTTATGGCCATTTTTGCACCCAAGTAAATTTTATAATATCATATGCACATTTAGGAAAAATATATGGGTATTTTTGTGCATTAATATACACTTTTACCATGTCACTAAATTCAGAAAAAGTTTTTTTTACAAACAATTCAGAAAATTCTGGGCCAGATGTGGGTAATAATTAATTTTCCATGATCACCGCATGATAAGCTTATTCAATTTGGAGGAAAAAAACAGAGAATAAATTACTTGATGCTTATAATTTTCACTTAGTTAAAGCTTAATCCATGAATTTGATTCAATGTTACTCAATGTTTATAATTCTGCCGCGACTAATATTCAGTCTTTTAAACTTAACTGTTTAAAATATGAGTTCCCAGATTTCAGGGGCGAGAAAAAGAACGAAAGCTATTTCGCAAATGTTAGAGATGAATATTCTGAAAAATTAAAAGGATAATGTAACATCACAGGCACACCCTCATGTTTTTTTATTTTTTATTTTTTCCAGTTGCATTCATTACTCTAATTTTATTTATGATTGCATCAGGCTCACTAATGTCATTTTTCTACTGCTTCCAATACCTAATATTATTTATATATAGTACATTGAACACCCAAAACCATAAATAATACTCCATATTAAGGTACTAGGTGGAATATTCTAGTTAAGACTATGAAAATTGAATTACATCAAATCAATTTAAAAATTAAGTTTTAATCCAGTTGAAACTATAATAATTGAGTTGTCTCAAGTTAAAGTTTAAATACTAATTTTAAGAGTCAGTTATATGGACAAAATGATTAAATTTATGGGGAAAAAATTCTAATATTTTTCCCAATTTCTAAGGTAAAATATATTCAAACTGCATCCCATAAAGTTGCTCCGTGCAAAGAATTTAAGATTGAAACTGAATTCATCCATATGATACCCCATTCTTCACAACTCAATTGACCTCCGAGTTGGCAACGTAGAAAAGCATCCAGGTCCTTCCTAAAACCAAATCCTCACTTCTCATAACTTGATCCTTTGAATTACATATTTCACATATCCTCAATAGAGTCGTTCAGTTACTCAAATATCATCTCAGAATGCAAACCTTTTGCTGATTGCAGCAAGAAACAGCATTACAAATAACTGATACATCGGATCAGACTAATGATCCTCTTACCCTAAATCGCATAATAACTAGTATGAAGATATATTTCATTACTGTTAGAAACACCTGACACAACATTTCTAGTCTACATCTGCAAGCTAAAAATTTTACTCTCAACTGCAAAATGAAACTTGGTTTCAGAATGAAATTGAAACCATTGATCCAAATCCCCTGATGTAATGCTGGTGCTTTCGGCTGCTACAGGCTCCTTTGATATCGTCGGTTAGGAAAGCCTCGCTCATCGTTATCTTTGACAAAGGGTCTATATCCAGTGAGGTTTCCACTTCCACTATATGCTTGGCTTCTATCTGCAGGTTGGTGACCAGATGAATCTGGATTGTTGCCACAGATCCCAAGTTTCACAATGAATGTCGTTGTGCTTCCTTTATCAAGGCCCTCGCTCTCGATCCATATGTGTCCTCCCATGAGATTTACAAATCTGATTCAATTTGAAGATAAGTCAAGAACTAAAAGAAGTTTATGTGTAATGAATTGTGTATCCCCATGGGATTAAATGCAAGTATGTGTTGTACTAAGCGACGAACACCATAAAAAAGTCTGCAATTTAAGGTAAACGATTTTAACTATAATTCAACCTTTTTGTATAAAGAGATAGGATTTAGTATCTACCTCTTGCAAATGGCAAGCCCAAGGCCTGCACCACTGCTAGGCCGAGCTGGACCACTTCGAGATTGAGCAAACTTGGTAAAAAGATGCGGAATGTCTTGTGGGAGAATGCCACATCCAGAATCCTTAACCTGCATAAACAAGGATACTTAGGTCAGCAGCCAAGGAGATTGTACGTGTAACGCGACTAACTTAAATTCTTTAGATATTGAAAGAATCAACAAGATAACGTCTCTTGGCAATCCTAGCTTATCTGGGCACCCTTGCTCTAATAAATGGCCAGAATATTATCATATCAAAAGCAATACAATATATGGCTATAACATAGATGAAGATGGTACAGAAATTAAATATGCAAGAGGTCAGATGGTTCAGCCTCAACCTGTATGCGTATGTAGAAATGACCATCACTTGGTGCCGGATAAAACTCAGGAGGTCGCCAATCCTGTAAAGATTCTGGTTTTGCAATACATGCTTTTACAGAAACGTAGCCCTCCTTGGTAAATTTGACAGCATTACCCACAACATTTAAGAGGATTTGCACAAGCCTTTTCTCATCACCAATCACATACATTGGCAGATCAGGAGCCAAAATCATTGTCATCAGCAACTTCTTTACAGTAGCTATAGGCTTTATCATATTGATAACCTACATTTAGGAGATCACTCAATGAATACATATCTAAGATTAATTCAAGGAAAATATTTTTCAGGAGTAATATCAAACAAGCCACGACTAGTTGGAGGAGGCAGGAATCAAAACTGCCTCCCTCACCAATGGAGACTTGTATTAACAAAATGTGATCGCTCAATTTTTCAAGACATTGAAGCAGAGAACAAATGGTAATTACCTCTCCCAAAACCCCGTGAAGATTGAGTTTTCCCATTTCTAATTCAAGGCTACCATCTTCCAGTCTAGAAAGATCTAGAACATCATTAATAAGTGTAGCCAATACATTGCTACTCTTCAATACTGTTTCTATCATAACCCTTTGCTCTGGAGTCAGTTCTGTCTCCAGGAGAAGTGATGACAGCGCTATAATTGCATGCATTGGTGTCCTCATTTCATGATTCATGACAGAAAGGAAATCATTGCGAGCATGGATTGCCATCTCTGCTTCCCGTCGAGCTCTGTCTAAAGCAACATTCTGTTCCATGAGTTGATCACGGGCTCTCATAGACTCTTCCAAAATAGCAGCATGTGAAAGGGCAACTGCTACCTGTTTTGAAACTTCAAATAAGTTCAGCTTTTAAAGGAATATATGACTTTACAATACTTGAAAGAGCGAGAAAACTTCCGTAATAGTGATGCTATAAGAGTAATTTACAAATATCATGCACAGGTAGATGAACATCATCAAAAATATTAGGTAACTAAATATCCTGGAAAGATTACAATTGAACAAACAGTAACTATTATGGCACAGGTGTTGAACATGATCATAATAAAATTATTTTAAAAAATGAATGAATAAAAGAGGGGCCCTGCACACTGCACCCTCTTTTTTCTTGAGTGAGGAGGGGAGCATTTGAAGTTATCTTTTTCTATAGCAAACAATTTAAACACACACATCATGTTGGTGCCTGGGCTCAAACTCAGGACCTCTACATTGTGATGGAGAGAAACACTTGCTACTGAGGCAGTTGGTCATCGACGTATTTGACATTATCATTGATTAAACTTATATAAGATGGGATGGAAAATGATTAAATCTACCCCTCTCAATACATTTTTAATAAATTTAACGAGTATGATTAGTTTCTACCTGGAATTTTAAAAAAAAAAAAAAAGAGCGGCGCAGTGCACAAAGCTCCCACCAAGTGGGGTCTGGGAGAGATATATGTACACAACCTTACCCTTACAAGTGGAGAGGCTGTTTCCATGATTTGAACCCATGACCTCCAAGTCACATGAAATCAAAATGAGATAAAAATATATGCCGTTTTTGCTTAAGGAAATGACAATAGTTAGTACTACTAGCCATTGTAATCCTCTTATTCTCCACCACCCAAGCAAGGAAGAAGAAATTATAACAATATGAAAATGATACATAAAAAATAAGAACAGAATAATAAATTGTAGCCAATAAGAGATAGGAAATCTCAAGAAAACCTGATCTGCAACAACATCAACCAGTTCCAACTCATGATCTCGCCATTTTCTAGCACCATCAGTAGGGAGGATCAAAACCATAATAGCATAACTCTTAGCAGAAAGATCAGGCCAATCATTAATCTGAAAATTTGAGAGATGTAAGAGAGGAACCCTGACAGCAACAACTTCAGGAGGAGGTACATGTCTTCCAACAAGAGGTCTGATTCTAGCCAGAGGACAGGTATGTGGTATTCGAATTGCTCGGGGGCTATTGAAAACTTCATTGACGATAGGTTGGTTTGTTGGCACAGAAGATCCAACTTGTACTTGGTAGTTTAATGTATGGGAAAGCTGCAGATTCAGACCACTTCTTAAAGGCATCCAAAGCGCACATTCCTCCAAGCGCAAAGTCCTACCCAACTCAACAAGAGTAGTCTTCAAAATAGTATGCCGGTCAAGAGTGCTCCTAATCTCATGTGTCAACATTCTAACATGCCTTCCAGTTTCTTCTTGTGTAAGAATGAGTCCCATCTCCCTGTCAAGTTCCTCAGCCTTGTGTTTAAGAATTAGCTCACGAGTCTTCACACTCAACAGATCAGGAATAATGTGGACAAGCATTAGTGCGGTTGCACAAGAGACAATAGCACATGAGGCTTTCGCAACAGTCATCACCAAAGCAACAGCTTTAGAGTGCATTGAGAATGTCCACAAGTTTATGAAATGAGTTGCTCCACAAAGAACAATAAAAGCACCAAACTGCATAAGCACCCATCTATATGGAAAGAATGCAGACTTGTGCACAAAATAGATCAGTTCTACAGGAATTGAGAAGTATGCAAGGGCAATCAGGAAGTCTGAGATGTATTGATATTTCATAAGAAGTTCATCCTGGGGCCATTGTGTCTCAATGCAATCACAAGACTCCATCATCTTATAAACATATGAATGAATCTGGCAATAACAAAAGATGAGTTATTGCAAAATAATCATCACAAGAAAAAATTTAAAAAGTTAATCAGAACAAATACAGGAGGCAGAAAATATTAGTTCATAAACTAGCATTTAATTGAACGACCCCAATCTAAACTATTGATTTGCACTTGTGGTGGTCAACTATAATTTGAAGAATCCAAAAATCAGCATAATATATCCCAAAAATCAATGCATTCAGAAACCAAAAAACGCTTTTTCATAACCCAAACTCCTTCAGAAGTCAAAACTTCAACATTAGCTGATAACTCCACATATGTTGTATAGAACTTTGATGCTTGCCAATTGATATTTTAACAAAATAGAAACCACCTGACACAACCTTTGATATTATAGTCCTCGCAAAAAGAAAATTTTATTATAATCTTATGACAATACTTAGATCTGAACTTCATGCCTCATGTGAGCCACTGCTAAAGACTTGTTCAATTGAACACTCAAAATCTTAACCGTTATACTGTAAGTTACAAGATGCCCCATGTAATGTTCACAAGCACAAGTCCCTAGTGCTGAAATTTCATATTTTAAATTTAAACATAAAGAACGATGATGGAAGGAGTCAAATTCCTGTTTGGCCAAAAAGAGAGAGAGAGCGAGAGAGAGAGAGAGAGAGAGAGAGTCATATTCCTGAAATGTGGATTACATGATCCTTAAATAATCAAACTTAAAATCTCCAAGGCTATAGTTACTCAAACCCCTTACTATTATAAATATTTAAAATGGGGCCAGTTAAGCTAAATAATGACAATCACCAAAACGCAATGTAACAGAAAACCCACTTATTTCTCACCTAAATTTCCAGTCATCCAACCCCTGATTTAGTTCCAAACACCTTTCAGGTAACAGCTAAAGGAATAAATAACACGGGAAAAAAGAGGAAGAAACCAAACAATGTAGAGCAACCAGACAATCCCACCCCAGCAAAAAATGAAAATAAAATAGAATAAAATTACAAACCATATTCTAGCCTGTTGACACACCAAATGAATTCCAGAAATTCCATAAACGACTTAAAAAGTCTAAGTTCAATATATATTATAAAACACGCATCTCAGAATAAACAAGAAAATCCAGATGAAGTCTCAAAACATTGGAGAAAGGCACAGAAGAGAAACTAAACTATTTCCTTAACTTTCAAAAAGAGGGTTTTACTAGAATGATACTACCACTTTGCCAGCTAATGACCATCTGCTATTTCTAATAGTCGAACGAAGTCTTCAGATGTTATAATGAATAATGCATCAATCAAGAACATGACAAATCAAAAACAAAGTAAATAAACTAAAGCTACTCGCACAAGGATCCTTAGCCAAATTCGGAAGTGATGCGGAAATTAACATTACCAAGCAGAAGCAATCGAAGAGCAGATCAGCTAAGGAGGAACGTTTGCATGAGAAAAGACACCCATTTGGATAGGAGGACGCATCCTTCCATCAGGGGAAGGAGGAGGAGGAGGAAGAAGTTGTAGTGAGAAGGATTAGCGAAAAGTGCGGTGGGAGAAGCAAAAGCATCACGGACTGTGACGGCGACTCACTGTTTCTCCACCATTGAGCTGTGGCGCGTTTTTGCGCTTGACACTCCTTCTTCCAGTTTCCATTTATTTATTCTTGAGTTTTTTTTCTCCCCTTTTTATTCTCATTAATTACTGAACTTTTTTTTGAGCCAAAAAGAAAAAACTACGGAACTTTGCTGACTAAACAATCTCTTGGTTAAGTGTACCTAATCGTTATAGCCATGCCTTCAAAATAATTTTTAAGAAAAAATTAAAGAATTTAATTAAATTATATTAAAGTGTTTATTTTTTTATGTTTTTTCTTAAAAAAACTAATTTGTTTTAATTTTAAAGTATATTGCGACAGTATATTCAAAGCTTGTGCAGGACAGCAGGAGGGTTAAGTTCTGACCAAGTTAGAATAACACACAACCAAAGATCTAAGGGCGCGTGATAATACTAATCCCTCATTTATTCTTCCCTTTTATTTTGACTTCAATTGTATAATTTTCCTTCATTATATTCCTTTATTTTTATTATAAAGCACTAAATTTATTTGGTCATTTTTATAAAGTACTTGTTTATTTTTATTGAACATTAAATATTTATTTTATGTGTGCTTATAATTAATAAAGATAATGGGTTAAAATAATAATAATAATATATTAAAGTTTAATACATTAATAGAAGTAATATTGAAAATTATATAAATTATAGGATAACTTTATTGACTTTAATTATTTTTTATAGTTTATAAAAATTGTTAGTTGGTGTTTTATAAGAAAAATTATTTTTAAAAAATAAATAAAATTGTTTGTTGAAAAAATTGATGTAATTCATTGGAATCTTAATTTAAAAAAATTAAATGTAAAAAAAGGGCAAGTTGCGTGGAAAGAGGAGTAAAAGAGAAGATTCATTGCACGGAGGCATTATGAAGAGAGAAAATGTTGAGGGGGATGTTCAATGTATTTCAGTTATGGTGATTGGTGAACCGCACTTTATCACTTTATGTCACATCATGGCTAATATTTATTTATTTAATCCAAAAAGTCTTTTTCTCTCTCTCTTTTTTTTTAAAAAAAAAAAAACTTCTTTCATGTCCAGCCATTTGTTCTTCACGTTTCATTTGGCACGCCCAAAAATGTCTTATATTTATAAATATGAATATAATACTTTTATTTGGGAGAGTTATAATTAAGAACTAAAATAAAAATTATATATAGATAAAAAATTTTAATTTCTGAAATTATTTGTATAATTAATTAAGATTATCCTTTTATTTAATAACTAATCATTTTATCCTATAATTATTTATTATTTTTTAAAAACGTTTTAAGATAGAAATATTACATTTATTTTTCTCAGTTTGTTCTCCATGTAGAAGGATAAAAAAAAAGCCTTAACGAGATATTGATGTATTCTCAAGACCCTTCACACTAAACATTAATCAATGTTCTTTGACCAAAAAAAAAAAAAACATTAATCAATGTTTTTCTTGTTAACATTATGTTTGGTTTGAGGGAGGAGGATGGAAAGGGAGCAGGGATATTGACCAAATTCTCATTAATTAAAGGATTTTTTTTTTGTTGAAAATGTATTTTTAGAATATTAAAAAAATTTCATAGGCAATTTGATCAATATGAGAGGTAAAAATTTTCTCTCCCCCCTTCCCTCTCCTCAAACCAACCGTACTCTAAATATGTTGAAGGGCTCCTCTCCCTTCAAACCAAACACATCTTGAATGTGTTGAAGGGCCTTCAGCTAAGCCGATGCAATGCATCTTAAAAAGATTCATTTTCAACGTCCTGCCAAATAAGGTTTTTTTAATAGTAATTATATATAGCCTTTCCTCACCTTTTTTCTTTTCCTTTATTAAGAAATTAACTTCTCTTTTTCAAGAAACCAAAATCACCAACAAGAAGCTTTTGGTGTGGAGAATAAGTTTTATGAAGGGTTTACACAGGAAAAAAGGTATAGAAATTGACAACGGCTTTCCCTTCTGCCCTCTCTATCTTGCAAGAGCTTCTTTTTTTGTTTTTCTATCTCTCTTCACTGCTTTCTTCAAGTTGGACCAAATTGGTGAAAGAAATACTGCGAGGAAAATAGGGAAATGAGTCAAGTTTAAACTTATATTTGGATGAAAGAAAAATTTTGAAAAATACTGTTCTAATTATAGGATAATATTTGCGAGTTGATTTTGGTCGTAATTATAAAAAAATAAAATAATTTTTGTCAATTTCTTTATAAAACACCTATATTTTATTCTCTCAAGTGCATTTGATTTTTTGTGATTATATGTGTCTGGGTACATAAACTTTTCCAATTAGTAAAACTTTTAAATTAGTGAACCGCACTTTACCACTTTATGTCACATCATGGCTAATATTTATTTATTTACTATATTTTATACATCCAATAAAGCTTTTTCTCTCTTTTTTTTTTTTTTTACTTCTTTCATGTCCAGCCATTTGTTCTTCACGTTTCATTTGGCCCGCCCAAAAATATCTTATATTTATAAATATGAATATTGTTATAAAACTAAGTAAAACACAAGAGAGATTAAGATGAGGGAGATGAAGAAATACAAGGGAAAATGGAGAGCAAGGAGAGATTGATTCTTCTTTCTATTGTACTCATCCAACCTTTGATATATGCCTACTATATATAGGCAATGAATCCTTAACACCATTACAAGAGTTACATACAGAAGATTAAATCTACATAATAGTATATTATGGAGTTTTGTAAGTTATTTACATTAATCATATAAAACTCCCATGCCATTCATGTCATAGGTTACATGGCTTTAGAAACTCCAAAAGACTCTTCTTGAAAAGGTTGTGGACATTCACACCAATATTGGAATATTCATAACACTCCCCCTTGAATGTCTATTATGAATGTGCCTCATTAAAAACTTTAACTAGAAAAAACCCAGTGGGATAAAAACCTAGCCAAAGAAAAGAGTACAACATCCATTGATACACTGTCCAATGTTGCCTCATTAAAAACCTTTCTAGGAAAACCCAGTGGGATAAAACCTAGATAAGGCAAAAAGAGTACAGCGTGTATTGACTCTCCCTCTTGACAACATCAGTTGAGATCTTTGAGTCTCCGAAGACCAATACCATAGACGAGTCTTGTAACATCCTGAATTTTGAATCTGATATCTTGAACATAAACCTATTTTGGGAAGACTAGTAGGCTCTATTTTTGGAAAGAGATAAATTTGAAATCCGTATTTTGTGGGCCCCGTGAATAGTATTTTACTATTCATGCGGGACCCACGGCCAAAATAATTCTCTGCAAACTTCCCGTGAGCGACAACCTTTCTCGTGAGTTTTGAAAAAAATTCACGCGGGACCCACGTAATAATATTTTACTATTTAAATTATAATATTATATTATTAAAAATTTTTAAAACTTTCACGGGGCGGCTGAAGAAGTCACGGGAAAGTTTCATTTTATAATTTTGGAAAAATTACGTAAAATGACCCAGAGACGAAAATTACACTTAAAGACCCATTTTCCAACTATAAATAGACCTTCCATTTCATTTCATTCTTCACAACTTCTAAGAGCCTTAGAGAGAGGTAGAGAGAGAGAGAGAGTAGAGAGATATTTGCTTGAGAGTTATAATAGCTGGTTGGTGATTCGGGTATTAGCAAGTAACAGGTAACTCTGAATATTCTTCCTTATACTTGTGAATTATGTATGATTATAAATTTGTTTGTTTACTATTTTGGCAAGAATATTTAGAAAATATTTATGGTTTTAAGATCTGGTGTGGGAACTTTGACTTGCAAATCTGTAGAGGTACTATTTATACGTACGTTACTATTCACATATACCGTATTTACTATTCATTTTACTATTCATGTATACTGTATTTACTATTCATTTTTACTATTCACGTATACCGTATTTACTATTCATGTTACTATTCACGTATACCGTATTTACTATTCATGTTACTATTCACGTATACCGTATTTACTATTCATGTTACTATTCACGTATACTGTATTTACTATTGTTACTATTCACGTATACCGTATTTACTACTCATTTTACTATTCATGTATATACCGTATTTTACTATTCACAGATACGCATAGTATTTTACTATTCATAAATACGCATATCAATGTATATAATGGTATATTAATGCATTATTTTTGAGTAAATACATTCATCATGGCGGTTGTAATGTGATGGGTGGAGTAAGGAGGGAATTGAATGATAAGAATTGTTTATGCCACCACTCGGTGCACAGTGGATGGTACTTTTCAGGGCCCCATCTTCCATGTTTTCCTCTGGCCGGGATTTCATTGGAGATGTGGGACATGTGACACCTCCTTAGTTGTTATTTTAAAGGAGGGGAGCCATAGTCCAGATTTAAGCTATATACCTTTGGCCGGGTGTATCTTAAGTTTTGGTGAGCTTGGAACAATTCAGTCAAATGAATGAGTTTCTATTGGACTATGTGTTAGCCTATGGCTCCAGTCTGCGGTATAAGGGAGGTGGTGATATAAGGGAGGCTGCATACTGCATAGTGCATTTCTGAACAGTTCAAGAATTTGATATGATGATGAATATTCTGTAAAGACATGAGATGAAAACTTTTGAGATATATGTTTTAATACCTTCTATATTGATGACTATTAGTATAAATTATTTTGTATGATAAATTATGGAATCTATATATATATTTGAAATCAGCCCATATCTTTTTGTCATATATTATTTGCTCGTGTACGGTAGAAATATTTAGTAGTTACTGAGATGTGTAATCTCACCCCATATTAACATTTTTCAGGTGAATAACTTAGTAGAGATCAAGGGAATGCACCCATGGAGTGAGCTTTGTAGGCTCTTCTGTACTCCTTTAGTTTATGTTGTGTTATTTTATTTGCCATGAACCTAAAAGACTTCCGCATTTTAAAATAACTCTTATTTATTGGATTTATTTTGGCCCTGTATAAATGGATTTCTACCTTTGGCCATATTGTAAATATGTGTTTGAGTGTTGAATATCCTATATTTGGAGGTGTTACTATTATTTTGGCCAAGATTTTGGTATTGAAAATGAGGCGTTACAAGTCTTTCAAAGATTGCTCCTGGAAGTGACTTGGTGAATAAATCTGCTAGATTTTTACTTGAATTGATTTGCTGGATATCTATTTCACCATCCTTTTAAAAATCACGAGTGAAGAAGAATTTTGGTGAAATATGCTTCATTCTGTCGCCCTTGATATATCTTTCTTTAAGTTGGGCAATACATGCAGCATTATCCTCATATAGAACTGTTGGAGCCATTTTTTCTGAAGATAAATGACAAGTTGTTCGTATATGATGTAATACTGACCTTAACCACACACATTCTCGACTTGCTTCATGCATAGCAAAAATTTCTGCATGGTTAGATGATGTGGCTGATATAGTCTGTTTTCATAGATCGCCATGAAATAACTGCACCTCCACATGTAAACAGATAGTCTGTTTGTGATTTACCATCGTGTGGGTCAGACAAAAATCCAGCGTCTGCATAACCAATCAGTTCATGCTTAGATACATTTGAGTAGTATAACCCCATGTCCATGGTGCCTCTGAGGTAACGAAAAATGTGTTTTACTCCATTCCAATGCCTCCGTGTTGGTGCAGAACTATATCTTACTAATAAATTAACAGCAAATGATATATCAGGACGTGTGTGTTGAGCAAGATATATTAGTGCTCCTATAGCACTAAAATATGGTACTTCTGAACCAAGTAGTTCTTCCTCACCTTCTTCAGTAATTATTTGAGGTCGGAATGAGTCTTTATCAACCTGCAAAGATCTTACAATCATTGGGGTACATAATGGATGTGACTTATCCATATAAAATCGCTCTAAGATCTTCTTTGTATAAGCTTCTTGATATACAAAAATCTCATTCTTTAGGTGCTCAATCTATAGTCCAAGACAGAATTTTGTTCTGCCCAAGTCTTTCATTTCAAATTCTTTTTTCAAGCAATTAATTGCCTTTTGAAGCTCTTCAGGAGTTCCAATGATGTTGATATCATCAACATAAACAGCAATTATAGCGAATTCGTTTCTAGATCTTTTCATAAAAATGCATGGGCATATTGGGTCATTTTTGTACCCTTCTTTCAACAAATATTCCTTGAGACAATTATACCACATGTGCCCTGATTGCTTCAAGCCATACAAAGACTTATTTAACTTAATCGAGTATTGCTCTCGAGAATTCGAATTAGATGCTTCTGGCACCTTTAGTCCTTCAGGGACTTTCATATAAATATCATTGTCAAGTGAGCCATACAAATAGGCAGTCACGATATCCATTAAACGCAAATCAAGTCCTTCATTTACTGCTAAGTTAATTAAATAACGAAAAGTAGTTGCATCCACTACCGGTGAGTACGTTTCTTCAAAATCAATGCCAGGTCTTTGTGTAAAGCCTTGGGCTACAAGACGTTCCTTATATCTTGTGATTTCACCCATTTCATTTCTCTTTCATATAAAAACCCATTTGTACCCAACTGGCTTTACATCTTCAGATGTATGGACTACAGGTCCAAATACTTTTCGTTTTGCCAGTGAATTTAACTCTGCATTAATAGCATATTTCCATAAGGGCCAATCCTTTCGTTGTTGGCACTCGCTAATGGATTTTGGCTCATGATCCTCATTATCTTCATTACATCATATGCTATATGATAAGCAAAGATGTCGTCAATGTTGACTTCATTTCGGTCCCATCAGATACCATTCATAAAATAATTTATTGAGATCTCATTATTTTCACATATTTCAGGTACCTAGGTCTCTTCTGGGATTATAACATTTTCTTCTGGAGATATCTCTACTGGAGATAATGACTCTTCAGGAGCTACCAATTTTTCTTGATTATCCTCAACTTGACCATCTATATTCTTAGCTCCTTTTCTTATTCGAGGATTTTTATCTTTGGAATCGATAGGCCTGCCACGCTTCAGGCGTGCTTTAGATTCATTTATAATAGGTTGTCCTTCAGGGACATCAATTCGAATAGGAGCATTAGCAGCTGGAACATGTGACTTTGTCACTTTCTTTGGGTCAGTAAATGCTTCTGGCATTCGATTAGCTAAATTTTGCAAATGAATTATCTTTTGAACTTGTAGTTCACATTGTTTTGTACGAGGATCAAAATGAGCCAATGATAATTCATTCCAGCTAATCTCTTTACCCAACTGCTTATTTTCTCCCCCTAATGTTGGGAAAACCGATTCATCAAAATGACAATCTGCAAATCTTGCAGTAAATAAATCTCCTATAGATGGTTCTAAATATTTAATGATTGAAGGAGATTCATACCCAACATATATTCCCATCCTTCTTTGAGGACCCATTTTGGTGCGTTGTGGTGGTGCTACTAGCACATATACTGCACATCCAAAAATTCATATATGGGAAATATTAGGCGTTGTGGTGGTGCTACTGGCACATATACTGCACATCCAAAAATTCATATATGGGAAATATTAGGTTCTTGACCAAAAACCATTTGTATGGGGGAAACTTTTAGGTAACTATTTGGCCTGATGCTAATTAACATTGCTGCATGCAAAATGGCATTGCCCCAAGCAGAAATTGGGAGATTAGATCTCATAAGTAAATGTCTTGCAATAAGTTGCAATCGTTTAATCAATGATTCTGCGAGTCCATTTTGCGTATGAACATGAGCTACAGGATGTTCAACATCTATTCCAAGGGACATACAATATTCATTAAAAGCTTGTGAAGTAAATTCACCAGCATTATCAAGACGTATTTTCTTGATAGGATAATCAGGGTAATGTGCTCTTAATCTAATCAATTGAGCAAGTAGTCTCGCAAACGCCAGGTTGCGGGAAGATAATAAACAAACATGTGACCATTTAGTTGATGCATCAATTAAAACCATATAGTACCTAAATGGTCCGCATGGTGGGTGTATTGGCCCACAAATATCTCCCTGTATCCGTTCTAGAAATGTGAGAGATTCACTTTCTACTTTGCTTGGTGAGGGCCGAATTATTAACTTTCCCTTGGAACATGCATCACATGAAAAATCATGAGATTGTGGTATTTGTTTACACTTCGGGGTATGTCCACATGAATTCTCAATTATTTGTCGCATCATGATTGACCCGGGATGGCCTAACCGGTCATGCCAAACATTAAATTCATTAGTAAACTTCTGGTTTACATTGGCAAACTGCTGGTTTGTATTGGTAAACTTCTGATTTATATTAGTAAACTTCTGGTTTACAATAGCATGTGTTTCAATTGTGCTTATAAATGTATAATACAAACCAGGAAAACTTTCTAACATGCGTTTTCTACCAGAAAACAATATTTGTGATAGCAAGACATTCCTGATCATTTTTAGTTGTTGTTTCTATATGATATCCATTTCTGCGGATACCTTTGAAACTCAATAAGTTTCTCTTAGATTTGGTAGAATAAAATGCATTATCAATACATAATTTTGCTCCTTCAGGTAACAAAATATTAGCTCTTCCGGAGCCTTCAATCAAATTTATATTACCAGATATAGTCTGAACATTGGCTTCTTGCATTACCAAGGAAGAAAAATATTTATCATTTTTTAGTATAGTGTGGGTTGTTGCGCTATCAACGAGACACAGATCTTCAGGATTGATGCTAATAAGATTCATTCTTCATTAAAGGATACATGAAAATAAATAAAAACATAATTAAAAGAAATACATATGATAGAAGAAAGTTTAAACATACTAAAACCAAACAGTTCCAAATAGGAAAAGATAATTTATACTAAGAAATCAGCAACATCCAAATGGGTAGAATTAACATCTTCAAACTCAGAATTCTCAACCTTATCAATATTCAAATGAGTAAAATCAACATCTTCAAACTTGGAGTTCTCAACATGATTTACTTCAATCTTTGATCCTTTACCATTACTTTTAAGTGATTCTTGATAAAGTTCAACCAAGTGTCTTGGCGTACGATAGCTACGAGACCAATGACCTTTACCTGCACAACGATAACATACATTTTTAGAATGCTTCTTATTCCCACTAGTTTCCCTCCTGGGGTTCTTTTCAATCTTCCCCCCTTTAGGGTGAGAATTTGATCCACCACGATATGGACCACGACCACGCCCACGCCCACGGCCATGATTGTAGGCACCTTTATGTCCACGTCCTCGGCCACTAAGATATTCATTACTTACTACATTCACTTCTGAGAATGGAGTTGAACCTGTTGGACGGGATTCCTGATTTTTCAATAAAAGCTCATTGTTTTGCTCAGCTACAAGGAGACAAGAAATTAATTCAGCGTATTTCTTGAAACCTTTTTCACGATATTGCTGCTGCAGAAGCAAATTGGAGGCATGAAATGTGGAGAATGTTCTCTCTAACATATCTTCATCAGTAATCTTTTCTCCACATAACTTTAATTGAGAAGTAATTCTGAACATGGCTGAGTTATACTCGCTCACAGTTTTAAAATCTTGTAAACGCAGATGCATCCAGCAATAACGAGCTTTTGGGAGGATGACCATCTTCTAGTGATCATATCTTTCTTTTATATTCTTCCAAAGAATCAGTGGGTCTTTCACTGTCAAATATTCAATTTTTAAACTTTCATGTAAATGGTGGCGAAGGAAAATCATGGATTTAGCTTTATCTTGATTGGATGCTTCATTTCCTTCTTTAATTGTGTCTTCCAGACCATGGGCATTCAGATGGATTTCCTCATCCAGCATCCAAGATAAATAATTCTTTCCGGTAATATCAAGAGCCTCAAATTCAAGTTTTCCAAGGTTTTATTCTTGTTGTGTTTGTCATGGCTCAGACTAATTTTAAAAAAAAATAAACAAAAATTATTAACATAGAAACACTAATGATAATAAGATGAAATTTAGAAACACAATAAGTAAAGCATAATAATAAGGATTAAAACTTTATGGCTTTGAGCCATGTAGTTCTCATAACGAGAAATTAAATTTATGTGGCTTCTGGCCATAAAATTAAGAAACTAAAATGATAGGACTTCTGGTCATATAATTTTAGAATAGGAAAACAGAAGTGTATGACTTCTGGCCATAATAATATTAATAACATAAAAGAGATTGCATTAAATATAAAATAACATAACATTTAAAGTTAGCAACAATAACATAACAATAAAAGTAAAATGTTATGTTAGTAACATAAAGGTAAAATGTTATGTTAGTAACATAAAAGTAAATGCTTAATTTAAATGTTATGTTAGTACCAATAATATAAATGTTATGTTAGGTTAAAGTTAGTAACATATATTGTGCAAAAGTAAAGCACTATGCAATAATGTAAATAGTAAAACAATCATAAATTACTATACAATTACTGTGCATGAATAAAATTGATGGATGAATAATGATAAATAGTAAAAGTACTATATAAAATAGTAAATAATCTCCAATCTTAACTATGGGACCCGATGTTTAAAAACAATCGGTAAAAGAGTAATTTTTAAGTTCCATATAGTGGTTTAGATTATCCCAGATATATAAATAAACATATAATAAAATCATTAGGGAAAGTAGATGAAATCGTTAAAGAAATTATACTTTCGTTATAGCAATCGTGCTGATAACTTGTTATGAAACTAAGTAAAACACAAGAGAGATTAAGATGAGGGAGATGAAGAAATGCAAGGGAAAATGGAGAGCAAGGAGAGATTGATTCTTCTTTCTATTGTACTCCTCTAACCTTTGATACATGCCTACTATATATAGGCAATGAATCCTTAACACCATTACAAGAGTTACATACAAGAAATTAAATCTACATAATGGTATATTATAGAGTTTTGTAAGTTATTTACATTAATTATATAAAACTCTCATGCCATTCATGTCATAAGTTACATGGCTTTAGAAACTCCAAAAGACTCTTCTTGAAAATGTTGTGGACATTCACACCAATATTGAAATATTCATAACAAATATAATATTTTTATATATCAAAAAATATATATAATATTTTTATTTGGGAGAGTTATAATTAAGAACTAAAATAAAAATTATATATAGATAAAAATTTAATTTCTGAAATTATTTGTATAATTAATTAAGATTATCTTTTTATTTAATAACTAATCATTTTATCCTTAATTATTTATTATTTTTTTAAAAACGTTTTGAGATAAAAATAGTACATTTATTTTTCTCAGTTTGTTCTCCATGTAGAAGGATAAAAAAAGCCTTAACGAGATCAATAAATTATTCTCAAGACCCCCCCCCCCCTTTTTTTTTTTGCTCGAAATTCTCAAGACCCTTCACGCTAAACATTAATCCATGTTATTCTTATTAACATTTAACAACATGTTTGGTTTAAGGGGAGAGGATGGAATGAAAGGAAGGATATTGATTAAATTGTCATTAATTAAAAGATTTTTTTTATTGAGAGTATATTTTTAGAATATTGAAAATTTTTTATTGTCAATTTGGTCAATATGAGATAAAAATTTTCCTTCTCCCTCTCCCCTTAAACCAAACACACCCTAAATGTGTTGAAGCGCTTTTGAGCTAAGCCGATACAATGTATCTTAAAAAGATTCATTTTCAAGGTCCTGTCAAACCAACCTAAGTAGGTTTTCTTAATAGTAATTATATATAGCCTTTCCTCACCTTTTTTTTTTTTTTTGGTTTTCCCTCCCTTTATTAAGAAATTAACTTCTCTTTTTCAGGAAACCAAAATCGCCAACAAGAATCTTTTGGTGTGGAAGGTTTTATGAAGGGTTTACGGAGGAAAAAAAGGTATACAAATTGACAATGGCTTTCCCTGCCCTCTCTAACTTGCATACAGCTTTTAGGTTTCTTTTTTTGTTTTTCTCTCTCTCTTCACTGCTTTCTTCAACTGCTTTCTTCAAGTTAGACCAAATTGATGAAAGGAAAAAAAAAAAAAAAAGGGAAACGAGCCAAGTTTAAACCTATATTTGGATTAAAGAAAAATTTTAAAAAAATACTAGTAAGAAACAATACTCATACAGGCTAAATGATGTAGGACATACTTTAGAGGTGAATTTTGATCTTAAATATAAGATATTTTTTTATTTTATCTCTTATATTCATAATTTTTTTCAAACTAATTTGTCTAACTTAAAATCTCATAAATAATCTAATGTTAGACAAATATATTTTAAAGAGATCGTGGCACATATTTAATAATTAAATAATTTATTTAGATTCTTTTCTCCCCAAATTATATAATATTACCTCCAGTCCTAATTATAAGATCTAGTTGTCTTTGTTTTTGAAAAGATTAAGGAAGCTAAATAAGTTACTTAATCATTTTATATGTTGTGTATCGTTAGATTATATATTAGTTTATTAGTTAAATTAATTAGTTTCAAAAAAAAAATTAAAACAAAAATACTCTAAAGTAATTTAATTAACTTTTTTAATCTCTCCAAAAAAATCAATTAGGTCTAGTACTATTTTTGTGAGTTTTCTTCTTAGTATTCTTTTCTCTATAATTTTCTTCTGTCTAAAGATAGGGTAATGATGGTGATTTTTTACTTATACCAACGAGACTTTTCCACTTGCTCTTTTTCTCTTCAATTTTCAACCACGTGATTTTTACTTTGTCACTGGCCAAGTAAATTGATGGAAATTGTTTCAAAATCCCCCCTTCTCTATGACGCCATTCTCCTCCTCCTTCAGCTTGATTGGGCCTCCAATGGTGTTAGGGCATTCAGCGAAAGAAATGGATATTTTCTTGGCCCAATAAAACTTCAATTATATAATTAATTCTTTTGGTCAATTTCCAAACAATAAAATTGACATGAAATTTTAAACCCAGTAATATATATTATATAAACAATAAAAGAAATGGATATTTTTTTTTTGGCCCAATAAAACTTCAATCATATAATTAATTCTTTTGGTCAATTTCTAAACAATAAAATTGACATGAAGTTTTAAACCCAGTAATATATATTATGTAAACAAGACCGTTACATAATTTTGGATCATGAAACTTTAAACTCAGTAATATATATTTCCCCAATTAAAATTTTGATCCAATAATCTTTACAATATGTTGAGGTAGTTTTTCACTTGCATACTTCTTATAAACCTTAAACATAATCTAAAGGTTTTTTTCCCCCTAGAGCTTGGCATGCATAACTTTTCTAATTTCATGTTTAAAAATTGAGCTTTTTACACGTTTCAAACGGGAAAACCAAACCGTGTTTAGTTTGACCACCAAATTAAGAGTATAAGCTAAGTTATTTTCAAATTATTTTTTAAGAATAATTTTTTTTTTAGCGATTTTAAGAGACCTATTTTTATGAAAACAGAATTTAATAAAAATCTAGTTTTTTCAGCTTTCAGATTTAATATAACGTTTTTTCAAAAAAAAAAAAAAATCAGATAGACAATATTGCGTTATGTAGCACTTGATAACCGTTCAATGTGAAATCTTAAAAAATATTTCATTATAAACAGATTATAGTTTAAGAGAATTCCATAACTTCCCTTTATTTATTATTTTTATTTTTATTTTATTTTTTTGCTCTTTGAAGAATTGAAGACATATATTCATCCATGAAGATATTTAAGTTTTTTGCCAAAAAAACATTTGAATTACCCAAAAAAGATACATTCGAGAACATACTATGGAAGGATTTACAAAAGCTTTCCTAAATGAATTAAATTAAGAAAAAAAATTATAAACAAATATTATAATAGCTCGCTCAAGTTCATTAATATTCAATGAAAAATATTATCCGAAAAAAAAAACAAAACAAAATCCAAATGCTTCACAATGATTCAAAACTTACCACGAACATTCCAGATCAAAATGTCGTTGATTCCATCCATCACCATTTTAAAAATAAAAATTAAAAAGAAAACCCTTACTTAAATTTCACTTCTAAGAATTTCCACCAGGCATTTCACATAAATCTAAATGCCATTACCACAATATTCAAAACAACTTAATCCATGGACAAAAGATAAGTATAATCAAATAATATTGCCCCAAATAAAATACGGAGACAAAATAAAGCCGCTCATTTTACACGAACAGGTGAACATGTTCAAAATCAAACAGACCAAAAGCCTTTTCACCGAACCAGACCGTGGGGTAGAGTCGGGAAATCAGGCCGAGTCCGTTTAAATCCTGGCCGTGCAGGGCTCGGATTTGAAAAATAGGCCAAGCCCTATCGGGTTAGGGTAGCCCTGATTCCCAGCTCTATGGGGGGACTAAAACATATATTTGTAAAGTTTTAAATCTACAACTTGAAATGTCAACTGTTTCTAACTTCGAGTCAGTAATAGCATAAAATAAAATCAAAATAGCACATCAATGTTGTCTCAGAATAAAACTATTGTTCAATTCCTTCTCGCCACTCCATTGAACAAAAATAGGGGGTTGGTCTGAGCAATGTATTAATTTTACATGCAATATATATACCTACACTTTACGGTGTCAAAAATCAATGGCCGATAGAAAGTTAGATTATTTACCAAGAGCGGTTAGCCGGCACACAACACCTCAACAGAAGAACATGCTACTCTGAACATTGTGATGCAACCTCGGAAGCTCTGGGATTGGAACATCTAGTTCAGTGGTCAAAATTGAGGGTGTCTCTGATGAATCATCAGACTTCAAAAATTGCCTCATCTGAGCAGCGGCAAGGTGGGCATAGCATATGGGTGCCACTGAAGGAGAAAATTAGGAAAGGAAGAAGATTGTCAGCAGAAATAAAAACATGTTTTCGATGCAACTAAATAAAATAGCGCAGGAAATGACACTTCAAGACCCATTCGTTATAATAGATGGAAGATGACTTTAAAATCCAAAATCCTTCAGCATAAGACCATAAAATTAATCATTATTAGTGCTTTTCAAAATAATCACCCACATTCCCATAAATCATGTACATCTTCTAGATGCAGAAGTATGAGTAATTACTTTAGGAAGTACTAATAATAACTTATTCCTATGATCCTCGGGAGATTTCAACTTTTGATGTCCTTGTTGGTTAATTATAAGTTACTGGTCATTGGCCACCATTTTTCTGCAGTTGTTCTAAGAATTTGACAATCAGTAAATGGTGAAATTACCAACTGAAGTTGCAGCTGTACTCCTCTGGTACCTGAAGTAAATATATGTCTCAGTAAAAAAGATTATAACGTAAAATCAAAGTCAGGAACATGCCAAGAAGTTGAAGATTAAATGCATACGCGTAAGACAGCGAATGGATTAAATTTTGCAACTCATCCACTGAGAAACCAATCTCATCTAGTAACACATGGTAGTGTGCTGGCCTCGGAGTTCCCTATTGTTCAAAAAGAAAAGGAGAACAAAGGAAACATAACGAGATAAAACATTAGTATTTGTTAGGAAATAAATCAGTTTCAATATATTATAATTAATTAGTATCGCATATAATTAGGGATTATAGGAATTATGAATGATTAGGGAATCCATCATCATAATGAGTCATTGCTCTCTTGTCTTCTCTCTTATGTATAAATACCCTATTGAGCATATGAATAAATACATTCATTTGAGAGTACATTTTCTCTATCTTTCTCTCTCTGAATTTTACAGTATTAAAAAGTGGCATTGAGATAATCAAAGGTACTCATTGCAGGGAAGCCCAAAAAACAAACAAACAAAAGTTGAAGAAGAACTAGGGCAGCAATCTTACAAGATTCCCTGCATGTGAACACAGGTAGAAATCATAATTCCACGGATGCACAATTTGTGTGTCAACGACTGTCCCTGAAGAGGAAATTTGGATTTCTTTTGAGTTTCAACGCTTGGTTTGAACTGTATATAAGAAGGAAGTGAGAAGTTGCGTACCAGGAGGGACATTATCTGAACCATTAGCATGAAACAACTTTGTATGATGATTCTTTTGCGCCACAATTACTGTGAACTTGGGAGCATCAGAGTCTCCAAGATGTTGATAGGCCTATTAATAAGAGAAGTTTATCAACTAGAGGCTATCATTCCGATGGAAACAATGTGTATTATAACAGTACCCACAAGTCATAAGAAAAACAGTACCATGATAATTATCACAGAAACAAAAAATCATATCTAACAACCCTAAGACAAATTGAAATGTAGATGATACAAGAGAAAGAGTTAGGTTCCAGTAAAACCTTAATTATTTGGTCCAGCTCAATGTTCAAAACCTGATTAAATTGCGATTCACTAACTCCATCCCTAAAAATAACACACAGATCAGAAAATAAATAGCTAAAGATTCACTAATTCCATCCCTAAAAATAAAACACAGATCAGAAAATAAATAGCTAAATAAAAGGTATCAAACACATAATTAGAAAGAGAAGAAAAAAAAATGGCAATTTAAACATGCTAAACAGTGCAACCACTGAACAAAATACTTGGCCCATCTTGATAGGATAATAGATAGGTTAGATAAGTTATCAGCAAAACCAGCAGGACCAAACCGTCCCTTGCTGGTGTATTCTAGGAAAAGAAGGCAGTTGGATGGTAGTTAGAAACTTACTGTTTGAATAAGTTTTTAGGCAGTTATTAATTGTATTTATTTGGATAAGTATTATTAGGAAGTTATTAGGAGTTGAGTGGCAGTTTATCTTTTACAGTTATCTTTTGTTATATATTTCCGTAGGAATTGTAAAGAGGATGATTATGAAAATATATTCAGATTAAATTTGTCTCTTGGGTCAAGAACTTCAGATGCTGGTTCTTGAAGTGTTTATCATAGATCCTAATCTAAGGATCTATCACATCTCATAGTAATGCTTAGAAATTTTCAGAAGAGCAAAATTGAAAAATGGATAGAATTGAGGCAATTTGGATTGTTTAGTGAATTTGGTTGTCGTCTATGACCTCTTAAAACTTTGCAAAAGGTTAAATTGAAACCCAAAAAAAGAATTCCAATTACACATTTGGTCAATTAACATACAAACACAGGGAAATTAGTCAGCACATGAAAAATTGAAATTTCATTTGACTTCACTACATTTATATATAGAGTCTCAAAACAAATATTTGAAAACAACCAGCGTATTTTTTGACACTCCCAAGACTAAGAAGCAAGAGAGGACAGATACAGAAGCAATCAGTAATTTTTTTTTTAATAAAAAAAAATAGAGCATTTGCTATAATGAAGAATAATCTTACGAGATTATGTTCTCAAATTTTACAAAGAACAAATAGTAGACTTCTTCCAAGCCATAAACTTTATTTTTATAAAATACGTTTTACTGAAGATATAGAAAAAAGACAACTAGGTGAGCAAGAGATATTATCCGCATAACATTAGGGGGAAGGGGAAGGTGAAAGCTATGCAAGCAGAAAAGAGGTTAGTTCTGCCAATGAACACCTTACCAAGTAATATATTATGAATTGAGCACAAAAAGTTAAATCGTGAAACCTGAAAACAATAATTTGAGTTGGTTTTCGTCCATTACTTGAATGATAGAAATCCAAAAGTAGTTCTCTGCAAAAGCAATAGCATTCACGTTATAACAGTATAAGGAATTTGTTGGCCCCATACATACGAACTCACAATTAATGGATAAAGAAATAGAATAAATGCATCATATCATCTTATTACATTTCATTGAATGTATGAAGATGCAATATATATTAATACTAAATGAATTGACAGATAAAACATTTTGCTTTTAGGACTGTGAGAGTGAAGTTTACCTTCTTAAGTACTGTGTAAAAACAGTCCTATTGGGAATTCTTAAGTTTATCTTATTATGGGTAAAAACACTTGAGCAATTGCACACCCATAGATAAGCAAATTGGATGAACCTTCAAGTCTTATAGTAACATAACTGAAAATAGAAATCCTTTAATTTTAAAATAACATAAAAAATGATTTTTCATTCTAGCCATCGCAGATGGGGATTAAATTGTGGGCCAATGCATTTTATTCAATGAATTTCATAACCTTAGTAATTTGCGAAAATCAAGAAGCTCCAAAACCAAAGAAATTTTGACATACTGGAACCCCAGGATTGGAAAAAGTGATCCTAATGCACAGATGGTCACCAATCATGTCATCTCATGCTGAGGAAAAGTAGGAAAAATAATAAAAACAGTCAACAGCAGTCCCATATACATTTCCCCCAATACCTGATCATGCCATCATCTTTCCCATCCTCCAAAGGCTTATATAGAGCATCAATCATCTCCGCCTTAGATGATTGTGTTCGCACAGATGCTCTATACCTTGAAATTAGGGGCCAGCATCTAGATCCAACAACCTGAGAATGTGACATTACATAACACAGTATAATGATACAGTGAGAATCCAAACAGGTTGTGGTGACAATACAAAGCAAACAAAAAGAAATGTTCTTCAGAAGAAAGTTGGTACAAAGATAACATTACAGCTGCTATTGATGGAAGGTCTGATAGACCAGGGGAACCATGAGAGACATCCATTCCTAAAATCAGTGTAGGAGTATCATTTATTAGAGGAACATGCCCACAATGCTCTATGGCCAACACAGAATTGATTCCGCCAAGCTACAAAGGAAACAACGTATAAATCATCTGAATTTATCTTAATGTTCGTGAAGACAAAATATATTGAGAATAATTTATAATTCACCTGGTCCCAATAGCGTTATTCAAATTTCAAATTAGTCCCTATTTTTTAAAAAATCGTACTTGGATCTTTATAGTTCTAAAAATTTCATATTTACTCCTTGTCTCCTTACCATCAAAGTTTCACCTAAAATTAGCGATGATATGACCAGCTATACATGATTCAAGCCAACTCACCCAATTCACTATATGTAGTATCACATGCGAATTGGGTGAGTTATTTTCATTTTGTTATCTACTCTTATTCTTTTCACTTTATTATCTGCTTCTATTCTTTTCTTCCGTCTTAAATCAATGAATCATGCATATGCAACATGCTAAGATAACATTGGTTAATGAAATAATGACAGAAGTTTGAAGGAAGAAACTACATTGATTTTTTTTTAGATAACATAGGTTAATGAAATACTGACAGAAGAAACTACATTTATTTTATTTTATTTTATTTTTAAAAATACGGATCCAATACTTGTTTCTAAATCATAGGACTAAATTTAAATTTCAATGAAACCAGAAGGTCTAAAAGAATAATTAAATCGAAAGTTAGTAATATACCAACAAAAGAATCAATCATCTACCTTAGAATTGATTTTAAGAAGTACATTAGTAAGGTATTGATCATTGATCTTCAAAGGAGAAATGCACTGTGTGATAACACCAACTTCAGTCAGACATTTCTTCTTCCAAGGTCCTAAAATTAAACAAAATAACATTGAGTTGTTGGTAAAATAGCCATAAAGAAATAGGAAAATGTGTTCAAAGACATGCCATAAATGTCACAATTTTTCCTCTCTGGCAAGACACAAAGAATGAAGTCTGGTTCTTCAAGAAGCTTAGCATATAGCAGCTCAAACATCTTTTCAACTCTTGCAACAGGGCTAGATCTTCTAATTTTTGAATCTTCTTCAATTAAAGTATATGGGCGTTCAATTTTCTGTTTACATATAAAGGTAGCTTTGAGAGAAAGGTAATCACATAATCACTGAGATGACAGCACAGTGAAATTACAATGCCTTAAAATTGTTGTGAGGTGACGTACAATTCCTTTGTTCATTCCACATTTAATAAGCTCCCTTGAAAGGTAACTAGTATCACAACGAGCTGAAAAGTTCACCACAGCCCAGTGTTCAATGTGAGCTGGTTGTAGAAGTGTCTGCAAAGAAGGAAAGTGAAAATTACCAATTTTCACACTAGATAACCATATTTTTTAATATAACAGTGACAAAGGGGTTGTCTTAAAAAGATAATTCTTTATAAATTCAAAATATAATACAGTACCTTGTTATTAAAGTTCCAACGTCCATTACGAGGGAAGCACTCATCATTCTTGCCAACCTTCAACTGTGTGTCTCAAACACAAAAACAGTAAAGAGTGTATTTAGTGATGAAATAATATAATAGAAAACAAACTCTTCATCAGTTTTTGCTTCTATTTCCTAGTATTTCTCTCCCAATTGCAAAAACAAATAACAATTTATTCACCCTAAGCCTTACTTTTGGAGTCTCAAGAACTCGACCTTCAACTTGTGTAAATTGCTTCTTGATAGAAATGCCACATGCCGCAAGAACAGGATCATCATCATAGTTATGATGTGCCATAGCCTAAAAGTTCTGATGAGGCTTAATATAGTATCAAAATGAAGAAAACAAATCATCAATACATGTAAACTTACATCTGTTATGGTTTTGATTCTATCTTGAGGCTTTTGTCGTGATTTTTCAACTAAAGAAGCTCTCTGCATTGGAGATAATGCCTTTGTGTAACGTTGAAGGGGGATGAGTGAGCAAAGCTAGTACACTCAGAGGAAAAAGAAAAAATTAGGGGGGAAAACAAATATAGTTAGAAAGAACAAAGGAATCTAACAGAAGGAAGAAAAGGTTCCATCAAGCATAAAACTTGAAAACCTCCATTGGCAGATAGACAGGCCGTTTTGGCTTCCCTACATCAAGGCAAGGAAGATATGCAGAAGTCAGTTCTATGCCACAGTGTTTAGCAAAATACTCATAAACAGTAATATCCACCGTCTCCACCCCATTACTGCCCTCACTGTTTTTCACCTTCATACTGAAACTGGAGGAAAGAAATAAGATGAATGAATCTTTATCTTCTGTTCACAAAGATACAGAATAGATATCTAAAGTTTAGAATGAAAGAACTTACAGTTGCTGATTACATGGTTTCTCACTCAAGCCAATAATTTTAAATTCGTGGTTGCGATGAGAAGCACGCACCCTTAAATTTTTAAGCATTCTCTTGGCCTATATAATATCAAGAAAAGGAAAACTCAATAAAAGATACAAACCTGGAAGCATGAACATTGTGCACACAGGTTAAAACATAGTCACCTTTGCCCAGTCAATATAACGGGGTTCCCTCACAGTCTGGTTGGATAGGAGAAAATTAATTACAGGTCCAGGGGTTAAGATCATTGTTGCGGACACATCTAGTCATAAAAATATGAAGAGGAACTCTGAGGGGGGAAGGTATAAGTTAATGATAATGAAAATTTATGATATGAAAAAGAGTGGTCCTACCCATATTGAGAAACAATCCACCCTGTGTAGTATGAAAGCTGGAGTGAAAACCTTGAACTCTTGTTACCCCGCCTCCAACATCAGTGAAATTCCTCGAGTCATCACGAAAGAATGATTGCCTGACCAAAAGACAGCTCCTTGACATTTGGAAAGGTTAGTTAAATTAGGTTAGAGCTAACAGGGAACACGTGAATGACATTCAAGACAGTCTTGACAGAACTATTAAAAGAACATCTTAAAAGTAAGTACATGCTAGCTGCTTGCTGCCTCAGAATAGTATCAAGCACTCTCAAAGCATCCTGAGCAATAGAATCTGACTCAACTCCTTCCAGGGCAAAAGCAATGGACCGTAGGGGTACTTCGGCAGCAAAATTTATCTTCACATTGAAAATTGTTGACTTAAAAGAATGCTTTGACCTTTTATTTTCCATGCCAGGGTTTCCATCAGCACCAGGACTACTATAACTGCTGCAACAGCAGGAAGACAGTATAAGCTTTAAAACAAAAATATGGCACAGGCAACACTCATAAATTATGTATACCATTTTGCCAATGATTCCTCAAGTACTACTGTGAACTCAAGCTTTTGATGCGGCAGAGGACCCACTGCATACAAAGTTTTGCCTCCATCATAGGCAAACCTTTTACCACCAAGTTCAGAAGAGTAGGTTCGGTAGAGCCTATCAATCAGTTTTCTCCGAATGCCCTTGCTCTCGACAGCTCTATCATTTTCTGAAGTAATAGAAACCTGGAAATCATTCATCTTCATAAGAGCATGCCCAAGATGTGAAAATTACAGGACAGGAAAGGGAGACATACACTATACTGGAAAAATACAGCATCTGGAACACCAACAGAAACTTGGAATTGATTGGCAAGCACTGGCATGGGTTTCCCCATTGTCCCAAACCCACGCCTACTGACAACAGAATACTTAATGGGGACAGCTGGTTTGGGCTCTGCATTGTATGGCGCATCGGAAATTGGTGGATGCAAAGCTGGCATCTCATCAGCTTCATCAGTATGAGCAACTTTCTCCATCTTTTTCCCTTTATTCAGAAATGATCAATCAAAATCAATGGAGAAAACAAACTAAGCTAAAGACCAGATGAATACAAATTATTGTTCCCAATGATTGTTCAACTATTTGTCCACTTCAAATGAGAATTTATAAAATCTTTTTTCTATTTAAGGAAGTGACTGGTAAAACACCAAAATCAAAAAAGCTAGTCCCATTCCTACAATTTTTGGTGGAAAAAAAGTAAACTTACCTTGGGAGGTTGTAGCTTTTGTAATATAGCCTCTTTGACCAAGTGGTCAAAAGATAGGTCCTTGAAGCTTGATAAAATTTATTTGTTTCTTCAATCAAGCCACCAAGGCTAATCCAAAAACCAAATTGAGCATTTGATATTATTGTTTGACAATTTAAAGCTAAACAACTGTGTATAATCATATCTAAAGCATTTTTTTCACAAGCAGATATCATAATTTACATGTAGTGATAAAGAGAATGTCATAAAGCACCTTGTATGGCTGCAATTTGAAAACAAAAATGAAGTTTCTCTACTTGCTTTAGGAAACTTCTAGCTTACATGATGAGCATAGTTTATTTTCTTTTCTCTGTTTCCTTATCTATGACTATAGATAGGCAAGGGATACAATACACTATATAACTCAGTTGAGAATGAACAAGTTTTATATCAGTAATTCACAGTTTTCGTTTTTCCTTTTGCAAAAGCTAATTAATCCATTGGGGAAACAGACAACAGCCTCTATACTGATACCATACAGTGGAGAAACACAGCAGTAGCAAAAAATTCAGACAAGAAATGAGTCAACAAAACCTTGAGGAGAAACTCAAACATTATAAGAACACAGGGGAAAGCATCCGAAGATAAGTTAGCAGCTTCCTTGAACAAACTTACAAATAAATATGAATAAACAGACAAAAACATAACTACGCTCTACACATAATGAGCCTGTTTGGATTCAGGTCAGGCACTGGTGGGCTGAGCGGTGGAGAAGGAAAAAAAATTCAGTGAGAAAAAAGCCCAGTTTGAGGTTTTTGGAAATGTTTGGGTTAGCTTATTTTCGACCGGGCTTATACCCAAAAAGTAACTTTTCCACTGACGATGGGAGCTTTGGGAGCGTTGGGCTCTGCAGTGTCTGGGGCTTTTCTGCTTTTCTGCAGCGTATGGGAGAGAGAAAATAAGAGAGAGGGAAGGGACAAACAAAAAGAAGAGAGGGAAGTTAAATGAGTCTGGGAATTTCCTTAGTTAGTTTTTTTGCCCAAAAAAATTTCTGTAGTTAGTAAAGACTTTATTTTGTTAATTAAGGACAAGAATTTTAATAAATCACGATTTATTAAGGACTTTTGTTTAGAATTTTAATAAGAATTTTACTAAACAAAAGTTTTAGGGACAATTTTTTTTTAACCAAAAATATCTTTCTTTTGTTAATTCAAGGACTTTATTGTTTTTCAATTTCACTTTATTGTTTTTCAATTTTTTTAATAATAATTTAACCTTTTTTTATCAAATTTCATTTTAAATTTTTATCTTCAATTATCACAATATATACAACTATATATTATATATATATATATTAGTATTCAATAAGATTCATAACCTTTTCAGTCATTTTCCCTCTCGATTGACTTTTGAAATAATAATCCAAACACGTTTCAGTTTGGAAAAAAGTCACTTCTGCCACCCTCAATCCAAACACATGTCTCATTTACAATCTAATTTTTATCCTATCTTACTTCTGCAAAAGTCAGATTAGAAAAAAGTAACTTCTTCCACCGCTAACCCAAACAAACCCAATATCTTGACATTTAAAGCTTATGTATACTGATACTATACACTGAAAAGAGACATAGAAAACTACCAAACCTTCAGACAAAATGGAGTCAGTGAAACCTAGAGGAGTTGCTCAAACAAATAACTACAGTCCACATGGGCAAAATGTATAAATTGTATGGCTTCTTTGACTCAATACTCTGAAGTGTAGGAGTGCATTAATGATTATAACCATCAAGAACAATTTCAGATAAGAACAACAAAAAGAAAATGAAAGAAATCAGAGACAAACAGCAAATATGACAGATATGATTGAAAAATATATTTATTGGTTAACCTAGATTCTTTCTTTATGTACAACACGTGGATTTGAACCTTAAAATCATCTTTTTCTAACAAAAACATTCAATTTTATTAATATTCAAAAAATGCATTGCACTCACTAATTCATCAAACAAAAAATGAAAGCGGATAAACCTAGGATACAACCAATAAAAGCAATAGAGCAATAGAATCAAACAACAGAAGGGAAACTATCCTTAAAACCTCAAATCCTAACCTATGCCTTCACTTTCTGGCAGAATTCCAGTCCTTCGTTCCCACTACTGTTTGAGTCAGCCAACAAAACCTCATTCAGGAGAGATGGTGCTGTTTCCAGCCACCCATTGGGTTCCAATCTTCCTACTTCCAGCAGCTGCTAATAAATCTGCAGCATGATTACCTTGGCTAGCCACCAAGGAAAAGCTTACCTCAGACCTATTCTCAACCAGCAAAAGAAAATCAGACAGGGAAGACACCACTCTGCCACTACACTCCATTGATTGTTCGTGCAATTAGGCACCTATATAACTCTTCAAAATCAACCTCAATGCAGATCAGGAGTATCTAAACTTTCCACATATCAGTAAAGCTTCCTTCACAGCCATACATTAAATCCACATATTTTCCCCCAAACCCAAACCGTCCAACCCTTCAAAAAGTTTTACTGCCAAACAACCTTCCGGAAGAATTTTTTTTAATAGAATAAATCCAATAATAAAGAGAAGAAAATAGCGGAACAACCACACAATCTCCGCCCAAAACAGCACCAAATTTAAACCGCATTTTCACTATGTCAATTTTTTTTTTTTTTTTTGGGGGGGGGGGGGGGGGGGGGGGGGACACACAAATTCTGACAAGTTGGAGAAAAATGTATTTAAAATTTTTAGGCGATGAGCTTCAGCTCAAATTCCAGCAGAGAAGAATACTTAAACCACGCACCTCAGAACAGAAAAATCCCCCACTAACAGATGCTAAACAATGCAGGAAAACTAGACAGAAAGAGAAGCAAAACCGTACCGTAGCCTTCACTTTGAGAATGAGGTTCTTCAGTAGGGTTTCACTGGAAACGAGGGTAGGAGCATATGAAAATGAAGTTGCTCGTAGTTTTCCGCTCCCGTCACCCCTTTCTGCTCAGTCAGAGGAGAATGATGAGAATCGCCACAGAGATCATCAGAGAGGAGGGAAGACGAAGGACTCACCTTGTCTCATTAGGATAGTACGGCATAGTTTGAAGCGGCAAAATACGAAATGAAATAGATGTAAGACCATTTGCCTGAGGAGACTAGATCCCAACTGGGTCAAGGATTTAGGGTCTGTTTGGTAAACCATGATAAAGTCCATTAGATAATAAGTCCATAAGATGGGATAATAAATCCATCAAAAATTTTTTGGTATTTGGGTAAACTATTTATTTGATGGATTTCATGCTAGGTTTTTTTTTTTGAAGCTACGGGCCTGTTTGGGAACTCCCCAAATGGACTTATTATCCCATTTAGATTGGATAATAAGTCTATCAAAAAATTAAAAGTGTTTGGGAACACTTTTAATTTGATGGACTTCAATGGGCAATGGGGGTTTTTTTTTTTTTAAGCTCCCATGTGTAGCTTTTAATCCCATTAGTGGAAGCTCATCAAATTTTATGTGGGGTCCATTTGTTAAATTACCATTTGCCCCTTCCCTCGTCAATTTTTTATGTGGGGTCCATTTGTTTATGTGGAAACTCATCAATTTTTAAATGGAATTTTACTATTTTATTTGGCAAATTGATATTTATTTTTATTTTTTATCCCAAATTATCACATTTTATACAACACATATTGTGTGTGTTGTGAGAATTTAATTCATACCATTTCAGTCATTTTTCATCTCATCTATCTTTTTAAAAGCTATGCAAACAAGTTCCTATAACAAACAAAAAGCCACTTCTGCTACTGCTATTCCAAACACAAATCACATCAGAGAAATGTCCATCAGAAACAAAAGCCATTTCTCCCACAGCAATCCCAAACGGGCCCTACATCATGGAGCTTATATCCTATCAACTTCTTCTCCATCAATTTTACATGTGGGCCCCATTTGTAAATGATCGTCACACCCTCCCAATTTGTGCCTGTCTTCTCTGATGATATGATGCTTCTTCTTATCAAGCTAAATTTTGGATGATATGTTTCTCCTCTATTCTCTGGTATTATAAATTTTCCAATTCTATCGCCATCTTCTTTCCAATTCAATTGCCCTGTTTCACTTGTAAAATTTTGAAATGAAATTTAATTTGCCCTGTTTAGTATTATAAATATGAAATTTTTGTGGCTGACTATTGAAAAAAAGCTATCATATGGATGATGTATATGTTACTCGAGTCTCACATGAAAAATATGAATTTTGATATGGGCTTTTGTAAGGACCTTGTTTCTCTTCAATCTGGTTAATTGCTATGTTCAGTGTTATAAAAAATGCTATATTGTACTTGTTAATTGCTCTTCTTGTGCTAGTTGATTGGCTTATTTTGATGATGTTGTATGTGGATTGATTTCGGTTTATTGCTTATTAATTTGAAAATCCGTAAGTAGACTTGTACCTTTTCGGTTTATTGCTTACTAATTTGAAAATCCCATGTCATATTTGCTCCCACAAATGGACCAAAATGATGTGGAATTTGATCAAGCTGAAGAAGGAAATATAAGCGATGAAGATAATGATGATCCACTTGATGAAACATCCTCATCAATGGCGGAACCATTCAATGGCCAGCTGGGGCCTTGGCCCCAGCTGGTCTCGGTTGAAGGCCCCAGCTGGTCCTGGTTGATCTTATAAAATTTGTGAGAATATATATGTATTTATTGTATGATATTTTATTTGGCCACAAATTTGGCCCTAGCTAATTTTTTTATCTTCTCTGTAAAGATAATATTTGTTTCATTACTTATTAGGCTGTGAGAAGAAAGTAAAATTCTTGTTTAAGATACCGAAAAAGTTAGTATCATCTTACATATTGTTTTGATTTATAAGTATCCGTTATTATTTATTTGTATTTTCAAGGTTATTTGATACAATTTAGTACATACTCCCTCTGGTCCTTATTTAAGGAACCAACTAACAATTTTCACAAGTCAATAAAAACAGTTAAAGTCATTAAATTTATCCTAAAATTTAAGTAATTTTCAATACTGTCCCTATTAATTATACTAAACTCTAATATTATATTAATTACAAAAAAGAGTAATAATTAATTTTTATTAATTATTACTCTCACTCACTACTTTTTTAATTATGAGTATACATTAAAATATTTAATGCTATTTGGAAACAAGCAAGTGCCTTATAAAAAAAAGCAAATATACTTGTTAGTTAATGCCTTATAATAAGAACTAAAATGAGTATTTCAATACGTTAATTTTTTGGCCCCGGGCTAAAATTTTTTCTAGTTCCGCCACTGATCCTCCATCGACACGATGAATGATCTTCGTGATGAAATCAAAAATGAACTTGTAGGGACTAGGTTTATTTAAGCACTTCATTGTGTTGTAATTTATTTAATGGAATTTTACTATTTTATGTAGAAAATTTATATTTATTTTATTTGTTATCCCAAATTATCACATTTTATACACGCATATGTATGTGTGAACTTGATTCATGCCCTTTTCAATCAGAGTCGATCCGTGAAGGGCCAAGGTCTAACAAGGCCGGCTCTTCAAGGTCTAGGGTAAGAAAAACATTTGTTTTTCAAGTCTGGTTTGAGCGTATCAGGGTCAAGGCTTGGAAGTTACTATTTCAATTTTAATTATTTTTCCTCCTTTTTTAAAGAAATATAATTAGTAAATTATAACAATTAAAATTCTAATTTATCAAATAAATGTTGTCAACATTAATACTAAAACAACATGATCATCCAACAAATAAGTACAGTCACTAATTCATAATCAAAAGCAAACTATGTTCACAAATAATTCACATAAATTATAAGAAGTATATCAAGCGACATTAGTACGATGATTATTATTGTTGTTATTTTCGCCTCTATCATCAATTTCAATGACATTTGGTTGTGCTTCGCTTTTAATAGGCTCTAGTTCATGGGTAAGAATATCATGAATTTCTTTTCTCGCATCATGAACACATCTATAATTTTTTTTCTGCAATAAATAATAAACCCAAATCATAAAATTATAGTATAATTATTATGTATTTGTATATTTATACTTAAATAGATAAATAACTCTATAACACATACAAAATACATATAAATTAGTAAATTACCATCATATGTGAATCTATGTATCCAAATAATAATAATAATAATAATAAAAAATTAAAAAGGCCTGCAGGGCCGGCCCGAGGCCCTCCAAGGCTGACTCTTTTAAGCCTGAGGCCCTACAGGGCTTATTTTATTAAACTTCTCTAATTTTCAAGCCTGTCCCTTGAAGGTTTAAAATGGCCGGACCCATCGATTTCCCGGCTGTAGTCACGAAACACGTTATATGATTACAATTATTTGATGAGTAAAAAGTATTCATCACTCATTTTCATTATTAGATTGATTTTTAAACCATCTAAATTATTGTTAGAAAAACCGTCTAAATTTAATTTAATTTTTATATTTTAAATAAATTGTCTCTAGGACACCTACTTACTAACTATCAATTCGCCCAAATGTATTTTCCTAGCGCTATGGTAATGGATCTTATATGTCGATGTTTGTATTACATGCTGCTTATGAATTGTAATACATGTTGTATGATCCTTAAATGCTTTATATGCTGTATGGAATGCTTTGTTGTGGTTGATTTACATATATTGTATATGCTTGGTTTGTGAGATAAACCTGTTATTCTGGGATTAATCACTTGAATCTCAAAACCTTTCTCAAATCCAGGACGTGGATAGTCTAGTAGGCAAGGAGGAAGAGGTAAAGGCGCAATAATCACTTGACTCTAAGAAGGTGGTGGTGATGATAGTGCAACTTGATTCATTTTTGGATACACCTATTATTTAAATATGCATCTAACGTATATTAATTTATAAAGGGAACATGTCTCTCTAGGTCTGGGATATGAGCAGGGAGGTGTGTAACAAAATTTAATCCAAATAAATAATAATGCAAAAAAGTAAAAGAAATAAAAAAAAAAAAAGGTCTTTAACCTCAAAATTGAGGGATAGCATGCCCAGCTCATAAATGCAATGGGTAGGACATGCGGTCCGTCATTGTAAACTGAGAATTTCCAAGAAAACACTGCTTATACCTCCCATACATTTACATAACCAAAGCTATATACATGTAAATGTGTAGGAGGCTAAATCCAAAAGAATGATATAATAACAAGATGTGGCTAGTATTGTGTGTGATGGTGTGGTTCATAATGGGGAAGCCAATGCAATGGTGGTGCTCCTCCTCTTGGCGGTCTTAGCGCATCATCTTTAGGCCTATTTGGTGACAGTGTTAGGGAGGTTTAAGTTAAAAAAAAAAAAAAAATTCAGGAAAAAGTTTCAGTAGGAAAAAAAGCCCAATGAGAGATGTTTGGGTTGGCTTTTATAGCACTGGGCTTTTTTAAAAAAAGTTACTTTAAGCAGAAACTCCATGAGGGAGCTTTTTAAAAAAAGCTCTAATCTTTTTAACGTAGGTCTTGCCACTTCTACATCATCAATCCAAACACTAATCACATCTACAATCTGAATTTTTTCCTATCGAACTTTTATAAAAATCAGACAGCTTTTAAGCCACCGTTAACACTGTCACCGTAATGATGGTGCCTGCCGGACCAAAAGCTTCTACACTTATGATGCATTCATTCCAGCCACGAAGTATTTCCCGGCATTTGATGGTACAGGCGATGTCACTCCCACGGGAAGGGGGGAGATCAAAGTTTTCTTTCGCCAAACTTCCTACCAAAATATTTCACGATTTACTGGTGTTATTTAAAAAAATATTTTTAAATGTTGGACTAAAAATTAATCAATGCCAGATATTGGATGCTAAAGATATTTCAGAGCACAACATAAAATTAAAATATGATTATTTTTTAATTTATAATTAAAGAAAAGGAACGAAAAATGTCTGTACAATTTAAAAGATTGAAAATATTTTAATTATTTAATATAGTAAATTTGATATTTTAAATTTAGGGATGCTTTATGAATATTTAATTATAAAATCATCGTTTAAATTTGTTCGGACAACATTCTTCTTTAAATGAAACTAATGATATTTAAGAGATTAAAAGTATACTTTAAAAAATTTTAAAGGGCTAGATTGAATCGATCTTAATGTAAATTTAGAGACTGTTGCCTCTCGGAATTAAAAATTGGTACTACCTCCGGTCCTAATTATAAGACATAGTTGACTTTTTTCGAAGAGATTAAGGAAGTTAAATAAGTTATTTAATCATTTCATATGTTGTGTATTCTTAAATTATATATTAATTTAGTAGTCAAATTAATTAGTTTGAAGCAAAAAAACAAAAATAAAAATACTCTAAAATAATTTAATTAGTTTCCTTAATCTCTCCAAAAAAGCCAACTATATCTTATAATTAGGACCGGAGGAAGTAGAATCAAATTGTAGCAAGACATCCCTTTCCCGAAAATTCTGTAGTCACCGGATGTCAAACTTCCGTGGAGAGATGAAAAAGTGGAGAGATTTTTTTCACATGTGGAAAATTAGGTAACTTCATAACAAATTATTTCACAATGGTCCCTAGCGCTGATCATAAAAAATTAGGAAAATTTAAAATTATCATATTTGAATAGTCGTTTTGATTTTGACCCCCCCCCCCCCCCCCCCCCCACAAAAAAAAAAAGTCGTTTTGATGTTAATTTTAGAACGGACGAAGATGCACAATGCACATACCATCAACTGTGGAAGTCAAGAGTTGGTGGGGCAAGTGTGGGGAGACTTTGAAAATTGGTTGAGTCTAATATTTTCCCTCTTCAATACCGAAAAGGCCAAAACTGTGGGACTTTGTTGTCTCTGCACGCCACCGTCTTATTTGACCCAAGCAAGCTAAAGTAAGAACCACTTTCCCTACCTATTTTGGGATAGATAGAGAGAGTTCCTCCATATTTGAATCGTCTAGATTTGATCTAGATGATCTAGATTTATTTATTTTTAACTGTCAATTTTTAAATAATAAAATCATTTTTTGAAAATATGTTAGTTGAAAAATAATCTTTATTTTAGATTTTCTACTTATTAAAATAATCATTTTTAAAAAATTAAAAGTAAAAAAGAATAAATCTGAACAGTCCAGATGGAAAAAGCTCTCCCTACCTATCTTGGGATAGGTAGGGAAAGTGGTTCAAAGTACATTAACTTCCCTTGCTTTCTTCTTCAAATCTATGTCTTGGTATTTTTCTTTCAACAGCATGAACTGCATGTGGACAAATAGAGAAGATTTTAGTTGTTGTCATGGTTTGTGAAACCAAACTGGATTGGCCGGTTTAGACCGGAAACCGGTCCGGTTTGGTGTAAAACCGAACTGACCCGGTGAAACCGATGTAAACCGGCCGGGTTATAAGGGTCGACCCAGTTCCAATAATAATTATATATATATATATATATATATATATATATATATATATATATATATATTAAAGGCAATGTGGTTTGAATATCTGAATATATCACAAGTATATTTGAATATATCACAAGTATTGAAGTATATGGTTATTTGACTATTGATCTAAAGTATTGAAATGATATATAGTATGTTAAATTTAGCTAGGTTGGTGTGATGAAAAATTAATTATTTTCCAATTTTTTTATACCTCATCGATCTAGCCCAGGTTGACTCTGGGCTGACTCCGGTTTGACCCATTAACTCTTAACCCAGTATCCCGACTGGACCGGTCCGAGTTTCAGAACCTTGCTTGTTACACTGAAATGTTTTCTGTAGGTTCTTCTTATGGTTTAAAATTCTGAAAAAAAAAAAAAACTGATGATTAATTAATTAAAACAGGAGAGACTATCCAGGACCATTGTATGGTGATGTCGGTGAGTTTAACTAATTAATTAAACCCCTTGACCACGTTCATGAATATAATACTGACAAGTTTTGGCCGCCGTAGGCCCCACAATGCATCCTATTAGCCCTTCTCGCGGCAACTTCTTGTAGACTGGGAATTTGCAAGTAAACCCTTTTTATCACTCCTTTACATTTACATCGTCAACAGTCAACACCCAATATAAAATGTATGGGAGGTCAAATCCAAAAGAAGGATATAATATTATAACAAGATGTGGGTAGTCTTGTGTGTGATGGTGTGGTTCATAGTGGGAAGCCAATGCAACGGTGGTGCTCCTCCTGCCGGCAGTCTTAGCGGCATCATCACCGGCGATATCTTCAACGAGATGCTCAAGCACCGTAATGATAGTGCCTGCCCAGCCAGAGGCTTCTACAGCTATGATGCCTTTATTCAAGCCGCCGAGTCGTTCCCGGCATTCGGCGCCACAGGCGATATTGCCACGCGCAAGAGGGAGATTGCAGCTTTCTTCGGCCAAACTTCCCACGAAACCACCGGCGGTTGGAACAGCGCTCCCGACGGTCCTTACGCCTGGGGGTACTGCTTCAAAAATGAAGAGAACCCAAGCGATTATTGTTCACCAAGCTCCCAATATCCATGTACTCCTGGCAAGAAATACTATGGCCGCGGACCCTTCCAACTCTCTTGGTATGTGAGATATATATATATATATATGTATATAGGATATAGACTGAATGTGATCTATCTACGTAATTTTAACTTATTTGATATATTTTGTTGTTGGATGGGTGAACAACAGGAACTTCAACTATGGACAGAGCGGAGAAGCGATAGGAGTGGACTTACTCAACAAGCCTGACCTGGTGGCGAGTGATGCGGTGATATCCTTCAAGACAGCTCTGTGGTTTTGGATGACAGCACAGTCACCAAAGCCGTCGTGCCACGACGCCATCACGGGGAGATGGACACCGTCCAGTGCGGACACGGCGGCGGGTCGCCTTCCAGGGTACGGAGCTACCACTAACATCATCAATGGAGGGCTGGAGTGTGGGAGAAGTCAGGACTCGAGAGCTGGGGATCGAGTTGGGTTTTACAAGAGATACTGTGACATACTTGGTGTAGAGTATGGCTCCAACCTTGACTGTGATTCTCAGAGGCCATTCGGCTTTTCTCCATCAGTGAACGACGAACCGGCAGTCTGTTTGTTATACCCAAGTTGAGACTGCTGGACTTATACTTGATGATATGAACTATCACTTCTCTCATGTATCATTTTGCACTTCTCATTTAATTTCTTTTCTCTACCTTTTATGCTTCCCAAAAAAACTTTGAGCATTTGAGAGTTGAAGCCACTCTCATAACGAAAGATCTTAAGGGAAAGTAAGAAAACAAATCCCCACACTACTCTTTTTTTGAAATCTTTGCTTCCCCCCCTTCCCATTAGCCTAGTAAATTAGAAATTTAATATGTTTTTTTACACATATATATTGGGTTTTTCCCCCCCTATTTGCTACTTTTTAAATAATTAATTACCATTTTGTCACAATTTTCAAATTATTTCCCAATGTACCACTATTTAGTCGATTAAACCAATGTTTAGTCGACTAAAACGCGGGACGCTGATTTTTTTTAAAATGCCCTGCGATTTAGTCGACTAACCCACTTGGGTTAGTCGACTAAATGTCGGCAGAGGGTTTTTTTAGAACCTCATTTGCATCATAATGGATCTCTAATCCACCACAAAACCTCCTCAAACCTCTTCCCCTCCGTTTTTCTCACCAAATCCTTACTAAATCCGTTGGTGGGTAGCGAAGAAAAATTTGTTGTAACATCATTTGCGTCGATTTCGATATGTTCTCATCTCCATTTTGAATTTCCGTTGTTGTTCTTTCGTTTATGCAACCCTCATTTCCCTAGACAAATTAATTAAAAGTAAAAATGAGTTTTATATTTAAAATCAAAGTTTACCCAAGATGAGTGAGGATTGAGAACATGACTAAGAATCCTAACAGAAAAATCCCCAATATAAAATCTTAATAAAAAAATTAATTTTATGGTTTCTTAAATCTGAATATGAAGAAATATTTTTCAAAATTTATAATTTATATTGATTACATTCAAAATATCAAATTGATTAGTTAAGATATTGATTTAAAATAGATATGAAAATCCCTAATGATGTCTTCATTTTCAAACTCATCAACAACAATTTCTTGAGGTATCTAACATACCTTGGCAAGCATTCATATGTTACTCATAATATATCAAAATATAGGAGATTATAGAGGATAAAAAAATTTACTATATCAAAATATAGGAAAATGATATCCTCATTATCCTCTTTTATATCATCATCTCATCTCCATCCTTAGATAATGAAATGTATATTTTAGATTTAATATTTTATAAAATTATTATTATTATATTTTATAATTTATAATTTCTTTATTTATTACAGATTGCAATTATGAAGGGTATAGATCAAATTTTAAGAGTTTAAATTTACTTATTTATGTTTATAGAAATAATTTTATAAAAGATTGAATTTGAATAATATATTGTTTTAATCTAACGGTCTATATGAGATTATGAGAATAAAATGAAAAAAGAAGACAAAAAAAAACCCTAGACAAATAATAAAAAATAAAAATGAGTTTTACAAGGTTCCAAAGTTCAGTAAGGATTGTGGACATAACTAATAATCGTAACAGAAAAATCCTCAATATAAAAACTTAATACAAAAAAATTAATTTTATGGTTGTTTTATATATAGCTCTACGCGCCAATAGGATCCGAACTGCATGATAAAGGAGTTGATTATCTAATGGGTCCCACAATATTATCGAGCGTGTTATACACGCATGAACATAATAAAGAGTTTTACGTTTAACCCTATAATTTATACTAAAATATAAATAAATAAATAATTGAACGAAGAAAAGGTAAAAGCCCCGCATAAACTAAAGAACAATGGCGGAAATTAGAAATGGAGATGAGAACATATCGAAATCAACGCAAATGATGCTAGAATGAAGTTTCCTTCGCTACCCCACCAACGGATTCAGTAAGGATTTGGTGAAAAAAATAAAGAGGAGAGGATTAGGGAGGTTTTGTGGTGGATTAAGGTTCTAAATGCCGCGATTGGGTGAAAAAAATAGAGAGGAGAGGATTAGGGAGGTTTTGTGGTGGATTAAGGTTCTAAATGCCGCGATTGGGGTTTTTAAAAAACCCCCTGTCGCTATTTAGTCGACTAAGCCACTTGAGTTAGTCGACTAAATCTCAGGGCAGTAAAATTTAGCCGACTAAACCTTAATTTAGTCGACTAAATAGTGGCACATTGGGAAATATTTTGAAAACAGTGGCAAAATGGTAATTAATTATTTAAGAAGTGGCAAATTGGGAAAAAAACCTATCTATTGCTTCGTTTCTTTTTCATATGGCACCTTATACAAAACAAAGATACATAATTCCTTACTAAAACTCATGCAACGAGTATAATTAATCAAATTTTTCCAAAATTATTCTATTTAAAATCTCATTAATTTCCACTTTTATGACTTTCTAGATGCAATTTGTAGTATTAAATATAATAAATTTGGATTTTTTTTAAAGACAAATTTAATGATTTAACCACATCTCTTATTTAATAACATGTACTTTATAACTAGAGCCAGGAAATGGGTCAAGCCTATCAGGCCAATCCATTTAGGCCCCAAAAAAGCAAGGGCGTGATTGGGATTTTAGCCATAATAATTTTGAAAATGGGCATAAAAGGGTCGATTTGTTTATTTTTTAAATATTTTTATAATGCTAATATTATTTATTTTATACAAATATTTAGTTATTATTATCATTTTAAAATTAAATTTTATATGAATATTTTGTATTAAGAACCCTAAAGTTTTAAAATTTATAAAAGATATTTCTTATTTCATAAGTATTCTTATTAATCTTGTAATTTTATGACTTATTTTCTAGTGATTTTTTTGTTCATATCTAGTAACTTGCACTTTTTAAGAAAATATTAATACAAATATTGTTTATTTTGTTAACTCCTTATACTTTTTTAGACACTTATTTACAAGAAGTGTTGTTTAATTTCTTTAAAAATTTTATTGTTGTAACTTAATTTCTTTAAAAAAAATGAAAAAAAAGTAGAATATAGTATTTGAGTGAGAGAGAATGGATATTCAGGAGTAAAGTTGGATTTTATTTTATTTTATTTTTTAAATATTATCGTCTAGTATACGGTTTGGGGTTCATAGCTGGCTCTCTCATTTTTTGTTTATTTTATCAAAGGGGAGACAACTTCTGACGTTACATGATTACGTGCCTCATTGGATTGGTGGTAAAAGTTTGTTTATTAAAACATGATTTATGATGTCTGAATTATGTGAGAAGAGTTTTGTCTCAGTTTACATTAACCCGCTTTTGTAACATTAACTCAAACATGCTGGTACAACGTTTGGCTTTTAAACATCACCAATTATATAACCAATAATCGACTTGATCTTTTAGCTACTCTAGGGCACAAAGGTACAGCTAGGAATTCAGATGAGGGGGAGAAAATTATAGAATAGAATTTAAGTATTCATGAAATTATATTTCAGTTATATAAACATTTCAAAATGTTCATTTTAGTCCCTCTATAGAACTTTTAGTGAGGATTAATGTGAAAATATTCAATTTTTATGAGGCTAAAATATAATCTCGTGAACATTTGGGGTGCTATTCTGTAATTTTAGGGGGCAGGGGCAACCACTAACCTCTCCCTAGTTCCGCCCTACTAGGGTACCATTTAGTTTCTAGAAATAAACAATAAATGTACTCTACCAATACCTCCAATTTATTTAGTTCCTACGAGATAGTCTGATTGTGTTGTGTGTTGGGTCGGGTAAATGTTGTTTAATGGCCCCGAAATGTTGCAAGATTGTAGTAGACATCCTAAGCTTTGATGTGATATATATAATATGGGCTAATTCGATCTGTATATTGGTTGTTGTGAATTTATGAATTTGGCAATGTGAAACTGGTAACATTATATGACAATGTCCAATAAGTTGTAACTATAGAATGTTGTGCATCCAAATGTCTATGTATAATATTTTTACCTGGAACTAGACTCAATAAGGGTCATATAGCCTTTAGAAGCACTGCAAATTGACACTTGTACAATGAGATATGAATTTTCAAAGTTGGTTTGGAATTCTGCTAGTTTTGACTTCTTGTGCGGAAATAAGAAATGTAAGGGCAAAATGGTAAAACTCCAGGTGGTAACTCTTCTCACATTCTATGTGTGGCCATATATGTATGTGTGAACCTTGTGGTGTTATATGTGATCTTTGTTTGCATTCAGTACTATTTATGTTATGTAGATTCTAAATGCTAGTTGGATGGTTTTATGGTTCCCTATCATGTACTATGCACACATATTATGTGAGGTTAACTGTTACCCTAGGGTTCTTTAGGATTCCAGCCCATGTCATTATGTTTGTATTGAGTAGTGTACTGGACATTGTGTTAGTTCTCTATGTGTTTTGATGATAATTGACAATTGTAAACAAAATGAAGTTAATGGTTTAGGTCAAAATGTTTTTAACTTGATCAAGTTTAAACCAGTAACCTTCTATCATACTTGACTCGAGTTTAGAGTTGTAAAACTCAAGTCAACGCAAGAAAAAGAGCTTTCAAGAGTATTTGAATTTATACTTGACTCGAGTCAGTTTTGGTAAAACTTGGGTTAACACAAGATAGAGAGTTGTCAAGTTGTTTTGAACTTAACTTGACTTGAGTTTCAATTTCATTAACTCGAGTTTGTGCAAGGTAGAGAGTTTTCAAAGTATTTTAAACTTAAAGTGACTCTCGAGCCTATGCCAATTGACTCAAGCCAACTTTTATGGACTGAAACTTATTTTGAATGTATATAGTTCCTGAGTCGAGCTAGTGCTTTCTAACTCGAGTTTGAATTTGTGAACAATTTTCTAAATGAATTAGTTAACTTGAGTTAGTCACTTAATGACTCAAGTTGACATGATTTTAAACTTGTTTCAAAATGCCTTTTTGAAGCTCATTTCTGAAAGAAGAACTTGACTCGAGTGAACCTTAATTGACTCAAGTCATGTACTTGAGTTAAATGTTTTAACCTTGAGCATAAGTCATATAGAGACATCTTCATTTAAACTTCAAACTTATTCCAATGACTCAAGCCTAGAATGCTTAACTCGAGTCCTGCACTCCAGTTTGCTTGAATTTGCCTCGAGTGCAAGGTATCTTTGTTTTACAATCAACGTGTTTGTAATTGTGAAATCTTTAAGTATGTTTTGTATAATTAATATCATCACTCACTATTATTCCTAACTATGTTTAATTAGTTTGTTAGTGAATTTCAGATGATTACATGATGGATTAATTGAAGAAAGAGCAAAAATCCAATGATTATATCACAAGCATTAAATGCCAGTTCAGAAATCGAAGCACGAATTTGGTTGATCATTCTTTACACATCTAGAAAACATTTATGGGTTCTTCCGAATACCAGATCATCCAACGGTAAAAGACACAAAGAATGTCAATGAAGAATGACTGAGATTAAGGAATGAATCAAGCAGGAACAATAAATGCTCTTTGAAGCACAATGGTCATATTCATTATCTCTAACGGTGCATTGAAGGATTCCAATAGTCTTAAACTATCTTCACCATATATAAGCTAAAGCATTCAATTTCTTCATCTACCAACAAGAAACAAAAATGCAAAAAACAATCTTTACACACCTACTGTTTCTTACATCTGTGTAATATCTTCGGATATACTTGTTAGTTCTTGGAGTTTTTTATAATAATAAAACTTAAATAATTAAAGATTTTATATTCAAAAGGTTGAGTTTTTTGATATAGTAAAGATTCATTGTGTTAAGTGTGTATTACTCGAGTAAGGGTTTATGTTACTCGAGTAACCTCCATCTAATAAGATTGTTAGGTGTTCACATGATGCAAAATGTTAGTTGGCCTTATCAATAAAAAATTACTCGAGTGAACCTAAGTGTTACTCGAGTAATGTCGTTTTTTCAAGCTTAGATTAGAAGTCTTTGCTTATGTTACTCGAGTAAGTATAATTAGTTACTCAAGTAATATTGCTGCTGGAACAATCATTTTTAACTTACACGATATTACTTAAGTAATAAGAAGTGTTACTCGAGTAATCACACACACTACAGAGACTATTATTTTGAACTCCTACAAAATTACTCAAGTAACAACTTCTTGTTACTTGAGTAATATTGGATATTACTCAAGTAACAAAATGTTGTTACTAAAGTAATATTGGAAATTACTCAAGCAACAAAATATTACTTAAGTAATATTGGTTATTACTCATGTAACAAGAATTGTTACTCGTGTAATCACATTCCAAAGGCTATTATCTTAGAACCTCACGATATTACTCAAGTAACAAGAATTGTTACTCGAGTAATCACTTAGGCTATTAATTTAAGACCCAACAAGATTACTCAAGTAATATAGAAGTATTAATCGAGTAATATAGTTACAGAGTCTATTATTTGAAATCTATGTGACTTTACTCAAGAAACAAACTAATGTTACTCGAGTAAGATTCTTCGTTTTATTAGACTCCTCCTTTGTTACATTAATTGCTATCTTAATCATATTTATCAGACTCCTCCTCTGTTACATTAATTGCTATCTTAATCATACTGGGTCATTATCTATTTATTCTTAATCTCACTTAAACTCATTTCTATTTGAACTAATCATCCTTTTGAGTGATTTATAGTTGATTACCCTTGATTAATCTGAGATTAGCTGAAAAGCCATTCGTTATGTCAGAAGCATTTAATGCTTACTAGAAACTCTGTGCATTCATTTTGACCAACTGCAATTTACTATTACATTAACTTCTCTTAATATCTTCAGATATTTTCTGTACTTTAGTGATTATCACTTCTCAACTTAGTGAGGAGTTGTTAAACACTTATTTCATTTTTTTTAATTTAAATCTTAAAGTTGAGGAACCTTAAGTGTGGGTGTACGATTACAACATGTAAGGAGGAATGAGTCCTAGTGTGATAGTGTAACACCCCTACTTCTATAATGCATGTATCAATATAAGTTTGCATAGCAATATGAAGCCTTGAGTTAATTTCGAAGTCTTTATTTTCTATAATTATTGGCATAAATTATTTTAAAGGCCCAAGATGAAAATCATTGGTTATGATTAAGTAGAGAAGTACTAAGCCAAAATAAGAAGAAACCCTGACCAATTGTGAGGTAACTTGTGCATGAAGTAATCTCGAAGATGTAAACCAGTATAGTAAAGTTGTTCTTGATTTTATATTGACGACTTCTCATTTTTAATACATTTAAGATATATTTTAATATATTTGGGAAGTCATCAATGCTAAATTAAAGAGATTTTCTTGAGATTTTTAGAAATATCAATTTGAGTGTATTGGTGGGATATAACTTAGAAAATAAATATAATTTAAGTTTTAAAAAAAACAAAGAAGAAAAAAAGAAAGAGAGCTGTTGTCATTATTTTTCTTCTTCTTCTTATTATTATTATTATATAATATTGATTTGAAAGCAGAGCCATGCATTCAGAATCACTTTTGAAAAGATTGTTTTCCATTGAATTGAAGGGGCCCACGGATTGAAAGATTTGAAGACCTAATTAAACACTAAAGCTACGGATGAAAAAAAAGAAGGAGCAGCGACACCGTTTGAAAGGAAAGAGGAAGACCTAAAAGCAAAAAGAAAAGAAGGTGGCGGCTGGATATATTTTGGGAAAAAAAGAGAGAAGAAAATGCAGAGGAGAGCGTGAGGTTATTTTTGGGGGCAGAGTCATATTTCGCTGAACAGAGTATTAGCACCGTGGCAAAGGGGGAAGCAAACGATCATCTTCATCCTTCTCCACTGTCCATTCTTCTTCCTTGCCGGCGACTTCCCTCTCCACCACGGTCGCTGGCGAGCATTACCTCCATCCATTTTACCACTGATGCTGTCTTCCCTTCTTCCACCACCATCCAACTTCATCTCTCTCCCTCACCATCTCAGACCATAGTGGCGATTTGGAAGCTCTAAAGGCAGATTCAGATGGAACAAAAGAAAAGAATGGAGAAGCTGAACGACCTTCGTTGCAGTGGAGTGCCTTGACAGATTTGATTCCTCCATGCTTTTCTTTTTGTTTGTTGTTTGAATATGGATTTAAATTCTCTGTGCTGTAATGGTTTTTGTTAAAGCTATGTTTGGCTAATTTCTCTTTGCAACCTAGAGGAACTTTGAACTTATAAGTGTGGATTAAACTTTGTTTTTATTATTTAGTTCTAATTAATATTAAATTTGGTTACTTAATCTTGTTTAGCTTTATTTATTTAGTGACTGGCCATCATTGAATATGAATTTGAGAATTAGGATTTACCTTGACGAAGGGGATTTTAATTAAGCTCTGAGATTAAGTAATATGGGATTAGATTACGATTTAATTTGTGATTAGGATAGATATATACCTAATTGCCCCATATAATTGTTGAAGAGTGTGTTCGAGTTTTATTCCCTCTTGAGTAATTATGTTAGACACAACAAAATATACTCAAGAGAGAGTTGTAAGTGGACCGACAGGCACTTATAGCTATTTATACTCGATATTAACAAAATTGGTATTAAGGCTAATTAAATTAGTGAAATCAAGTTTTATGAAGCTAATAAGGGATTGGTGACTCTAGCTTGCTCATTTGATTTTTGTGGTGGTTTGTTTATTTTAATTTTAGTTTAATTCCTTTTTCTTAATTAAATTTAATTTGGTTTGCTCAACTTAAAAGAAAGTGTAAAATTAATGCTTAACTGAAGTTTGTGATACCAAGTCTTCCTGTGAATGATATCTTACTCACTCTTTATTACTTGATTCGGCCCGTATACTTGCGGAGTTTATAAGCTATAAATTTTGCCCTATCAAGTTTTTGGCGCCGTTGCCAGGGACTTGTGTGCCACAACTGTCTTGGTTGGAATTAATTGAGCATTAGCAGTTTAAGTTTGAGTTCGTAAATATTTTATTTTTTATTTTAAAAAAAATTAAAAAAAGAAGCGGATTTCAATTGGCAACCATCTGGTCTTAATATTGAAAAGGAGATGAATTCTTTGTCTTCTATACAAGATGGACTGATTGCTATTATAAATTCTTTGAATGATAGACAACATAAAAGGAGCATAAATGATGGTTGTATTCCATATGTTGATTCTTCTCAATATGTTTGCATGTCTTGTGTTTATTGTGGAGGGAATCATTTATATGAGTAGTGTCCATATAGTACAACTAGTCATTTTGTGAGGGATGATTTTGCTAGGGACCAAGCTTATTTTGATAATTCATTTTGTCCTAGTGAAAGTTTTGAGCAACAAAAGTTTGAGGATCCATATGTTCATTGTTCTCATGAAAATACCCCTCCTTTTTACTTTTATCCATATGTTGAAGAACAAACCATTGAGTATAAGGGAAAATCTGATTTAGAAAGATTAGTTGAGGAGTGTGCAGAAGCATCAAAGAGATTTAGTAGAGAGCAAAAGGAATTTATCACTAGGGTTGAGTCAAGTGTCTAAGATATTGGGGCAAGTGTTCAAGATATGGGGGTATATGCGAGTCAAATTATTTCAACCCTGGAGACTATGATGCAAAATAATTCCTTAAGCTTGATGACCACTTCTTATGATGATAATGATTATTATGAGCAAGTTGAAGGTGTGGAATTACATGAGACTATAGATAATGTAGAAAGTGATTGTGAGCTTGACATTGATTTAGATGAGAATATTGGATGTTTAGAAGATGTTTTGGCTGTGGAGCCTAAGGATTGTGATGTTGGTGATCAAATTAATATGGATGTCCCAATTGTTGTTGTTCATGACTCTCCTATTGAATTGTTGACTCTAACTGAGGAGAGTCAAGTTGATTTTATTGGATGCTTAAAATTCTTGGAAGTGCCTATATCTATTTGTAAGGATGTGCATGTTGTGCTTCATTTGAATTCAGTGAATACTTGTACTCCAAAATTGTCTATGATTGAGGAAGTACAAGTAATTAACTGGAATGATCAAGTTTTCTGTGTGACACCTTGTTGCTTGAAAAGAAATGAAGACAAAGTGATTCTGGTGTTTGATACTTATGATTAGAAGTTGTTTTGAGAAGTCTGGTTGAAGACTTTAAACTTAGCGCTTCTTGGAAGGCAACCCAAGGTATGATTTGATGCTTTCTTTTATTTTGTAGGATTGCTGATAGCCCTTGATGATGTGTTCCACTTTGGTAGCAAGGATTAAAGCACAGGTCACAGACAAATAGGGGAGTTTTCTTCTACTTTTCTTTGATTTGTTCTAATTGATTGTTGATGATATATTGCTTGGGAATGAGTGCTGGTCTTAGTTGGATATGCATGCACGTGATGACTATTTGTGATGACAATTGACTAACTGTTAGCACTTGAGTTGTTTCATTGGTGGAAATCTGAAATCTCTGAAATTGGTGTTACCCTTACACTTATCTATAGTTGCTCTTTACTTCCATTACTTTTTGTTACTTGTTCACATTGAGGACAATGTGACATTTAAGTGTGGGAGTGAGGGTATCCTGGATTTTACATGACTTTTCTTGTCCTCAGATTTTCGAAAAACAAAACTTATGGAAGTTTGAATTTTATTTGTGAGCATTGTCACAACTGGGTTTATTTGAATATGAAAAGGAGTGAATTTGATTAGAAATTGATTCTATGTTCTTGGAATGTTATTAAAGAGGTAAAGATTTGGTTTTGGTACTTTACTTTAGGATGTCAAATAACCTGTGAGGAAATTGAACCTAAGTTTCATTTCTTTCAAGAGGGAGTACACCTATTGTGATTTCATTTCTAGAACTTGTCTTGAATCTCTTTTGAAATTTGAAATCCTTTTGCATGCGCGAAGATGATCTAGGCATTCATTTCATAGCTAGTTTGGCCAAATGTCCATCCTTATCACATGAAAATAATTTGTTTACCCCATTTGAGCCTTTATATTTTTTTTAAAAAAAAAGAAAGAAAAGAAATTTGCATAGAATAAATAGCCCTTTGTTTGAGATATGCAATTTATATATCTTTTTCGCCCCATTCATTTTTGTTACTTAAATAAGTGCTAAGTGAACCAATTTAAAAGAGTGAAGGGGTTAGGAAGTCAACACTAAAAGAGTATGTGTGGGTAGTGAAAACTTAAAAAAAAAACGAAGAAAAAAAAGAAAAACAAAACGAAGAAAAAAAACAAAGGAATATATATTATAAAAAAAAAGGAAAATAGAGATCTAAGGAAAAAAAATTGTTGAGGTCAAAGGAATAAAGGTTGCTTGTATATAGTGTTAGTGAGTTTGTTTTCTTTTGGTGGGTATTCCTTCATCCTTCATCATGAATTTCATTAAATTACTTGGGACTAATTGAAGTATTCTCCCATACCATTTGATCACTTTCATTTCATTATACTACCTTGATCATTAAAACCTTGAGAAATTCCTTTTGATTTGAGTGTACAATTGGATAATATATAGTGGAGATTGAGATGATAAACAAGCTTATGGTAGATAAGTTGCAATAGGTGGAATTGAGTGAAACACAAGCCCTTGAATACCATGAGAAATGAGTGTAAACACTTGACTTCTGAGGGATATTCTATTGTGATTTATCTTTGCCAAATTAATTACCTTGCTACTTGCGTTTTTGGAAGGTGGAAAAGTTTTTTTTTTTTTTGAGAAAACTTAAATTGACCTCAATTTTGTAGTGCTTGCTTTAAAGATCTTGCTTCTACGGTTTTCTTGAATTTGATTGTTTTAAAATTTAAAATCTTGAGGACAAGATTTAATGCAAGTGTGGGGGTGTGATGACTTCCCATTTTTAATACATTTAAGATATATTTTAATATATTTGGGAAGTCATTAATGCTAAATTAAAGAGATTTTCTTGAGATTTTTAGAAATATCAATTTGAGTGTATTATTGGTGGGATACAACTTAGAAAATAAATATAATTTAAGTTTTTAAAAAAAACAAAGAAGAAAAAAAGAAAAAGAGCCGTTGTCATTATTTTTCTTCTTCTTATTATTATATAATATTGATTTGAAAGCAGAGCCACGCATTCAGAATCACTTTTGAAAAGATTGTTTTCCATTGAATTGAAGGGGCCCACGGATTGAAAGATTTGAAGACCTAATTAAACACTAAAGCTACGGATGAAAAAAAAGAAGGAGCAGCGACATCATTTGAAAGGAAAGAGGAAGACCTAAAATCAAAAAGAAAAGAAGGTGGTGGCTGGATATATTTTGGGGAAAAAAAGAAGAAAACGCAGAGGAGAGCGTGAGGTTATTTTTGGGGGCAGAGTCATATTTCGCTGAACAGAGTATTAGCACCATGGTAAAGGGGGAAGCAAACGATCATCTTCATCCTTCTCCATTATCCATTCTATTAGTTCTCTATGGTTTTGATGATGACTGACAATTGCAAACCCAAAGTAAAGTTTTGTCTTGGTAAGTTGAAAAACTTACTGTCAAGACAAAACTCGAGTTTTGGTTTCAAAACTCGAGTTTTGGGATTGACAGAGAATTGCTCTTTTTCATAAAAATGTTAAAACTCATGGAAACTCGAGTTTTGGACCTAACAGAGAGCACTTGTTTTTCACCTTAAGACAAAACTCGAGTTTCAGTTTGAAAACTCGAGTTTTGATCTATACAGAGACTACATGTTGTTTTGTGAGAAAGGCAAAACTCGAGTCTTGGTTTGAAAACTCGAGTTTTGGTCATACAGAGAGTTTCCAATCCTTAAATCTAGTTTTGCGCCAAGAATCTACAACTTCAACTTGTTTTAAGTTTTTCTAAGTTTTCTCTGAGTTAAGAGAAAACTTGAGTTTTGGTTTCAAAACTCGAGTTTTGGCTTGACAAAGAACTCTCAACATTTTACACAGATTTTGAAAAATGGAGAGTGAACTGGCTTAGAATTTTCAAAGTTTTCATTTAAAAATGAAAAATCGAGTTTCAGCCAGTCAGAGAAGTTTCAAAGTTTTCAACGTTTTTATACTTAAAATGAAAACTCAAGTTTTAGTTTCAAAACTCGAGTTTTGGCCAGGCTGAGAGGTCTGAACTTTTCCTAGTTTTCATATTGAGTAAATACCCTATTTTGTCCCTGAAAAAAAATCACGGACCCCTTTTTGATCCCTCAGTAAAAATAACTCATTTTGTAGTCCCTGACCACATTTGGGACACTTTACTGCATGTGTCCTCTTCAACCTGGAAGGACTAACGTGGACGGTTTTTGGATTTTACAGGGACTACAGGATAAGTTATTTTTACTAAAGGACCAAAAAGGGGTCTGTGATTTTTTTCAAGGACTAAATAGGGTATTTACTCTTTCATATTCAAGTGAAAACTCGAGTTTTGGTTTAAAAACTCGAGTTTTGATCAGACTGAGAGCCCTAGAACTTTTCCCAACGTTTTCACATTGAAGTGAAAACTCGAGTTTCACTTTGGAAACTCGAGTTTCACTTTGGAAACTCGAGTTTTGATCAAACAGAGAGCTTAAGATTTTTCAACACCTTGAAAACTCAAGTTTCGTTGTAACAACTCAAGTTTTGATGTTTTGGACTTCCACGTGCTATTTTCATTAAAAGTCCAAAACTCGAGTTTTGGTTTGGAAACTCGAGTTTTGAGTTTCACTTCAACTCTGGTCCAAAAGCTCAAAACATGATTTTGCTCTCTGGAAGAAGTAAACTCGAGTTTAGAGTTTGAAACTCGAGTTTGGACTTAAGTGCACAGTTGAAAACTCGAGTTTTGCTGAACAAACTCGAGTTTCCATCGCTGATTCTGAAATTTGAATTTAATGACTTTGTGAAATCTTGTTATTTGATCTCAATACTTTCTAGTATTAATTTTCTATATTCCCATCTATGTTTAACCACTTTGTTTGTGAGTTTCATATGATTTAGAAGATGTTTATTGAAGGTTTAAGCAAAAGCAAAAGGTGATGTCAGAACATTGAATGCTAAACCGAGAAAGTTGCATATTTCTGGCTAATCCATCTGCACACGCCTACAAAGAATTAAAGAATGATTTCTACTTCCAGCAGCAACTACTCCAACGGATTTATTTGCAGAAAGTCAACTCTGAAACTTTGCCTAGCTGGATTAAGTGGAAATTAGAGAGAGAAGGTGCCTAAACCACTTTCTAACCTTGGCACAACTTCTCCAACGGATCTATTGGGAAAGCAATGGTCATTTAATGATCTCTAAGTATAAATAGAAGAACATTCAAGTTTTCCCAACAACCACAACCACTGAAAATGAATTGCATTCAAGTGCTCATTTATTTTCTTCAGTTTTCACTTGTATAGTATCATCTGATACAAAAACCTTCAGTGATTATCAATATCTGCTCTTAGAGAGAGTTTATTTCTGATTATCATTTATAGTAAAGAATCACAAGTCAAGGGGACTTGGTGATTTGGGTGTTCATTGATTACAACTTGTAAGGGGGAGTGAGTTCTAGTGAGAGAACTACTTCTTAAGTACAAAGTATGTAATCTTTGAGTTAGTGGAAAATCCCAGAGCGTCTGGGGACTGGATGTAGGTCAGTTTGTTAGGATCGAACCAGTATAAATCCTTGTGTCTTGCTATTCTTTTTCTTGCTCTGTTCTGCCCTGTTTTTACAATCTCAAAACAAAACAATTTTTTCAAATTTTTTAAAATACCCAATTCACCCCCCTCTTGGGTATTAGGCTCCATTTTCATTTGGTATCAGAGCAAGGTCTTCTCAAAAGAGCTTAATATCTCGAGAAGGATCAACATGGATGGCATCTTGCACGATGGAGCATCTATCAACAGACCTCCCGGTTTCAATGGAGAGCACTACTCTTTCTGGAAAGCGAAGTTCAAAGTTTTCGTAAATGCTACAGAGTATGGTCTGTGGAGAGTGTTCGAAAGAGGAGATTATGTGCCCTCATCGGTTGAAAACGGTGTGAGAGTTCCCAAACTGGAAGAAGAATACGATGATAATGACCGAAGAAATGTCACTCTCAATAGTAAAGCTATTCTACTTCTACAAAGTGCATTTAGCCAACAAGAATACTTCCATATTTGCATTTTGCCATCTGCAAAGCATATGTGTGATGCTCTGGAGATTGCTCATGAAGGAACGGCTGGAGTCAAGCAAAATAGAGTCAATACTCTTATGACAGAGTATGATATACTTCGAATGAAGCCTGACGAATCTATTGGAGAGTTCCAGCTGAGGTTCACCCATCTGATTAATCAACTTGCTGCCCTGGGGAAAGAATATGACCAACCAGTCCAAGTGAGGAAAATTCTTAATATCTTCAACAAGGAATGGGAAGCTAAGGTCATAGCTATAGAGGAGGTACGAGGAGAGTCAATGACTTCAGTGGCTGCTCTCTTTGGTAGTCTCTCTAAATATGAGGCGAAAATCAAGTTCAAGAAGGGACTTGATGAAGTTCATGGGAAGAATAAAGGAATCGCCCTCAAGGTTGCAAGAGAAGTCGAAGAATCAGATGAGGAAGATGAGAATGAAGACGAAGATGAGGAAATAGGCATGTTGGTTCGAAGATTCAAGAAATTCTACAAGAAGGACCAAGGCTTCAAGAAACTACACAAGGGTAGCTCCAGTTATGAGGCTAAGAAGCCAATCATTTGTTACGAGTGTCAAAAGCCTGGTCACATCAAGTCTGAATGCCCCCAGCTGAACAACAAAGACAAAGAAAAGAAGAAGTTCAGAAAATACAAGAAGAAGGCCTATATCTCAAGCATCTGGGGTGATAGTTCATCCGATGAAGATGATGAGGATGAGGAAGAAAAAGCGAATATATGCTTAGTTGCTGAAAAAGAAGAGCAACATGCTGCAAATGATGAGATATACAATTCTAAACCATCCTATGATGAGCTATTTGCTGAATATCTTATTGTGCAATTTGAGTTTGAAAAACTTGCTGATAAATATTTGAATTTAAAAGGGAAAAACACAACTCTTGAATTACAAATTGAAAAACTCTCTTCTCCTAAAATTTCTGTTTGCGAAAAATGTCATGATTTGGAGAAAAAGAATTCACATCTTACTAAGACACTTGAGAAATTCACTAGAGGAAGTGAAATGCTCAATGTCATTTTGAAACAACAAAGATTTACAAATGACAGATCAGGAATTGGTTACAAACCTGATTTGGATAAAAAGAAAGGGAAGAAGAAGAGTGGTGAAAGATCTTATATGAACTATTTTAGAAAAACAGTACATTCTTCAAACCCGTTTGCACACTGCAATTATTGTAATAGGAAGGGTCATTCTACTTCATCATGCTTTCATAGAAAAGAAAGAAAAGTGAAACCGTATGGAAATTATCAATGGGTACTGAAAGGAACATATGTTCCTAAGGTCTAATCTAACCCCAAAGGACCCAAGAAAAGATGGATACCTAAGACTTGATCCTTTGTGAATTGCAGGTATGTCTTAGAGCATCGAAACCCAACAAATGGTACATTAACAGTGGATGCTCTAGACACATGACGAGAGACCAATCCAAATTTGTCTCAATCAAACCCAAAGATGGTGGCAAGGTGACCTTTGGTGGGGATCAATCTGGAAAGATTGCTGGAATTGGTGAAATTGGCAACAATGAAGGACCACTCATCAAAGACGTATACCTTGTGGAAGGACTTTGCCACAACCTCCTCAGTGTAAGTCAAAGCACTGATAAAGGTAACTTAGTTATCTTTGATTCTGAGGAATGCTTGATTGTGAAAAAGGATCTTCTCCCTTTAGAAAACTTAAAATCAAAAGCTTTGTTTAGAGCCCCTAGAGATGGAAATTGTTATACACTTAATCTCTCTAGTAAGGGTTCTGTTTCTGAAAATTGTTTTGTAAGTAATTTGGATGAGAGTTGGCTGTGGCACAAGCGATGAGCTCATGTCAACATGTTTTAGCTTGACAAAAATTATTGAAAAAGGATTTGGTAATTGGTATTTCTAAACTACGTTTTAAAAATGACATGGTCTGTGATGCATGTCAAAAGGGAAAACAAACCAAATCGTCTTTCAAATCTAAAAATGAGATTTCAACTAGTAGACCTCTTCAATTGCTTCATATGGATCTAGTTGGACCAGCTAGAGTTAAAAGCCTTGGTGGCAATCTTTATACTTTGGTCATAGTTGATGATTATTCTAGATTTGCATGGACAATATTCTTATCCTCTAAAGATGAAACATTTGATCAGTTTGTTTTGTTTGCCAAGAAGGTCCAGAACGAGAAAGGTTTCTCTATTTCAAGAATTAGAACTGATCATGGAGGAGAATTCGAAAACAATGCTTTTGTTGAGTTTTGTGACAACCTAGGGATAGACCACAACTTCTTAGCCCCAAGGACTCCTCAACAAAATGGTGTTGTAGAAAGGAAGAATCGAGTCCTTACCGAGATGGCAAGAGCTATGTTGAATGAGAACAGTACATCCCAAGTATTTTGGGCTGATGCAATGAGCACCGCTTGCTACATCTCAAATCGGGCATATCTTCAGATGAAGTTGAACGAGACCCCCTATGAATTGTACAAAGGAAGAAAGCCCAACCTAAGTCATCTGCATGTGTTTCGATGTAAGTGTTTCATCCACAATAATGGTAAGGATAACCTGGGAAAGTTTGATCCCAAGGCAGATGAAGGTATATTTTTGGGTTATTCAAATAGGAGTAAAGCTTATAGAGTCTTTAATACTCGTACTCGTATTGTTGAAGAGTCTATGCATGTTGTTTTCTGTGAATCCAAGTCTGATAAACCTATGGATGATGGTGAAGAAAATGTTTTCAAGAATCAATTCTTTTCGAAAACTACTCCTGCTTCTATTGAAAATCCTGAAAATGTTTTCGAGGCTGATCCCTAAAACAATATTGAAAATCCTGATCAGTCTCAACCTAGAGCTTGGAAATTTATAAGAAATCATCATTTAGACCAAGTTATAGGTGATGTGAATCAGGGAGTAAGAACCAGAAACAGTACTTTAAATGAAGTAACTTTCTCCGCGTTCATTTCACACATTGAACCCTCTAAGATTGATGAAGCCCTTTCAGACAATGATTGGGTGATAGCAATGCAAGAGGAATTGCATCAATTTGATAGAAATCATGTTTGGGATTTGGTACCTAGGCCTAAAGACCATCCGGTCATTGGCACTAAATGGGTATTCAAGAACAAACGAGATGAGTTAGCGATCATTGTCCGTAACAAGGCAAGATTGGTTGCTAAAGGCTATAATCGAGAAGAAGGAATTGATTATGAAGAAACTTATGCTCCAGTGGCAAGATTGGAAGCCATAAGAGTTCTTCTAGCCTTTGCTTGCGTAAAAGGTTTTAAACTCTATCAAATGGATGTAAAAAGTGCTGTTGAAAATGGATTTGTTCAAGAGGAAGTTTATGTAGAACAACCCCCTGGTTTTGAAAATGAACATTATCCAGATCATGTTTATTGTCTCAAAAAAGCCCTTTATGGACTTAAGCAAGCTCCTAGAGCTTGGTATGAGCGATTAAGCAAATTCCTTCTTGATCAAGGTTTTATTAGAGGAAAAACAGATACAACTCTCTTCATAAAGAGTAATAAGCTGAATGAAATTTTAATTGTTCAAATTTATGTTCATGATATTATATTTGGTGCTTCTAATGATGCTTTATGTGAAGAATTTTCCAAGAATATGCAGGGTGAATTTGAGATGTCCATGATGGAAAAACTTAATTGCTTCCTTGGTCTGCAAATCAAGCAAAGAAAAGATGGAATTTTCATATCTCAGACCAAGTATCTCAATGATCTGTTGAAGAAGTTCGGGATGGACCAATGCAATGAAGTTGACACTCCTATGAGTTCAACTGCTTCATTGGATGCTGATGAAAAGGGCAAAGATTTCAACATACTCGGACCAAGCATATTGATGTGAGACATCATTTTATAAGGGATCATGTTCAGAAAAGAGATGTCAAAGTCATGTTCATCCCAACTCACCTTCAACTTGCTGATATCTTCACAAAGCCATTGGCCAAGGAGCAATTCAATTTCATAAGAAGAGAATTGGGAATGGTAAATCCCAATGAGCTGTAAGAATTCCTTACTTAATTTAATGTTAAATTATGGTTTTGATGATTAAAAGTTATTAACTTAAGCATCAGAGTGTTTAGTCATGTTTTGTGTAGGATGACTTTGCAAAATCAAAGTTTTTGCTGACAAAAGGTGAAAACTCGAGTTTTGATATCAAAACTCGAGTTTTGTCAAAGTGTCGAGGAGAGAGAAGAAAATTTGATTTTTGAAGAAGCTGAAAACTCGAGTTTCCATCAGACAGAGAGCAACAAGTTTTGAAGAATGGTGAAAACTCGAGTTTGTAAGTTTAAAACTCGAGTTTTGGTCGGGAAATTCAAAAGTTCACATTACACTTTTGAAGTCCAGGTTAGTTTTTATTCTTCAAAACTCGAGTTTATTAGTAGAAACTCGAGTTTTGGTTGCACTTATTTACATAAGTTCTGTTTAAAATCTCCAAAACTCGCTCCAAAACTCAAGTTTTGCCCCAGCTCTCTCACTTTCTCTCGACTCTCTATCTCTCATCTCCTTCAAACTCTCTGATTTCTCAAATTCCTCTCCTCAAAAACCCTAAAATGTCTTCATCTACTCCTTCTAAATCTACCCAGAGTACTCTTAGCCCTAGACAAACCCCCAATCCGTCAACCACTTCTTCTAGATGACCTGTGAGGCTCAAGACTCGATCAACCAGACTGCGTTTTGGCATCGACAAGTCTGTTAAAGGGATTCCAGACAAGGTTCCTCCTTCTAAGTTGTCTACTCCTAAGGCGAAAGGGATTTCCATCGATGACATCTCAGAGGGTTGAACAAAAAGGAGACACGACCCTGAGATTTCTCCAAAGGAACAAGGGAAATCGAAGATGCCAGACATTCCTAAGCCTCCAAAAGCCAAGAGGTCCAAAACATCTTCAATTCCAGAAAAGGGTCAAGGTTCGTCTGTGCCTGAAACTACTTCTAATGTTCCTGAGTTTATAGAGGATGCCATATCTGAAATCTACAATCATGACTCAGCGCCAGAAGGTTTTTCGACTGCTCTTACTCAGATGAGTAAAGAGGATGCCGACATGTTTAAGGATTTCTTCATGAATAAAACCTTTTGTCCCTCTGTATCTGTGGATTTGGCTAGACTAAGGGAGGAATATAGTCTTGATCTTTCACCTTGGCTCAAAGACTATGAGTCTTTCATTTCTCTATCTGCCTCATACTCCACAAACCTTGTGAAGATCTTCTACTACAACATGGAGTCAGACAATATTCTAGATTCTGAAGGAAATTTGGTTGAAGAGAGAGTGACCACATGTGTCAAGGGTGTAAGATTTACTATATCTGCCTCCATCATCAACAAAATTCTGAAGATTGTCAATCCACCTCCTATCCTTGAGATTAGACTAAGCAACCAAGATATTTTCACTACCCTTTGTCCCAACAAGCCTTTCCCTACAAATCAATCTCATTCCCTCTCTTTCAAACCAGCTGATATGAGCAACATGAACCGAATCCTTTGGTATATTTACTCTCGGAATTTCATCCAAAAGGGTGGAAATTTCACTCATTTCACCCAAAAGGATTACCCCTTATTTGCTGCCTTTGTTAGACAAACTAAGTTTGATCTTGGTCATTGGATCTACCAAGAAATGATCAAGTTCAAGTTTTCTTCTTGCAGACCCTCTCACATTCCTTATCCTTCCCTAGTATCAGTTATCCTATTCTACCACAAGGTGTGGTATGTGGGTCCTCCTGATGTCATGAAGAAACCAGTTGCATTTGGGAAGAATCAACTCAATTACATGAAGATCACGGTTGAGGGAGAAGACTCAGGTCAATCTCATGCCCCCACTGCATCTCACACTAGAGCTACACACTCAAGAGCTCAGGAAGCACAGTCTGCTCCTACTCCTTCTACACTACCATCTGACTTCGAGTCTCGGGTCAAGAGGATTGTGGATGCGGCCATTGCCTCTTTATCAATTAGATTGGAATTTGAAATTGGCAAATTGGTTGCAGAGGTAAGGGGTGGCAATCATGAGATGATAGATGCCCAGGAAGCAATTAGGGTTCAAATCAATGAGTTCAAGGAACAGTCTGAGAAGAAACATGGTGAGCACTTTGATCAGCTGATTGATCTTGATGCCAGGCTGTCCACTCATTCAGTCACTACCATTAATATGGATACCAAGGTTGACAAGATCCTGAAGCACCTCGGCATTGGCTCCTCATCTACCTTTGGAACTATTACAGGTCCAGGTTCATCCTCGCCCAAACCAGTGTTAGTACCCTATGTGTTTTGATGATAATCAACAATTGTAAATTCACTTGGAAGTTTTGTCTTTGATAAAAACTTACTGTCAAAGGGAAACTTGAGTATTGTTATCAATACTCGAGTATTGACTTGACAGAGAGATGCTCAAATCTATTTCAACAATTCAATACTCAAGTATTGGATACAATACTCGAGTATTGGACCTTACAAAGAGCACTCCAAGTTTTCACCATAAGACAATACTCGAGTATTGATATGAAAACTCAAGTATTGGAACTTACAGAGAGCACTCCAAATTTTCACCATAAGACAATACTCGAGTATTCATATCAATACTCGAGTATTGGACTTACAGAGAGCATTCCAAGTTTTCACCCTGAGACAATACTCAAGTATTGTTATGAATACTCGAGTATTGAATTCACAGAGAGAATTTCAACATTGACTTAAGTTCTCAATACTCAAGTATTCAATTGAATACTCGAGTATTGGTCATACAGAGAGCCATCAAAAGTTTTATACCTTCTGAAAACTCGAGTATTGGTTTTACATACTCGAGTATTGGTGTCTCACAAAGTTTCCATACTTAACACTTGTTTATTAATACTCAAGTACTCTTTTGAAAACTCAAGTATTGACTTGGAAAAGACTCCACAAAGTTTTTAAATAGATGCATACTCGAGTATTGAATTACACACTCGAGTATTGGGCATACAGAGAGCTTTTCCATTTGTCAATGATTTGGATACTCAAGTATTGAAAGCAATACTCAAGTATTGAGGTTTTGAACTTAAGCTTATTTTCTTACCAAAAGTTCAAAACTCGAGTATGGGTTTACATACTCGAGTATTGTCCTTATTTTTCAAAGTTCGAGTCTCGATGGTTCATCTCTGGAAGAAGAATACTTGAGTATCAAGATGGATACTCAAGTATTGACTTAAGTGCACAGTGATAAACTCGAGTATTGATGAACATACTCGAGTATTGAACGCTAAATCTGAAAATCAAATTTGACGAATTTATGAAACACTCTTATTTGCTCTTAATACTCTCTCTTATCATCCTTATATATTCTTGGCTATGATTAACCATCTTTTTGATGAGTTTTTAGACAGATTAACGAAAGTTAATTGAAGGATAAAGTGAAAAGCAAAAAGTGGTTTAGTTCATTAAATGCACTACTCAGAAAGTTGCACAAACTTGGCTAATTCTTCTGCACACGGTTACAAAGCATTAAAGAATGTTTTCTACATCAAGAAACTTCATCTCCAACGGACTAATTTGCAGAAGAACAAATCAGATTACTTGGCCAGCTGGATTAAGCTAAGGATAGAGAGAGAAGATGCCTAAATCACTTGCTAAACACCTGGAGACTTCTCTCAACGGTAATATTGAAGATGCAACGGTCAATTAATACTTCCTAAGTATAAATAGGACAACATTCAAGTCTCTACCACAACCACAACTGCTGAAAACGTATTACATTCAAGTGTTCATTTATTTTCATCAGTTTTCTCTTGTATAGTATCTTTTGATACATAAGCTTCAGTGTTTATCATCATCTACTCTTAGAGAGAGTTTTCTCTGATTATTAATCATTTGTTGTAAAGAACCACAAGTCAGGGGACTTGGTGGTTGGGTTCATTAATTACAACTTGTAAAGGGGAGTGAGTTCTAGTGAGAGAATCACTTCTTAAGTGCAGAGTATGTAATCATTGATATAGTGGGAAATCCCAGAGAATCTGGGGACTGGATGTAGGTCAAGTTGATAGGACCAAACCAGTATAAATCCTTGTGTCTAGCTATCTCTTCCCTTTTCTCTATTAACCCCTGTTTTCGTTGTTTAAAGACAGAGCACTTAACCAAAAATTTGATAATACCCAATTCACCCACTCTCTTGGGTATTTAGCTCCATTTACAACCAGAACCTGAAACATCTTCTTCACCCCCATCCTTTACTTTTCCTAGTCCTCCTATCCCATCTTCATCTCCAGCATCTGTTTCCACTCCATCCACTGTCATTCTTCCTTCCCCCACTACCCCACCAATAGTTGTCCTACCCTCTCCTTCTACCCCAGCCATTGAGATCTTTCCCCATTCTTCTCCTTCTCCTAGTACTCCTACAACTGAGCCCTTCATTCTCAATCCTGCTCCTCCCCAATTTGTGTTAGTTCTTTATGTGTTTTGATGATAATCAACAATTGTAAACATGTTTTGAAGTTTCCAAAATCTGTTAAAAACCACCTGGCTGTTGCATACTCGAGTATAGGAAGCCATACTCGAGTATTGGATTAACAGTGGACTGCTCAAATGAATTTTACAAGTCAATACTCAAGTATTGGAAGCAATACTCGAGTATTGAAGTTATAGAGAGCAATCAAGTTTTTGAACTTAAGTGCATACTCGAGTATAGCACTAACATACTCGAGTATAGGTCATCCAGAGAGCATCCAAATTTTTCAAACTGAGTCAATACTCAAGTATAGGAAGCTATACTCGAGTATCGGCCTTACAGAGAGCCCCGAAAATTTTTATAACAGTTGTATACTCGAGTACAGGTTTCACATGTTCAAGTATTGGGCTCTTAAACTGTTTTCAACTTAACACCTGATCTTGCATACTCAAGTATGGAAAAGAATACTCAAGTATTGAGACTTTTGAACTTAAAGTTTTTCACACAAACAGTTGGATACTCGAGTATAGTGCTAACATACTCGAGTATAGACCCTGATTTTCAAAGCTCAAGTCACCATGGTTTGCCTCTGGAAGCTGTATACTCAAGCATCAGTTTGGATACTCCAGTATTGACACTTGTACACAGTGCCATACTCGAGTATAGAGGAACATACTCAAGTATCCAACGGTAAAAACTGATTTTCAAATCACACGAATTTGAGAAACACTCTTATTTGATCTTATTGCTTTCATCTATCATTCACTTATGTTCCCAGCTATTTTTAACTAGTTTGTTGAGTGAATTTCAGTTAACATAGATGAAGATTATTGAAGGTCAAAGCCAAAAAGCAAAAAGTGCTCTGAAGCATTAAATGCACTTCAGTAAATTAACCTCCTTTTGGTTAATCCACCTGAACACGTCTTCTCAACGGTAAAGAAGGATTTCTACAACTAGTAAACTCTTCTCCAACAGGAAAAACTCCAGAGAGCCACCTCAGATTAATCAGACACCTGGATTAGTTGGAGATTAGAGAGAGAAGCTGACCAAACTTAATGTTAATCACCTACAACGGTTGGAATCATCATACAATGGTCAATTAATGCTCTCTAAGTATAAATAGAGTGCATTGAAGTCTTCTCAACAACCTTTGCAGAACTGAGAGCGAAATTCATTAAGTGTACATTCAATACTTTCAATTTTTCATCTGTATTGTCTTTTGACATTGTGAGCTTCAGTGATTATCTTATCTACTCTTTGAGAGAGTTATTTCTTTTGTTATTCATTGATTGTAATAACCACAAGTCAGGAGACTTGGTGGTTGGGATAATTGATTGCAACTTGTAAGGGGGAGTGAGTTCTAGAGAGAGAACTACTCTGACTACGGAGCTTGTAATCAATTTGAGAATTATAATGGATTGGAAAATCCCAAGTGTGGCTTGGGGACTGGACGTAGGTCAAGGAAAAGACCGAACCAGGATAAATCATCTTGTGCAAAGCTTTTCTTCCCTTCTCCTCTGATATACTCTGTTCTCCCTTGTCCAAAACAGAGCAATCCTTTAAATTTTTTAAAGATACCCAATTCACCCCCCTCTTGGGTATCAAGCTCCAATCTTCAATTTGAAGATGACAAAGGGGGAGAGAAAGAAGCTTAGGAGACTTTGAGTTTTACTTTGAGTTTTAGGAGTTTTTTGTGCAATTTAGGAGAATTTGCGTTGTATTTCTCTTTCATGATCTTTCATGTACTGATCTTCATCAACGATAGTTGCATCTTGTTTCTGCTGTCTATCTCTGATGTGCCTTAATAGTGACTTTAACAAATCAAGTTTGATTTTTGAACTATGATTTTCAAACTCTCTCAAAGTTTTGGAATTTTTGGTTTACAAGTGTTGTCATCATCAAAAAGGGGGAGAATGTTAGTTCTCTATGGTTTTGATGATGACTGACAATTGAAAACTCAAAGTAAAGTTTTGTCTTGGTAAGTTGAAAAACTTACTGTCAAGACAAAACTCGAGTTTTGGTTTCAAAACTCGAGTTTTGGGATAGACAGAGAATTACTCTTTTTCATAAAAATGTCAAAACTCAAGTTTCCATGAGGAAACTCGAGTTTTGGACCTTACAAAGAGCACTTGTTTTTCACCTTGAGACAAAACTCGAGTTTCAGTTTGAAAACTCGAGTTTTGGTCTATACAGAGACTACATGTTGTTTTCTGAGAAAGGCAAAACTCGAGTTTTGGTTTGAAAACTCGAGTTTTGGTCATACAGAGAGTTTCCAATCTTTAAATCTAGTTTTGCGCCAAGAATCTACAACTTCAACTTGTTTTAAGTTTTTCTAAGTTTTCTCTGAGTTAAGAGAAAACTCGAGTTTTGACTTGAGAAAGAACTCTCAACATTTTACACAGATTTTGAAAACTGGAGAGTGAACTGGCTTAGAATTTTCAAAGTTTTCATTTAAAAATGAAAACTCGAGTTTCTCTTTGAAAGCTCGAGTTTCAGCCAGTCAGAGAAGTTTCAAAGTTTTCAACGTTTTCATACTTAAAATGAAAACTCAAGTTTTAGTTTCAAAACTCGAGTTTTGGCCAGGTAGAGAGGTCTAAACTTTTCCTAGTTTTCATATTCAAATGAAAACTTGAGTTTTGGTTTAAAAACTCGAGTTTTGATCAGACCGAGAGCCCTGGAACTTTTCCCAATGTTTTCACATTGAAGTGAAAACTCGAGTTTCACTTTGGAAACTTGAGTTTTGATCAAACAGAGAGCTTAAGATTTTTCAACACCTTGAAAACACAAGTTTCATTTTAACAACTCAAGTTTTGATGTTTTGGATTTCCACGTGCTATTTTCATTAAAAGTCCAAAACTCGAGTTTTGGTTTGGAAACTCAAGTTTTGAGTTTCACTTAAACTCTGGTCCAAAAGCTCAAAACACGACTTTGCTCTCTGGAAGAAGTAAACTCGAGTTTAGAGTTTGAAACTCGAGTTTGGACTTAAGTGCACAGTTGAAAACTCGAGTTTTGTTGAACAAACTCGAGTTTCCATCGTTGATTCTGAAATTTGAATTTAACGACTTTGTGAAATCTTGTTATTTGATCTCAATACTTTTCAGTATTAATCTTCTATATTCCAATCTATGTTTAACCACTTTGTTAGTGAGTTTCAGATGATTTTGAAGATGTTTATTGAAGGTTTAAGCAAAAGCAAAAGGTGATGTCAGAACATTAAATGCTAAACCGAGAAAGTTACATATTTCTGGCTAATCCATCTGCACACGCCTAAAAAGAATTAAAAAATGATTTCTACTTCCAGCAGCAACTACTCCAACAGATTTATTTGCAGAAAGTCAACTCTGAAACTTTGCCTAGCTGGATTAAGTGGAAATTAGAGAGAGAAGGTGCCTGAACCACTTTCTAACCTTGGCACAACTTCTCCAACGGATCTATTGGGAAAGCAACGGTCATTTAATGATCTCTGAGTATAAATAGAAGAACATTCAAGTTTTCCCAACAGCCACAACCACTGAAAACGAATTGCATTCAAGTGTTCATTTATTTTCTTCAGTTTTCACTTGTATAGTATCTTTTGATACAAAGAGCTTCAGTGATTATCAATATCTGCTCTTAGAGAGAGTTTATTTCTGATTATCATTTATTGTAAAGAATTACAAGTCAAGGGGACATGGTGATTTGGGTGTTCATTGATTACAACTTGTAAGGGGGAGTGAGTTCTAGTGAGAGAACTACTTCTTAAGTACAGAGTGTGTAATCTTTGAGTTAGTGGAAAATCCCAGAGAGTCTGGGGACTGGATGTAGGTCAGTTTGTTAGGACCGAACCAGTATAAATATTTGTGTCTTGCTATTCTTCTTCTTGCTCTGTTCTGCCCTGTTTTTACAATCTCAAAACAGAACAAGTTTTTCAAATTTTTTAAAATACCCAATTCACCCCCTCTTGGGTATTAGGCTCCATTTTCACATTCTTCTTCCTCGCCGGCGACTTCCCTCTCCACCACGGTCGCTGGCGAGCATTACCTCCATCCATTTTACCACTGATGCTATCTTCCCTTCTTCCACCACCATCCAACTTCATCTCTCTCCCTCACCATCTCAGACCATAGTGGCGATTTGAAAGCTCTAAAGGCAGATTCAGATGGAACAAAAGAAAAGAATGGAGAAGCTGAACGACCTTCGTTGTAGTGGAGTGCCTTGACAGATTTGATTCCTCCATGCTTTTCTTTTTGTTTGTTGTTTGAATCTGGATTTAAATTCTCTGTGCTGTAATGGTTTTTGTTAAAGCCATGTTTGGCTAATTTCTCTCTGCAACCTAGAGGAACTTTGAACTTATAAGTGTGGATTAAACTTTGTTTTTATTATTTAGTTATAATTAATATTAAATCTGACTACTTAATCTTGTTTAGCTTTATTTATTTAGTGACTGGCCATCATTAAATATGAATTTGAGAATTAGGATTTACCTTGACGAAGGGGATTTTAATTAAGCTCTGAGATTAAGTAATATGGGATTAGATTACGATTTAATTTGTGATTAGGATAGATATATACCTAATTGCCACATATAATTGTTGAAGAGTGTGTTCGAGTTTTATTACCTCTTGAGTAATTATGTTAGACATAACAAAATAAACTCAAGAGAGGGTTGTAAGTGGACCGACATACACTTATAGCTATTTATACTCAATATTAACAAAATTGATATTAAGGCTAATTAAATTAGTGAAATCAAGGTTTATGAAGCTAAGAAGGGATTGATGACTCTGGGTTGCTCATTTGATTTTTGTGGTGGTTTGTTTATTTTAATTTTAGTTTAATTCCTTTTTCTTAATTAAATTCAATTTGGTTTGCCCAACTTAAAAGAAAGTGTAAAATTAATGCTTAACCGAAGTTTGTGATACCAAGTCCTCGTGGGAACGATATCTTACTCACTCTTTATTACTTGATTCGACCTGTATACTTGTGGAGTTTATAGGCTATAAATTTTACCCTATCATATATATATATATATATATATATATATATATAACATGTTTTTTCAATTTGTTAATCTTTTCCTAACCTCTATAGATGCTTCCTTAACAATATTCAGGAAGAAGATTGAAAAAGAGAATTAAAGATGACTAGGGATTTTTAGAAACTACATGTCATATTAATTAATTTAACTAACTTCTGAAATCCAATCAGGTTGGGTAAATATGTCTTATATATTAATTAAGAATTGGAGTGAGTAACTAATAACTAGACTTGTGGAGGCAAATCAACCCATGGTTATGTGTGGGTCAACATAACCCAAATGCGACTTCTGTGTATATGATCAACCCACAGATCCTTTTTCCTCAACTAGTTGACTAACTCCATCTTTGTTGTTAATCAATCTCAAATAGTTAACCCATGGATGCATTCATCCTTTCTTCATCTTTGTCATTAAAAAGAAAAAAGGGAAACCCAATGAGAGGTTTGTGCGTGCATGTGAAAACAACCACCCTTTATTTCTGATAAATAAATATGTTATTTTTTTATTATCATAACAAACAAAAGCATAGATTTATAAGTTTAACAACCACCCTTTATTTCTGAAATGGAGCAACGATAATTTCTCAGTTAGTTTAAGCTTCAAATGGAGATGGAAGACAGTGCCTTGTGTGGATCCTTGAACTTTACCACATCATATTCCCCCAGAGTGATAGCACGAAAACGCGGAGGAGAGCCAATAGGACAGAGGAGATCTTCACGTGAGAGCCTTTGAAAATATGCGTACGAATATCGATAAGCTGTCTCACTTACTGTGACACGATGTAGGTTTGATTTGAACCTCCCATTGGATAGTATCTCAAGAACATCACCCACAATAACCACAAACATATTTGAATCCATCTGCACCGGAACCCATCCAATTCCTTCCTTGAAAACTTGGAACCCACGGGTTTGGTCCTCTGCTCGGATCTCATTGCCGGTCTTGGCCTCCACTTGGGTCTGGTGCAGGAATGTGACTATGGAGGTGTCTCTGTGTGGATCCAAGCCGAGGATTCGATCTGTGGCTGGACAAGTCGGATACTTGTACATTTTCAATGCATAGTTATCGGTCTTAGCCCATTTCTCCTCTTCACCACGTGCCCCCAGTAACTCTAGTATTATATTAGTCACCTTCTCTACCAGCAGCTTCAATTTCTTCTGAATCTCTTCCATTGTTTCACTGCATGTGCATTCCACAAAAACATAATCACTTTTGTTAAGCAATATTACGACATAAATATGCTGCACAAAGAGAACAACGCACACATAAATACCAAAAACGAGCACAATCATCTTCAGGAAAAACTTTTTTAACATCGTCGTAGCGTGAACTCATAATGACAAAGCCTTCATGCCACTGGGCATTTGAGAAGAAGGGTTTGAGTTTAGGTGAACCATAGCCGGAGATGCTCCCAGGAGCCCTTGCGCCTTTTTCCTTTTGCTCAGTTGGGAGAGAGAAAAAGCGCTTGATCTCATCGTCCACCTCCTTCAATAGAGACAAGGGTATTCCATGGTTCTTGAGTTGAAAAGCACCCCATTCCCCACATGCACGGCTGATTGATTCCTTAGCATTTGGATCCTGGAGATCCACCACCGGTATGGACATCGACATGTCATCGACGACGTCGGAGAAATTGTTTGACGAAGTGCGAGATTCAGGTAAGCTCTCCACTGAAGAAAAATCAATGGGGATGTTTTTGGCTGCTTCACCAGAGAAAGCTCCAGCCATTTTTGAAGACAAACCTACTTTTACTTGAACAGGTGAGATCTAGTAACATTGTATGAAGTGTGGCAATAGTTTGCGAGTTTTTATAGACTGAGAAGAGGCATTGGATTCGTTGCCCCTAGATTAATTAATTACATGCATTATTTGGTAAACTCGTGACTTAACTCTTTGAGTTTATCGTTTTTACATTTCTACCTTATAAATTATGCCGAGTCACTCTTAAATTCGTGCTAGCTGCAAACTCAATCAAAATCGGAGTTCACACATTGAGTTTATCAATTTTATGTTTCTAGCTAACAAAATCATGTTAATTCACTCCAAACTTGTACTTACTTTTTTTATTTGATCATACTTAATGCCCATATATATGAATTTTATAAAAATAACTTCATTGAGTCTGATAAATTATGAATCTTGATGGATTTAATCCCATATTTTGGATTAAAAACATATTTAAATCAATTTGTTATCACTCTTGAAATTTTAATTGTTTTGAACACTTAAATTTTAATTGTTTAAATATACATTATTAATACTTTTGAACTAAAAAAAGTAAACTCCCATGAGTTCACCATTCAACTATAAGATATCATTTAATTTTTCGTTCTCGTCGTGAGTTTGTCTGAACTCGTGAGTTTGATAACATGAGAATGGTAAAAGAAAAGAAAATGTGTGTGCCCAATAGATTTAATTAATTATATACATGCATATATTGTAAAATTAGGTAAATAAGTATTATATTAAGAACCGGTGGGAGTATTTTCTTGGTGTTGTGTGAACAAAATGAATCACACTATTTTAGGTATGTTATCTATGAAATTATTTTCAATGGTATATAATTCAATCAATGAACAAATACACACACACATTGTTTGTCTGCCAAAAAAATACATTCGGAAAAAAATATTTGGTCATTATATATTTCTTTGTTCTTTATTCACGAGTCATTCTCTGCACTACCTAAAATGTAATCGCTAGTCAAAGATTCAGAAGAAAGGCAATGCAAATGCAATGAATTCTCGACAACTTCTTAAAAGATATTAATTACCAGCAAATGAAGTCACTCATAATTGCTACAGTATTATAAAGTGAGAAGAGGCATTGGATTGGTTGCCCCTAGATTAATTAATTACATGTATTATTTGGTAAACTCGAGACTTTGACTCTCTAAGTTTATCGTTTTTACATTTCTACCTTATAAAATCATGTCGAGTCACTCTTAAACTCATGCTAGCTGTAAACTCAATCAAATTCGTTAGTTCACACATTGAGTTTAACATTTTTATGTTTCTAGCTTACAAAATCATGTTAATTCACTCTGAACTGACACTTACTTTTTCGATTTAATCATACTCAATGCCCTTTTATCAAAGTTTTATAAAAATAACTTTATTGAGTACGATAAATTATGAAAGTTGATGGATTTAATTTTATTTATTTGGAATAAATATATATATTTATATCAATTTTTTTATGACATTTGAAATTTTAATTGTTTAATTATACATATTAATTCTTATTTATTGAAAAAGCAACAATTTTACAACATCACGATTCAACTGTAGGTACGCTTTTTCCGTTATCGTCACAAGTTTGCTTGAACTCGTGAGGTGATAACATGAGCATGGCAAAAGAGAAGATAACGTGAGTACCCAATAGATTTAATTAATTACATACATACATATGTTATTAAATTAGGTAAATAAATATTGTATTAACAACCGGACGGAGTATTTTATTGGTGTTGTGTGAAGAAAACAGATTACACTATTTTAGGAATGTTATCTATGAGATTATCTTCAATGGGTATATAATTCAATCAATCAACAATAAATAAATAAATAAATAAATATATATATATATATATATATATATATATATATATATATATATATCTTCTATACATACATAGCATGTTTGCCCAAAAAAAAAACATTAGGAAAAGATTTTGGGTGAAGGGTCAAAAATACACATGACCTTTTTCCCCAGGATCGCCCAGCACCATGACCTTTCAACTAGATCAAAAATACACACGACGTTATGTTTTTGGGTCGCCCAGCACCACGGCCGTTAGTCAACCGGTAATTACCGTTAGTTGACCGTGGTGCTGGGCGACCTAAAAACGTAACGTCGTGTGTATTTTTGATCCAGTTGAAAGGTCATGGTGCTGGGCGATCCTGGGGAAAAGGTCATATGTATTTTTGACCCTTCACCCAAAGATCTTTGGTCATTATATATTTCCTTTTGCTTTATTGACAGGTCATTCTCTCCACTATGAACAATATAATCGCTAGTCAAAGAATCGGAAGAAAGGCAATGAAAATGCAATGAATTTTGAATAACCTCTTAAAAGATATTAATTGCATGCAAAGCAAGTCACTCATTATTGCTATTATAGACTGAGAAGAAGCATTGGATTGGTTGCCCCTAGATTAATTAATTATGTGCATTATTTAATAAACTCGTGACTTGACTCTCTGAATTTATCGATTTTACATTTCTACCTTACAAAATCAATTTCGTGAGTTCACAAATTGGGATTTTCATTTTTATGTTTCTACTTACAAAATCATGTTAATTCACTCCGAACTTGTACTTCCTTTTTCGATTTAATCATACTCAATGCCATTATATATGATTTTATAAAAATTTATTGAGTATGATAAATTATTAATGTTGATGGATTTAGTTTCATTTATTTGGAATAAATATATATTTAAATCAATTTCTTATCACTTTTAAAATTTTAATTGTTTAATTATATAACATTAATATTTATTTATTTAAAAAGTAAACGCTTACGAGTTAACGATTCGGCTGTAGGGTATGATTTTTTGTTAGCGTCGCGAGTTTGCTTGAACTTGTGAGGCAATAACATGAGCATGGCAAAAGAAAAGATAACGTGAGCATCCAATAGATTTAATTAATTACATACATGCATATATTATTAAATTAGGTAAATAAGAATTGTATTAAGAACCTGATGGAGTATTTTCTTGGTGTTGTGTGAAGAAAATGGATTGCACTATTTTAGGAATGTTATCTACAAGATTATTTTCAATGGTATATAATTCAATCAATCAACAAAATATATATATATATATACACACACACACACATTCATTACATACATATTATGTATGCCAAAAAAAAACACACACACACACACATCAGGAAAAAATCTTTGGTCATTATATATTTCCTTTTGCTTTATTCACGGGTCATTCTCTGTACTATCTACAATGTAATTGCTAGTCAAATAATTAGAAGAAAGGCAATGAAAGTGCAATGAATTCTGAATAACCTCCTAAAAGATACTAATTGAATGCCAATAAAGTCACTCATAATTGCTATTATAGACTGAGAAGAGGCATTGAATTGGTTGCCTCTAGATTAATTAATTACATGCATTATTTGGTAAACTCGTGACTTGACTCTCTGAATTTATCGTTTTTACTTTTCTACCATACAAAATCATGTTAGTCACTCTTAAACTCGTGCTAGCTGTAAAATCAATTTAAAAATAATTAATTTCACGAGTTCACAGATTGAGATTTTCATTTTTATGTTTCTAGTTTTCAAAATCATGTTAATTCACTCTGAACTTGTACTTACTTTTTTGATTTAAAAATACTCAATGCCCTTATATATGAATTTTATAAAAATAACTTTATTGAGTATGATAAATTATGAATGTTGATGGATTTAATTTCATTTATTTGGAATAAATATATATCTGAATCAATTTGTTACCACTTTTGAAATTTTAATGGTTTAATTATACACTATTAATATTTATTTTTTAAAAAGTAAACTCCTACGACTTCACGATTCGATTGTATGGTACAATTTTTCGTTACTGTCACGAGTTTGCGTGAACTCGTGAGGTGATAACATGAGCATGGCAAAAGAGAAGATAACGTGAGTACCCAATAGATTTAATTAATTACATACATGCATATGTTATTAAATTAGGTAAATAAATATTGTATTAAAAACCGGAGGGAGTATTTTCTTGATGTCATGTGAAGAAAATGGATTACACTCTATTAGGAATTTTATCTATGAGATTATTTTCAATGGTATATAATTGAATCAATCAACATATATATATAGGTTTATTATTTGTTATGTCACTTGAAATAAGGTTATGTCAAGTCACCCCAAAACTACGTCGTTTTGGGAGTTAGGGGAATTAATAAATGGTGTTTTTGTATTTTTATTTTTGTATTTATTATATGATTTTACCACAAGATCCTTCATTAATTTTCCTAACCCCAAAACTATATCGTTTTAAGAGCTCGTTAATTCCTCTAACCATAAAACGACGTAGTTTTAGGGTGACTTGACATAACCTTACGTTAAGTGACATGTACATACATACATATATATATATATGTATATATATGTATACATATATGTATATATATGTGTGTATATGTATGTATATATCTTCTATACATACATAGTATGTTTCCCCAAAAAAAAAATACATTGGGAAAAATCTTTGGTCATTATATATTTCCTTGTGGTTTATTCACGGGTCATTCTCTGCACTATCTACAATGTAATCGCTAGTTAAATAATCAGAAGAAAGGCAATGAAAATGTAATTAATTTTGAATAACCTCTTAATAGATATTAATTGTGACGCCCGTCCTTAATACGCCTTTATTCATCAGACTTATAGCGCACAGGCATCGAAGTAGTTTGGATGACTTAATTGCAGAATAAACATTTTCTTAAGATAACTTAGTTTGAAAACATGTGAGTATATTTTTCGCTATACGAATCTATCCTATAATGGAATCTTAATACATTAATCCAAAAATAGACAAATGATAAACGAATTAGTACAGTCCAACTACTTATACTATCACAAAAATCCATTCTGCTGGAATCTTTATAGCTGCGTCTTTCCTCTTGATCCCGATCCACTACCGGTTTCTTTCATTTGATTTGGAGTTCAATTGAATGAACCCTAGGGGTAACCATTAATCTTATATGCTAGTATGAAATATAAATGACAACATATCACATGCTAACCATAGAATAATTCGCAGCAAACAAGTCATACCGTAACCGCAGTTATCGACCAAGAACCCTACCCTTTAGGGCATGCAACCCTATTTTAGGACACGCAGCCCTAATTCATAGTTAGGATACACATGCACAATTATCTAGTAATCATGGTTAGATATACATGAATATATGCATACAAGCTAATAAGATAATAGTTACCTACCTCAAGCTTGAGTCCTTAACTTTGTCCGAAGATGTTGGGATTAGTAGAGGTGTCAAGGTATGCCTATAAACGTTGGTCATTAATCACTTCTTGTGTCCAAAATAACTAACTATGCGAATTATTGTTTTAGAGGATTAGAAGTGGTTATTAACCCCTAAAATAATAATACCTTTTTTAATAAATAATATTATTATTTATTATCATTTATTTATCTATTTAATTATTTATTCCCTTTCCTAATAATAATATTATTATTTTATTATTATTATTATTATTATCATCTTACTAATTATTACTATTTCTCTACAATTATTTTAAACTCTCAGAGGCTATCCTAGCACTTTAAATTAGGAGTGGTTCCGAGGTGAGGGTTGAGGGGTTCCAAGTTGAGATATGAGGGGTCCGGGATCCGGGTTGAGGTGAGATGGGTTCAGGATCCAGGTCAAGGTGTGAAGGATTGAGGGTTGAGGGGTCCCAATTCTTAGTTGAGGTGTGAGGGGTTAGGGGTTGAGGGGTGAGTTGTGAGAGGTCTGAGATCCAGGGTGACTGGTGAGTGGTTGAAGGTTGAGGGGTCCAGGATCCGGGGTGAGTAGTTGAGGGTTGAAGGGTCCGGGATCTGGGGTGAGGGGTTCAAGATCCAGGGTGAGGAGTGAGTGGTCTGTGATTTGGGGTGAGGGATGAGTGGTTTAGGGTTTCGAGTAGAAGGGTGAGCGGTTGAGGGGTGAGGGGTCCAAGATCCGGGGTGAGTGGTCCAAGATTTGGGGTGAGGGATAAGTGGTTGAGGGTTTTGGGTAGAAGGGTGAGGGGTGAGTGGTCCAGGATCCAGGGTGAGTGGTTGAGGGTTCCGGGTAGAGGGCTGAGGGGTTGAGGGGTTAATGGTCTTGGGTGAGGGGTGAGGGGGTGAGTGGTTGAGGTATAACAACGAATCTATTTATATAACATATAACAACAACTTCCCTCATTTCTTTTTCTTCGATGATCACGACAATATCAGCATATATATCACAGTCAAGTTTTTACTCTTTCTCATACAGAGTAGTGATGCATTTATATATAAGCTTATGACAACAGCTTTCTCATTCCTTTTTCCCAAAGCAGCAACACACACACACACACACAGACACACACACACACACACACACACACACACACACACATATTGATACAGTGACTTTTCCTCTCCTTTGTTTTCATACATACATCAATATATATACATAGGTAGTAGTAGATATATTTATCTTAATGGCTTACCTTGTTTGTCTTTCAAATATGCTAAAGCTTGCTGCATCTCAACTCCACACCAACCTATGTTTTTCGAAGCAAGAATAGGGCAACAAATGCTTGGACTCTCTCTCTCCCCTTCAGTTCTCATTCTCAGTTTCCCTCTTACTCTCTGTTTCACTTGGGCTGATCAAAATGAATGAATAAAGATCAAGGAACAATGTTTAAATAAGGACTCATGGTCCAATCCGAGAGGCATAAGTAGGTAGAGGAGAAAATACGTTTTTGTTTGTGAGGTTCAAAAAGCATGGAGTTTGTAACATCCTCATTTTTCTAAAGCATTTTCGAAATGATTTGATCAGAGTTTAAAATAGTTTAATCAGAGTAGAGCATCGTAATGATTTAAAAGAGTGAGTATCTGATATATATATATATATTCCCTGCTGTTGAGTCTGGGTACTTATACATACAGTGGTACAAATATCCGAATACAGTATGTAAATAAAGGAGAAAGTCCTCTGCCCGTGTCCTCATGCGTGTTATTGCCTATCCTTGCTCTTGGTCCTAGCTCCTTCGGACCCTGAAGCTATAGTAAGAGCTGAGGTTCAATTCCCATTGAACCTCAGGTAACGGTTAACCTCATGCTTATGTATCAGTTATGTATGACAGATATTCATGACAATACAACAATATTCACATACAATATTCACATACTCAAGTTAATAACAACCACAGTCTCCATATATTCATGTCATTCCAGTCTGCACTATTCACCAATGCCACGGTGTACATCCGTGTCCTTAGCGCTAGGAAAACTCAACGGCGTTATCATGACTATAATCCGTATAAAGTTGTATGTGTATGAACAATTTTTATAACAAAATCCATAACTTTTCAAAAACAGAGTCTCAAACTATCTATCATATATAAGTATACAATAAGCATTAGAGTTAGTGTTACAGTACGCGTCCGTACCTTCGTCGGCGATATCGGTACCTGTAGTTCGGACCGTGATCACGTTTATCCTATAATGGTAATATCACATTTATTAATTCACAAATAATATTCTGGAAGGTATCCTAGTCACTAATGACCCTTTTACCCTTGGTAGGATTATTTCTCAACTTATCACCCGTAATTCTTCAAAAAACGCTGGTCCAGAATTTTGGATAGATTTTCGCCTAACTTCGGAAAATTATAACTAATTCTAGAAATATTGAAACAAGGATCCGTAAAATTCCCTGGAATCCTTAGGACGTCTAATTTCAAGGAAAAATAATAGATTTTTCCCAGATTACACGGTTCATTCCTAGGTTTTAAGTTTTGAGCATCTGCCCAGCATTTTCCCAGAAATTCGTAGCCTAACTTTGAGGATTTTTATCTCACTGTACAGAAATCATTTTGACATGTTCTTTACACATTTAAAAAGCCCTATATGTCTATGTTAACCATGAATTTTCCCAGAATTTTCCAACTACGTTTTCAACATAAAATATAAGCATTTTTATCACTGATTCAGAAATTCCTTAACCGATGAAATTTCTCCAGAACTTCGTTACTTCGATGTTTCTCTTCCGGAAATTTTGCTAAAACCTCTTCTTCATCAATTTTTCGAAATAAAGCTGATTTTAACCATAAAAACATGAATTTAAAATTATTCTAGAATATTTAAGATCTAAACTACTTATATCTAAGAATTTAAAGACTAGAATTTCAAAAACTACAAAAGCTAAAGACTATAAACTAAAAGCTTGCTTGCCTCTTGAAGAACTTCCTCCTCCTTCTTGCTTCACTCTTATCTTAAACTCACCTATTTGGTTTGAGTTTGGTGTGAAGAATGTGAAGACCCAAGGCCCCTATTTATAGCAATTTGTGGGTTAACTTTCTAACAACTTCTATTCATTCTCAACCCTTGGATCTAGGTTGAATTTAAAGTTCAAATCCTAGCCCTACACCTCCTCCTTCTAGCCTCTTCTATTGCTTTATGACTCATCCTCCTTTTTTGACAAGTTTATGATGTCATGGATGACTTAACAATGCTTGACTTAAGTCACAATTTCCTCCTCCTTCTCTTCTTGGCTTTGCTTTTCTCTAGATAAAAATATGTTTGGGGATCCTAATGAAGTTTTATTCAAATTTCCTCTTTGGCTTTGAAATCTTAAAGTTCTTAGCTTCATTTAGAGACCATAAACACCCACTTTCTCAATTGGTATCAATCTTCAAAAGTTGAGGAAATGACTTTGGTTATACTCATTTTCAAGCTTGAATTATGCTTGTTCATAATCTTTTCTTATATTTGATCTATGGTTAATGGATTTCAAGATACAATTTAGTTTGTATAGGTTTTCATTTGCTTATGTTTAGAATGTGTTAGTTCTCTATGTGTTTTGATGATAATCAACAATTGTAAACATGCTTTGAAGTTTCCAAATTTGCTAAAAATCATCTGTCAATTGGAAACTCGAGTATAAGATTGTATATTCGAGTATTGGATTGACAGTGGATTGCTCAAATGCATTTTACAAAGCAATACTCAAGTATTGGAAGCAATACTCGAGTATTGAAGTCACAGAGAGCAATCAAGTTCTGAACTGAAGTGCATACTCGAGTATAGGATTTGCATACTCGAGTATAGGACATCCAAAGAGTATTCAAGTTTTCCAAGCTGGATCAATACTCAAGTATAGGAAGCTATACTCGAGTATTGGACTTACAGAGAGCAAATAAGTTTTCACTTTGAGTGAATACTCGAGTATAACATTTGAATACTCGAGTATTGGTCTTACAAAGAGTTCTCAAACTTTTATAACTGTTGTATACTCGAGTATAGGTTTTTGATACTCGAGTATTGGCCTCTTACAAAGTTTTACAACTTAACATCTGTTCTTGAATACTCAAGTATACATTTGAATAATCAAGTATTGACATGGAAAAAACTTCACAATTCTTGAAAGATGAATCAATACTCAAGAATTGATATGCATACTCAAGTATTGGCCATACAGAGAGGTTATCCATTTGTCAATGATTTGAATACTCAAGTATTGGAATGAATACTCAAGTATTGAAGTTTTTGAACTTAAAACATTTTCTCACAAACAGTTCAAAACTCGAGTATAGACTTACATACTCAAGTATTGACATGGTTTTTCAAAGTTCAAGTCACGATGTTTTGCCTCTGGAAGCAGCATACTCGAGTATTACTTTGGATACTCAAGTATTGACTCAAATACACAGTGACATACTCGAGTATTGAAGAACATATACTCGAGTATTGGACATTGAAACTGGTTTTCAAATTATACGAATTTGTGAAAACACTGTCATTTGATCTTATTGCTTTCATTTATCATTTACTTATGTTCCCAGCTATGTTTAACCAGTTTGTTGAGTGAATTTCAGTTGACATAGAAGAAGATTAATGAAGGTCAAAGACAAAAAGCATAAAGTGCTCAGAGCATTTAATGCACTTCAGTAAAATAGCCTCCTTTTGGCTAATCCACCTGAGCACGCCTTCACAACGGTAAAGAATGCTTACTACAACAAGCAAACTCTTCTCCAACGGGCAAATCCTCAGAGAGCCACCTCAGATCAATTAAACATCTGGATTAGTTGGAGATTAGAGAGAGAAGCTGACCAAACTTAATGCTAATCACCTACAACGGTTGGATTCATCTTACAACGGTCACATACCATTCTCTACCTATAAAAGACATGGACTCAAGCAGGAAATCAATGAGATACGAGCCTACCATGCCAATATGCTGATACTCTGCTTTTACATCACTTACTCTTTGTTTTACATGTCTAGATAGCTTAGAGAGTGAAATGATTTGTATCTGAACTTTAGTGATTATCCATTCATTCCTTTGAGAGGAAATCTATTGTAAACACATTATCCTTTTATTTGAGAGTTAATCAAGATTTTACTCAAGATTGGGTAATCTTGAGTGGGATATACATTGTGTTGATTACAACTTGTAAAGGGGAGTGAATCCTAGTGAGAGGATTACTTCGAGTACAGAGTGTGTAATCAAGCAGTGTGTTGATTACAGGTTGTAAGGGGAAGTGAATCCTAGAGAGAGGGTTGCTTCTGTTACAGATCGTGTAATCAAGAAGAACAAAGATAGAGGATTGAAAATCCCAACTGAGGCTTGGGGACTGGACGTAGGTCAACGATTGGGCCGAACCAGTATAAATCTGTTTGCACGCTCTTCTCCCTTATCTCTTGCATTTCCAGCATTTACATTTGAGTGTTTACCAATTGTTTGTGAACTTACTTTTGTTACTCGAGATGACTTTACTGAATTGCAAAAATATTTCGAAGAATGAAAATTTTTATACTTCACCCAATTCACCCCCCTCTTGGGTTCAGCCAGAACTTACAGAATGAATTTCATGGATTTATCTAATTATTCATTTATCTAATTTTCCTATTGGCTATTACCTTGATTTCTCTTTCCTTCTTCATACTAGACACACACACATGCACAACACTCTCTCTCTCTTACACCTCATCTTATCCTCTTCCATTTTGCCTTGAAAGTCTTTATGCTATAAATGTTTGCTCATGACTCATTCTTTGCATGTGTTTGTTTAATTACTTGAGCAATTTTCCTTCTTCCCTTTTCCTTTGAAAAAATCGTCCCCCTCCCCTTGTTTTTATTTTAATTTTGTGTTTTATTAATCTTATAATATTTAGAAGAAAATCTCTCATTGGTTAGTTTTGGTTCACATGGATTGTGTTTTATGAGGGTTAATTTAAGCCTTAGGATTTAACTTTACTAGATTTAATCCAAACCTTTAATTTGTGTTAATCTCTTATTGGTCCAATTAATTTTATGAGGATTAAGAACATTTTCTTGATTTATCATTGGCTAATTCAATTTCACAAGGATTTTATGAGGCTTAATTAAGGCCTTTGGATTTAGCTTTATTAGAATTAATCTTAGCCCTCCATTACTAATCTTAATTAGCATCCCTAATAAAGTGGTTTAGTGAAGTTGTCAAATTATGATTGGTCTCTAACTTAATTATGGCTCTTAGAGACTCTATTTATGCTAATCTTAAATCCTTATTTGCCATTGGTTCCTAATTAGGGTCATAAACCCTTAATTATACTTATTTTAATTTTGTTATTAAATTTAATGCCTCTATTTTAATTGTTGCAATTTTAATTGCCCATTATTTGTTGATAATTGCCTCTTAATTAGTCTTAGTATTTTGATAATTTTGTATGACTTTTTATGAGCCAAATATGAGCTTAGGTATTAGTTTGATAATTATAGGGTTTTGGAAAATTTAGTGTCTTAATAAATTATGAAAATTGAGCCTTAAGTCTTTATTAATTAATCCCTTGATCTATTATGAAAATTTACACAATTATTTAGTTTAGTGAAAACCTAGTTATTTATTAATTCTTATTAATTTCTCCTATTTGTTTAAGTATTTTCCATAATACTTTCTTGCTCTTTTTGATCATACAAGAACCCTAATTTAATTTGGTAATTATTTGTATTTTTATGATATTTTATGATTCCTAAGAAAATTTAATCATTGGTTACCTTAATCCTAAATAAAGATTTTTAGAAAGTAGAACAAATACACCTCATTATTTGAGACCACATATTCACTTATTTTAAATAGGTGTCATTTATCAAAATATTGTATTTATGAGGAATAATAATTTTTGGGGTATTACAGAGTTACTGTCATCGCAGAGGGCAACAGGGCATGGCACTGTGATCTCTATTTTCACCATTCCGTGAAGTTCACTGGTGGTGATCTCTTCCCTCTGTGTTTACATGATCTGGCGCTGCTTAGGTTAACGTGTTTTAGCTGATATATTTCTTTACTGTTGCTGCATTTTGGGTGAGGTTGAGGTCAAATGAGTTGGTTGATTTAATGTATTGGGATATTGCTTGGGCTTCTATTTATTACTATTTGAAACACATATGGGCCAAATGAGATTAAATAAATGGGGCTTAAGTGCTACTTGGGTTTTATTTCTAAATTTTCTCTCACTATTATTTCCTTGTCTTTATTTTCTAAATGTTACAAGGAAAATAATTCCTAATTTTCCACATACTTATTCTCATAATTGTTTTAAGCCAAAATTTCATAATTAATTTCCATATATTATTCAAACTTTAAAATCCCAAAATTGGGGATGTTACATTAATTGCATGCAAATCAAGTCACTCATGATTTCTAGAGTAAATACCCTTTCTGGTCCCTAACAAAAAACGCGGACTACATTTTGGTCCCTTACAAGAAAATCGACCCTTATTCGTTCTTTTTATGGACTAAAAAGGACATTTTAGGAATTTGTGAGGGATTAAAATGTCAACCAATCGACCTTTATTCGTCCTTTTTATGGACTAAAAATGACCTTTTTTTGTAAGGGACCAAAATGGGGATCACGTTTTTTGTCAGGAACCAGAAAGGGTATTTACTCTTATTTCTATTATAGACTAAGAAAAGGCATTGGATTGGTTACCCCTAAATTAATTAATTACATGCATTATTTGGTAAACTCTTGACTTGACTCTTGGAATTTATCGTTTTTACATTTCTACCATACAAAATCATGCCGATTCACTCTTAAACTAGTGCTAGTTGTAAACTCAATCAATTTCGCAAGTTCACAAATTGAGATTTTCATTTTTATATTTCTATCTTGCAAAATCATATTAATTCACTCCGAACTTGTACTTCCTTTTTCATTTTAATCATACTCAATGCCCTTATATATGAATTTTATAAAAATAACTTTATTGAGTATGATAAATTATGAATGTTGATGGATTTAATTTCATTTGTTTGGATTAAATATATATTTAAATCAATTTGTTATCACTTTTCAAATTTAAATTGTTTAATTATACAATATTAATATTTATTTATTGAAAAAGTAAACTTTTACGAGTTTACGATTCAACTGTACGGTACCGTTTTTCGTTATCATCATGAGTTTGCTTGAACTCATGAGGGGATAACATGAGCATGGTAAAAGAAAAGATAACATGTACACCCAATTAATTATATACATGCATATATTATTAAATTAGGTAAATAAGTATTGTATTAAGAACCAGAGGGAGGATTTCCTTGGTGTTGTGTGAAGAAAATGGATTACACTATTTTAGGAATGTTATCTATGAGATTATTTTATGCCGGTAATAAAAGAAATTAGAACTAATCCAAAACATATTACTAAACCAGCATTGGCGGAGCCACAATTGTGCATGTGTGTGTAAGTGCAGACACAAATTTTAAGAAATATATATATATATATATATATATATATATATATATATATATATATATATATATGAAGGAATCTTATGACAAGTTATCTAGATGGTGTAGTGGTTATAATGCTAGTCTAACCAAGGTCCCCTATTCGAACCTAGCTTGGGACAACTTTCTTAAATATTTTTTAGGCTTGGACTTGCGGCGGCCTAAGATAAAACACAGGGCTCAGATAACTTTCACACCATATTGCTTAAAGCAAGTTTACAACATGGGCTTGATTTGATAAGGAAAAAGTCTAATAAAAAATGGTAAAGGATAAATAAATATGTTGAATCTTAATAATTTTAAAGGGATTGATTTGAAATCTTACCTAACCACCCTTAGTTTTTTTAAATAAAAATTCAAAAGGTCGTAGTTTACAACTTTAATATGGCTATTAGCAATTTAAGTATCTATAATAACAATCTTTGTGTGAGAAATTCAAAAAAAAAAAAAATACATATATAATAGGCCATTAAAGCTCCAAAAAAAATTTTTGCAATATTTTGTCAGTCTTTTTGGAATTATTGAAATACTAAATTTTGCATTTAAGACTTTTCTTTAAAAAAAATTTAGGGGTGCTGCCCCTAAACCCCCGAATCCCCCACTAATTATGCAGACATGAATAAAATGTCCTAGCTCCGCCACTATATACTAGAAATGTATAAACTAGAATTATATAATACTAGCGAAATTATTATGAAAGGATTCCTAGATGAATGATAACTAATAATATATTAGTAAAAAGATCTTTAAGAATAAATACATCAGAAAATGGAACATTAAATATAAATATAAGTGCAAGAAGAAATCTAGAATATAGTCCAAGAAGAAGTATAGAATATACTAGACCCTCATCTAGTAAAGGAACAAATTGAACATTAAGAATGTGCATGACAACCATTCTGTTGCCCAGCAATGTTTTTAAGATGAAACAGTTTTTTCTGATTCTGCTTTGTAAGAGTTCCGAGAATCAGAATTACGTTTGTTAACCCATTTTATTTTTATTCTGAGAATCAGAATTACGTTTAGTAACACATTTTTCCTCCCCTTGTTTCGGAGTTAAAAAAATAGTAAGGGAGGAAGATGAAGGATTAATGAGTTATTTTTACCATTTTGTCTTTTTCTTTAATAATTAATATAATTATTATACTTTACAAATAAACTTAAATTTAAATTTCCAAAAAAAATTATTTATGTAGTTTTTATATACAAAAAATTATTTATGTTGCGGCGGCGATGGCGGTGGTGGTGATGGGTTGGTGGCGGCGGTGGCGGTGGTGGGGTGGTGGCGATGGTGGTGGTGCAGTGGCGGTGGTGGTGGGGCGGCGGTGGTGTTGGGGGTGGCAACGGCGGTGGTGGTGGTGAATGAGGGTAAATTTCTGCTTCGATTGAGGGAAAAATAAATTCTGTTTTTTTGCCCGGGAATAGAGAAGCCAAAATTTTTAGCTTCTTTTTTTTACTCTCTAGCACAAAAAATAAACCGGTTCATCCCGGGAGCAAAAAAAAAAAAAACTGGATTTACCAAACACAATTCCCATCCATTTTTGTTCTGGGGCACAGAAATTAAGAAAAAAGTCATTCTGGGAGTGTTACCATGCACACCCTAAGTCTTAGAACAATCAATACATCACAAGAAGTTATGGATGATTTTAATCGAAGAAATTTATTAGCAGAAAGACCAATAAGATCAAATTTAAGACAAATTAGACCTCAAAATGAAAATTATATAAAATTAGAAGTAAAATATGATATGGCATGGAAGGAAGTTATAGCAAAAGTAGATGAATATATAGAACAAAGTGAAATAGAAATTGGATTTACAGAAGATAATCTGACATTAGATGGAAATCAAACAAAATATAATGTAGTATTAAGATTTAATAATAGAGATACAATTAATTTAAATTTATTAGTAAAAGAAAATACAGAATATAGTTATAAGATAATATTAGGAAATTTTTTTCTAAAATTAGTTAAACCATATAGAATACAAGAATAAAGATAAACTTAAATCATCAAACAATTAAAATACCAAAATTATCAGGATTTATGAAGATATAAATATTGAATGGGATGAAAATAGGAAAAAAATAATATTTATATAAAAAAGAAATAACAAAACAATGGAAATAGATGAAACTACAATAATAACAGATGCAGATATAACTTTAATAAGAAAATTGATAAACAAATTAAGATTAAAATTTAAAATATATAAATCAAGACTAACGACTGAAAATTTTATTAATCATCTAATGTATTTTAATCAAAATACGAGAAGGATGAATTGATGTAGAACTATAAAATATCACTTGAAAGAAAAATTAGAATTATTGTGTAGAGTATGAATCAAAACCCTATACTTACATATATTCATGGAAATTATAAAATAATAGTACCATATGCAGAAAAAAGTTTATTTAGATTAATGATAAAAGTTACAAGAAAAGTCAATAAATATGAATATGGAAGAGTAGTAGAAGCATATAATAGGTATATATGTGTGTATAGGGTTAAGGTGTAAAATTACACATATGCTTTGGTCAGAGGAGTGCCTAGCAGCAAGTACTTTTTTGCGGTGCAAAAGTGACTATATGGTTACATTAGGTGCAAAAATATCATTTCATCGTTAAGTTTGACTTTTTTGCTGACTAGACGATAACATGGCTTTCAAAGGTACCAAAACAAACATGTGGTTTAACCAAAAGAGTGCACAATACCAACTACTTTTTTTAGGTGTAAAAATTGTTAGTTTGACTTTTTTTTATTGATTGGATGATGACGTGGCTTTCAAAGCAATTGTGTGGAAAAAACATGGTGACTGGTCGTAAGTTTGAGTTGGGAAGACTTAATATCACCATACTTATCCCTCTGTTTGCCCATGTAACAACACTATACCTGAAAATCACAACTTGTCCAATGTGGATATATTTTTCATCCACACGCCACTTTAGCTATATGAGTTTCATGGGGCTGTTTCTGAGGCAATGGAGGGTATGTGTCGTCTGTTGCGTATTCACTCTAGCGGACTCCACAACGGTTCATTTCTAATGGATTGGAGGCGACAACGGCAAGGAGAACACTAGTTTGGGCAAGGTCTCCGATTTCTAGCAGGAGGATATGTCAGCAACATTGATGGCATTTTTAGCAGGGCGAAAGGTGATATATCTGCATTGGATAGGTTGTGATTTTCACGTATAGTGTTGTTATGTGGGTGAACAAATGGATAGCATATTTATATTAATTCTTCCCAACTTAGACTTGCGACCAGTCGATATGTTTTTTCCACACAGTTGCTTTGAAAGTTACATCATCGTCCAATCAGTAAAAAATGTAAAACTAACAGTCAAGCAGTATTTTTGCATCTAAAAAAAGCATTTGGTGTTGAGAGTGCTTTTTTGGCCAAACCACATGTGTATTTTTGCACGAGCCACATCATCATCTAGTTAGAACAAAAAAAGAAAAAGAAAAAGTCAAACTTAACGGTCAAACAGTATTTTTGCACTTACTCTGTAACCATGAATTTGCACCTCAAAAAATCACTTGCTACTAGGCACTCCTTCAACCAAATGACATGTGCATTTTTGCACATTAACCCTATATATATATATATTGTATGCATATATATATATATATATATATACATACACACACACACACATACCATAAGCCTTCTCTTTTAGAGAACAACTAAGATAACATGTTAGACATTGGACTTACATGTTTGAGAACTTTTTCAAGATGAAAAGTTATATGGACAATGAACTAGCCAAAAAGACTAATCACAATGGTAATATCCAAGCACAATGACTTTGCTATTAACGAAAAGATAGTCTTGCCTATTATAGTTGTGTCTTGAAATATATGAACATTCAAGTTAAGAATTTGAATACAAGGCTCTACTTATTCAAAGATGGATGAAGACAATTATTAGTATATTTGAGCAACAAAATGAATACATGGATTTATGGATGTAGCACATACTCATTAATCCAAATGACAAGAGTTCTAGAATATACCCTAGTGTTGATGCATTAATATTTAGTCTATTAATGAACATTTGTAATGCTTGGAATAACTCACCCAACTAAAGATGTGTGCTTTAGATACAAGGCTTTCATGCATTGAATTCTTGAAACTCATATGGATTGTCAACTTATCAAACATATGCTCTAACTTGTTAGAGGATAAAGATGGTGAGTTCAAGCATGAATATTAGGGAAAACTCTAGTGAATGGATTAGAAGCGTTTTTATTTTTTTTTTCCGAAAAAAAAAAAGAATTGTACTTCCAATATTGAAAAACCATTTCAATGTAATCAAAGCATGATTTTTTCCCAAAAAAAAAAATGTGTATGCGCTTTTATAAAACAAGATGAATAGAAATTCACATAAATTTTATAATTGTGCATTTCAAAACATAAACTATTAAAAGTTTTGCACAATTTCACTTTCGATCCATGTGGCAATGTGAAAATAATTTTATGATCATAAAAGTTTAATTTGCTAATGAACAAGTGTTCATTGCCCAAGTAGATAATTAATATAGGCACAAGATAGAAAAAGATATTGTGCAATGATTGGCATAGAGCATCTAATATCCTAAAATGATTGCCCAAGTAAATATTGTGAGTTGATTGTAATATCCTAAATTTGCTTTGACAAATTCTAAGTATGGTGTGTTTGCATTTGGATAAAAGAAATGGTGAATTTTGACTAAAAGGTCAATTTTACTCGAAATAGCCGATTTCACCGAAATAAAAAATTTTGAGACAATTGTTGGCACCAATGAATATATGGAAACAATACTTCTTTGTTCCATTTTAGAGCAATAAAATGGAGTAAAAAGGAATGACAAGAAGTTCCCTGAGTTCCACTAGAAATTTTGAGAAAATTGAAGGAAGGATAAAATTGTATCTTTTATGAATTTGTGCCGTATGTCTTATAACATCCCAAATTTTGGGATTTTAAATTTAAATATTATATAGAAATTAAATTATGAAATTTGGCATAGAATAATTATAATGTTAATTTTTATGAAAATTAAGGTCTATTTTCCCTTAATTAATTTATTTTGGGGAAAGAGAATAAATTCAAGTAAGGAATAATTTAGGCCTAAAAACTCTGGAGTTAATATTTTATGGCCTAGGAAGAAATTAAATTGAGAAAGAAAATCCTTAAATGGAATTAAGAATTTATTTCTAGTATTTATCCAATATTGTAAATGAGAGTCTTGAAGGTGATCAAGCGGGATAATTTTATGAGTAGTTCCCAAGGTTCTCAAAACCGGACCGGTCATTGAACCGGTCAGGGTACTAGATTAAGGGTCAGTGGATCAGACCGAAGTCAAACCGATATTAATTAAGAAATATAATTTCATTAAAATAGGAAAAAATATTTCTATTTTAATAATATAAAATATTTTAGATAAAAGATGAGAGAAGGTTTAATTGTTTAATATTATATTGATTATTTTTAAAAAGATACCCGTATCACCATTTTTCTTGGCTTGCAAAACGCATGTTCATTTACTTGATTATTTTAATTGTGGTTCACGGGTTTATTATAGGTTTATGCTCAGTTGCTCACGCCTCACAGAGCTACGGAAACTAGGAAAGTGTGCCTCATTAATGGATGAACTGCACCCAAGGCAAACATCAGCCATTCTTTTCTTTATTCTCCTGTCCAACGCGTTATTTCAGTATTTCTTCTTCTTCTTCACTCTCTCTTCCCCCTTGCCGTCTGTCCTTCCTCCCCCGTAAACCAACAAAATCGTAGCTTGATCTGCTTCTTTTTCTTCTTTAATCTGGTAAAAGGTGACAATGGCAATCCAAACAAATATTTGCCTTTGCACCACCAGTAAAAGACTTCGCTTACAAATCGACAAAACCCTAACAAATCTCACGTTCTTCATGTTTTTCAGTGAGTTTGAGGTACCGCCGTTAATGAACAGCAACAAAACTCGCCGGCATGGATGGATCTACACCTCCATTGACATCATCGTTTATTCTCTCTCTCCATCTCTCTCTAAACGTCGGCATCCCTCCCCCTCTCTTCAGTCGACGTTTTCTTTCTTTCTTTTTTTTTTTTAAAGATTGTGACTCGGTCAACTCGGCCGGGTTAGGCCGAGTTGGCCGAGTCAACCCGAGTCAACTCGGAAACCTGGGTTTCCCCTTAACTCGGACCGGTGACCTTGCCGGTTCGCTGCTTTCCGGTCTGAATCGGCCGGTCCGGTCCGGGTTCCAAAACATTGGTAGTTCCACAATACAAGCCCAGATACCCAACAATACACTTAATCTGTTTCAGCCTGGTTTAGGAATTCGGATCGGACCGGCAGGTTCAGACCGAAAACCGGCGAACCGGTCCGAGTTAGAGAAAAACACGGGTTGACTCGATGACTCCGAGTCAACTCGTTCAACTCGGCCTGAACCGCCGAGTTGAATGGTCACCGAGTCAACCCAGTATTTTAAAAAAGAGAGAGAGAGAGAGAGAGAGTGGAAGATGGAGATCGCGATCTGGGTTTGTAAAAGGTCGCCGGCGATCATGTTGTGGAGGCTAAAGGAGGAGCAATGATATGTGGAGGCTGAAGGCTCTCTACTTTCTCTACGGCTGAGACACAAAACGAAAAGGAGGATGGAGGGAGAGAGATCTGAAGTGTTTGAGGCTCTCCACCAGTGGGAAAGACGCCGGTGATGGAGATGAGAAGAAGGAGGCAGATGGTGGAGCCGCCGCTAGAACTGCCACAGGAACTGGGAAGAGAGAGTAATAAGCAGCGAGCAAGTGGGATTATGATTTTTGCGGAGTCGGAAGAGAGAGAGACGGGCATATTAGAAGGAAGAGAGACCTTTGGTTTTTTTTCCTTCAACTTCACTTTTCTATTTTCTTTTGTGACATAATACTAATCAGAAAATCAGAATGGGAGTCTCGATAAAATGAAAAGATAATATTATATCTCTGCATCTCTGGTGTCATGTCCCATCAATTTATTTGACAAAAAAAAAACGTCCCATCAATTTTGAATTTGATATGCATTTTTACTAGAAAATATTACTAGAGTAAAAAAAAAAAGGACTAATCAATAACTTTTATTGGATTTAAGCAATCACGTTTGGGTCTGATCTCACTCCTGCGAACCACTACACACCTATGGGCTAACTCAGCATTTAATCCTTTTCAACAGTACTACTACTCACCTATTTTTTCGAGTAAAAAAAAAATTCTCACCTATTTTAATATATGATTATTATTAAAATATGAATATTTTTATCTATTTTAATTAAATTTTTTAATTAATACCGGTTTAACTCCGGTCTGACCCACTGACTCTTAACCCAGTACCCTCATCGGTTCAATTTTGGTTTCAGCACATTATTAATTGGGCCAAACATGCAGCCTTTTCAATTATTCAATGAATCCATCTCCTATTTATTCAGCAATATCCTCAGCCCAAAACTAAAGCATTCATACAAGCCCATTCTCACAATTTTATTTCCTCTTCCATTGGTTTAACATGGAAACACAAAGCAAAACCCAGCCCATTATATTTCATCTTTATCCAGAACACACAAACGAAAGGGAAGGAATGGTCAGCGAAAAAATCAGACACGTAGGACCCATGCTCTCTCACGTCATCATCGGATTACAACACCATACTCCACTACCTCATATCTTCTGTACCCATGCTTCTCGAGCCCTACACTATACATCCTGTTCTATTTATTCCCTACAGCATTCTTCACCAAAGAAAGAAATTGAAACACAGAAGTGAGAGAACATGAGAGAGTGAGAGACTAAGCAAGCACATAGAGGAACCGAAGCGATTGAAGGATCTCATCGTGCAAGCTTGAGGAATCAACCTAGGTGAGTTTTTTAAGCCTTATGTTTCTTATTTTCATGGTTTTAATCAGCTGCAAGTGGTAGTTAGGATGCAAAACGTGATGCTGCTCTGCTTTTCGGGTTGTGAACAGAGCATCTTTTGTTGGTTGTTTCCATGGAAAACATTTGAGTTTTGCACGAACTTTTTATGGAAGATAGTAGACATAATAAGGTTTGAAACGAGCCAAAGAACAGCCAAAATTGACGTGTATAATGAGAGAAATAATTTTCCAAAGCTCAGCCAGAAAACCTGGAACGTTTATGCACTTACAGAGAGTAGATAGGTTTCAGGCTTGATTTTGAAATGGTAAACCTTTTATTTTTTCCTTGAAATTTTTACAGTAACTAGTAGACTCAATAAAGTTTAAAACGAGCAAAAGAATAGTCAAAACGGATGTGTAGATTGGGACTTATAATCTTTCAAAGTCAAATACAAAAAACTGGAAAATGAAGTGAATAGTCTTTCTTGGGTTCAATTTTGAAATGATAAATGATCGATTTTTTCCATGCATGTTTCCAGATAAATAGTAGACACGTAAAGGTTTAATTTGATAGATAAGTTGTCGAATTTTGATAAGTATTAAAGGAGATATGATTTTCCGAAGTTTAACCGAAAATCTGGACAAATTTCGTGTTCCAAAAATAGTGATCAGTTTTGGATTCCATGATTTTTTTTAAAATTAATATTGCACATGATAATCTTTAAAATAAGCTTTGGAACACCTTAAACGGAGGTCTGTAGCTCAAGATATAATTTTTGGAAGTTGAGTCACAATTTTGGAAAGTTTTCTGGACAATGTTTACATTGTTTAAATCTAAGAATGATATAATGTGTTATAGCTATTGGTATTACTTTTTTTTTTTCCAAAAGTAGACGTGCTACGGAACACATAGCTTTTTAAAACACCTCATTTGGATTTTTGTAGAATCAATTACGAATTTTCAAATTTTAATCATAAAATTTTGGAAAATCCTATGTAAAGAGAGTCAAGTTATCTATATACATTTTGGAATTTTGAGAAACATTATACATATATAGATGCTTTGCAAAACCATGAGAAACATTTAGCTACTTATATATATATATATATATATATACACACACACACACAATATGGATTAAATCATAATTTATATGATGATTGGTATTTACAAACTTCTAATTTAAAGTGTTAGGTTAGCCTCTAAGAGTTTAAAATAATTGTAGAGAAATAATGATAAATTGTAAAATAATGATGATGATAAAATAAATATTGTTATTATTATTAGTAAAAAGAGAATAAATAATAAAGAGAGTTATTAATTAATAATAAATAAAAGAGTGTTATGACTAATTGATAATAATTAAAAAAGGTATTATTATTATGGAATTTTTAGGGTTTAATAACCACTTTTAATCCTCTAAAAATAATTCGCGTAGTTAATTACTTTGCGACGAAAAAAATGACTAATGATAATGATAAACGTTTATAGGCATATCTTGACACCTCTATTGATCCCAACACCTTCGGACAAATTAAGGATTCAAGCTTGAGGTAGGTAACTGTTATCTTATTAGCTTGTATATATGTATTCATGTATGACTAACTATGTTTGCTAGATAATTTGCATATTTATATCCTAGCTATGGGTTTGGGGCTGCGTGTCCGAAAGGGTTACGATCCTTGGCCAATAACTGCAGTTATGATGCGACTTGTTTACTGTAAATTATTCTATGCTAAACTGTATTATGTTGTCATTTATACTTCATATTTGCATATGAGATTAATTGTTATCCCTAGGGTTCATTCATTTGAACTCCAACCACATGAAAGAGAAAGGTATTGGATCAGGATCAAGAGGAAATATGCAGCTGTAAGGGTTACAGCAGAAGGAACTGTTTGAAAAAATGAGTAGATAGACTATATTTTATCATTTATCATTTGTCTATTTTGGATTACTATATTAATGTCCCACTAGGGGATAAATATCGCTTGCGAAAAATTTATCCTCATGTTTTCAACCAAGTTAATTTTAGAGAAGTTTAATTCTGCAATTAAGTCGTCTAAGCTAATTCAATATGCGCTATAACTTTGATGAATATAGGCGTATTAAGGATGAACGTCATAGTATGTCTCATAATTATTTAAAATTTATGGGCACATGAGCATGGGTTACAAACCAATAAAATTTTTATCGTTTCTCTACTTTTTTTGAATTCTGGCTAATTGGAACCTTAGGACCAGGTTTTGCTTGAAATGCCATAGTGTGCTAACATGTGTTTATGATTCAAATAACAAGATAAAAATGTGGTTAGGAAACAAGATTAGGGTGTTTTGTGAAGGGAAATTGTCATAAAGAGGTTGTGGCCATATTGAACACTGATTTTGGTTGGGTACAGGGCAGACTTTAGGAGTTGCATTTTATCCAATTTGATGATTCCATTGTGTTCAAAACGCAAAATTGTGTGGGGTAGAGGTTTGGTAGGAATTTTGGAAGCTCTAGGATCGAATTTTGCCGAAACCGAAAATCTGCGTTGGAACTTTTAGTTTGGGCAGTAATCTTGTGATGCATTTTTGGGGTAGTAAAGAATGTCCAGTTGCCATGAAATCTTATAGGATTAAACTAGATATAATAAGCTTTAATTTGTTAGGTAATTGGCCAAATTTGGATTTGTGTACACCAAGTTATGAATTTTTGAAAAATGGCCTTGAATTCTAGAATGAATATGGACAACAGCTACTGTTTTATCAAACTGGGAATGATGCACATTTAAATATTTGTTGGAATCATTTTTCTTTGAAACTAGACTTAATAAGGAGTCCATAGGCTTTGAAAACACCTCATTTAGACATTTGTGCTATGAGATATGAGTTTTCAAAGTTACAGCAAAAATTCTAGAAAATAGGGTCAAATGAGCAAATATGAGGAAAACAATGGAATCATGGACATAACTTAAGTCTAGTAATTCCTTTTTTAGTTATAATGTATTAGATGACATTTCAAATTTCAAGAATAGGGATTAGTAATGACCATTGTCCATAACATGTTCTTATAGGAACTTATAATTGCTCGAGCAAACAAAGTACTGGGAAACAACCTAGATGATTTAAAAGATATTAGGTAGTAACCTTAATCTCACATACACTGTATAGCTTTGTATGATTATTGAATCAAATATATGATTGTCTTCTCCCGTATGGGACTAGTACCACTCATGTCTCAAATAAGTGGAAGGGCTGAACATGAAGTACTTTCCTGGTGGTTAGAACTAGGCGTAAGGCCTTATGGACCAGTAGTTCTTAGGTGGCTATCCCAGTTGCATTCGGACAAATTGGGGCTCCAATTTAGAATGTTGGTGGATTTTGGATAGGACTCTTGGTAGTTCTCGATCGAATATTTCTAGTTGAATGTCTCGATTGACGATTCTCAGTACATGCCAATTCATTATACTTAACGCTAGAGGTTGTGTTCTATGTATATGCTGGTTTGGTGTGTGTATATATATAATTTGCATTAACTGAATGTTTTATGATGTGTGGACTGCTTATTTTGGTTAACCTTCATAAATTGTTTATACTCTGTGTGTGAGATTAACATGTTACGCGGAGGTTCAAATTGAATCTCAAACATTCCTAATGGCACAGGTTTTGGACATGGTCAAAGCAACGGGCGTATCTCCAAAGGAAAAGTAGTGGAGTACTGATAGTTATTGCTTAGATACTACATATATCTGTAGAGCTTATAGTAGTTTTATTACAACTTATTTTGGAACGCAGTATATATATTGACACCGATGTTACTTTTGATCATTGTATTAAGAACTATGTAAATTATTCCTAAATAATTCCAAGAATGTTTACTATTATCAGTTTATTATTCTATACCTATGTTGCTCACTATATATTGCTGTATTATTTTGATAAATGTCGCAATTACAAGGAGCATGACATTGATCTTATTTCAAAATAATTTGTCTTATTGTACTCCCTCTTGTTATTAATATAGGATATATTTGGGAAATTGATTATTTTCCTAAAAATAAGACATTTTGTTTTATATGTCAATATTTTCCTAGTTAACCTTTATTGACACTTCTTCAATAGTAATCAAAGGAAGAGGTGGAGGAGGGATTCAAAGTAGATGATTAGAGTGTTTTAGAACATACATGTCATATAATATTAACAAAGGTAACAAACCTCCCTACTATAATTAAATTTGATAAATATATTTTATATTAATGATCACATGGAGTAATTAATTACAAGACCCACGGGTCTTATGGAGCAAAATTAAATAAGCCCATGGTTGGGTGTGGGTCGACACAACCCATATGCATCCATTTGACTACCATGTGGGAGAATCTAGCAAAATCAAGAATATATCAATTGGTTACAACAATTGAATTATCTTAAATTTGCATCACTTTCTATATTTCCCTGCAACAAGCACTATAAAATATTTTTATATTATATTGGAATAAGTATAAGAGGAGAACTATAAATTATTAAATGTCTTTTAAGGAGATAATAAAATGCCTTCTCTCCAAAATATGCCCAAAATATAGGATGAGAGAAAGCATCTCATTATTCTTTGGTCATAGAGAAGAAAAGTGCATTTTTATTTGAACAAAAAAAGTTCCATTATGAAAACCATGAACTAAATTATTTTAGCTACTATGGATGACATTTTTATAAATGGCACTACAAAAAAATTGATGTTTTGTAGTGGTTAAAATTACGTCTTTGTAGCGGTTTTAACCGCTACAAATGACAGTAATAGTGGTTCAAAGAAGAACCACTACAAAATACAACGTTGCAAGATGTTTTGTAATGATTTTCTAAAACCGCTACTCATGTAATAAAACCACTACTGTATTGGTAGTGGTTTTGAGTTACGACTACAAGATGCGATCAAGATGACAAATTTCAAAAAAGTTGGCGCCAGAAATTTTGTAGCGGTTGTAAAACCACTACAAATATTGGATAAAATTTCATAAAGTGTGCCAAATATTTAAGCCAAATTTGAATTAAAATTTGTAACCACTACAAAATATTGCAAAATAAAAAAAAATTGAGTCCATTCCTACAATATTATGTTGAATATTTTTATTATTTAAGTGACAAATTAAATGATAATAGTTAATATTTAAAAAAATGATTAACTTAAGTTAGATAAGTATAAATATTATGTAGGTATAATACTGAGAATGTGTAGATAATAAGGACTTATTGTGTTGTCCACCTCTGAGCGAAAAAAATTATGTTGTCCATCAAATAATATTTGATTATGGAAATGATGAGGACATAAGAGGCTGCATGACCAAGGCAATAAACTTGGAGGACATACAAGGTCTTGGAGGCTCAATGACAAGAGCACAAGCTAAAAAGGCTAAAGAGGCCCAAAATCTCTTGGTGACCGCCTTACTTGAGACAAGCCCAAGAAGGAAGAAGAGACCGAAATGATACACTTAATTCAGATTGAAGACCTTGAAGAATAAGCCTTAATGGATATGCATGAAAGCTTCATTTTACTTGGCCCAAATTCTTCACTTAGTTTTATCTTTCTTACATTTAGTTAAACTTTTGTAATAAGGCCTATTGGGCTTTCTTATTTTCCTTTGTGTGTAAGCAGAATTAGGTTAAACATAATATGGATGTTACCCACTATATAAGGGAACACCATGGCTTTTGGGACTGCATATTTGAATTGGAAGTTAACCTTTTTGGTGAGAGACAAGCTTCTCTAGGGTTCTTTTGAGAATCTCTGAACTTATCAAGGGCATCAATCCTTGTGGCGTTCTTGGGCTTATCAATTCTTCAGAATTGTGGCGCCTACCTCTAATCTACAGTTTTCGTTCTAAAATTTCTTGGTTTCGTATCTCTAGTTTTCCTTATCCTTTTTCGGTGTTTTTTGAGTCAAAATCGTGTTTCAGGAAGCCATCTTTCTCCTCGTTTTGGAAGCACTCAAATCCGAGGTCTGTAGCGTGAGATACGATATGTTCTTTTTGGACGCGTCAGAGAATGAAATTCTGGTGTGAAAATTCCATTCCTAGTTGATCCGAGCATCCTTTTCTTTCGGGAATCATATCAGGAAAGAATGTTGATGATGATAGAAGGAATATTGAGGAAATATCCTTAAAGTTCTAGATAAGAAAAAAAAAATAGTATCAATATTATAAGACAGAAAAAAAAACATTGAAATCAAAGATTTTGTAAGGAGTGGAAAGAAACGAGAGAAAACAAGAGAGAAGGGGGTGGAAAGAAATGAATGAGAGTGTGTGAAATGAGGTGTGGTGGGGGTATTTATAGGGATATGCGTAACTTTTGTAGCGGTTGATGTGCTAGTTTTTGTAGTGGTTTAGGGTTTAATTAGGGTTTACAAAACCCTACAAAAATTGATTGCTATTTTTCAAAAAATAAATAAATTTCAAAATATCACATTTTGTAGCGGTTATACTAAAAACCACTATAAAATAATGAACATTGGTGGGATTCGAAATATTCAAATTTCAAAATTATGCACTTTGTAGTGGTTTATCTACTAAAACCACTACAAACTTCATGATCGTTGGCGGGATACGAAATATTCAAATTTCAATATTACACTCTTTGTAACGGTTGATGTGAAGGTTTTTGTAGCATTTTTTTTCGGTTTTGTAGCGGATGCAAAACCTCTACAAAAATTCATTGGTATTTTTTAAAAAATAAATAAATTTCAAAATATCACATTTTGTAGCTCTTATACTAAAAACTGCTACAAATTAATGAACTTTGGTGCGATTCGAAATATTCAAATTTCAATATTACACATGTTGTAGAAGTTTATCTACTAAAACTGCTACAAACTTCATGATATTTGGTGTGGGATATGAAATATTCAAATTTCAATATTATACACTTTATAGTAGTTTATGTGACAGTTTTTGTAGTACGTAATTTCACTTTTGCAGTGGTTTTTGTTTGTTTTGTAGTGGTTACAAAACTGCTACAAAAATTCATTGGTTTTTTTTTTAAATAAATAAATTTTAAAATATCACAATTTGCAGCGATTTAGCTATATAACTACTACAATTATGAACATTTTTTTTAAAAAAAAATTTGTATGACTTCTATTTGCGACATGTTTAAGGACTTCACAGTTGTAGCGGTTTAACTAAAAAAACCACAACAAATTGCTCTTTGCTACCCCAACCGCTACAAATGAAGAAACTCTAACTCGTGCATCATACAAATTTGTAGCGGTTTTCTATAACCGCTACAAAAGTTTAGACTCTTGGCATTCATTAGTGGGTTTTTGATACAAACTGCTATAAATAAACCGCCACCAATGGCGCACAATAAAGTGCCAAACTGGCGCCATATTTGTGGTGGTTTGTATAAATAAACCACTAGCCGCCACAAATTTGGCGTCATATTTTGTAATGGTCAGTATATGATAACCGCTACAAAAATCGTTCATGAACTAGCGCGTCACTTGGCGCAAGTCATACCAATACAAATTTATAGCGGTTTTGGTATAAACCGCTACAAATATTTGTAGCGATTTATTTTTATCGCTATAAATGGACATTTTTTTGTAGTGTGGATACTATTGATGCAATATGTGTAATAAAATTTATGTTGCATCTACCAGTTAAAACACAGGTATCATATCATAATTTTATATGTGCTTGAATCGTATCTTTTTTAGGTACATTATGCATGAAATTTTCTTTAAATAAAAACTAAAAGAAAATATACAAAACCTGAATAAGTCATACTTGAATATTAGTAGGATTTAAGAACATCATGTAATAGTGAGCCTAGGTTATGGAATGCCATAAATATTTATGGAATTCATCTTAAAGTAATATCTTCAGTAATATACAAAATAACTACTGTGGGTCAACATAACCCAAATGCGACTTCTGTGTATATGATCAACCCGCAGATCCTTTATCCTCAACTAGTTTGACCAACTCCATCTTTGTTGTTAATCAATCTCAACTAGTTAACCCATGGATGCATTCATCCTTTCTTCATTTTTGTCATATATATATATAAAAAAGGCCACTACTACAAAAAAAAATGGTTTTTACGTCCCAAAAAGACGTCTGTTTTTTTTTTTTTAAAAAAGGAAGTAAAAAAGAAAGACGATGACATTTTTGTAATTATATGTGATAAAAGTTGACGTTTGGCGTTTAAGTAATAAACTTAGACTCCAAAAGTCCCGCGAGAGACACTTTTCGAGTCTAAGTTTTAAACTTAGAGTTCTAAAGTCATGAGGGTTATATGTGGGGCCGCGAGACACTTTTGGAATCTAAGTTTAATAATTAGACTCAAAAGTTAGCTTTTGGAGTCGAATTAATAAACTTAGACTCCAAAAGTTATGCTCTAAGTTAAATATTTCACCTTTTTCACATCGACGGCTGTGACCTCCCTCTCCATCCCTTACAGCGACGGCGTCTCTAGGTTGCATATCTACAGATTTGAGTTGCAATAGCTTCGATGGTTGACAGATTCGTCGACGAAAAGGCGCGGCACTGCCAGATCGGGGTTAAGTGCAACTTGGATTTTCCTTTGTTTTGAAATCTTCATGGTTTTAGCCCTCCGTCTGGGTGTCTATTCCGTCGACCTCCCTTCTCCGATTTTGTGTGTGTAGATCTGATTAAAGTTTCTGATTTTGTGTCTGTAGATCTGATATTATTAATAGTTTTTAGTTTGATTTGCATTTTTTTCATTTTGAAATTTCAAGCTGTTGAGCACTGATATTATTGATTCAAGTTTCTGATTTTGTGTGGTCGATTGTTGCTTCTGGTAATTTGTCTTCTTCTTATCTGGTTGTCGGTTCTTCTTGGTAGCAAGTTGCCTTCATCACGAACCTAAGTAGGTTCGGGGTTCTTTTTTTTTAAAAAAAAAAAAACAATTAGGCGTCCTACACCCTTTATGGCGCCTCGCAGATACATGTCCCGTAGAATAAGGGCGCTAAACATGTCAAAAATAGGACGCTAAACATGTCAAAAATAGGACGCTATAGGGGTTTTTTTTTTGTAGTAATGGGCAAACCCAATGAGAGGTTTGTGCGTGCATGTGAAAACAACATGGTTACAAGTTGATATCACCACGGGCCTAGTAGCCCAGTGGTATGTCTTCTCCCCATAGATGGGGAGGTCGCGGGTTCGATCCCATCTTTGTACTTCAGGACATTAGTCCTGCCCTTGTAATGCAAAAAAAAGAAGTTGATATCCAAAAAAAAAAAAGCATGGTTAGAAGTTTTTTTTAAATATTTTATTTTATTTTATTGCGATAAATAAATATATTATTTTTTATTATCATAACAAACAAAAGCATGGATTTATAAGTTTAACAACCACCCTTTATTTCTGAAATGGAGCAACGATAATTTCTCAGTTTAAGCTTCAAATGGAGATGGAAGACAGTGCCTTGTGTGGATCCTTGAACTTTACCACATCATATTCCCCCAGAGTGATAGCACGAAAACGCGGAGGAGAGCCAATAGGACAGAGGAGATCTTCACGTGAGAGCCTTTGAAAATATGCGTACGAATATCGATAAGCTGTCTCACTTACTGTGACACGATGTAGGTTTGATTTGAACCTCCCATTGGATAGTATCTCAAGAACATCACCCACAATAACCACAAACATATTTGAATCCATCTGCACCGGAACCCATCCAATTCCTTCCTTGAAAACTTGGAACCCACGGGTTTGGTCCTCTGCTCGGATCTCATTGCCGGTCTTGGCCTCCACTTGGGTCTGGTGCAGGAATGTGACTATGGAGGTGTCTCTGTGTGGATCCAAGCCGAGGATTCGATCTGTGGCTGGACAAGTCGGATACTTGTACATTTTCAATGCATAGTTATCGGTCTTAGCCCATTTCTCCTCTTCACCACGTGCCCCCAGTAACTCTAGTATTATATTAGTCACCTTCTCTACCAGCAGCTTCAATTTCTTCTGAATCTCTTCCATTGTTTCACTGCATGTGCATTCCACAAAAACATAATCACTTTTGTTAAGCAATATTACGACATAAATATGCTGCACAAAGAGAACAACGCACACATAAATACCAAAAACGAGCACAATCATCTTCAGGAAAAACTTTTTTAACATCGTCGTAGCGTGAACTCATAATGACAAAGCCTTCATGCCACTGGGCATTTGAGAAGAAGGGTTTGAGTTTAGGTGAACCATAGCCGGAGATGCTCCCAGGAGCCCTTGCGCCTTTTTCCTTTTGCTCAGTTGGGAGAGAGAAAAAGCGCTTGATCTCATCGTCCACCTCCTTCAATAGAGACAAGGGTATTCCATGGTTCTTGAGTTGAAAAGCACCCCATTCCCCACATGCACGGCTGATTGATTCCATAGCATTTGGATCCTGGAGATCCACCACCGGAATGGACATCGACATGTCATCGACGACGTCGGAGAAATTGTTTGACGAAGTGCGAGATTCAGGTAAGCTCTCCACTGAAGAAAAATCAATGGGGATGTTTTTGGCTGCTTCACCAGAGAAAGCTCCAGCCATTTTTGAAGACAAACCTACTTTTACTTGAACAGGTGAGATCTAGTAACATTGTATGAAGTGTGGCAATAGTTTGCGAGTTTTTATAGAATGAGAAGAGGCATTGGATTCGTTGCCCCTAGATTAATTAATTACATGCATTATTTGGTAAACTCGTGACATGACTCTCTTAATTTATCCTTTTTACATTTCTACCTTATAAATTATGCCGAGTCACTCTTAAATTCGTGTTAGCTGCAAACTCAATCAAAATCGGAGTTCACACATTGAATTTATCAATTTTATATTTCTAGCTAACAAAATCATGTTAATTCACTCCGAACTTGTACTTACTTTTTTTATTTGATCATACTCAATGCCCATATATATGAATTTTATAAAAATAACTTTATTGAGTATGATAAATTATGAATCTTGATGGATTTAATCCCATCTTTTGGATTAAAAACATATTTAAATCAATTTGTTATCACTCTTGAAATTTTAATTGTTTAAATATACCCTATTAATACTTTTGAACTAAAAAAAGTAAACTCCCACGAGTTCACCATTCAACTATAAGATATCATTTTTCGTTCTCATCGTGAGTTTGCCTAAACTCGTGAATTTGATAACATGAGCATGGCAAAAGAAAAGAAAATGTGTGTGCCCAATAGATTTAATTGATTATGTACATGCATATATTGTAAAATTAGGTAAATAAGTATTATATTAAGAACCGGAGGGAGTATTTTCTTGGTGTTGTGTGAACAAAATGAATCACACTATTTTAGGTTGTTATCTATGAAATTATTTTCAATGGTATATAATTCAATCAATGAACAAATACACACACATTGTTTGTCTACCAAAAAAATACGTTCGGAAAAAAATATTTGGTCATTATATATTTCTTTGTTCTTTATTCACGAGTCATTCTCTGCACTACCTAAAATGTAATCGCTAGTCAAAGATTCAGAAGAAAGGCAATGCAAATGCAATGAATTCTCGACAACTTCTTAAAAGATATTAATTACCAGCAAATGAAGTCACTCATAATTGCTACAGTATTATAAACTGAGAAGAGGCATTGGATTGGTTGCCCCTAGATTAATTAATTACATGCATTATTTGGTAAACTCGAGACTTTGACTCTCTGAGTTTATCGTTTTTACATTTCTACCTTATAAAATCATGCAGTCACTCTTAAACTCATGCTAGCTGTAAACTCAATCAAATTCGTTAGTTCACACATTGAGTTTAACATTTTTATGTTTCTAGCTTACAAAATCATGTTAATTCACTCAAAACTGATACTTACTTTTTCGATTTAATCATACTCAATGCCTTTTTATCAAAGTTTTATAAAAATAATTTTATTGAGTACGATAAATTATGAAAGTTGATGGATTTAATTTTATTTATTTGGAATAAATAAATATATATATATATATATATATTTATATCAATTTTTTTTATCACATTTGAAATTTTAATTGTTTAATTATACACTATTAATTCTTATTTATTGAAAAGGCAAAACTTTTACGACTTCACGATTCAACTGTAGGTACGCTTTTCCGTTATCGTCGCAAGTTTGCTTGAACTCGTGAGGTGATAACATGAGCATGGCAAAAGAAAAGATAATGTGAGCATCCAATAGATTTAATTAACTACATACATGCATATATTATTAAATTAGGTAAATAAAAATTGAATTAAGAACCGGAGGGAGTATTTTATTGGTGTTGTGTGAAGAAAACAAATTACACTATTTTAGGAATGTTATCTATGAGATTATCTTCAATGGGTATATAATTCAATCAATCAACAAACAAACAAACAAATAAATAAATAAATAAATAAATAAATAAATAAATAAATATATATATATATATATATATATATATATATATATATCTCTCTCTCTCTCTCTTCTATACATACATAGCATGTTTGCCAAAAAAAAAAAACATTAGGAAAAGATCTTTGGTCATTATATATTTCCTTTTGCTTTATTGACAGGTCATTCTCTCCACTATCAACAATATAATCGCTAGTCAAAGAATCGGAAGAAAGGCAATGAAACTGCAATGAATTTTGAATAACCTCTTAAAAGATATTAATTGCATGCAAAGCAAGTCACTCATTATTGCTATTATAGACTGAGAAGAAGCATTGGATTGGTTGCCCCTATATTAATTAATTACATGCATTATTTAATAAACTTGTGACTTGACTCTCTAAATTTATCGGTTTTACATTTCTACCTTACAAAATCAATTTCGTGAGTTCACAAATTGGGATTTTCATTTTTATGTTTCTACCTTACAAAATCATGTTAATTCACTCCGAACTTGTACTTCCTTTTTCGATCATACTCAATGACGTTATATATGAATTTTATAAAAATTTATTGAGTATGATAAATTATGAATGTTGATGGATTTAGTTTCATTTATTTGGAATAAATATATATTTAAATCAATTTCTTATCACTTTTAAAATTTTAATTGTTTGATTATACAATATTAATATTTATTTATTTAAAAAGTAAACGCTTACGAGTTAACGATTCGACTGTAGGGTACGATTTTTCGTTAGCGTCGCGAGTTTGCTTGAACTTGTGAGGCAATAACATGAGCATGGCAAAAGAAAAGATAAAGTGAGCATCCAATAGATTTAATTAATTACATACATGCATATATTATTAAATTAGGTAAATAAGAATTGTATTAAGAACCTGATGGAGTATTTTCTTGGTGTTGTGTGAAGAAAATTGATTGCACTATTTTAAGAATGTTATCTACAAGATTATTTTCAATGGTATATAATTCAATCAATCAACAAATATATATATATATACATTCATTACATACATATTATGTATGCCAAAAAAAAAAAAACACACACACACACATCAGGAAAAAATCTTTGGTCATTATATATTTCCTTTTGCTTTATTCACGGGTCATTCTCAGTACTATCTACAATGTAATTGCTAGTCAAAGAATTAGAAGAAAGGCAATGAAAGTGCAATGAATTCTGAATAACCTCCTAAAAGATACTAATTGAATGCCAATAAAGTCACTCATAATTGCTATTATAGACTGAGAAGAGGCATTGGATTGGTTGCCCCTAGATTAATTAATTACATGCATTATTTGGTAAACTAGTGACTTGACTCTCTGAATTTATCGGTTTTACATTTCTACCTTACAAAATCAATTTCGTGAGTTCACAAATTGGGAATTTCATTTTTATGTTTCTACCTTACAAAATCATGTTAATTCACTCTAAACTTGTACTTCCTTTTTTGATTTATTCATACTCAATGCCATTATATATGAATTTTATAAAAATTTATTGAGTATGATAAATTATGAGTATTGATGGATTTAGTTTCATTTATTTGGAATAAATATATATTTAAATCAATTTCTTATCACTTTTAAAATTTTAATTGTTTAATTATATAGTATTAATATTTATTTATTTAAAAAGTAAACGCTTACGAGTTAGCGATTCGACTGTAGGGTACGATTTTTCGTTAGCGTCGCGAGTTTGCTTGAACTTGTGAGGCAATAACATGAGCAAGGCAAAAGAAAAGATAACGTGAGCATCCAATAGATTTAATTAATTACATACATGCATATATTATTAAATTAGGTAAATAAAAATTGTATTAAGAACCTGATGGAGTATTTTCTTGGTGTTGTGTGAAGAAAATGGATTGCACTATTTTAGGAATGTTATCTACAAGATTATTTTCAATGGTATATAATTCAATCAATCAATAAATACACACATATATATATACATTCGTTACATACATATTATGTATGCCAAAAAAAAAAAAACACACACACACACACATCAGGAAAAAATTTTTTGGTCATTATATATTTCCTTGTGCTTTATTCACGGGTCATTCTCTATACTATCTACATTGTAATTGCTAGTCAAAGAATTAGAAGAAAGGCAATGAAAGTGCAATGAATTCTGAATAACCTCTTAAAAGATACTAATTGAATGCCAATGAAGTCACTCATAATTGCTATTATAGACTAAGAAGAGGCATTGGATTGGTTGCCCATAGATTAATTAATTACATGCATTATTTGGTAAACTCGTGACTTGGCTTTCTGAATTTATCGTTTTTTACTTTTCTACCTTACAAAATCTCTTCAATCACTCTTAAACTCATGCTAGCTGTCAAATCAATCAATTTCACGAGTTCACATATTAAGATTTTGATTTTTATGTTTTAAGTTTTCAAAATCATGTTAATTCACTCTGAACTTGTACTTACTTTTTCGATTTAAAAATACTCAATGCCCTTATATATGAATTTTATAAAAATAACTTTATTGAGTATGATAAATTATGAATGTTGATGGATTTAATTTCATTTATTTGGAATAAATATATATCTGAATCAATTTGTTACCACTTTTGAAATTTTAATTGTTTAATTATACACTATTAATATTTATTTTTTAAAAAGTAAACTCCTACGACTTCACGATTCGATTGTACGGTACAATTTTTCATTACGGTCGTGAGTTTGCGTGAACTCGTGAGGTGATAACATGAGCGTGGCAAAAGAGAAGATAATGTGAGCACCCAATAGATTTAATTAATTGCATACATGCATATATTATTAAATTAGGTAAATAAATATTGCATTAAAAACCGGAGGGAGTATTTTCTTGATGTTCTGTGAAGAAAATGGATTACACTCTATTAGGAATTTTATCTATGAGATTATTTTCGGTGGTATATAATTGAATCAATCAACACATACATACATATATATATATATGGGTTTATTATTTGTCATATCACTTGACATAAGGTTATATCAAGTCACCCCAAAACTACGTCGTTTTGGGAGTTAGGGGAATTAATAAATGGTGTTTTTGTATTTTTATGTTTGTATTTATTATATGATTTTATCAAAAGATCCTTCATTAATTTTCCTAACCCCAAAACTACATCGTTTTAAGAGATCATTAATTCATCTAACCATAAAACGACGTAGTTTTAGGGTGACTTGACATAACCTTATGTCAAGTGACATGTACATATATATGTATACATATATATGTATATATATATATGTATATATATATATGTATATATGTATGGATATATGTGTGTGTGTGTATGTATATATCTTCTATACATACATAGTATGTTTCCCAAAAAAAAAAATACATTGGGAAAAATCTTTGGTCATTATATATTTCCTTGTGGTTTATTCACGGGTCATTCTCTGCACTATCTACAATGTAATCGCTAGTTAAATAATCAGAAGAAAGGCAATGAAAATGCAATTAATTTTGAATAACCTCTTAAAAGATATTAATTTTGATGCCTGTCCTTAATGCGTCTTTATTCATCAGAGTTATAGCGCACAAGTATCGAAGTAGTTTGGACGACTTAATTGTGAAATAAAAATTTTCTTAAGATAACTTAGTTTGAAAACATGAGAATAAATTTTTTGCTATACGAATCTATCCTATAATGGAATCTTAATACAATAATCCACAAATCGACAAATGATAAACGAATTAGTACAGTCCAACTACTTATACTATCACAAAAATCCATTCTGTTAGAATCCTTACAGCTGCATCTTTCCTCTTGATCCCGATCCACTACCGATTTCTTTCATTTGATTTGGAGTTCAATTGAATGAACCCCAAGGGTAACCATTAATCTTATATGCTAGTATGAAATATAAATGACAACATATCACATGCTAACCATAGAATAATTCACAGTAAACAAGTCATACCGTAACCGTAGTTATCGACCAAGGACCCTACCCTTTAAGGCATGCAACCCTATTTTAGGACACGCAGCCCCAATTCATAGCTAGGATACACATGCACAATTATCTAGTAATCATGGTTAGTCATACATGAATATATGCATACAAGCTAATAAGATAACAGTTACCTACCTCAAACTTGAGTTCTTAACTTCGTCCTATAAACGTTGGTCATTAGTCACTTCTTGTGTCCAAAGTAACTAACTACACGAATTATTGTTTTAGAGGATTAGAAGTGGTTATTAACCCCTAAAATAATAATACCTTTTTTAATAAATAATAATATTATTTATTATCATATATTTATCTATTTAATTATTTATTCCATTTCCAAATAATAATAATAATATTATTATTATTTATTTTATTATTATTATTATCATCTTACTAATTATTACTATTTCTCTACAATTATTTTAAACTCTCAGAGGCTATCCTAACACTTTAAATTAGGAGTGGTTTCGGGGTGAGGGTTGAGGGGTTCCAAGTTGAGGTGTGAGGGGTTCGGATCCGGGTTGAGGTGAGAGGGGTCTGGGATCCAGGTCAAGGTGTGAGGGATTGAGGGCTGAGGGGTCCCAGTTCTTGGTTGAGGTGTGAGGGGTTGAGGGTTGAGGGGTGAGGTGTGAGAGGTCCGAGATCCGGGGTGACTGGTGAGTGGTTGAAGGTTGAGGGGTCCGGGATCCGGGGTGAGTGGTTGAGGGTTGAAGGGTCCAGGATCTGGGGTGAGGGGTGAGTGGTTTGTGATTTGGGGGTGAGGGATGAGTGGTTTAGGGTTTTGGGTAGAAGGGTGAGCGGTTGAGGGGTGAAGGGTCCAAGATCAGGGGTGAGTGGTCCCGGATTTGGGGTGAGGGATGAGTGGTTGAGGGTTCTGGGTAGAAGGGTGAGGGGTGAGTGGTCCGGGATCCAGGGTGAGTGGTTGAGGGTTCTGGGTAGAGGGGTGAGGGGTTGAGGGGTTAATGGTCCGGGGTGAGGGGTGAGGGGGTGAGTGGTTGAGGTATAACAACGAATCTATTTATATAACATATAATAACAACAACTTCCCTCATTCCTTTTTCTTCGATGATCACGGCAATATCAGCATATATATGTTGGAAATTATGCCCTAGGGGAAATTCATTGTACTTTGGATATTTAAGTTATTTAAAGTATTCTCTTTTGTTATCATTTTCATTTGCATGTTCGTATTGATAACTGCATCCCTACATAATCTTATAGATTATCCTAAATGTCCCTGGTCGGTCATCTACACGGGAGTGAAGATGAAATAAGACCAGTATGACTTTGATGAGGTATGAAGATACGAATCAAAGTCATGGGCACTTGTAAGAGTACAAGATGCTGGACCGACCCACTATGAGAAAGCTGCATGGTATAAGTCATAAGCTTATCTCATGTATAACCGCGTCACAACGCCCTATGACCTGAGATCATCGTGGATTCCTACATGATGAGTCACTGACCTTTGATCTAGTCAAAAGTCACTTTTGACCGGGTGATGATAAAGGCTGGGATCGGGATTAGTGGTTTTCATGCGGAGGAATGTGAATGGTCAAGATGGAATTTGTCCCTCACATTTGTAGAGAGATAATACTGGGCCCCTCGATAAGTGAGTCTAAGAAATGTATGGCCATACTGTAATGGAAAAGAGTTTCCATTTCACCTTTTAGACTACTCGAGAATCGAGAAAGTAGTGGTCAAGAACAGGAAGTTAACATTATCCATGCCTCATCCTTGACCAAATTATCGCGTGACAAAAGGAACGTGACATGGTTGTACGATAGGTTGTATCGTGTCATCGATCCCCATGTGAATTAGGTAGTCGCAATGTCTTGCTAGAGGCCGCTTGCGACTTGTGGGCTGATACAGTCTTGGCCCACTGCCAATCTCATATGGGCCTACAGGGTCGCACACAAGAATAACCCAACACGAGCAAAAGCGTCCAGATTCATTGAATCTTAGATTAATCTAAGATTTAATGGTTGTTGAATTTAATCTGGGGTAAATACATATATATATATATATATATTAAATTCGAAAAATAATATAATAATATTATTTAATGGAGATTATAATAATATTATATGATATTTGTTTTATATTTAATTTATCGGATAACTTAAATATCTAAAACAAATAGAGATATTATATCTTATTTGATTTTCGAATAAAGATATCATATATCTGTTTAAATTAAATTGAGATATAGTATCTCAGATTTAATTAAATAGATAGATATCATTTCTCGGATTTAATTTATAAGAGATAAATTAAATCAGAAGGCTTTTAATTTAGATTCGAATTTCAGATCTGGTTTTAATTCGGATTAAATAAATATATTAGATTAGATCTATTAGATAGATTTAATTGATATATTATCCAGATTCAAAATTCGAATTTCAAAATTAATGAGGATTAATTTTGATTATATAATACGCCTATCGGGTTTAGAAAAGCCTACGGAACTTTTAGTCGAGCGTATTAGAAAGCCGCGAGAAACCCTAGAGCGTAAAAGAGAGAGACGCACAACTTGAGGCGCTAGCACGCTGCCGTAACCGTGTGGATACCGGTAGAGGAAGTCGATTCTAAGAAGTTGTCTTCTGCTAATCGAGCAGGTAGCCCACCTGTTCAAAGAGAACGAGACGCAGACGAGTTCAATAGAGGAATGATTCGGGTTCCTTAAGTCTTGATTTAAATGCACCTGAGTGATCCTCGGGACGGGATTCGTAGAAATTTTAAATCCGCTGCGTGTACGGATCCCAACAATATATCATAGTCAAGTTTTTACTCTTTCTCATACAGAGTAGTGATGCATTTATATATAAGCTTAAACAACAGCTTTCTCATTCCTTTTTCCCAAAGCAGCAACACACACATATATATTGATACAGTGACTTTTCCTCTCCTTTGTTTTCATACATACATCAACATATATACATAGGTTGTAGTAGATATATTTATCTTAATGTCTTACCTTGTTTGTCTTTCAAATATGCTAAAGCTTGCTGCTTCTCAACTCCACACCAACCTGTGTTTTTCGAAGCAAGAATAGGGCAACAAATGCTTGGACTCTCTCTATCCCCCTTCAGTTCTCATTCTCAGTTTCCCTCTTACTCTCTGTTTCACTTGGGCTGATCAAAGTGAATGAATAAAGATCAAGGAACAATGTTTAAATAAGGACTCATGGTCCAGTCCGAGAGGCATAAGTAGACAGAGGAGAAAACACGTTTCCGTTTGTGAGGTTCAAAAAGCATGGAGTTACTGTCATCGTAGAGGGTAGCAGGGCATGGCGCTGTGATCTCTATTTTCACCATTCCGTGAAGTTCACTGGTGGTGATCTCTTTCTTCCGCGTTTACGTGATCTGGCGCTGCTTTGGTTAATGTGTTTTAGCTGATATATTTCTTTACTGTTGCTGCATTTTGGGTGAGACTGAGGTCAAATGAGCTGGTTGATTTAATGTATTGGGGTATTGCTTGGGCTTCTACTTATTGCTATTTGAAACACATATGGGCCAAATGAGATTAAATAAATTGGGCTTAAGTGATACTTGGGTTTTATTCCTAAATTTTGTCTTACTATTATTTCCTTGTCTTTATTTTCTAAATGTTACAAGGAAAATAATTCCTAATTTTCCAAATACTTATTCCCATAATTGTTTTAAGCCAAAATTTCATAATTAATTTCCATATATTATTCAAACTTTAAAATCCCAAAATTGGGGATGTTACATTAATTGCATGCAAATCAAGTCACACATTATTTCTAGAGTAAATATTCTTTCTGGTCCCTAACAAAAAACACGAACTACATTTTGGTCCATTATAAAAAAATCGACCTTTATTCGTCCTTTTTATGGACTAAAAGGGACATTTTAGAGATTTGTGAGGGATTAAAATATCAATCAATCGACCTTTATTCGTCCTTTTTATGGACTAAAAATGACCTTTTTTTGGTAAGAAACCAAAATGGGGATTACGTTTTTTTTCAGGGACCAGAAAGAGTATTTACTCTTATTTCTATTATAGACTGAGAAGAGGCATTGGATTGGTTCCCCCTAAATTAATTAATTACATGCATTATTTGGTAAACTCTTGGCTTGACTCTCGGGATTTATCGTTTTTACATTTTTACCTTACAAAATCATGTTGATTCACTCTTAAACTAGTGCTAGTTGTAAACTCAATCAATTTCGCAAGTTCACAAATTGAGATTTTCATTTTTATATTTCTATCTTGCAAAATCATGTTAATTCACTCTGAACTTGTACTTTCTTTTTCAATTTAATCATGGGATAAGGGTCTTAAATGCCATGGAAGTTTTCATTCAGGAGCACTGGTAAGATGGAAGTTTTTTTTGGACCAAAAATGCCACAGAAGTTTTCACTGAGGAGCAATTTTGCCCTGGAAGTTTTCACTAAGGAGCAAATTTGCCCCGGAAGTTTTCACTAAGGAGCAATTTTGCCCTTCTGTCCCCAAATATTAAATTTGACTATTAAAGCAGTCAAAGACCACACATGTTATGCCTTGAAAAGGTCAAACTTGGAGCCAGAGAAGGAGATCCTTGAAATGTTGAGCTTAAGGCGGCCAGAATTTATGTAGCCGAACTGGTCAAAGGGACTGAAAGGTCGACTGTCACAAAACCCAAAGAAAGCATCACTTATGATCTAAGCAAATGATCAGTTTATACAAACGTAAATATTATCACTATTGATTTGTTTTACTAAACCAATTTTTGGAACAATTCGTTTCTCATTTTGCGTTTCATTTGCGTTTTATGACAGACCTTTTAGTCCCTTTGATCAGTTCGGCTTCACAAATTCTAGCCGCCTTGAGATCAACATCTGAAAGATCTCCTTCTCTGACTCCAAGTTCGACCTTTTCAAGGCATGACATGTGTGGTCTTTGACTGATTTAGTAGTCAAATTTAATATTTGGGGACAGAAGGGCAAAATTGCTACGTTTTGTAAACTTCCGGGGCAAAATTGGTCCTTAGTGAAAACTTCCAGGGCAAAATTGCTCCTCAGTGAAAACTTCCGTGGCAAAAATGATACTTCCGGGGCAAAATTGATACTTCCTGTGAACTTCCGTGGCATTTTTGGTCCAAAAAAAAACTTCCGTCTTACCAGTGCTCCTGAGCGAAAACTTCCATGGCATTTAAGATCCTTATCCCTTTAATCATACTCAATGCCCTTATATATGAATTTTATAAAAATAACTTTATTGAGTATGATAAATTATGAATGTTGATGGATTTAATTTCATTTATTTGGATTAAATATATATTTAAATCAATTTGTCATCACTTTTCAAATTTAAATTGTTTAATTATACAATATTAATATTTATTTATTGAAAAAGTAAACTTCTATGAGTTTACGATTCGACTGTACGGTACCGTTTTTCCTTATCGTCATGAGTTTGCTTGAACTCGTGAAGGGATAACATGAGCTTGGTAAAAGAAAAGATAACATGTACACCCAATTAATTATATACATGCATATATTATTAAATTACGTAAATAAGTATTGTATTAAGAACCGGAGGGAGGATTTCCTTGGTGTTGTGTGAAGAAAATGGATTACACTATTTTAGGAATGTTATCTATGAGATTATTTCATGCTGGTAATAAAAGAAATTAGAACTAATCCAAAACATATTACTATACCAGCAGTGGCGGAGCCACAATTGTGCATGTGTGTGTAAGTGCAGACACAAATTTTAAGAATATATATATATATATATTTGAAGGAATCTTATGACAAGTTATCTAGATGGTGTAATGGTTATAATGCTAGTCTAACCAAGGTCTCCTATTCGAACCTAGCCTCGGACAACTTTCTTAAATATTCTTTAGGCATGGACTTGCGGCGGCCTATGATAAAACACATGGCTCAGACAACTTTCACACCATATTGCTTAAAGCAAGTTTACAACATGGGCTTGATTTGATAAGGAAAAAGGCTAATAAAAAAATGGTAAAGGATAAATAAATATGTTGAATCTTCATAATTTTAAAGGAATTGATGTGAAATCTTACCTAACCACCCTTAGTTTTTTTAAATAAAAATTCAAAAGGTCGCAGTTTACAACTTTAGTATGGCTATTAACAACTTAAGTATCTATAATAACAATTTTTGCGTGAGAAATTCAATATATATATATATATATATATAATAGGCCATTAAAGCTCCATTTTTTTTGGCAATATTTTGTCAGTCTTTTTGGAATCATTGAAATTCAAAATTTTGCATTTAAAACTTTCCTTAAAAAAAATTTAGGGGTGCTTCCCCTAAACCCCCGAATCCCCCACTAATTGTGCAGACATAAATAAAATGTCCTAGCTCCACCACTATATACCAAAACTGTATAAACTAGAATTAGATAATACTAGCGAAATTATTATGAAAGGATTCCTAGATGGTGACGTGGCTTTCAAAGCAACTGTGTGGAAAAAACATGGTGACTGGTCGTAAGTTTGGGTGGGGAAGAATTAATATCACCATCCTTATCCCTCTGTTTGCCCATGTAACAACACTATACCTGAAAATCACAACTTGTCCCATGCGGATATATTTTTCACCAACACGCCACTTTAGCTATATGAGTTTCATGGGGATGTTTCTGAGGCAATGGAGGGTATGTGTTGTCTGATGCATATTCACTCTAACAGACACCGCAATGGTTCATTTCTAATGGATTGTAGGTGACAACGACGAGAACACTAGTTTGGGCAAGGTCTCCGATTTCTGGCAGGAGGATATGTCAGCAACATCGATGGCATTTTTAGCAGGGCGAAAGGTGATATATCTGCATTGGATAGGTTGTGATTTTCACGTATAGTGTTGTTACGTGGGCGAACAAATGGATAGCATATTGATACTAAATCTTCCCAACTTAGACTTGCGACCAGTCGATATGTTTTTTTCCACACAGTTGCTTTGAAAGTCACATCATCATCCAATCAGTAAAAAATGTAAAACTAACACTCAAACAGTATTTTTTCATCTAAAAAAAGCACTTGGTGTTTGGCGCTTTTTTGGCCAAACCACATGTGCATTTTTGCACGAGCCACGTCATCATCTAGTTAGCCAAAAAAAAAAAGAAAGTCAAACTTAACGGTCAAACATTATTTTTGCACTTAATCTGTAACCATGAATTTACACCTCAAAAAAGCACTTGCTACTGGGTGCTCCTTCAACCGAAGGACATGTGCATTTTTGCACATTAACCCAATATATATATATATATATCATAAGCCTTCTCTTTTAGAGAACAACTAGGATAACATGTTAGACATTGGATTTACATGTTTGAGAACTTTTTCAAGATGAAAAGTTATATGGACAATGAACTAGAAAAAAAGACTATGCACAATGGTAATATCCAAGTACAATGACTTTGCTATTAACGAAGAGATAATCTTGCCTATTATAGTTGTTGTTAGTTCTCTATGGGTTTTGATGATGACTGACAATTACAAACTCAAAGTAAAGTTTTGTCTTGGTAAGTTGAAAAACTTACTGTCAAGACAACTCGAGTTTTGGTTTCAAAACTCGAGTTTTGGGATTGACAGAGAATTGCTCTTTTTCATAAAAATGGCAAAACTCAAGTTTCCATGAGGAAACTCGAGTTTTGGACCTTACAGAGAACACTTGTTTTTCACCTTAAGACAAAACTTGAGTTTCAGTTTGAAAACTCGAGTTTTGGTCTATACAGAGACTACATGTTTTTTGAGAAAGGCAAAACTCGAGTCTTGGTTTGAAAACTTGAGTTTTGGTCATACAGAGAGTTTCCAATTTTTAAATCCAGTTTTGCACCAAGAATCTACAACTTCAACTTGTTTTAAGATTCTCTAAGTTTTCTCTGAATTAAGAGAAAACTCGAGTTTTGATTTGAAAACTCGAGTTTTGGCTTGACAAAGAACTCTCAACGTTTTACACAGATTTTGAAAACTGGAGAGTGAACTGGCTTAGAATTTTCAAAGTTTTCATTTAAAAATGAAAACTCAAGTTTCTCTTTGAAAACTCGAGTTTCAGCCAGTCAGAGAAGTTTCAAAGTTTTCAGCGTTTTCATACTTAAAATGAAAACTCGAGTTTTTAGTTTCAAAACTCGAGTTTTGGCCAGGCAGAGAGGTCTGAACTTTTCCTAGTTTTCATATTCAAATGAAAACTAGAGTTTTGGTTTTGAAACTTGAGTTTTGATCAAACCGAGAGCCCTGGAACTTTTCTCAATGTTTTCACATTGAAGTGAAAACTCGAGTTTCACTTTGGAAACTCGAGTTTTGATCAAACAGAGAGCTTAAGATTTTTCAACACCTTGAAAACTCAAGTTTTGTTTTAACAACTAAAGTTTTGGACTTCCACGTGCTATTTTCATTAAAAGTCCAAAACTCGAGTTTTGGTTTGAAAACTCGAGTTTTGAGTTTCACTTAAACTCTGGTCTAAAAGCTCAAAACACGACTTTGCTCTCTGGAAGAAGAAAACTCGAGTTTAGAGTTTGAAACTAGAGTTTGAACTTAAGTGCACAGTTGAAAACTCGAGTTTTATTGAACAAACTCGAGTTTCCATCGTTGATTCTGAAATTTGAAATTGACGATTTTGTGAAACCTTGTTATTTGATCTCAATACTTTCCAGTATTAATCTTCTATATTCCCATCTATGTTTAACCACTTTGTTAGTGAGTTTTAGATGATTTAGAAGATGTTTATTGAAGGTTTAAGCAAAAGCAAAAGGTAATGTCAGAACATTAAATGCTAAGCCGAGGAAGTTGCACATTTCTGGCTAATCCATCTGCACACGCCTACAAAGAATTAAAGAATGATTTCTACTTCCAGCAGCAACTACTCCAACGGATTTATTTGCAGAAAGTCAACTCTGAAACTTTGCCTAGCTGGATTAAGTGGAAATTAGAGAGAGAAGGTACCTAAACCACTTTCTAACCTTGGCACAACTTCTCCAACGGATCTATTGGGAAAGCAACGGTCATTTAATGATCTCTAAGTATAAATAGAAGAACATTCAAGTTTTCCCAACAACCACAACCACTGAAAATGAATTGCATTCAAGTGTTCATTTATTTTCTTCAGTTTTCACTTGTATAGTATCTTCTGAAACAAAGAGCTTCAGTGATTATCAATATCTGCTCTTAGAGAGAGTTTATTTTTGATTATCATTTATTGTAAAGAATCACAAGTCAAAGGGACTTGGTGATTTGGGTGTTCATTGATTACAACTTGTAAGAGGGAGTGAGTTCTAGTGCGAGAACTACTTCTTAAGTACAGAGTATGTAATCTTTGAGTTAGTGGAAAATCCCAGAGAGTCTGGGGACTGGATGTAGGTCAGTTTGTTAGGACTGAACCAGTATAAATCATTGTGTCTTGCTATTCTTCTTCTTGCTCTGTTCTGCCCTATTTTTACTATCTCAAAACAGAACAAGTTTTTCAGATTTTTAAAATACCCAATTCACCCCCTCTTGGGTATTAGGCTCCATTTTCAGTTGTGTCTTGAATTATATGAACATTCAAGTTAAGAATTTGAATACAAGGCTCTACATACTCAAATATGGATGAAGACAATTATTAGTATATTTGAGCAACAAAATGAATACATGGATTTATGGATGTAGCACATACTCATTAGTCCAAATGACTAGAGTTTTAGAATATACCCTAGTGTGAATGCATTAATATTTAGTCTATTAATGAACATTTGTAATGCTTGAAATAACTCACCCAACTAAATATGTGTGCTTTAGATACAAGGCTGAACATGCATTAAATTCTTGAAACTCATATGGATTGTCAACTTATCAAACATAAGCTCTAACTTGTTAGAGGATAGAGCTGGTGAGTTCAAGCATGAATATTAGGGAAAACTCTAGTGAATGGATTAGAAGCGTTTCTATTTTTTTTTCCAAAAAAAAGATTGTACTTCTAATATTGAAAAGCCATTTCAATGTAATCAAAGCATGATTGTTTTCCCCCCAAAAAAATGTGTATGCGGTTTTATAAAACAAGATGGATAGAAATTGACATAAATTTTATAATTGTGCATTTCAAAACATAAACTATTAAAAGTTTTGCACAATTTCACTTTCGATCCATGTGGCGATGTGAAAATAATTTTATGATCATAAAGGTTTAATTTGCTAATGATCAAGTGTTCATTGCCCAAGTAGATAATTAATATAGGCACAAGATAGAAAAAGATATTGTGAAATGATTGGCATAGAGCATCTAATATCCTAAAATGATTACCCAAGTAAATATTGTGAGTTGATTGTAATATCCTAAATTTGTTTTGACAAATTCCAAGTATGATGTGTTTGCATTTGGAGAAAAGAAATGGTGAATTATGACTAAAAGGTTAATTTTAACCGAAATAGCCTATTTCACCGAAATCAAAAATTTTGAGACAATTGTTGACACCAATGGACATATGGAAACAATACTTCTTTGTTCCATTTTAGAGCATTAAAATGGAGTAAAAAGGAAAGAAAAGAAGTTCCCTGAGTTTCACTAGAAATTTTGAGAAAATTGAAGGAAGGATAAAATTGCATCTTTTATGAATTTGTGCCATATGTCTTGTAACATCCCAAATTTTGGGATTTGAAACTTAAATATTATATAGAAATTAAATTATGAAATTTGGCGTAGAATAATTATAATGTTAATTTTTATGGAAATTAAGGCCTATTTTCCCTTAATTAATTTATTTTGGGAAAAGAGAATAAATTTAAGTAAGGAATAATTTAGGCATAAAAATTATGGAATTAATATTTTATGACCTAGGAAGAAATTAAATTGAGAAAGAAAATCCTTAAATGGAATTAAGAATTTATTTATAGTATTTATCCAATATTGCAAATGAGAGTCTTGGAGGTGATCAAGCGGGATAATTTTATGAGTAGTTCCATAATTCAAGCCCAAATACCCAACAACACACTTAATCCATTTAATCCGTTTTAGCACATTATTAATTGGGCCAAACATGCAGCCTTTTCAATTATTCAATGAATCCATCTCCTATTTATTCAACAATATCCTCAGCCCAAAACTAAAGCATTCATACAAGGCCATTCTCACAATTTTATTTCCTCTTCCATTTTTTTTTTGATACCCAGTACAAGGGGGTGGGGAGACTACTCCCAATACCACTGCACTACTAGTAGTGCCAGTATTTCCTCTTCCATTGATTTAACATCGAAACACAAAGCAAAACCCAGCCCATTATATTTCATCTTTATCCAGAACACACAAACGAAAGGGAGGGAATGGTCAGCGAAAAAAATCAGACACGTAGGACCCATGCTCTCTCACGTCATCATCGGATTACAACACCATACTCCACTACCTCATATCTTCTGGACCCATGCTTCTCGAGCCCTACACTATACATCCTGTTCTATTTATTCCCTACAGCATTCTTCACCAAAGAAAGAAATTGAAACACAGAAGTGAGAGAACATGAGAGAGTGAGAGCGTGAGAGACTAAGCAAGGACATAGAGGAACCGAAGAGATTGAAGGATCTCATCGTGCAAGCTTGAGGAATCAACCTAGGTGAGTTTGTTAAGCCTTATGTTTCTTAATTTCATGGTTTTAATCAGCTGAAAGTGGTAGTTAGGATGCAAAACGTGATGCTGCTCTGCTTTTCGGGTTGTGAACAGAGCATCTTTTGTTGGTTTGTTTCTATGGAAAATGTTTGAGTTTTGCACGAACCTTTTATGGAAGATAGTAGATATAATAAGGTTTGAAACGAGCCAAATAACAGTCAAAATTGACGTGTATAATGAGAGAAATAATTTTCCAAAGCTTAGCTGGAAAACCTGGAATGTTTATGCACTTCCAGAGAGTAGATAGGTTTCAAGCTTGATTTTGAAATTGTAAACCTTTTATTTTTTCCTTGAAATTTTTACAGTAACTAGTAGAGTCAATAAAATTTAAAACGAGCAAAAGAACAGCCAAAACAGATGTGTAGATTGGGAGCTATGATTTTTCAAAGTCAGACACAAAAAACTGGAAAATGAAGTGAACAGTTTTTTTCGGGTTCAATTTTGAAATGATAAATGATCAATTTTTTCCATGCATGTTTCCAGATAAATAGTAGACACATAGAGGTTTAATTTGATAGATAAGTTGTCAAATTTTGATAAGTATTAAGGGAGATATGATTTTCCGAAGTTTAACCGAAAATCTGGACAAATTTCGTGTTCCAAAAATAGTGATCAGTTTCGGGTTCCATGATGTTTTTTAAAATTATTAATAGTACACATGATAATCTTTAAAATAAGCTTTGGATCACCTTTAACGGAGGTCTGTAGCTCAAGATATAATTTTTGGAAGTTGAGTCACAATTTGGAAAGTTTTCTAGACAATGTTTACATTTTTTAAATCTGGGAATGATATAATGTGTTATGGCTATTGGTATTATTTGTTTTTGTACAAGTAGACATGCTAAGGAACGCGTAGCTTTTTGAAGCACCTCATTTAGATTTTTGTAGAATCAATTACGAATTTTCAAATTTTAATCAGAAAATTTTGGAAAATCCTATGTAAAGAGTCAAGTTATATATATACATTTTGGAATTTTGAGAAACGTTATACATATATAGATGCTTTGCAAAACCATGAGAAACATTTAGCTACTTATATATATATATATATATATATATATATATATATATATATATATATATAATGGATTAAATCATAATTTATATGATGATTGGTATTTATAAACTTCTAATTTGAAGTGTTAGGTTAGCCTCTAATTAAGAGTTTAAAATAATTGTAGAGAAATAATGATAAATAGTAAAATGATGATGATGATGATGATAAAATAAATATTGTTATTATTATTAGTAAAAAATGAATAAATAATAAAGAGAGTTACTAATTAATAATAAATAAAATAGTGTTATGACTAATTAATAATAATTAAAAAAGGTATTATTATTATGGAATTTTTAGGGTTTAATAACCACTTTTAATCCTCTAAAAATAATTCACGTAGTTAATTACTTTGTGAATCAAAAAGTGACTAATGATAATGATAAACGTTTATAGGCATACCTTGACACCTTTATTGATCCCAACACCTTTGGACGAATTAAGGATTCAAGCTTGAGGTGGGTAACTGTTATCTTATTAGCTTGTATATATGTATTCATGTATGACTAACTATGTTTGCTAGATAATTTGCACATGTATATCCTAGCTATGAGTTTGGGGCTGCGTGTCCTAAAGGGCTACGATCTTTGGCCGATAACTGCAGTTACGATGCGACTTGTTTACTGTAAATTATTCTATGCTAAACTATATTATGTTGTCATTTATACTTCATATTTTCATATGAGATTAATTGTTACCCCTGAGATTCATTCATTTGAACTCCAACCACATGAAAGAGACAGGTAGTGGATCAAGATTAAGAGGAAATATGCAGTTGTAAGGGTTACAGCAGAAGGAACTGTTTGGAAATATATGAGTAGATAGACTATACTTTATCATTTATGATTTGTCTATTTTGGATTACTGTATTAATGTCCCACTAGGGGATAAATATCGCTTGCAAAAAATTTATCCTCATGTTTTCAACCAAGTTAATTTTAGAGAAGTTTAATTCCGCAATTAAGTCATCCAAACTAATTCAATATGCGCTATAACTTTGATGGATATAGGCGTATTAAGGATGAATGTCACAGTATGTCTCATAATTATTTAAAATTTATGGGCATATGAGCATGGGTTACAAACCAATAAAATTTTTGTCATTTCTCTACTTTTTTTGAATTCTGGCTAATTGGAACCCTAGGACCAGGTTTTTCTTGAAATGCCATAGTGTGCTAACATGTGTTTATGATTCAAATAACAAGATAAAATGTGGTTAGGAAACAAGATTAGGGTGTTTTGTGAAGGGAAATTGTCAAAAAGGTTGTGGCCATATTGAACCCAGATTTTGGTTGGGTACAGGGCAAACTTTAGGAGTTGCATTTTATCCAATTTGATGATTCCATTGTGTTTAAAATGCAAAATTGTGTGGGGTAGAGGTTTGGTAGGAATTTTGGAAGCTCTAGGATCGAATTTTGCCGAAACCGAAAATCTGCGTTGGAACTTTTAGTTTAGGCAGTAATCTTGTGATGCATTTTTGGGGTAGTAAAGAATGTCCATTTTCCATGAAATCTAATAGGATTAAACTAGATATAATAAGCTTTAATTTGATAGGTAATTGGTCTAATTTGGATTTGTGTACACCAAGTTATGAATTTTTGAAAAATGGCCTTGAATTCTAGAATGAATCTGGACAACAGCTGCTGTTTTATCAAACTGGGAATGATTCACATTTGAATATCTATTGGAATCATTTTTCCTTGAAACTAGACTTAATAAGGAGTCCATAGGCTTTGAAATCACCTCATTTAGACATTTGTGCTATGAGATATGAGTTTTCAAAGTTATAGCAAAAATTCTAGAAAATAGGGTCAAATGAGCAAAAATGAGGAAAACAATGGAATCATGGACATAACTTAAGTCTAGTAATTCCTTTTTTAGTTATAATGTATTAGATGACATTTCAAATTTCAAGAATAGGGATCAGTGATGACCATTGTCCATAACGTGTTCTTATAGGAACTTATAATTGCCCAAACAAACAAAGTACCGGGAAACAACCCGGATGATTTAAAAGATATTAGGTAGTAACCTTAATCTCACATACTCTGTATAGCTTTGTATGATTATCGAATCAAATATATGATTGTCCCCTCCCGTATGGGACTAGTACCACTCGTGTCTCAAATAAGCAGAAGGGCTAAACATGAAGTACTTTCCTGGTGGTTAGAACTAGGCGTAAGGCCTTATGGACCAATAATTCTTAGGTGGCTATCCCAGTTGCATTCTGGATAGGACTCTTGGTAGTTCTCGATCGAATATTTCTAGTTGAATGTCCCGATTGACGATTCTCGGTACATGCCAATTCATTATACTTAACGCTAGAGGTTGTGTTCTATGTATATGCTGGTTTGGTGTGTGTATATATATATAATTTGCATTAACTGAATGTTTTATGCATTGTGGACTGCTTATTTTGGTTAACCTTCATAAATTGTTTATACTATGTGTGTGAGATTAACATGTTACTCGGAGGTTCAAATTGAATCCCAAACATTCCTAATGGCACAGGTTCTGGACATGGTCAAAGCAACGGGCGTTTCTCCAAAGGAAAAGTAGTGGAGTACTGATAGTTATTGCTTAGATACTACATATGGCTGTAGAGCTTATAGTAGTTTTATTACAACTTATTTTGGGACGGAGTATATATATTGACACCGATGTTACTTTTGATCATTGTATTAAGAACTATGTAAATTATTCTTGAATAATTCCAAGAATGTTTACTATTATTAGTTTACTATTCTATACCTATGTTGCTCACTATATATTGCTGTATTTTTTTGATAAATGTCGCAATTACAAGGAGCATGACATTGATCTTATTTCAAAATAATTTGTCTTATTGTACTCCCTCTCGTTATTAATATAGGATATATTTGGGAAGTTGATCATTTTCCTAAAAATAAGACATTTTGTTTTATATGTCAATATTTTCCTAGTTAACCTTTATTGACGCTTCTTCAACAGTAATCAAAGGAAGAGGTGGATGAGGGATTCAAAGCAGATGATGATTAAGGTGTTTTAGAACATACATGTCATATATCTTAACAAAGGTAACAAACCTCTCTACTATAATTAAATTTGATAAATATGTTTTATATTAATGATCAAAGGGAGTAATTAATTACAAGACCCACGGGTCTTGTAGAGCAAAATTAAATAAGCCCATGGTTGGGTGTGGGTCAACACAACCCAAATGCATCCATTTGACTACCATGTGGGAGAATCTAGCAGAATCAAGAATATATCAATTGGTTACAACAATTGAATTATCTTAAATTTACATCACTTTCTATATTTCCCTGCAACAAGCAATATAAAATATTTTTATATTATATTGGAATAAGTATAAGAGGAGAACTATAAATTATTAAATGTCTTTTAAGGAGATAATAAAATGACTTCTCTCCAAAATATGCCCAAAATATAGGATGAGAAAAAGCATCTCATTATTCTTTGGTCATAGAGAAGAAAAGTCCATTTTTATTTGAACAAAAAAAGTTCCATTATGAAAACCATGAACTACATTATTTTAGCTACTATGGATGACATTTTTATAAATGGCACTACAAAAAAATTGATGTTTTGTAGTGGTTAAAATTACGTCTTTGTAGCAGTTTTAACCGCTACAAATGATAGCTAGTAATAGTGGTTCAAAGAAGAACCACTACAAAATACACCGTTGCAAGATGTTTTGTAATGATTTTCTAAAACCGCTACTCATATAATAAAACCACTACTGTATTGGTAGTGGTTTTGAGTTACCACTACAAGATGCGATCAAGATGACAAATTTCAAAAAAGTTGGCACTAGAAATTTTGTAGCGGTTGTAAAACCACTACAAGTATTGGATAAAATTTCATAAATTGCACCAAATATTTAAGCCGAATTTGAATTAAAATTTGTAACCACTACAAAATATTGTTAAATTTTTTTAAAAAAATGAGTCCATTCCTACAATATTATGTTGAATATTTTTATTATTTAAGTGACAAATTAAATGATAATAGTTAATATTTTAAAAAAAATGATTAACTTAAGTTACATAAGTATAAATATTATGTAGGTATAATACTGAGAATGTGTAGATAATAAGGACTTATTGTGTTGTCCACCTCTGAGCAAAAAAATTATGTTGTCCATCAGATAATATTTGATTATGGAAATAATGTTGATGATGATAGAAGGAATATTGAGAAAATATCCTTACAGTTCTAGATAAGGAAAAAAAAAAGGTATCAATATCATAAGACGGAAAAAAAATAAAACATTGAAATCAAAGATTTTGTAAGGAGTGGAAACAAATGAGAGAAAACGAGAGAGAAGGGGGTGGAAAGAAATGAATGAGAGTTGTGTGAAAAGAGGTGTGATGGGGGTATTTATAGGGATATGCGTAATTTTTGTAGCGGTTGATGTGATAGTTTTTGTAGCAGTTTAACATTTGTAGTGGTTACAAAACCCCTACAAAAATTGATTGGTATTTTTCAAAAAATAAATAAATTTTAAAATATCACATTTTGTAGCGGTTATACTAAAAACCACTACAAATTAATGAACATTGGCAGGATTCGAAATATTCAAATTTCAAAATTATGCACTTTGTAGCGGTTTATCTACTAAAACCGCTACAAACTTCATGATCTTTGGCGGGATACAAAATATTGAAATTTCAATATTACACTCTTTGTAGCGGTTGATGTGACGATTTTTGCAGCGTTTTTTTTTTTTTGGGTTTTGTAGCAGATACAAAACCACTACAAATATTCATGGGTATTTCTTAAAAAAGAAATAAATTTCAACATATCACATTTTGTAGTTCTTATACTAAAAACTACTACAAATTATTAAACGTTGGCGGGATTCGAAATATTTAAATTTCAAAATTACACACTTTGTAGTAGTTTATCTACTAAAACCGCTACAAACTTCATGATCTTTGGTGGGATATGAAATATTCAAATTTCAATATTACACTCTTTGTAGCGGTTGTTGTGACAGTTTTTGTAGTACGTAATTTCACTTTTGCAATGGTTTTTTGTTTTTGTTTTTTTTGGGGTAATGCTTACAAAACCAGTACAAAAATTCATTTGTTTTTTTAAATAAATAAATTTTAAAATATCACAATTTGTAGCGATTTAGCTAAATAACTGCTACAATTATGAGTGTATTTTTTAATTTTTTTGTGTGACTTCTATTTGTGACGTGTTTAAGGATTTCACGTTTTTAACGGTTTAACTAAAAAAACTGCTACAAACTGTTCACCGCTACAAATGAAGAAACTCTAACTTGTGTGTCATACAAATTTGTAGCGGTTTTCTATAACCGCTACAAAAGTTTAGACTCTTAGCATTCATTAGTGGGTTTTTGATACAAACCGCTATAAATAAACCGCCACTAATGGCACATTATAAAGCGCCAAACTGGCACCATATTTGTGGCAGTTTGTATAAATAGACCACTACAAAATAGCCGCCACAAATTTGGCGCCAACTTAGCGCCATATTTTGTAGCGGTCAGTAAATGATAACAGCTACAAATGTCATTTATGAACTAGCGTGCCACTTGGTGCAAGTCATACCACTTGACCCGGTTTATTTTAATCGTTATTACGAACGGACATTTTTTTGTAGCGTGGATACTATTGATGCCATATGTGTAAGAAGATTTATGTTGCATCTACCAGTTAAAACACAAGTATCATATCATAATTTTATATGTGCTTGAATCGTATCTTTTTTTATATTGTATAAGAACTTTAAATCGCATTATTTAGGTACATTATGCATGAAATTTTCTTTAAATAAAAACTAAAAGAAATTATACAAAACCTGAATAAGTCATACTTGATTATTAGTAGGATTTAAGAACATCATGTTATAGTGAGCCTAGGTTATGGAATGCCATAAATATTTATGGAATTCATCTTAAAGTAATATCTTCAGTAATATACAAAATAACTACCTTATTTGTTAATTACTATTGCCTAATGACATATGAAAGGTCTCATGAGTCAAAGATACGGGCTTGCTTTTATTTGTAATGTCTCATTTTAGTCACTGTTGAATAATGCAGAGATCTCAAAATTAAAGCAATATATCAAAGAATATTATCTGTCTGGGTAGCTTCTGAAGTGGAGGCGACACAGACTTACTAGCCATTTCATTTGAAGAATTTTTTTGGATATAAACTAATAGCCTGTAAAACCAGTGAATAATTGAAGAAACTACACCATCAACTACTGGAATAATATCAGTTCCAAAATAGAATATCCTCTTAAAGTGAGAGTTCGGTGAGGATGGTCGTTGAGTTTGAATCGATGGTGTCCGCTTTCGTTGTGTACGTAGTCGGATATTATATAGTATCATACAAAAAATGAATATGAAAAGTTTGAACAAGAAATAGTTTGGCGAGGCTATGAGATTAATAAAAGGAAACTAGTATATAAAATATCGTCTTTTAAAGACAAAAATTGGGTCATAAAATTTATAAAAGAATAACACTGTTCGTAAAATCCAAAGTCTCATCGTTATTCTTTCTTTTAGAAAACTTTAAACCCCCCCCCCCCCCTCCCCTCTCCCAAATCCCATTGATATTAGAGAGCCAATGCACCCACAGTCAGGGTTAAGATAAATATTTGGGCGGCTAAATATATACTCATTAACTAATTAAAAAAAAATATATTTGGGGGGCCAAATGTATAACCTTTTTGGGACAAATGTATATATATAAAAAAATCTAATTTCCATTAAATTTTTGGATTTTTTTTTTGGGGGGGGGGGGGGGGGGGGAGGGGGATGGCCCCCCTTACATATGAGAAGCACCGTCTCTGCCCATAGCCCGCCAATTTTACCCTCCCATGTTTAATATAAGACATATCTGGTGAGTTTTTCTTGATTTTATATATACAACATGTTTTTTCAATTTGTTAATCTTTTCCTAGTTAACCTTTATAGATGCTCCCTTAAATATTCAGGAAGGAGATTGAAAGAGAGAATTAAAGATGATTAGGGTTTTTTAGAAATTAAATGTCATATTAATTAATTTAACTAACTTTGCAAATCTAACTAGGTTGGGTAAATATGTCCTATATACTCCCTCCGGTCCTAATTATAGGAGCACATTTTAGAGTTGGTTTTGGTTCTAATTATAAGAGCAAGTTTTAACTTTTGTCAATTTTTTCCTATAATACTCCTATTTATACTTTCTCAATAATAATTAAAGACAATAATAATTTAATTATATACCTATATATTTTATAAAGTAACCACTAAAACTTGATTCCAGTGACTGTAGACCTGCTGGCTGCTCAGCTACGGATGTGTGTAATCAACTCAGGTGATTAACTTGCATGGGAGTGGCTGGGATTATAGAACTAATAATGTAGAATGGAAAATTGATTCCAGTGGGTAAGAGTATTTTAGGAAAATACACATTATTAACTAATTTAACTTCCTTCCTTAATCCTTTCAAATTCTGATAATTTGCTCCTATAATTAGGACCGGAGGGAATATTCATAAAATCCAAAGTCTCATCGTTATTCTTTCTTTTAGAAAACTTTACCCTCCGCCAAGCGCCTCGTAGCGTGATGGCACTAAGGCCAGCCTTAGGAGCTGGTCTTCCCACTTGTCCAGGGTTCGAGCTCTGCCTCCCCCTCCCCCCATTGGCTGTATCAAAAAAAAAAAAAAGATTTACCCTCCCATCCCATTGATATTAGAGAGCCAATGCACCCACAGCCAAGGACAGAGCTTAAGATAAATATTTGAGTGGCCAAATATATACTTATTAACTAATTAAAAAGAAAAAATATTTAAATGGTTAAATGAATAACTTGTGGGGACAAATGTATAAAAAAAATTCTAATTTCCATTAAATTTTTGGATTTTTTTTTTTGGTTGGGGGGGGGGGGGGGTGGCCCCCCTTGTATATGAGGAGCTCCGTCTCTGCCCACAGCCTACCAATTTTACCCTCCCATGTTTAGTATAAGACATATTTGGTGAAAAATAGGACACTATAGGGGTTTTCTGTAGTAGTGGGCAAACCCAATGAGAGGTCTGTGCGTGCATGTGAGAACAACATGGTTAGAAGTTGATATCCAAAAAAAAAAGAAAAAGGTTAGAAGTTTTTTTAAATTGTGATAAATAAATATATTATTATTTTTATTATCATAACAAACAAAAGCATAGATTTATAAGTTTAACAACCACCCTTTATTTCTGAAATGGAGCAACGATAATTTCTCAGTTTAAGAAGCTTCAAATGGAGATGGAAGCCAGTGCGTTGTGTGGATCCTTGAACTTTACCACATCATATTCCCCCAGAGTGATAGCACGAAAACGCGGAGGAGAGCCAATAGGACAGAGGAGATCTTCACGTGAGAGCCTTTGAAAATATGCGTACGAATATCGATAAGCTGTCTCACTTACTGTGACACGATGTAGGTTTGATTTGAACCTCCCATTGGATAGTATCTCAAGAACATCACCCACAATAACCACAAACATATTTGAATCCATCTGCACCGGAACCCATCCAATTCCTTCCTTGAAAACTTGGAACCCACGGGTTTGGTCCTCTGCTCGGATCTCATTGCCGGTCTTGGCCTCCACTTGGGTCTGGTGCAGGAATGTGACTATGGAGGTGTCTCTGTGTGGATCCAAGCCGAGGATTCGATCTGTGGCTGGACAAGTCGGATACTTGTACATTTTCAATGCATAGTTATCGGTCTTAGCCCATTTCTCCTCTTCACCACGTGCCCCCAGTAACTCTAGTATTATCGTAGTCACCTTCTCTACCAGCAGCTTCAATTTCTTCTGAATCTCTTCCATTGTTTCACTGCATGTGCATTCCACAAAAACATAATCACTTTTGTTAAGCAATATTACGACATAAATATGCTGCACAAAGAGAACAACGCACACATAAATACCAAAAACGGGCACAATCATCTTCAGGAAAAACTTTTTTAACATCGTCGTAGCGTGAACTCATAATGACAAAGCCTTCATGCCACTGGGCATTTGAGAAGAAGGGTTTGAGTTTAGGTGAACCATAGCCGGAGATGCTCCCAGGAGCCCTTGCGCCTTTTTCTTTTTGCTCAGTTGGGAGAGAGAAAAAGCGCTTGATCTCATCGTCCACCTCCTTCAATAGAGACAAGGGTATTCCATGGTTCTTGAGTTGAAAAGCACCCCATTCCCCACATGCATGGCTGATTGATTTCATAGCATTTGGATCCTGGAGATCCACCACCGGTATGGACATCGACATGTCATCGACGACGTCGGAGAAATTGTTTGACGAAGTGCGAGATTCAGGTAAGGTCTCCACTGAAGAAAAATCAATGGGGATGTTTTTGGCTGCTTCACCAGAGAAAGCTCCAGCCATTTTTGAAGACAAACCTACTTTTACTTGAACAGGTGAGATCTAGTAACATTGTATGAAGTGTGGCAATAGTTTGCGAGTTTTTATAGACTGAGAAGAGGCATTGGATTCGTTGCCCCTAGATTAATTAATTACATGCATTATTTGGTAAACTCGTGACTTGACTCTATGAGTTTATCATTTTTACATTTCTACCTTATAAATTATGCCGAGTCACTCTTAAATTCGTGCTAGCTGCAAACTCAATCAAATTCGGAGTTCAAACATTGAGTTTATCAATTTTATGTTTCTAGCTAACAAAATATTCACTCCTAAACTTGTACTTACTTATTCAATTTGATCATACTCAATGCCCTTATATAAGAATTTAATAAAAATAACTTTATTGAGTATGATAAAGTATAAATGTTGATGGATTTAATTTCATTTCTTTGGATTAAAAACATATTTAAATCCATTTGTTGTCACTCTTGAAATTTTTATTGTTTAATTATACACTGTCAATACTTATTTATTGAAAAAAGTAAACTTTTATGAGTTCACCATTCAACTATAAGATATCATTTTTCGTTATCGTCATGAGTTTGCCTGAACTCGTGAGCTTGATAACATGAGCATGGCAAAAGAAAAGATAACGTGTGCACTCAATAGATTTAATTAATTATATACATGCATATAATGTAAAATTAGGTAAATAAGTATTATATTAAGAATCGGAGGGAGTATTTTCTTGGTGTTGTGTGAAGAAAATGGATTACATTATATTAGAAATGTTATCTATGAGATTATTTTTAGAGGTATATAATTCAATCAATCAACAAATATATACACACACATTGTTTGTTTGTCAAAAAAAAAAAAACATTGGGAGAAAAATATTTGGTCATTATATATTTCCTTGTTCTTTATTCAGGAGTCATTCTCTGCACTACCTTAAATGTAATCGCCTGTCAAATAAACAGAAGAAAGGCAATGCAAATGCAATGAATTCTCCATAACTTCTTAAAAGATATTAATTACCAGCAAATGAAGTCACTCATAATTGCTATTATAGACTGAGAAGAGGCGTTGGATTGGTTGCCCCTATATTAATTAATTACATACATTATATGGTAAACTTGTGACGTGGCTCTCTTAGTTTATCGCTTTTACATTTCTACCTTACAAAATCTTGCGGAGTCAATTTTAACGTCATACACTCATACTAGTTGTAAATTCAGTCAAATTCGCTAGTTCACACATTGAATTTATTGTTTTTATGTTTCTAGCTTACAAAGTCATGTTAATTCACTCCAAACTTGTACTTACTTTTTCGATTTAATCATACTCATTTTGAGTTTTATAAAAATAACTTTATTGAGTATAATAAATTATGAATGTTGATAAATTTAATTTCATTTATTTGGAATAAATGTATATTTAAATATATTTGTTATCACTTTTCAATTTTTAATTGTTTAATTATACACTATGAATATTTATTTATTGAAAAAGAAAACTCTTACGAGTTCATCATTCGGCTGTACGATACGATTTTTCATTATCGTCCCGAGTTTTCTTGAACTTCTGAGGTAATAACATGAGCATGGCAAAAGAAAAGATAACATGTGCACCCAATAGATTTAATTAATTACATACATGCATATGTTGTCAAATAAGGTAAATAAGTATTATATTAAGAACCGGAGGGAGTATTTTCTTCGTGTTGTGTGAAGAAAAAAGGATTACACTATATTAGGAATGTTATCTATGAGATTTTTTTCAATGATATATAATTCAATCAATAAACAAATACACACAGTATGTTTGCCCCAAAAAAAAAAAAAGGAAAAAAATCTTTGGTCATTATATATTTCATTATCCTTTATTCACGGATAATTCTCTACACTATCTGCAATGTAATCGCTAGTCAAGGAATCAAAAGAAAGACAATGAAAATGCAATAAATTCTGAATAACCTCTAAAAGGATATTAATTGCATGCAAATAAAGTCACTCATAATTGCTATAGACTAAGAAGAGGCATTGGATTGGTTGACCCTAGAATAATTAATTACATGCATTCTTAGGTAAACTCGTGACTTGACTCTTTAAATTTATCATTTTTACGTTTTTATCTTACAAAATCATGCAGAGTTACTCTTAAACTCGTGCTAGCTGTAAACTCAATCAATTTCGCGAGTTCACACATTGAGATTTTCATTTTTATGTTTCTAGCTTACTAAATCATGTTAATTCACTCTGAACTTATACTTTCTTTTTTGATTTAATTATACTCAATGCCCTTATACATGAATTTTATAAAAATAACTGTATTGAGTATTATAAATTATGAATGACGATGGATTTAATTTCATTTATTAGGAATATATATATATATATATATATATATATATATTTAAACAATTTGTTATCACTTTTGAAATTTTAAATATTTAATTATACACTATTAATATTTATTTATTGAAAAAGTAAACTCTTACAAGTTCACGATTTGACTGTACTGTATGCCTTTTAGTTATCGTTGTGAGTTTGTTTGAATTCGTGAGGTGATAACATGAGCATGGCAAAAGAAAAGATAACAAAAGTACCCAATAGATTTAACTAATTACATACATGCATATATTATTAAATTGGGTAAATAAGAATTGTATTAAAAACCGGAGGGGGTATTTTCTTGGTGTTGTGTGAAGAAAATGGATTACATTATATTAGAAATGTTATCTATGAGATTATTTTGAGAGGCATATAATTCAATCAATCAACAAATATATACACACACATTGTTTGTTTGTCAAAAAAAAAAAAACATTGGGAGAAAAATATTTGGTCATTATATATTTCCTTGTTCTTTATTCAGGAGTCATTCTCTGCACTACCTTAAATGTAATCGCCCGTCAAATAAACAGAAGAAAGGCAATGCAAATGCAATGAATTCTCCATAACTTCTTAAAAGATATTAATTACCGGCAAATGAAGTCACTCATAATTGCTATTATAGTCTGAGAAGAGGCGTTGGATTGGTTGCCCCTATATTAATTAATTACATGCATTATTTGGTAAACTTGTGACGTGGCTCTTTGAGTTTATTGCTTTTACATTTATACCTTACAAAATCTTGCCGAGTCAATTTTAACGTCATACTAGTTGTAAATTCAGTCAAATTCGCTGGTTCACACATTGAATTTATCGTTTTTATGTTTCTAGCTTACAAAGTCATGTTAATTCACTCCAAACTTGAACTTACTTTTTCGATTTAATCATATTCATTGCCCATATATTTGAGTTTTATAAAAATAACTTTATTGAGTATAATAAATTATGAATGTTGATAGATTTAATTTTATTTTTTTGGAATAAATGTATATTTAAATATATTTGTTATCACTTTTCAATTTTTAATTGTTTAATTATACACTATGAATATTTATTTATTGAAAAAGAAAACTCTTACGAGTTCACCATTCGGCTGTAAGGTACGATTTTTCATTATCATCCCGAGTTTTCTTGAACTTCTGAGGTAATAACATAAGCATGGCAAAAGAAAAGATAACATGTGCACCCAATAGATTTAATTAATTACATACATGCATATGTTGTCAAATAAGGTAAATAAGTATTATATTAAGAACCAGAGGGAGTATTTTCTTCGTGTTGTGTGAAGAAAAAGGATTACACTATATTAGGAATGTTATCTATGAGATTTTTTTCAATGATATATAATTCAATCAATAAACAAATACACACAGTATGTTTGCCCAAAAAAAAAAAGGAAAAAAATCTTTGGTCATTATATATTTCATTATCCTTTATTCACGGATAATTCTCTACACTATCTACAATGTAATCGCTAGTCAAGGAATCAAAAGAAAGACAATGAAAATGCAATAAATTCTGAATAACCTCTAAAAGGATATTAATTGCATGCAAATAAAGTCACTCATAATTGCTACTATAGACTAAGAAGAGGCATTGGATTGGTTGCCCCTAGAATAATTAATTACATGCATTCTTAGGTAAACTCGTGACTTGACTCTTTAAATTTATCATTTTTACGTTTTTACCTTACAAAATCATGCAGAGTTACTCTTAAACTCGTGCTAGCTGTAAACTCAATCAATTTCGCGAGTTCACACATTGAGATTTTCATTTTTATGTTTCTAGCTTACTAAATCATGTTAATTCACTCCGAACTTATACTTTCTTTTTTGATTTAATTATACTCAATGCCCTTATACATGAATTTTATAAAAATAACTTTATTGAGCATGATAAATTATGAATGTCGATGGATTTAATTTCATTTATTAGGAATATATATATATATAAACCAATTTGTTATCACTTTTGAAATTTTAAATATTTAATTATACACTTTTAATATTTATTTATTGAAAAAGTAAACTCTTACAAGTTCACGATTTGACTGTACTGTATGCTTTTTAGTTATCGTTGTGAGTTTGTTTGAATTTGTGAGGTGATAACATGAGCATGGCAAAAGAAAATATAACAAAAGCACCCAATAGATTTAATTAATTACATACATGCATATATTATTAAATTGGGTAAATAAGTATTGTATTAAGAACCGGAGGGAGTATTTTCTTACGGTTGTGTGAAGAAAATGGATTACACTATCTTAAGAATGTTATCTATGAGGTTATTTTCAATGGTATATAATTCAATCAATCAACAAATATATATACACACACATAGTATGTTTGACAAAGAAAAATACATTGGGAAAAAATCTTTGGTCATTATATATTTCCTTGTGCTTTATTCACGGGTCATTCTCTGCACTATCTACAATGTAATCACTAATCAAAGAATCTGAAGAAAGGCAACGAAAATACAATGTAGTCACTGGTCTTTGACCTAGTCAAAAATCACCTTTGACCGGGTGATGATAAAGGCTTGGATCGGGATTAGTCGTTTTCATGCGGAAGAATATGAATGGTCAAGATGGAATTTGTCCCTCACATTTGTAGAGAGATAATACTGGGCCCTTCGATGAGTGAGTGTAAGAAATGTATAACCATACTATGATGGAAAGGAGTTTCCATTTCACTTATTAGATTACTCGAGAATCGAGAAAGTAATGGTCAAGAACATGAAGTTGACATTATCCATGCCTCATCCTTGATCAAATTATTGCGTGACAAAAGAGACGTGACATGGTTGTACGATAGGTTGTATCGTGTCATCGATCCTCATGTGAATTGGGTAGTCGCAATGTCTTGCTAGAGGCCGCTTGCGACTTGTGGGCTAGTATAGTGTTGGCCCATTGCCAATCTCATGTGGGCCTGCAGGGTCGCACACAAGAATAACTCAACACGAGCAAAAGTGTCCAGATTCATTGAATCTTATATTAATCTAAGATTTAATGAATACTTAATTTAATCTGGGGTGAATATATATATATATATATATATATATATATATATATAAAATTCGAAAATAATATAATAATATTATTTAAAGTAGATTATAATATTATTATATAATATTTGTTTTGTATTTAATTTATTTGATAAATTAAATATCTGAAACAAATAGAGATATTGTATCTCATTTAATTTTCGAATAAAGATATCATATATCTATTTAATTTAAATTGAGATATAGTATCTCAGATTGAATTAAATAGATAGATATCATTTCTCGGATTTAATTTATAGAGATAAATTAAATCAGAAGGTTTTTAATTTGGATTAAATAACTATATTAGATTAGATCTATGAGATAGATTCAATTAAGATATTTTAAATCCAAATTCAAAATTTGAATTTCAGATTTGGCTTTTAATTCGGATTAAATAAATACATTAGATTAGATCTATTAGATAAATTTAATTAATATATTTTAATTCAGATTTAAAATTCGAATTTCAAAATTAATGAGGATTAATTTTATATAATACGCTGATCAGGTTTGGAAAAAACTACGGGACTTTTAGTAGAGCGTATTAGAAAGCCACGAGAAAACCCTAGAGCGAGTGAGAGACACACATGACTTAGAAATGCGCTAGTACGTTGCCGCAATCATGTTCGGGATTATTCGTGTGGATATCGGTCAGTGACGGAGCTTCACATAAATATTAGAGGGGGTCAAATGTATACTTATTAACTAATTAAAAGGAAAAAATATTTGAGGGGGCCAAATGTATATATTTTTTGGACAAATATATAAAATTTTGGGTCAAATCTATAAAAATAATCTAATTTTCGTTAAATATTTATGACTTTTTTTTTTTTAGGGGGCCATGGCCCCACTAGTCATTGAAAAGCTTCGTCCCTGATACCGGTAGAGGAGGGTGATTCTTAGAGTCGGCTTCTATTGATCGAGAAGGTAGCCCACCAGTTCAAAGAGAACGAGACGCGGACGAGTTCACTATAGGTAATATTCGGTTCCTTAACCTTGATTTAAATGCGCTTGAGTGATCCTCAGGACGGGATTTGTAAAATTTTTATATTCGTTGCGTGTACGGATCCCAACAGTGATAACATGGGCATGGCAAAAGAAAAGATAATGTGGGCACCCAATAGATTTATTTAATTACATACATGCATATATTATTAAATTAGGTAAATAAGTATTGTATTAAGAACCGGAGGGAGTATTTTCTTGGTGTTTGTGAAGAAAATGGATTACACTATATTAGGACTGTTATCTATGAGATTATTTTCAATGGTATATAATTCAATCTATCAATCAATCAATATATATATATATATATATATATATATATATATATATATTATGAGTTTATCGTTTGTCATGTTATTTGACATAAGGCTATGTCAAGTCGCTCCAAAACTATGTCGTTTTGGAGTTAGAGGAATTAATGAAGAGTGTTTTGGTATTTTTGTTTTTATATTTATTATAAGAATTTTACACAAAGATCCCTCATTAATTCCTTTAACCCCAAAACTACGTTGTTTTGAGAGTTAAGGGAATTAATGAAGGGTGTTTTGATAAACTACGTCGTTTCGAGAGTTAAAGGAATTAATGAAGGGTGTTTTGTTATTTTTATTTTTGTATTTATTATATGAATTTGACCAAAATACCATTCATTAATTTCCCTAACACCAAAAACGACGTAATTTTGGAGTGATTTGATATAACCTCATGTCAAGTGACATGACAAACAATAAACCATATATATATATATATATATAGTATGTTTGCCAAAATAAAATACATTGGGAGAAAATCTTTGGTCATTATATCTTTCCTTTTGCTTTATTCACGGGTCAATCTCTGCACTATCTACAATGTAGTCGCTTGTCAAAGAATCAGAAGAAAAGCAATGAAAACGCAATGAATTCTGAATAACCCATAAAAGATATTAATTGCATGCAAATCAAGTCACTCATAATTGCTATTATAGACTGAGAAGAGGCATTGGATTGGTTGCCCCATATATTAATTAATTACATGCATTATTTGGTAAACTTGTGACTTGACTCTTTGAATTTATTGTTTTTATATTTCTACCTTACAAAATCATGATGAATCACTCTTAAACTCGTACTAGTTGTAAACTCAATCAATTTCGTGAGTCCGCACATTGAGATTTTCATTTTTATGTTTCTAGCTTACAAGATCATGTTAATTCACTCCGAACTTGTACATATTTTTTCGATTTAATCATACTCAATGTTCTTATATATGAATTTTATAAAAATAACTTTATTGAGTATGATAAATCATGAATGTTGATGGATTTAGTTTCATTTATTTGGAATAAATATATATTTAAATCAATTTGTTATCACTTTTGAAAATTTAAGTGTTTAATATTACACCATTAATATTTATTTACTGAAAACATAAACTCTCATGAGTGCACGTTTCGACTAAAAGGTACGATTTTTCGTTATCGTCGCGAGTTTGCTTTAACTCGTGGGGTGATAACATGAGCATGGCAAAAAAAAAAAAAAAGATAACATGAGCACCCAATAGGACTAATTAATTATATACATGCATATATTATTAAATTAGGTAAATAAGTATTGTATTAAGAACTTGAGGGAGTATTTTCTTGGTGTCGTGTGTAGAAAATTGTGACATCCTGAATTTTTGGCGTAAAGACTTAAGAATAAGCCTAAATTAGGTGGACGACTAAGCCCAATTTGTAATTCGGCCATGCTGGTCAATGGACCTTGTATGTATAGTTTGTAGAATTAAAATACTAGTGCAGAAGGGTACAAAACACTTATATAGTGCTAATCAATTGGTAAAGATGTCACTCAACTATGTCCTCAGGTATGGAATGATTAGCTAAGCAAAAATGTGTTGAAATAGGTATGCACATAACATTTCCTTGGTAGATATGTGTGCCCTGCGTTTTTGGTAGAAGACACCAGTATTTGGTAGGTCTCAGTATGCGTGCTGTAATCATGAGAAAAACCTTGAGCAGAATCTCAAACACGGTGTGTTCTGGACTAGAGACACGGCGCATTCTAGACCACACCCGTGTTCTATATATACCCCTATCCCTTTCATTTGTCTTTAGGCTGTTTCTGCCAAAACATGGAAAAGAGAAGAGAGAGAGAGAGAGAAGGAGTTGGAGGAAAGAGAAAGAGTTAAGGGCCGATTCTGCCTCTTATTTTGTGGAGGTTCTGTTGGAACGAAGAACTAAGAAAACAAGTAGAGGTTTCGATACTTGCTTGGAGTGACAAAGGATTGGGAGCTACTTTGAGGATTGGTAAATCAACTAGGTAGTAACTTTAATCTCACGCACTTTGTTTACCTATGTATGCTTGTTTGTACCATGATTGTTGTAATATCCCGAATTTTGGACCCGGAAAATTGAGAATAAGCCTAAATTAGGCAGACTACTAAGCCCGATTCGGGAAGAATCCCTAGAATGACAAGAGTCTCTGATGAGCCCAGGTATGAAAAGATGCGAGCCCAGGGCAAGATACCGGTGAGGTATAACGCCGGTGTGATAAAGCGACGCTTGGGGAAAATGACAAAACACAGATTCCTGACCCCTGGAAGTGTGTATGCGCCATACAGGGACAAGAGAGAGAAGGAGATACTAAAATAGGCATGTTCCAAAAAGCAAGAGATAGGGTGATCATCACACATGGACATGTGTCACCACGAGAATAAAGGAAGATAAGGTAAGGGCAAAATGGTCAATTCCTTGTCCTTTGGGCATTGAATTTTGTCCTACATGAGGAAGGGAAGAAAATCAAATGATTTTATCCATACCCTGTAAATGGAGCTGTATACCCAAGAGGGGGGGTGAATTGGGTATACTTAAAATTTTCAACGAATTGCTCTGTTTTAAGCTACTAAAAACAGGGTATAACAGAGGTGAAGGGAAGAAAATCTTGCACAAAAGAATTTATCCTGGTTCAGTCTTATCCTTGACCTACGTCCAGTCCCCAAGCCTTACTTGGGATTTTCAATCCACTAAACTCTTTCAACTTGATTACACACTCTGCACTCAAGAGTAGTTCTCTCTCTAGAACTCACTCTCCCTTACAAGTTGTAATCAAATATCCCAACCACCAAGTCCCCTGACTTGTGGTTCTTTACAATCAATAATCAATGACAAGAATAACTCTCTCAAAAAAGTAGATAATGATAATCACAGAAGCTTATAATGTCAAAAGACAATTTACAACAGAAAACAGAAGGTAGGTGAGACTATTGAATGCTTGTGTGTTTTCTGATGTTCTTTGTTGTTGAGAAGCCTTGAATGCACTTTATTTATACTTAGAGAACATTAATTGACCGTTGTAGGATGAATCAAACCGTTGGAGGTGATTAGTGTTAACTTTGGTCAGCTTCTCTCTCTAATCTCCAACTAATCCAGGTGTTTAATTGGTTTGAGGTGTCTCTTTGTGGATTTGCCCGTTAGAGAAGAATTTTCTTGTTGTAGTAAGCATTCCTTACCGTTGTGAAGGCGTGCTCAGGTAGATTAGCCAAAAAGAGGCTAATTTTCTGAAGTGCATTAAATGCTCTGAACACTTTATGCTTTTTGCCTTTGACCTTCATTAATCTTCTTCTAAGTCAACTGAAACTCACTTGGCAAAGTGGGTAAACATAGCTAAGAACATATAAGAATGATTAATGCAAGTATATAGATCAAATGAATGTGTTTAACAAATTCGTGTGATTTGAAAATCAGTTTCAGCGCCCAATACTCGAGTATGTCACTGTGTACTTGAGTCAATACTTGAGTATCCAAACTGATACTCGAGTATGCTTCTTCCAGAGGCAAATCATCGTGACTTGAACTTGAAAACCAATGTCAATACTCGAGTATGTAAATCTATACTCGAGTTTTGAACTGTTTAATGTGAAACTTGTTTAAGTTCAAAACCTCTATACTTGAGTATTCATTCCAATACTTGAGTATTCAAATCATTGACAAATGGATAACCTCTCTGTATGCCCAATACTCGAGTTTGCATATCAATACTCGAGTATTGATTCAATTTCAAAATTTGTGAAGTTTTTCCATGTCAATACTTGAGTATTCAAATGAATACTTGAGTATTCATAAACAGATATTTAGTTGAAAAACTTTGTAAAAGCCCAATACTCGAGTATGTAAAATCTATACTCGAGTATTCATTCAAGATAAAAAATTGTTTGCTCTTTGTAAGTCCTATACTCGAGTATACAAGTCTCATAATCGAGTATGCACCCAAGGTGAGAACTCATTTGCTCTCTGTAAGTCCAATACTCGAGTATAGCTTCCTATACTTGAGTATTGAGTCAGTTTGAAAAACTTGAATACTCTTTGGAAGTTCAATACTCGAGTATGTATGTCCTATACTCGAGTATACACTTAAGTTCAACACTTGATTGCTCTCTGTAACTCCAATACTCGAGTATTGCTTCCAATACTTGAGTATTGCTTTGTAAAATGCATTTGACCAATCCACTGTCAACTCAATACTCGAGTATACAATCCAATACTCGAGTTTCCAATTGATAGATGATTTTTAGCAAATTTGGAAACTTCAAAACATGTTTACAATTGTTGATTATCATTAAAACACATATAGAACAAACATACCCTAGTCTAGACACAAGACACGGGACCCGCAGGCGATTAACCGATAAAAAAGGGGACCGATAGGGACCAGTTAGGGGATTATTTTGGACGGAATGAGACAAATGTGGGGCCGCCTTGGGAATAGGGAAGGTGCCACATGAATATGCCCAAGCAGGGAGTATTGTTGGGATCCGTACACGCAGCGGATTAAAATTTTCTACGAATCCCGTCCCGAGGATCACTCAGATGCGTTTAAATCAAGGTTAGGAAACCCGAATCATACCTTATAGAGAACTCGGAATCATCTGGAGCCGGAGGTTTTCCTTTGATTTTAGCGAACTAGTAGCTCAAGAATCTACACAAACCCTTTGCGCACATTTTCTCATGGCGATCAAGAAAATTCAAACTATAGTGAATTCGTCCGCGTCTCGTTCTCTTTGAACTGGTGGGCTACTTTCTCGATCAGCAGAAGTCGACTCTTAGAATCGGCTTCCTCTACCGGTATCCACACGAACAATCTCCGAACACGGACGCGGCAACGTGCTAGCGCCTCGAACTGTGCGTCTCTCTCTTTTCGCTCTAGGGTTTCTCGCGGCTTTCTAATACGCTCGACTAAAAGTCCCGTAGGTTTTTCTAAACCCATCGGCATATTATATTCAAAATTAATCCCCATTAATTTTGAATTTTGAATTTTAATTAAAAAATATATTAATTAAATCTATCTAATAGATTTAATCTAATGTATTTATTTAATTCAAATTAAAAGCCTTCTGATTTAATTTATCTCTATAAATTAAATCCGAGAAATGATATCTATCTATTTAATTAAATTTGAGATACAATATCTCAATTTAAATTAAATAGATAATGATATCTTTATTCGAAAATCAAATGAGATATAATATCTCTATTTGTTTTAGATATTTAATTTATCCGATAAATTAAATATAAAACAAATATCATATAATAATATTATAATCTCCATTAAATAATATTATTATATTATTTTTGAATTTAATATATATATACATACATACATACATACATACATACATATACATACATACATACATATATATATATATATATATATATATATATATATATATATATATATATCCTAGATTAAATTCAGTATTCATTTAATCTCAGATTAATCTGAGATTCAATGAATCTGGACATTTTTACCCGTGTTGGATTATTCTTGTGTGCGACCCTGCAGGCCCATATGAGATTGGCAGTGGGTCAAGACTGTATCAGCCCACAAGTCGCAAGCGGGCTCTAGCAAGACATTGCGACTACCCAATTCACATGGGGATCGATGACACGATACTACCTATCGTACAACCATGTCACGTCCCTTTTGTCACGCGATAATTTGGTCAAGGATGAGGCATGGATAACGTCAACTTCCTTTTCTTGACCATTACTTTGTCGATTCTCGAGCAGTCTAATAAGTGAAATGGAAACTCTTTTCCATCACAGTATGGCCATACATTTCTTAGACTCACTCATCGAGGGGCCCAGTATTATCTCTCTACAAATGTGAGGGACAAATTCCATCTTGACCATTCACATTCCTTCGCATGAAAACCACTGATCTCGATCCCAGCCCTTATCATCACCCGGTCAAAGGTGACTTTTGACTAGGTCAAAGACCAGTGACTCATCATGTAGGAATCCATGATGATCTCAGGTCATAGGGCGTTGTGACGCGGTTATACATGAGATAAGCTTATGACTTAATCCATGCAGCTTTCTCATAGTGGGTCGGTCCAGCACCTTGTACTCTTACAAGTGCCCATGACTTGTATTCGTATCTCCATACCTCATCAAAGTCATACTGGTCTTAACTCATCTTCGCTCCCGCGTAAATGACCGACCAGGGACTTTTAGGATAATCTATAAGATATATCCTGGGATACAGTTATCACCATAAACATGCGAACGAAGTGATAACTTAATGGAGAACAATGACTTGCCCCTATGGCATAATTTCCAACAGACTCCCACTTGCACTAGGCGCAATCATTAATTACTCTAATTCTCATTGCCCTAACATGACGCTCATGTTTTGCTTGTGCAAGCGGCTTAGTAAGAGAATCAACTACATTGTATTCTCCTGGTACTTTGCATACTTTCATATCACCTTTATCTCTGATTTCTCAGATAAGATGAAATTGCTTGAGTACATGCTTGGTCCTTTAATGTGACCTAGGCTCCTTGGTTCGTGCAATAGCGTGGCTATTGTCACAAAACAAGTCTATTGGATTTGAAATGGTTGGAACCACCCCAAGTTCATAAATGAACTTTATAATCCAAAAGGCCTCCTTTGCTGCATCCTATGCTGCTATATACTCAGCTTCTATTGCAGAATAAGCTACAATGCTCTGCTTAGAGCTCTTCCAGCTTACCGCACCACCATTCAACAGGAATACATATCCTGATTGCGATCTTGAATCATCTTGGTCAGTTTGGAAACTCGCATCTATGTAACCAGTTACACAGAGCTCATCCTCCAAGCCACCATACACCAAAAATAAGTCCTTAGTCCTTCTTAAGTACTTAAGGATATTCTTGACAGCAGTCCAGTGACCCTCACTGGGATCTTGTTGATATCTGCTGGTCATACTCAAGGCAAATGACACATCCGGTCGAGTACATAACATGGCATACATGATAGATCCAATGGTGGAGGCATATGGAATCTTACTCATACGGTCTCTTTGATCTTGTGTACTAGGACACAGATCCTTACTGAGATGGATGCCATGAGACATGGGCATGTTACCCCTTTTAGAATCCTGCATACTGAACCTATGCAGTATCTTGTTTATGTATGTGCTCTGACTTAGGCCTATCAGCCTCTTGGATCTATCTCTATAGATCCTAATCCCAAGGACATAAGTGGCTTCGCTTAAAACTTTCATTGAGAAAGACTTTCCTAACCAAGACTTGACACTCTACAAGGTAGGAATGTCATTCCCAATAAGTACGATGTCATCAACATAAAGCACTAGAAATACAACTGTGCTCCCACTAACCTTCTTGTAAACACAAAGTTCATCCATGTTTTGAATGAATCCAAACTCTTTGACTACTTCATCAAAACGATGATTCCAACTCTGAGATGCTTGCTTCAATCCATAAATGGATCTTTGAAGCTTGCAAACTTTACCAGTGTCCTCTGGACGCACAAAACCTTCAGGTTGTGTCATGTACACATCCTTAAGAAGCTTTCGGTTAAGGTAAGCTGTTTTGACGTCCATCTGCCATATCTCATAGTCATAATATGATGCAATGGCAAGAAGGATTCTGATTGATTTGGCCATTGTAACTGGGGAAAAGGTTTCATCATAGTCCACACCATGAGTTTGAGTGAATCCTTTTGCAACCAGCCATGCCTTGAAGACATTTACTTTGCTATCCATGTCAGTTTTCTCTTTGAAAGCCCATTTGCACCCAACGGTTTTTACACCCTCAGGTGGATTGACCAAGGTCTATACCTTATTGTCGTACATAGATTGCATTTCAGACTTCATGGCATCAAGCCATTTTTCGGAGTTTGGTCCCACTACAGCGTCTCGATAGGTCGTTGGCTCATTTTGCTCAATGAGCAAAACATCATGACTTCCAGTTATCAGAAATCCATATCTCTAAGGCTGTAACTGTGATCTATCAGACCTTCGTGGGCCTTGTGTTACTTGAGTAGTCTCAACAACTTGTTGTGAGTCTTCTCCTGTTTCCATCTATGGTTCTACATTGTCTTGTGACTCTCGAACTTCTTCGAGATTCACCTTACTCCCACTGGCTCTTTTAGAGATAAACTCTTTTTCCAAAAAGATACCATTCCGAATAACAAATATTTTGTGATTGGTGGGACTGTAGACATAGTATCCTTTAGTTTCCTTAGGATACCCCACAAAAAGACATTTTGAGGATATTGATGATAATTTATCAGAGACTTGTTGTTTAACATAAACCTCACATCCCCAAATCTTAAGAAATGACAAGCTGGGTTACTTCCCAGTCCATATCTCATATGGTGTCTTTTCAACCGCCTTTGACGGAACACGATTTAGTGTGAACGCAGCAGCCTCTAGGGCATGACCTCAAAAGAAAGATGGAAGATCTGGTTGACTCATCATAGATTGAACCATATCTAATAGAGTTTGATTCCTCCGTTCAGAAACATCATTCCATTGAGGTGTTCCTGGAGGAGTAAGCTGTGAGATGATCCCACAACTTCTAAGATGGTCAACAAACTCTTGGCTCAAATATTCACTATCCCGATCAGATCGAAGTGCCTTAATTGTTTTGCCAAGTTGGTTTTGCACTTCATTTTGGAATATTTTGAACATTTCAAAAGATTCAGACTTATGTTTCATTAGATAGATATAACCATATCTACTAAGACCGTCTATTAATGTAATGAAGTACAAATGACCTCCTCTGGCAGCTTCATTGGTCCACACACATCCGTATGTATGAGGCCCAATAAATCGGTGGTCCTCTCGCTGTGTCCAGTAAAAGGTGCCTTTGTCATCTTACCCAATAGACAAGACTTACATGTATCAAATGATTCAAAATCAAATGACTTCAGAAATCCATCTGTAATGGAGTTTCGAAATGCGTTTCTCATTTATATGGCCTAGACAACAATGCCATAGGAAGGTAGGACTCAAATCTTTTGACTTGATCCTTTATGTCACAGATGTCCATTCAATTTTCTACAGTCCTTGAGTTCCTATACATTTATACAAATGCGTGAACCACATGTAGTATCTAATACCCATGTTTGAGGAAGTAGAAAAGCGAATGTCTATGACATAGATACCTGAAGCGATAGTGTAATATCCCAAATTTTGGACCCGTAAAATTGAGAATAAGCCTAAATTAGGCAAACTACTAAGCCCAGTTCGGGAAGAATCCCTTGAATGACAAGGGACAGGCAGTCTCTGATGGGCCCAGGTTTGTAAAGATGCGGGCCTAGGGCAAGATATCGGTGAGGTATAAAGCCGGTGTGATGAAGTGGGACCCGGGAAAGATGTCAAAATAAAGATTCTTGACCCTGGAAGTGTGTATGCGCCATACAAGGACAAGAGAGAGAAAGAGACATTGAAAAAGGCATGTTCTAAAAAGCAAGAGATAGGGTGATCATTGCACATGGACACGTGTCACCTCGAGATTAAAGGAAGATAAGGCAAGGGAAAAATGGTCAATTCCTTATTCTTTGGGCATTGAATTTCATTCTAAATGAGAAAGGGAAGGAAATCAGATGATTTTACCCATACTCTGGTCCAGATTCAAGACGCGGGACCCGCTGGCGATTAACCGATAGAAAAGGGGACCGATAAGGACCAGATAGGGGATTATTTTGGACGGAATGAGACAAATGTGGGGCTACATTGGAAAGAGGGAAGGCACCACATGAAAATGCTCAAGCAGAGGAGAATATTTGGTAAAGTCAGAGGAAGGTGCAAAAGACGCATTTTTGGACCCGGTGGGACCCGATACGAGCCGGTAGACCCCGAAATTAACTAACAAAGTGGAAGAATGGATTTAATTATTGAAGTTCAGATTTTGGGACATTCCATGCGCCTAGGATCTGCCCAAAATTGGCAAAAAAATGATAAGTCAAGCAAGGTCAATTGAGAATAATCCATGTGGGCCCCAAAAATAACTCTATAGCACATGGGATAATTCATGGAATAATTCAAATACAAATTGAAGAGATAAAATCTGAGTTTTGGGCAGCCAAATCACGCCACATACACCCCTCTTAGAAGACTCTTAAATTGCACATGGGATAAAGCCAAAGAAATAACACTTGGAAGCCAACCAAACTAGGAAAAACTTAGTTACATTCCAACCAAGTAGCCACTTTAGGAGTATTATTAAAAGAGCTTGACCTTGCCATTTTCTTTCCCAAAAAGGCGTGGTCCAGCAGCTGAAAAGGGAGAGGACCAGCAAGTTTCCAAAGCCAAGATCAAGCTTCCATCCACTTTGTCCATCTATCCAAAGTTCCGAAACCGGTAACTACCGATAACTTGAATCTTTCAAACTTTAACTCTGGAATTTTCGTGCTGCTGTTTGGAACTTGATTTTAGGGTTTGATTTTGAAGTTTTTGATGGCCCCAAAGTGTTTAAAACATGATTTTGTGTGGGGTTAAGTCATGGTTTAAGTTTCCTAACTCAAAAACCCCAAAAACTCAAGTAAAAGGCTTGCTGCCAGTTCTCTGGATTCTGGGCAGCGAAGCTTCAAAGACGTTTTTAGAACAGTAGAGATGTTGGTTTGATCTGAAATTTTACAGGTGAAAAGTAGACATCTGGGACATCATTTTGATATATAACTTGACATATTTTTGATGCACCGACTGAAATATACAAATTTTCTAAGTTGGCTCTGTCTGCAACAGGGCGAAATCTGACCCAGTTGTGGAAAGTGAGAAACACGCCAAAATATAAGTTCTTTCTGGGTCTGGGAATATTTTTCATGAAAACTAGACATTTCAATGGTTAAAATGGCGCTGGTTTCATGTAAAAAGGATTTTTTTGGAATTTATTAAAAATCATACAAGTTGGGTCAGAAACACTGAATTTCTGGAAAAAGTTGTTTCGGCTCGGTTTTAATCAAGAAAACGTGATGGTAATTTTGTAAACATTGAGAAAGTGTGTTTTGATGATTTATAGGTCAAAGGAGCCTTTGTAAAGTCAACGGGCCATTAAAATATTAAGGACCATAAATATTACACCAGGTAGTAACCGTTTTACTCAGATATATCTATGTGTTTTGCTGTATGTTTGTGTTTGCCATGTGTGTTTTTCTTGTATATGTTGTGCCAAATATGCATACAGTGTTGTGTGATTCCTAGCGCTGAGGATGTTCAGTCCGAGGCTGGCCTTGGTTGGCGGCTGTACGGGTTGAGTTATCAGTCCGGGGCTAGCCTAGAAAGGGCGGCTCTACGGGTTGTGAGTACAGTGAGTCCGAGGCTTGCCTTGGTAAGGCAGCTGTACGGGTTCTTGAATTGAGATATGTGCTTTGATGTGATATGATCTGGATGCATATCTGGTATGTATTTGGCATGCTCTTATGATTTTTGATTAGCATGGTAGCTTACAAACTCCTTACACATTTAGTATTTGAGTACTGACGGTTACTCTGGGGGCCGTTATCGGACCCCAGCCTCTTCTGTTGTCACAAGGAGATATGCCCGATGTGAAGAGCCCTCCTCGGAATGATAAATGCTTATCAGTACAGACATAAGAATAGGGAATGCCCTATCATGGTTGTACATATATTTGAGATGACGGTATGTTCTATTTTGGTATTTATTCTGGATGAATGTACCCTTAACCCTTCAAGGACTTTTATTTTCTGTTTATTTTATTTTTACCAGTACAGTAGATAGTCTAAACCTGTTAAATGCTCTGTTGCGCTCACTCTGATATAAGTTAAATGGACCAAATAACGGAGGAAAGGTAACTAAGTAAGTGAATCCCTCTAACCCGCCACCCGAGAGGGCGAGGCCGGTAGGGGTGTAACAGATAGGCCCGCTATCCTTCTTGTCCTTTTCCAAATCTTCTTGATAGAGCTTGCAGTTCCTCTTCCAATGACCGATTTCATTGCAGAAGAAGCAGACCCCATCCTTCAGAGGTTTTGCCTTCTTGACTTTCCGTTTCATACCCCTTCCATTCTGAACAGACAAAACAGAACTAGGCCTCTTCTCAAGGCTCTACTCAGCAGTTTTGAGCATCTCATGCAGTTCAGAAATTGATTCCTTCATATTGTTCATGTTGTAATCCATGACAAAGTTATCATAACTTTCTGGGAGTGAGATCAGGATCACATATGTAGCTAACTCCTGGATATGGGGAATCCAAGCCTTTCAAGGTGATCAATGTAGCCTTTCATTTTCAAAAATGAGGACTAATTGATTCACATTCAACCATCTTGCAAGAGAATAAGGCCTTTGTGGTCTCATACCAATCTTGCGTCGCCTGTTCCTGGAACATTTCCATAAGATGATAAATCATCTCAGACACCTCCATGTGTTCTAGATCTCCATCGAGGTCTGGAACCACAGTGGCAGGCTTCAGGCATCCTGTATCCATAGAGTCATCCTGATGCTTCATGTAAGTATCAGTTTGAGCTCTTGGATCATCAGTCACAAGCACGTCAGGAATGGGTTGATAGATAAGATACTCCTTTCTTTCGTGTTTAGGATCAACACTTAAGTCCTCAAACATGTCAAGAAAGTTTGTCTCATCGAGTTCGTCCTTCTCAAGGACTGATCGCATTGATGGTGTTGGGGTGTTACTATTCGACATGATTCTACAATTTAAAAGATATGCAAAGTATAATCAGTAACCTCCCATTGAATTAATAACCCTCATTATAATTAGTGGGCTAAGATCCATATTTGGCTTAATCTTAAGTCCGCTTTGGCAGGACGCTTAAAATCAAGTTATTTAGGTAGGCAACCTCTTTGCCAATTACATCACATGTAACTCTTAGATCTTTATGGGATTCGATCATCATATGACCTAGAATGTTTAATCCCATCCATTGCCTTGAGATCCAAAACCGTTTTGATAATCTCAATTAAGTCAAGACAATAATGAATGTAGAGTATCACCATTACTCTCTCTTGTCTCCCCAAGATTACTCAGATGCATCCACTTTGGTGGAACATACAAATGGGTGATCGAGGTTTTAACAAGTATTCATTTATTGATGGCATTGTGACTTAAGATTTTATTTAGAGGGTATTATTAGATATAATCAAATTAATCCTATTAATTTAATTCTAAATTAATTATGAGTGATCTAATCAAATCATAATTAAAACTCTAAATTAATCATAACATATGTTAATAAATAAATCATTATGATTAAATTATTGAGACTTACAGCTGTCGCTTTATTTTAATAGACTAGATCTATATCTTATAGGATTTGTAAAACCCTAATTGGCCGTATTAAAATATTCAAAATTAATCTGAATTAATCTTGAACTCAAATTTTAGATTAAAATAATATTAATTAAATCTGTCCAACAGATCTAATCTGATCTATTTATTTTAATCTAATATAAAAGCCTGCCGATTTAATTTATCTTTATTAATTCTACCTATATGAATGCAATCATTATTATATGTCATATAGAGACTAAATTAATCATGTAATGATTATATCAAAACATAATTTAAAACTCGTGACACAACATGGCTCATTTAACCTATAGTCCCCTCAAGCCAATGAGAGGATTTCTCTAAATAATAAAAGAAAGTACATACTTAGAAACCTCGTTTCACATACGAGGGGAGTGAGATGAGAAGAGAATGTACATCAAGATTATTTAGATAGAGGCATGGCACGCAGGCCATATACAAAATTTACAATCCTAGAGCCATCTTGTTCACCATACCTAAACAACACTTTGTAAGGTTATGAACATACTTTAATTCATACATTTATGAAATAAAATATTACTCATGATAAAATTCTCTAATCTTATATTACTTTATATCATGATTTAAATTCTCACACTACAAACAATTTCATTTCTCGCGCTACAAACAATCAGCCGGTCCCTATGGTGGTCCAGCTAGCCGGTTAGCAGGAGCGCCCCCAGAGCTTTTGAAAACATCATATTCTTTTAGAAAAAGAGTTTCATAAAACTTAATTTCAAACCCCAAGGGGCGTTGTCCGAGCATGATCGAAAATTCTGAACGATTCAGAACATCTTCGATGCGCACGAACGTGACGGACGATTCTAAATATCATGCGCTCTGAACAATTCAGAGCTGTACGAAGCAGCCGCAACACCATTCTAGAGACCCGTCTGAAACCCTAACGCGAATTTTCAAATTAAAGCATTCAAGATTCGATTTCTTAATACAAAGATTCAGTTTCTTGCTTACAAAGATTCACATTCTTGCATACAAAGATTCAGATTCTTGCATATATATCACATATAATAGCATGTACGGAAACCCAATTTAAAACGCACGTTGAGTTGGCTCTGATGCCACTGTTGGGATCCGTACACGCAGCGGATTAAAATTTTCTATGAATCCCGTCCCGAGGATCACTCAGATGTGTTTAAATTAAGGTTAGGGAATCCGAATCATACCTTATAGAGAACTCGGAATCATCTGGAGCCGAAGGTTTTTCTTTGATTTTAGGGAACTAGTAGCTCAAGAATCTACACAAACCCTTTGCGCACATTTTCTCATGGCGATCAAGAAAATTCAAACTGTAGTGAATTCGTCCGCGTCTCGTTCTCTTTGAACTGGTGGGCTACCTTTTCGATCAGCAGAAGTCGACTCTTAGAATCGGCTTCCTCTACCGGTATCCACACGAACAATCTCCGAACACGGACGCAGCAGCGTGCTAGCGCCTCGAACTGTGCGTCTCTCTCTTTTCGCTCTAGGGTTTCTCGCGGCTTTTTAATACACTCGACTAAAAGTCCCGTAGGTTTTTCTAAACCCATCGGCGTATTATATTCAAAATTAATCCCCATTAATTTTGAATTTCGAATTTTAATTAAAAAATATATTAATTAAATCTATCTAATAGATTTAATCTAATGTATTTATTTAATTCAAATTAAAAGCCTTCTGATTTAATTTATCTCTATAAATTATATCTGAGAAATGATATCTATCTATTTAATTAAATTTGAGTTACAATATCTCAATTTAAATTAAATAGATAATGATATCTTTATTCGAAAATCAAATGGGATATAATATCTCTGTTTGTTTTAGATATTTAACTTATCCGATAAATTAAATATAAAACAAATATCATATAATAATATTATAATCTCCATTAAATAATATTATTATATTATTTTTGAATTTAATATATATATATATATATATATATATATATATATATATATATATATTTATTTATCCTAGATTAAATTCAGTATTCATTTAATCTCAGATTAATCTGAGATTCAATGAATCTGGACATTTTTACCCGTATTGGATTATTCTTGTGTGCGATCCTGCAGGCCGATATGAGATTGGCAGTGGGTCAAGACTGTATCAGCCCACAAGTCGCAAGCGGCCTTTAGCAAGACATTGCAACTACCCAATTCACATGGGGATCGATGACACGATACTACCTATCGTACAACCATGTCACGTCCCTTTTTGTCACGCGATAATTCGGTCAAGGATGAGGCATGGATAACGTCAACTTCCTTTTCTTGACCATTACTTTCTCAATTCTCGAGCAGTCTAATAAGTGAAATGGAAACTCTTTTCCATCACAGTATGGCCATACATTTCTTAGACTCACTCATCGAGGGGCCCAGTATTATCTCTCTACAAATGTGAGGGACAAATTCCATCTTGACCATTCACATTCCTCCGCATGAAAACCACTGATCCCGATCCCAGCCTTTATCATCACCCGGTCAAAGGTGACTTTTGACTAGGTCAAAGACCAGTGACTCATCATGTAGGAATCCATGATGATCTCAGGTCATAGGGCGTTGTGACGTGGTTATACATGAGATAAGCTTATGACTTAATCCATGCAACTTTCTCACAGTGGGTCGGTCCAGCACCTTGTACTCTTACAAGTGCCCATGACTTGGATTCGTATCTCCATACCTCATCAAAGTCATACTGGTCTTAACTCATCTTCGCTCCCGCGTAAATGACCGACCAGGGACATTTAGGATAATCTATAAGATATATCCTGGGATACAATTATCACCATAAACATGCGAACGAAGTGATAACTTAATGGAGAACAATGACTTGCCCCTAGGGCATAATTTCCAACAAGTATATCTAGAAAAGACATAGAAAAGTGCAAAAAGACGCATTTTTGGACCCGGTGGGACCCGATAGGGGCCAGTAGACCCCGAAATTGACCGATAAAGTGGGAGATTGGAATTAATTATTGGGGATCAGTTTTTGGGACCCTCTTATGCGCATATGACCCCTTTCCAATTGATAAAAATCAGATCTGAAGATGAGTCAAACTTAGTCAATTCAATTATGAACATGTGGGCTCCACCGGTAAGACAAAATGGCATTATGAGTCAAATTGGCTAATTCCTATCAAATTAATCAATGGAATCTGCATAATTGGGTAGAGAACACGTCACATATCCCTCCCTAGAAGAATCTCAATTTGCACATGGGATAAAGCCAAAGTAAAAACAATTGGTTGCCAACCAAACTAGGAATTTATTTAGTTACTTTGGAACTAAATGGCTACTTTTGGGTTATTATTAAAAGGAGCTCAAATTGCCATTTCTCTCTCCAAAAGGCGTGCTCCAGCTGAAGAAGAGAGAGAGGACCAGCAAGCTTCCATAGCCAAGGTGAAGCTCTCAACCACCTCATCCACCAAGCCAAATTAAAGCACCGAAATAGGTAACAACCGACATCTTGAACTTCTAGAGCTTAAACTTTGGAATTTCATGCTTCTGGTTGGGTCTTGGTTTTGGTGTCTGATTTTGGAGTTTTTGATGGTCCCAAAGTGTTTAAAACGTGATTTTGTGTGGGGTTAAGCTATGGTTTAAGTTTTCGAACTCGAAAACCCCGAAAACTCAAGAAGAAGCTTGCTGCTAGTGTTCTGGGATTCTGGGCAGTGAAGCTTCAAAAATGTTTTTAAAATAGTGAAGACTTCGGTTTGAGCTAACATTTTACAGGTACAAATTAGACATCTGGAGCATCATTTTTATATGTAATTTGATATATTTTTGATTCACCGATTGAGAGATACAAATTTTCTAAGTTGATTCTACCAGCAACAGGGCGAAATCTGACCCAGGTGTGAAAAGTGAGCACCACGCCAAAATACAAGTACTTTATGGGTCTGGGAATATTTTTCATGGAAAATAGACATTTTATGGTTCAAACGGAGATGGAAGCATGCAAAAAGGATTTTTGTGGAATTTATTAAAAATCCCACAAGCTGGACCAAAATCACTGGATTTTTGAGAATTGTGGGTTGGGCTCGGTTTTTGACAAAAAATGTGATGGCAATTTTGTAAATACTGAACAAATGTATTTTAATGATTTATAGGTCAAAGGAACCCTTAGGAAGTCAACGGGCCCAATAAAATATTAAGGACAATATTTACCACACCAGGTAGTAACCATTTTACTCAGATATCTCTATGTGTTTTGCTGTATGTTTGTGTTTGCCATGTATGTTTTTCCTTGTATATGTTGTGCCAAATATGCATACAGTGTTGTATGATTCCTAGCGCTAAGGATGTTCAGTCCGAGGCTGACCTTGGTTGGCGGCTGTACGGGTTGAGTTATTAGTCCGGGGCTAGCCTAGAAAGGGCGGCTCTACGAGTTGTGAGTTCAGTGAGTCCGAGGCTTGCCTTGGTAAGGCAGCTGTACGGGTTCTTGAATTGTGATATGTGCTTTACTGTGGTATGATCTAGATGCATATATGATATATATTTGGCATGTTCTTATGTTTCCAATTAGCATGGTAGCTTACATACTCCTTACACATGTGTTATTTGAGTATTGACGGTTACTCTGGGGGCTGTTATCGGACCCCAACCTCTTCTGTTGTCACAAGGAGACATGCCCAATGTGAAGAGCCTTCCTCGGAATGATAAGTGCTTATTAGTACAGACTGAAGGATAGAGAATGCCCTATCATGTTTGTACATATATTTGAGATGTTGGTACGTTCTATTTCAGTATTTATTCTGGATGGCTGTACCCCTAACCCTTCGGGGACTTTTATTTTTCTGTTTATTTTACTTTTTCCAGTACAGTATATAGTCTAAACTGGTTAAATGCTCTGTTGCGCTCACTCTGATATAAGTTAAATGGACCAAATAACAAAGGAAAGGTAACTAAGTAAGTGAATCCCTCTAACCCGCCACCCGAAAGGGCGAGGCCGGTAGGGGTGTAACAATTGTGATCCACGTCTGGGACACGCATTTATTGCATTTAGTTGTATTCTAGGTTTGAGGCCCCAATTGTTGTTGTTTTCCCAGCACTGTGGATCCGGGACTTGTATGGTTCTACTTTCGTAGTCCACATGATTTGTGATGCTATGTTGCATTATGTGACTACGTGTGACATATATTGCATGCCTGTTTCTTATTTTCATGATTGTGGTTGGCTATCATACATTGTTTATACATTGTTCTTGATATTAATATGTTATTTTGGGATCCTTTGGGATTCCAACCCTTGTTGCTACCTATGAATTGTACAGTATATTGGATGTAGCTTCAAGGACAAAGCAGCGAATGTCAGCAAATGAAGGTGCAGGACTTGTTCAAGACCGTTTCGAGGATATTTGTTGAAAACTTTATGTAATTATGTTTTGAAGTTATAACCAAGATTTGTAATATATTATCAGCATTTGATGAGGGGTCCACAATCAAAAATAACCAAGGATTGCGTATAGGCAAACCTAGGATCGTTCTCTCTCTCGAGGAGCCTTTTATTGAATCCTAGATAATCTAAATGTCGTGCAAATACAATTAAAACAAGAGAGATGTTACACCCCTACTGGCCTCGCCCTTTCGGGTGTCGGTTTAAAGGGATTTCTTTACATAGTTACCTTTCCAGAGTTATTCGGTCCATTTAACTTATATCAAAGTTAGCGCAACAGAGCATTTAACAGGTTTAGACTATCTATTGTACTGGTAAAAGTAAAATAAACAGAGAATTAAAGTCCCCGAAGGGTTAAGGGTATAGTTATCTAAAATAAATACCGAAATAAAACATACCGTTGTCACAAATATATGTACAAATATAATAGAGCATTCCCTATTCTTCAATCTGTACCGATAAGTACTTATCCTTTTGAAAAGGGTTCTTCACATCAGGCACGGCTTCTTGTGACTACAGAAGAGTCTGGGGTCCGGTAGTGGTCCCTAGAGTAACCGTCAATACTCAAATAACAAATGTGTAAGGAGTATGTAAGCTACCATGCTAGTCAGAACCATGAGAGCATGCCAAATACATACCATATATGCATCCAGATCATACCACAACAAAGCTCATATCACAATCCAAGAACCTGTACAGCTGCCCTACCAAGGCAAGCCTCGGACTCACAGGACTCACAACCCGTAGAGCCGCCCCTTTCTAGGCTAACCCCGGACTGAAACTCAACCCGTACAACCGCCAACCAAGCCGGCCTCGGACTGAACATCCTCAGCGCTAGGAATCACGCAACACTGTATGCATATTTGGCACAAACATATACAAAGAAAACACACATGGCAAAACACAAACATACAACAAAACACATAAAGATATATGAATAAAATGGTTACTACCTGGTGTGGTAAATATCGTCCTTAATATTTTATTTGGCTTGTTGACTTTCCAGGGGTCCCTTTGACCTAAATATCATTAAAATACACATATTTAGTATTTACAAAAAATTCCATTACACTTTTCTTGTCAAAACTGAGCCCAAACCCAAAATTCTCAGAAATTCAGTGATTCTGGCTCAACTTCTGGGATTTTTAATAAATTCTAAAAAAATCATTTTTGCATGATTCCAGCGCCATGTGAACCATTGAAATGTATATTGTTCATGAAAAATATTCTCAGACCACAAAAGTACTTTTATTTTGGCGTGGAGCTCACTTTTCACACCTGGGTCAGATTTCACCCTGTTGCAAACAGAGCTAACTTAGAAAATTTGTATCTCTTCATCGGCGCATAAAAAATATATCAAATTGCATATAAAAATGATGCCCCAGATGTCTACTTTTCACCTGTAAAATTTCAGCTCAAACCAACATCTTTACTGTTGTAAAAACATCTTTGAAGCTTGGTTGCCCAGAATCCAGAACACTGGCAGCAAGCATCTTCTTTGAGTTTTTGGGGGTTTTTGAGTTAGGAAACTTAAACCATGACTTAACCCCACACAAAATCATGTTTTAAACACTTTGGGACCATCAAAAACTCCAAAATCAGACCCTAAAACCAAGTTCCAACCAACAGCACGAAAATCCAAAGTTAAAGCTTTAAAGGTTCAAGTTGTCGGTAGTTACCTATTCGGAACTTTGGATTGGTGGACCAAATGGTTGAAAGCTTGAGTTGAGCTATGGGAGCTTGCTGGTCTCCTCCTTCCTCTGCAGCTGGAGCACTAAATTTGGGGAAGGAAATGGCTGATCAAGCTTTTTTTATAATATCCCCAAAAGTGACCATTTAGTTCATGTAACTAATTAAATCTTCTAGTTTAGTTAGGAACTAACTATATTTACTTGGATTAATCTCATGTGCAGATTTTTGACCTTCTAGGAGCACAAGTGGCGTGTGTTTTGCTGCCCACAATAAGATTTTTCCATTTTAATTTTTTACAAAATTTATCCCATGTGTTTATAGAAAATTTTTGGAGCCCACATGCATTGACTCAATTGACTAAGCTTGACTAATCATTTTTTTGTCAATTTGGGCAGATTTCATGCGCATGGAGTGTCCCAAAATTTGAACCCCACCAATTAATTCCACTTTTCCACTTTATTGGTCAATTTCGGGGTCTACCGGCTTCGATCGGGTCCAAAAATGCATCTTTCCGTACTTTTCTCTGATTTTGCTAGATATTCTCCTCTGCTTGGGCATATTCATGTGGTGCCTTCCCTCTTTCCAAGGTCGCCCCACATTTGTCTCATTCTGTCCAAAAATAATCCTCTAACTGGTCGCTATCGGTCCCCTTTTTTTTTACGGTTTATCGCCTACGGGTCCCGTGTCTTGTGTTTGGACCAGAATATGGGTAAAATCATCAGTTTTTCTCTCCCTTCTCATATAGAACGAAATTGAATGCCCACAGGTCAAGGAATTGACCATTTTACCCTTGCTTTATCTTCCTTTAATCTCATGGTGACACGTGTCCATGTGCAATGATCACCTTATCTCTTGCTTTTGGAACATGCCTATTTCAGTGTTTTTTTCTCTCTCCTGTCCCTGTATGACGCATACACACTTCCAGGAGTCAAGAATATGTGTTTTATCATTTTTCCCCGGGCCCCACTTCATCACATCGACTTTATACCTCACTGTATCTTGCCCTAGGCCCGCACCTTTTCGAACCTGGGCCTTACCAAAGGCTTCTTACCTCTTGTCATTCTTGGATTTGTTCCTGAACCGGGCTTAGTAGTCTGCCTAATTTAAGCTTATTCTCAATTTTTCGGGTCCAAAATTCGGGATATTACAAAAGAAAATTGGTTTTGGATTTTTAAATTAATAAGCTAAAATATGATTGCAAATTAATTAAATGCTAAACTATTATTTTCGGTATTTTTATTAAAATTGGTGAATGAGTGAATTAAATGATATGAAATTTAAAATATGGATGATGGCGCTCTTGGTGATTAAGAAATGACTATCCTTGCTCAAAAAGATTATGGGAGTTAAAATTCATCAAGTCTTTAAGAAAAACCCAAGATACCACTTGAGTCCAATATTCCCAATTATTAGTAGCTCCTACAAACATAGCTAACCACTAATTCTTGAGAAATTGTTAAAAATCACTTGATGTGCAATTAAAATTGGAATAATGCAACATGAGTCTTCTTAAAATTGAGTACATAACAGTCCCTCAAATGGCACAAATCAACTACATTAACTAGACAATAACACGCTAATTAATATAATCTCATTGCCCTTACTTAGCGTTTGCGGTGTTTATGACTTCGGAAACCTAAATCATGATTATACCCCCTACAAAACTACGTTACAGAGCCATTGGAGACCTTAAAAATGGAAAAATCCAACCCTAACACTAAGCTTCTACCTCTTGCACGAAAATACCTTAACAAGAACTCAAGAAATGGAGTTTTCGGGGTTACCTAAAATCAGAGAACAGGTAGATGAGCTTGAAATCTTGGTCTTGGAGCTTTGTCTATGGTGGCTGATTAGTCTCTCTCCCTTGCATCTGGAATTTTCGCCCCTTAGGGTGAAAAAGAAGGGTTAAGTTACCTTTTTAATAAATGTGATTTGATCCGATAGGTTTTAGAATTAACCGGCGTAAATTTCTGTCCTTTGTGTAATAAATGAGATTTACTTTCTTGACTTCTTTCCCAAGTGTTGGAAATTATGCCCTAGGGGCAAGTCATTGTACTTTAAACATTTATATTATTTAAAGTATTCTCCTTTAGTTATCATTTCATTTGCATGCTTATAGTGATAATTGTACCCTTGGATATATCTTATAGATTATCCTAAATGTCCCTGGTCGGTCATCTATGCAGGAGCGAAGATGAAATAAGACCAGTATGACTTTGATGAGTTATGAAGATGCGAATCAAAGTCATAGGCACTTGTAAAAGTATAAGGTGTGGGACCGACCCACTATGAGAAAACTGCATGGATTGAGTCATAAGCTTATCTCATGTATAAGCACGTCACAACGCCCTTTGACCTGAGATTATTATGGATTCCTACATGATGAGTCGCTGATCTTTGACCTGGTCAAAAGTCACCTTTGACCAGGTGATGATAAAGACTATGATTGGGATCAGTGGTTTTCATGCAGAGGAATGTGAATGGTCAAGATTGAATTTGTCCATCACATTTGCAGAGAGATAATACTGGGCCCCTCGATGAGTTGGTCTATGGTCATACTACGATGGAGAGGAGTTTCCATTTCTATTAGACAACTCAAGAATTGAGAAAGTAATGATCAAGAACAGGAAGTTGACATTATCCATGTCTCATCCTTGACCAAATTATCGCGTGACAAAAGAGACATGACATGGTTGTATGATAGGTTATATCGTATCATCAATCCCCATATGAATTGGGTAGTCACAATGTCTTGCTAGAGGCCGCTTGCGACTTGTGGGCTGGTACAATATGGGCCCGCTACCAATCTCATGTGAGCCTGCAACGTTGCACACAAGAATAGCCCAACACGAGTAATAGTGTCCAGATTCATTGAATCTTAAATGTGTCTAAGATTTAATGAATACTGTTAATCTAGGGTTGATATATATATATTACATCATATTATAATATAATATATAAATTCGAAAATAATAATGATATTATTTATAGATAATAATATCATTATATATAGTATTTAATTTATTTGATAAATTAAATGACTATAATAAATTAAGATATTGTATCTCAGATTTAATTTTTGAATAAAGATATCATATCTTAGATTTAATTAAATTTGAAGGCTCATAATTCGAATTAAATAAATATATTTGATTAGATCTGTTAGACATATTTAATTAATGTATTATTTTAATTCAGATTCAAATTTTAAGATTAATTAAATTAATTTTGGAATATTTTAATATGGTTCATTAGGGTTTTAGAAACTTTTTAAATAGATATTGATCTAGTCATATTGAGAGGATGGATGAATTAGACAAGTCGCATGAAACCTTAAAGAGAAAAGGAGAGACACGAGAATACTGAAGGTACTAGCACGCTGCCGTCCATGTTCAAGGCTATTCATGTGGATACCGGTAGAGGGAGGTGATTCGCAGAGTTGACTCCTGGTGATCGAGTAGATAGCCCACGTGTTCAAATCAAATGAGACGCACACTAGTACGTATAGGTATGATTTAGTTCTTTTCTACCTTGATTTAAACGCCGTTGATAGATCTTCTGATGGGATTCGTAAAAGTTTTATAATTCCGCTGCATGTACAGATCCCAACACCAAGTTCTCTAGAATTTTCCAGGGCTCTCTAGGGTGCTGTCAAGGGGTGCAACCCCCTTAAAAGAGTGCAGATTTTTATTTGCTTTTGGGGCAAATAACTTGTTTTGGTCCAAAATTTTCATAAATTACAATTATGGCCCAGAACTTATTAATTATTACTGACTTTTCCCACATGCTTTTATCTACCCAAAAGGACATATGTGGCGCCGTTTAGGGCCCACACCTCTGCCCTAATTATTTTTTACACCTTTATTCCCATTTTGCCCTTTTTGTTTGAAACATGGGACCCACGGTTTGACTTGTACACCGACTTTCTTTTATTTCTCTCCAAATAAATATTTTAATAATTAGAGGGGCTTGTGTGGTGCATAAGGGGCCCATAAATCTGATTCCCTTCATTTATTTTCCTTTTTCCCACTTAATCAGTCCAGTTCTCGGTTTACCAATCCATATGGGTCCCACTGGTCAACAAGGTGTTTCCCTTTGCACTATTCTACATCTTTTTCATATATTTTTCCTTGAATAGACACTCACATGTGGCTGTTAGTTCCCTATATGTTTTGATGATTACTAACAATTGTAAACAATGAAAGGATGTTTTTGAGTAAGTTAGATGTTTGTTAAAACTTGTAGATTTCAAACCAAAAAAATTCTGTTAGCGCCAAACTCGAGCCTGGATTTGACAACCTCGAGTTTGCTACTGACAGGAAGCTAAACTCACCAGTTAGCATTTTTAAACTCGAGACTAGAACAAGTTTGTGAACTTGAGACTTTCACAAAGGATTTTCTTTTAAGAGTAAACTTGAGGCTACACATAGCAAACTCGAGTTTGCGAGAGGCCGAGAGCATTTTGACTTAAAAACACTTTTAAACTCGAGACCTCTACTTATAAACCTCAAGTTTGCACTTCCAGAGAAAATCTTCAAAGAGTTTACAAAAACTGTAAACTCGAGTTTGTAAAGACAAACTCGAGTTTGCCTCTGGCAGGAAGCTTTTTCAAATTCATAAACCAGACATTACTCTCTTAAGTGCCAAGGCTTTCTCCAATTTCAAAAATCTCAAGAGTTTACACTTGGCTGAGAGCTTCCAAGAATTTTCAACCAAAGTAAACTCGAGACTAATTTCATAAACCTCTACTTTACTTCAGGCCGAGAGCATTCAAAGTTTTCTGAGTAAAACAAACTCGAGGTTAAGCTTTTGAACTCGAGTTTAAACCTTACAGAGAGCAATGCATTTTCAACATAAGAAAACTCTACAGTTTGCACTGAAAACCTCCGGTTTACCTTTTGAAAACTAAAACTAATTTTTGACTTAAACAGTGTCAAACTCGAGTCTATTAACTCGAGCCTGTCTACTAATAGACTCGAGTTTGTGTTTTGCACAAAGCTACTCCAAAGCTCAAATTCACGACATTCCTATTTGGATGGAGGAAACTCGAGTTTAGATATATAAACTCGAGTTTAGATCAACCCGAGAGCATTGTAGTTTTTCAGTGTATTGAAAACATCAGGTTTTGAAAGGAAACCTCCAGTTTAGATGTTTTGAACTTAAAACGCTTTTACATACTGAAGCTTCAAACTCGAGTCTGTATGAACCAAACTCGAGTTTACATCACTAATTCAGAAATTCAAATCTAACGAATTTGGAAAACCTTATTGTTTGATTTTAATACTTTCCAGTATTATTCTCTACTATTCCTAGCTATGTTTAATGTCTTTTTTAGTGAGTTTCAGATGAATTAGAGAATGTTTATTGAAGGTTTAAAGCAAAAGTAAAAAGTGACGTCAACACATTAATTGCTAAACCCAGAAAGTTGCATACTTTTGGGTAATCCATCTGCACACGGTTGCAAAGCATTAAAGAATGATTTCTACAACAAGCAACTGCTTCTCCAACGGATTAATCCAGAGGAAGTCAACTCTGAACACTTGGACAACTGGATTAAGTGGAGATTAGAGAGAGAAGAAGGCTAAAACCACTTCCTAACCTACCTTTGCAGAGCCTCTCCAACGGTTTAATTCAAGAAGCAATGGTCATTTAATGCACTCTAAGTATAAATAGAGTTGCATCCAATTCTTCTCAACAACTAGAACAGTTGAAAACTAAAATCATTCAAGTCTTGCATTTATTTCTTCAGTTTTCAACTGTATTGTATCTTTTGATACTTTGAGCTTCAATATTCATTATTATCCACTTTGTGAGAGAGTATATCTTTGAAAATCATTTATTGTAAAGAATCACAAGTCAAGGGGACTTGGTGATTTGGGAGTTCATAGATTACTTGTAAAGGGGAGTGAGTTCTAGTGAGAGAACTACTTCTTGAGTGTAGAGTGTATAATCATTGATATAGTGAAAATCCCAGAGAGTCTGGTGACTGGTTCTAGGTCAAGTTGTTAGGACCGAACCAGTATAAATCTTTGTGTCCAGCTGCTCTTCCCTTCTCTTTGTTTATCCCTGTTTTAGCTGTTAGAAAATAGAGGTGTTTGTGAAAATTTTTAAAATACCCAATTCACTCCCCCTCTTGGGTATTTGGCTCCACTTTCATTTGGTATCAGAGCAAGGTCTTCTCAAAAGAGCTTAACATTTCGAGAAGGATCAACATGGAAGGTATTCTGCCTGATGGAGCTTCAATCAACAGACCTCCCGGTTTCAATGGAGAGCACTATTCATTTTGGAAAGCCAAGTTCAAAGTCTTTGTGATGGCCACTGAGTATAGGCTATGGAGAGTGTTCGAAAGAGGAGATTATGTGCCTTCATCTGTTGAACATGGTGTAAGAACTCTCAAACTAGAAGAAGAATATGATGACAATGACAGAAGAAATGTCACCCTCAATAGTAAAGCTATTCTTCTTCTACAAATTGCACTAAGTCAACAAGAATACTTTTGTACCTGCACTCTACCATCTGCTAAAGCCATGTGGGATGATTTGGAGATAGCTCATGAGGGAATGGATGGAGTCAAGCAAAATCGTGTTTATACTCTTATGACTGAGTATGATCTTATGCGTATGAAGCCTAGTGAATCCATTGGCGAATTCCAGTTGAGATTCACACACCTGATCAATCAACTTGCTGCTTTGGGGAAAGAGTATGATCAATCAGTTCAAGTAAGAAAAATCCTAAATATCCTCAACAAGGAATGGGAAACAAAGGTCACAGTCATTGAAGAAGCTCGAGGAGACACAATGGCATCAATAGCAGCTCTTTTTGGCAGCCTCTCTGAATATGAGGCAAAGATCAAGTTCAAGAAGGGACTTGATGAAGTTCATGGCAAGAATAAGGGAGTTGCCCTTAAGACTATCAAAGAAACTAAAGAGTCAGAGGATGATGATGAGGAGATTGGCATGATGGTCCGAAGGTTCAAAAAGTTTTATAAGAAGGACCAAGGATATAAAAAGTTTCACAAAGGTAGCTCCAGCTATGAGGTAAAGAAGCCTATTATCTGCTACGAATGTGAAAAGCCAGGCCACATATCTCCCCAGCTGAACAACAAGGACAAGGAAAAGAAGAAATTCAACAAATTCAAGAAGAAAGCCTATGTTTCAGTCATTTGGGGATATAGCTCTTCCGATGAAGAGGAAGAGGATGAGGAAGAGAAAGCTAATGTTTGTTTGGTTGCAGAAGAAGAAGAGCAACCTACCAACAATGATGAGGTATATGATTTAAAACCATCTTATGATGAGTTGTTTGCTGAATACACTGTTGTGTAAACAGAATTTGAAAAACTTGCTGAGAAATATCTTGCTTTGAAAAAGAAAAATACCTCTCTTGAAGAGCAAGTAGAAAAACTTTCTTCTTCTGAGATTTTGGTTTGTGAAGAATGTCCTGATCTAAAGAAAAAGAATTTACAACTTACTAAGGCACTTGAGAAATTCACAAAAGGAAGACAAAAGGAAGTGAAATGCTCAGTGTCATTTTAAAACAACAAAGATTTATCAATGACAGATCAGGAATTGGTTACAAACCAGATTTTGACAAGAAGAAATGTAGAAAGAAGAATGGCGAAAAATCTTATATGAATTATTTTACACAATCTGTTCATTCTTCTAATCCCTTTGCACACTGTAATTATTGCAATAGAAAAGGTCATACTACTTCTTCATACTTCTTCATGCTTTCATAATTTATACACATTGGTCATTGTTGATGATTTCTCAAGATTTTGTTGGACCATATTTTTATCATCAAAAGATGAAACATTTGATCAATTTGTTGTGTTTGCCAAAAAGGTCCAAAACGAGAAAGGTGTATCTATTTTTGGTATAAGAACTAATCACGGTGGAGAGTTTGAGAACCATGCATTTGAAGAATTCTGTGATGCTCATGGAATAGACCACGACTTCTCTGCACCTAGAACTCCACAACAGAATGGAGTTGTTGAAAGAAAGAATCGTGTCTTAACTGAGATGGCCAGAGCAATGTTAAATGAGAATCAAACCTCTCAAGTCTTCTGGGCTGATGCAATGAGCACTGCATGCTATATATCGAATCGAGCATACCTCCAAAAGAAGATAAAAAAGACACCGTATGAGCTGTACAAAGGAAGGAAACCAAATCTTGTCCATTTGCACATCTTTGGATGTAAGTGCTATGTGCACAATAATGGTAAGGATAATTTGGGTAAGTTTGATTCTAAAGCTGATATAGGCATATTACTAGGATATTCCAATAAAAGTAAGGCCTATAGAGTTTTTAATACTAGAACTCGTGTTGTTGAAGAATCAATTCATGTTGTGTTTAGTGAAAATAAGTCCGATAAACTTTTAGATGAAGAAGAAGAACATGTTTTCAAAAGCCAATTCTTTTCAAAAACTACTCCTTCATCTGTTGAAAATTCTAAAGATGTTTTTGAGGCTGATCCCCAAAATTCTATTGAAAACCCAGATCAGTCTTAGCTTAGAGCTTAGAGATTTATAAGAAATCATCATTTGGATCAAGTTATAGGCGATGTGACTCAAGGAGTAAGAACTAGAAATAGCACTTTAAATGAAGTAACATTTTCTGCATTCATATCTCATGTAGAACCCTCTAAGATTGATGAAGCCCTTTCAGACAATGATTGGGTGATAGCAATGCAAAGGAGCTACATCAATTTGACAGAAATCAAGTTTGGGACTTAGTGCCTAGACTGAAGGACCATCTGGTTATTAGGACAAAATGAGTATTTAAGAACAAACGTGATGAATTTGCAATCATTGTCTGAAATAAGTCAAGATTGGTTGCAAAAGGTTATAATCAAGAAGAGGGAATTGACTATGAAGAAACTTATGCTCCAGTAGTAAGATTGGAAGCTATAAGATTTCTTCTAGCCTTTGCATGTGTAAAAGGTTTCAAACTTTATCAAATGGATGTAAAAAGTGTATTTTTAAACGGTTTTATTCAAGAGGACGTTTATGTTGAACAACCTCCTGGTTTTGAAAACGAAAATCATCCTGATCATGTTTATCATCTTAAAAGGCTTTATACGGTCTCAAGCAAGCTCCTAGAGCTTGGTATGAGAGATTAAGTAAATTTCTTCTTGATCAGGGGTTTATCAGAGGCAAAACAAACACAACATTGTTTATTAAAAGAAATAAGTTAAATGAAATTTTGATTGTGCAAATTTATGTTGATGATATAATCTTTGGTGCTACTAATGATGCTTTGTGTGAGGAATTTGCAAAGGATATGTAGGAAGAATTTGAGATGTCCATGATGGGAGAGCTCAACAATTTTCTTGGGCTGCAAATCAAACAAAGGAAAGATGGAATTTTCATCTCTCAAACCAAATATCTCAATGACCTGCTGAAGAAGTTTGGGATGGACAATTGCAATGGGGCTGACACACCAATGAGTACAACCACTTCATTGGATGCTGACGAGAAGGGCAAAGACTTCAACATCACAAAATATAGAGGAATGATTGGATTGTTACTCTATTTGATTGCAAGTCGGCCTGACATCCAATTCAATGTGGGGATGTGTACAAGGTTCCAGTCTGCTCCAAAGGAGTCCCATGCTAAGCATCCCATGCTGAGCATGTAAAGAGAATTTTCAGATACCTTGCTAACACAAAGACACTTGGATTGTGGTTTCCCAAAGGTCAACCTGAACATTTGGTGGCATATTCAGATTCAGACTATGCCGACTAAAAAACTGATAGGAAGAGCACAAGTGGTCAATGTGAATTCTTTAGCAAATCACTTGTGTCTTGGTTTAGCAAGGAGCAAACTAGTGTGGCCATGTCTTCCACAGAAGCTGAATATGTAGCTACCTCAAGTTGTTGTGCTCAAGTACTATTGCTTAAGCAACAACTAGTTGACTTGGGAGTCAATCTGAAGGAGATTCCAATTTTGTGTGACAACACAAGCACAATAAGCTTGGCCAAGAATCCAGTTCAACATACTCGGACCAAGCATATTGATGTGAGACATCATTTTATAAGGGATCATGTTCAGAAAAGAGATGTCAAGGTCGGCTTTGTGAAGATATCAGCAAGTTGAAGATGTGTTGGGATGAACATAGTTATGTTTTATGCAGGATACTTATTATGATTTCTAACTTTTTGCTAAAAGTTTGCTGGTAAGAGGAACAAACTCAAGCCTATCAGTAATGAATTCGAGCTCGAGAGAGGCAGAGAAGAAATGAGGATCTGATGACAGCCAAACTCGAGCCTATAAGTGAGCAACCTCGAGTTTAGCTCATATAGAGAGAAATCCTGAACTCAACAACATAAGGAAACTCGAGTCTAAAACTAGTAGCCTCGAGTTCACAGGATACAGAGAGCAACCAAGTTTAGAGGATGACACAAACTCGAGCCTGTAAGTATTAACCTCTAGTTTGGAATTAAAATTCAAGAGTTCACACATACACTCTTGAAGTCCAAGTTAGTACAAGTTTATGCAAACTCGAGCCTACACTTGTAACCTTGAGTTTGTCGTGGGCTTTATATTTTGAAAACTTGATTTTTCTTCTTCACTTCACTCAAACCTCAAGTCTAACCCTAAAACCTCCAAAACCCTCTCTTCTTCTCCGATAAACCTCTGCGAAAATGGCTTCCAAATGCTCAATCACTCAAGAATCCGACCCTAGAGCAACCCAATCTACCTCTTAATCACGACCTGAACGTCCAATGAGGTTAAAGACTCGCTCTACTCGACTTCGCCATGGCATTGATAAAATAGTCAGAGGAGTTCAAGGTGAAATCCTTGAGGCTCAGCCGCCCAGACCAAAAGGGATTTCAATCGATGAAGGCCGCACAAAGAAGCAGCATGATCCTAAACATGCTCCTCAGGGGAAAGGAAAAGCTCCAGAGACTGCTAAAGCACCCAGGGCAAAACAGCAAGTCAAGAGAAAGCGAGCTACTCAGCACTATGTCCCTACGCCAGGACAAGCTAGCTCTCATGTTCCCTCGGCATCCCAATAGCAATCTGGTCCTCAGGTATCTTCAGAGAATCCTACCATTATCGAGATATATAATCATACTAGGAAACCTAAAGGTTTTTCAGAGGAACCGTGTAGGATGACTAGTGAGGAAGGGATCAAATTCAAGCAACAAATAGACCAGAAAACTTTCTGTCCCATTGTTTCTGTTGATTTGGTTAAATTAAAAGAAGACTGTAATTTAGACCTCATGCCTTGGCTCAAACAATTTGAGTCTCTAATTTCAATTAGAGCCCCTTATAGTCCAAAGCTTGTGAAAGTCTTCTACTTTCATATGCATTCTGATAACCTACTAGATAGAGATGGAAATTTAGTAGGGGAAAGGATTACAACGAAAGTGAGGGATCAAAAGATTACAATTTCCCTATCTTACTTGAACTCCCTACTACAAATTGCCAACCCCCCATCTCCTGAAGATTACAGATACAATCAACAGGCAATTTTTAGACTGGTTCGACCCAATGAACCTGTTCCTGAAGATTTAGAGATCCTGAACTTCAAACCAGCCTCCATGCCTCCCGCAAATAGAGCTATCTGGTACATCTACACCAGAAATATGCTACAGAAAGGGGGCAACTTTACACACTTTGCCAAGAAGGACTTTCCCATTTTTGCCTCGATCCTTGATCAACAACCACATAATGTAGGGCACTGGGTCTTTCAAGAAATGTCTAAATTTCGCTTCACCTCCAGGAACACATCCCAAATCCCATTCCCAAGCCTCATTTCAATCATTCTGTTTCATGAGAAGATCTAGTATTTGACTGCCAATGAACAACCAGTCAAACCACAAGAATTTGACAGACATATCGTGAATTTGATGGGCATCAATCCTGAAGAGAGGTCTGACCAATCCAGAGCACCACCTAGATCCAGACAGCTAGGTCAAGAGGCACTTATTCTAGAGCTCAAGAAGCTCAAAGTGCTCCTCCTCCTCCTTGTTAGTTCTCAATGTGTTTTGATGATTAACAACAAGTGTAAACATATTTTGAAGTTTCCAAGATCCTTTAAAAACCATCTGATAGTTGTATACTGCAGTATGGGTCTGTATACTGCAATAAAGGGTCATCCAGAAAGCAATAATTTTTCAAAGTTAAGTCAATACTGCAGTATAGGGTGCTATACCGCAGTATTGGACTTTCAGAGAACAATCAAATTTTTCAAGTTAAGGCAATACCGCAGTATAGGGTGCTATACCGCAGTATTGGACTTCCAGAGAGCAACCGAGTTTTTCAAAACAAGCCAATACCACAGTATAGGTATGTATACTACAGTATAGGGCCATCCAGAGAGCAACTAAATTTCTAAGTCAAGCCAATACCGCAGTATAGGTATGTATACTGCAGTATAGGGCCATCTAGAGAGCAACTAAATTTCTAAGTCAAGCCAATACCGTAGTATAGGTATGTATACTGCAGTATAGGGCTATCCAGAGAGCAACTAAATTTCTAAGTCAAGCCAATATCGCAGTATAGGTATGTATACTGCAGTATAGGGCCATCCAGAGAGCAACTAAATTTCTAAGTCAAGCCAATACCGCAGTATAGGTATGTATACTGCAGTATAGGGCCATCCAAAGAGCAACCAAGTTTTTTCAAGCAAGTCAATACCACAGTTTGGATATGTATACTGCAGTATAGGCTTATAGAGAGAGCTCCCAAATTTTTTAACTATTGCATACTGTAGTATAGGTTTGCATACTGCAGTATTGGGCTCTTAAACTGATTCTCAATTTGTCAAGAACTCGCTTACTGCAGTATGCTACTTACATACCGCAGTATAGGTCATGACTTTTAAACACAAGTCACGATGTTTTGCCTCTGGAAGCTGCATACCGTAGTATGACTTTGGATACTGCAGTATGGACACTTATGCACAGTGCCATACTCCAGTATAGAGGAACTTACCGCGGTATACAACGGTCAAAATTGATTTTTGAATTACACGAATTTGCAAATCACTATTGTTTGATCTTATTGCTTCCATAATTCATTCAATCATATTCCTAGCTATGTTTAACAAGTTTGTTAAGTGAATTTCAGCAAGCACAGATGAAGATCATTGAAGGTCAAAGCCATAAAGCAAAAAGTGTACAGTGCATTAAATGCACTTCTGCAAATCAACCTATTTTCAACTAATCCATCTGAGCACGCCTTCTAAACGTTAAAGAATGCTTACTACAACAAGTAAAGTCATCTCCAACGGGCAAATTCTCAGAGGGCCACATCAGATCACATTAACACTTGGATTAGCAGAAGTTTAGAGAGAGAAGAAGACCAGACTTAGTGCTAATCACCTACAACGGTTGGATTCATCAAGCAACGGTCATTTAATGTTCTCTACCTATAAATAGAGTGCATTAACTTCTTCTCAAGCTGATACACCAACTGAGAGCGAAAATTTATTAAGTTCATTTATTGTGTTCAGCTTTCATCTTAATAGTGTCTTTAAGACATTTGTTCTTCAGTATTTAGTATATCCACTCTGTGAGAGAGTTATTTCTTGTAAATCATTCATTGATTGTGATAACCACAAGTCAGGGGACTTGGTGGTTAGGGTGTATTGGTTACAACTTGTAAGGGGGAGTGTGTTCTAGTGAGAGAACAACTCTTAGTACAGAGTTTGTAATCATTTGTTGATTATAGTGGATTGAAAATCCCAAGTGAGGCTTGGGGACTGGATGTAGGTCAGAGAAAGGACCGAACCAGTATAAATCATCTGTGTCAAGCTTCTTCTTCCCTTCTCCTCTATCTTACCCTGTTTTGATGTATTAAAAACAGAGTTATCTCTTTAATTTTTAAAAGATACCCAATTCACCCCCCCTCTTGGGTATCAAGGTCCAACTTTCACTCCTCAGTCTACTCTACCTTCTGATTTTGATGCAAGGGTCAAAGACATTGTGGAAAAAGCAATTTCTGACTTGACTGATAAGGTAGAAGCAACAGTTGGGAAGTTAGTATCTGAAGTGACCCAATGACACAATGACCTAGTTGATACTCAGGAGGGTTTTAGAGTTGAGCAGGAAGCATTGAAGAACCAGATTAGCAACCACTCAGCTAGTATTTCCACCCTTTTGGTCACTATGATGAGCCTCAATGACATGATGGATCAGATCTTGAAGAATTAGTCCATGGCAACTTCCAATTCTCGTTTGGGAGCATCCACTTCAGCCATTCCAGCCTCTGAACCAGCTATTCCCACCTTTGAACCCGAGTCTGCACCAGCCACTGCACCCGAGTCTGCCCAAGCCACCACTACTCCACCCTTGTTTGTTGATGACAAAGGGGAAGAAGAGTGAAAGAGGATCAATCCATATGCTTCTGTTCTTTTGATTTCAGTTGTATATCTTGTTTTGTATATTTGCTTTCAAAACTCTTTTGACAATATTATGCAATTTACTAAGTATTCAGTTCTTGTTCTGTTAAAGTCTTGTGAATGCTTGAGTTCTTGTAGTTTACATGCTTTAGTGTTATATTTGTGTTTTCTGCTGCCAAATACTCTGATGGATTTCTTAGTCTGCAAATGGCTTGATCATTTTTCTTAAAAATGCTCAAAACTGATTTTTTAAAAGTTATTGATTGTTTACAAGTGTTGTCATGATCAAAAAGGGGGAGAATGTTAGTTCCCTATGTGTTTTGATGATTACTAACAATTGTAAACAATGAAAGGATTTTTTTTGAGTAAGTTAGATGTTTGTTAAAACTTGTTGATTTCAAACCAAAAACATTCTGTCAGCGCCAAACTCGAGCCTGGATTTGACAACCTCAAGTTTGCTACTAACAGGAAGCTAAACTCACTAGTTTGTATTTTTAAACTCGAGACTGGAACAAGTTTGTGAACTTGAGACTTTCACAAAGGATTTCCTTTTAAGAGTAAACTCGAGGCTACACATAGCAAACTCAAGTTTGTGAGAGGCTGAGAGCATTTTGACTTAAAAACACTTTTAAACTTGAGACCTCTACTTATAAACCTTAAGTTTGCACTTCCAGAGAAAATCTTCAAAGAGTTTACAAAAACTGTAAACTCGAGTTTGTAAAGACAAACTCGAGTTTGCCTCTGGCGAGAAGATTTTTCAAATTCATAAACCAAACATTACTCTCTTAAGTGCAAAGGCTTTCTCCAGTTTGAAAAATCTCAAGAGTTTACACTTGGCCGAGAGCTTCCAAGAATTTTCAACCATATTGTATCTTTTGATACTTTGAGCTTCAGTATTCATTATTATCCACTCTGTGAGAGAGTATATCTTTGAAAATCATTTATTGTAAAAAATCACAAGTCAAGGGGACTTGGTGATTTGGGAGTTTATTGATTACAACTTGTAAGGGGGAGTGAGTTCTAGTAAGAGAACCACTTCTTGAGTGCAGAGTGTGTAATCATTGATATAATGAAAATCCTCGAGTGTCTGCAGACTGGATGTAGGTCAAGTTGTTAGGACCGAACCAGTATAAATCTTTGTGTCCAGCTGTGTTGGAAATTATGCCCTAGGGGCAATTCATTGTACTTTAGATATTTATGTTATTTAAAGTATTCTCTTTTAGTTATCATTTTCGTTTGCATGTTTGTATTGATAACTGCATCCTTGGATATATCCTATAGATTATCCTAAATGTCCCTGGTCAGTCATCTACGCGGGAGCGAAGATGAGTAAAGACCAGTATAACTTTAATGAGGTATGGAGATACGAATCAAAGTCATAGGCACTTGTAAGAGTACAAGGTGCTAGACCGACCCACTATGAGAAAACTGTATGGTATTAGTCATAAGCTTATCTCATGTATAACCGCGTCATGACGCCCTATGACCTGAGATCATTATGGATTCCTACATGATGAGTCGCTGACCTTTGACCTAGTCAAAAGTCACCTTTGACCGGGTGATGATAAAGGCTTGGATTGGGATCAGTGGTTTTCATGCAGAGGAATGTGAATGGTCAAGATGAAATTTGTCCCTCACATTTGTAGAGAGATAATACTGGGCCCCTCGATGAGTGAGTCTAATAAATGTATGGCCATACTATGATGGAAAGGAGTTTCCATTTCATTTATTAGACTACACGAGAATTGAGAAAGTAATGGTCAAGAACAGGAAGTTGACATTATCCATGCCTCATCCTTGACCAAATTATCGCGTGACAAAAGGGACGTGACATGGTTGTACGATAGGTTGTATCATGTCATCGATCACCATGTGAATTGGGTAGTCGCAATGTCTTGCTAAAGGCCCCTTGCGATTTGTTGGCTGGTACAGTATTGGCCCACTGTCAATCTCATGTGGGCCTACAGGGTCGCATACAAGAATAACCCAACTCGAGCAAATATGTCCAGATTCATTGAATCTTAGATTAATCTAAGATCTAATGAATACTGAATTTAATCTGGGGTGAATATATATATATATATATATATATAATATTCGAAAATAATATTATTTAATAGAGATTATAATATTATCATATAATATTTGTTTTGTATTTAATTTATTTGATAAATTAAATATCTAAGACAAATAGAGATATTGTATCTCATTTAATTTTTGAATAAAGATATCATATATCTATTTAATTTAAGTTGAGATACAGTATCTCATATTTAATTAAATAGATAGATATTATTTCTCTAATTTAATTTATAGAGATAAATTAAATCAGAAGGCTTTTAACTTAGATTTAATCTAAATTCAAGATTTGGATTTCAGATCTTGCTTTTAATATATTAGATTAGATCTATTAGATAGATTTAATTAATATATTATTCAGATTCAAAATTCGAATTTCAAAATTAATGAGGATTAATTTTGATTATATAATACGCCTATCGGTTTAGAAAAACCTACGGGACTTTTAGTCGAGCGTATTAGAAAGACGCGAGTAAACCCTAGAGCGAGTGGGAGAGATGCATAAGTCAAAAAGGCGCTAGTACGCTGCCGCAGTCATGTTCGGGGTTGTTCGTGTGGATACCGGTAGAGGAGGGCGATTCATAGAGTCGGCTTCTGCTGATCGAGGGTAGCCCACCAGTTCAAAGAGAACAAGACGCGGACGAATTCACTATAGGTAATATTCGGTTCCTTAACCTTGATTTAAACGCGCTTGAGTGATCATCCGGATGTGATTCATAAAATATTTTAATTTGCTGTGTGTATGGATCCCAATAGTGGTATCAGAGCCAACTCAACGTGTGTTTAAATTGGGTTTTTCTACATGCTATTATATGTGATATATATGCAAGAAACCGAATCTTTGTATGCAAGAGACCGAATCTTTGTATCAAGAAATCGAATCTTGTATGCTTTAAAATCTGTAAATTTGTGTTAGGGTTTCAAATGGATCTCTAGCATGGTGCCGTGGCTGCTTCGTGTAGTTCTGAATTGTTCAGAACGATGCACGATCACACTGAATTGTCGGACCAGTCACACCTAGATCGCGTTTCTGAAAGGTTTGGAAACACGATGACGCTGGGGTTGATCATGTTCGGAAACGTCATTTATGTCTGGTCACGTTGATCGCATTCTGAAAGGTTCGAACGATGATCACGCACTGGACACCGGAGACGTTCAGATGTTCATGATGGCATATGAAAGAACGACTTGTCCAGACGTTCACGGGGATGTTAAGGTTCGTCCTTCAACGTCGTTTTTCTGAGCTGTTCAGATTCGATGATGGTTATGTTAGACATGACCACGTTCGGACGTTCAAATCAACACGTTAAGGATGACCTTCTTCATCCACGCAAATGCCATGTTCAGACGACGCCTTTTAGGGTTAAAATTATTTTTTATGAAAGAAACTTTCTAAAACAATATAATGTTTTCAAAAGCTCAGAGACCGCCGTAGGGATCGGCTGGTTGTTCGTAGCGCGAGAATTTAAATCATGATATAAAGTAATATAGATTAGAGAATTTTAATCATGAATTTTACATGTTATGATTTATCTTTCAAAGTGTTGTTTGGGTATGGTGAACAAGATGGCTCTAGAGTTGTAAATTTTAAATATAGCATGCGAGCCATGCCTCTCTCTAAATAATCTTGATGTACATTCTCTTCTCATCTCACTCCCCTCGTTTGTTAAAAGTTGTTTCTAACTATGTATTTTCTTTTATTATTTAGAGAAGTCCCCTCATTGGCTTGAGAGGACTCTAGGATAGATGAGCCATGTTGTTCACGAGTTTTAATTATGTTTTGATATGATCGCTGCATAATTAATTTAGATTCTATATGAGATACAATAATGATTGCATTCATATAGGTAGAATTAATAGGTTTAATTAGATCATGTCCAATAATACCCTCTAAATAAAATCTTAAGTCACAATGCCATCAATAAATGAATACTTGTCAAAACCTAGATCACCCATCTGTATGTTCCACCAAAGTAGATGCATCTGAGTAATCTTGGTGAGGCAAGAGAGAGTAATGGTGATACTCTATATTCATTATTGTCTTGACTTAATTGAGATCATCAAAACGGTTTTGGATCTCAAGGCATTAGATGGGATTAAACATGCTAGGTCATATGATGATCGAATCCCATAAAGATCTAAGAGTTACATGTGATGTAATTGGCAAAGTTGTTGCCTACCTAAATAACTTGATTTTAAGCGTCCTGCCAAAGCGGACTTAAATTTAAGCCAAATATGGATCTTAGCCCACTAATTATAATGAGGGTTGTTAATTCAGTGGGAGAATATTAACTAACTTTGCATATTTTTTAATTGTAAAATCATGTTGAATAGTAACACCGCAACAACACCACTGCGATCAATCCTTGAGAAGGAAAAACTGAATGGGACAAACTTTCTTGACTGGTTTAGAAACTTGAGAATTGTTCTCAAGCAGGAAAGAAAGGCTTATGTCCTTGATCAACCCATTCCTGAAGAGCCAGCGCATAATGCTCCAAGAGCTCAAAGAGATGCTTACACGAAGCATCAAAATGACTTTGTGGATGTAGGATGCTTTATGCTTGCCACCATGGTTCCAGAGCTCCAAAGAGATATGGAACATATGGAGGCTTTTGAGATGATTGCTCATCTCAAGGAAATGTTCCCGACACAAGCAAGGCAAGAAAAGTATGAAACCACTAAGGCCTTACATTCCTGCAAGATGGCTGAAGGTGCATCAGTTAGCTCTCATGTTTTGAAGATGAAAGGCTACATTGATCACCTTAAGAGGCTGGGATTTCCCATGAGTCCAGAGTTAGCGACAGATATGATCTTGAACTCACTCCCGGACAGTTATGACCAGTTTGTCATGAACTATAATATGAACAACATGGAGAAATCTATTTATGAACTGCATGGGATGCTCAAAATAGCTGAGCAAAGCATTAAGAAAAAGCCCAACACTGTTTTGATGGTTCAGAAAGGAAAGGGTATGAAAAAGAAAGGCAAGGGCAAGAGATGGGATAAAGGCTTAGCTGGTAAGACCAATGAGTCAAACAAGGCCGAATCTAAGCCTACAGCCAAGAAGGCAAAGCCTCCAAAGGATGGGGCTGCTATTTCTGCAATGAACCAGGTCATTGGAAGAGGAATTGCAAACTCTATCAAGAAGGTTTGAAAAAGAATAAGAAGGATAGCGCGACTATCGCTTCAGGTATCTTTGTCATAGATGTTCATTTTTCTACTTCCTCTACATGGGTATTAGATACTGCATGTGGATCTCACATTTGTAAAAATGGGCAGGGTCTTAAGGACAGTAGAAGATTGAAGAAGGGCGAAGTTGACCTACGAGTTGGAAACCGAGCAAGAGTTGCTGCTTTAGCCGTAGGCATTTATGAATTAGTTCTGCACAGTGGGCTTTTGTTTATTTTGAACAATTGCCTTTATGTTCCTGCTTTAAGTAGTAACATTATTTCGCTTTCTTATTTGGATAAGGAAGGTTTTACTTCCATTACTAGGAACTGTAAATGTTCAATTTATCATAATGATGTTTTTTATGCTCATGAAGATTTGCATGCTGGTCATTATGTACTAAATTTAAAACATCCTAATAATGGACAAATCTATGACATAACTACTAAAAGGTTCAAGTCAAATGATTTGAATCCAACCTACCTATGGCATTGTCGTCTAGGCCATATAAATGAGAAACACATTTTTAAACTCTATCAAGATGGATTTCTGAGTTAATTTGATTTTGAATCATTTGATACATGTGAATCTTGTTTATTGGGAAAGATGACAAAGGCACCTTTTACTGGACACAGTGAGAGGGCCACCGATTTATTGGGCCTCATACATACAGATGTGTGTGGTCCAATGAACACTTCTGCTAGAGGAGGTCATTTGTACTTCATTACATTCATAGACGATTTTAGTAGATATGGCTATATCTATCTAATGAAACATAAGTCTAAATCTTTTGAAATGTTCAAAATATTCCAAAATGAAGTGCAAAACCAACTTGGCAAAACAATTAAGGCACTTCAATTTGATCGGGGTGGTGAGTATTTGAGCCAAGAGTTCATTGACCATTTTAGGAGTTGTGGGATCATCTCACAGCTTACTCCTCTAGGAACACCTCAATGGAATGGTGTTTCTGAATGGAGGAATCGAACTCTATTAATATGGTTCAATCTATGATGAGTCAAACAGACCTTCCACCTTCTTTTTGGGGCCATGCCCTAGAAACAGTTGCGTTCACATTAAATCATGTTCTGTCAAAGGCAGTTGAAAAGACACCATATGAGATATGGACTAGGAAGAAACCCAGTTTGTCATTTCTTAAGATTTGGGGATGTGAGGTTTATGTTAAGCAACAAGCCTATGATAAATTATCATCTAGATCCTCAAAATGCCTTTTTGTGGGGTATCCTAAGGAAACAAAAGGATACTATGTCTACAATCCCACCGATCACAAAGTGTTTGTTATTCGGAATGGTATCTTTTTGGAAAAAGAGTTTATCTCTAAAAGAACCAGTGGGAGTAAGGTGAACCTCGAAGAAATTCGAGAGTCACAGGACAATGTAGAACCACAGATGGAAACCAGAGAAGACTCAAAACAAGTTGTTGAGCCTACTCAAGTAACACAAGGCCCACAAAGGTCCGATAGATCACAACTACAGCCTCAGAGATATGGATTTCTGATTACTGGAAGTCGTGATGTTTTGCTCATTGAACATAATGAGCCAACTACCTATCGAGAGGCCGTGGTGGGACCAAACTCCGAAAGATGGCTTGATGGATGAAGTCTGAAATGCAATCCATGTACGACAATAAGGTATGGACCTTAGTCGATCCACCTGAAGGTATAAAAACCATTGGGTGCACGTGGGTTTTTAAAGAGAAAACTGACATGGATGGCAAAGTAAATATCTTCAAGGCACAACTGGTTGCAAAAGGATTCACTCAAACTCATGGTATAGACTATGATGAAACCTTTTCACCAGTAGCAATGGCCAAATCAATCAGAATCCTTCTTGTCATTGCATCATATTATGAATCTGAGATATGGCAGATGGACGTCAAAACAGTCTTCCTTAATGGAAAGCTGTTTGAGGATGTGTACATGACACAACCTAAGGGTTTTATGCGTCCAGAGGACTCTGGTAAAGCTTACAAGCTTCAAAGATCCATTTATGGATTGAAGCAGACATCTCGGAGCCGAAATCATCATTTTGATGAAGTAGTCAACGATTTTGGCTTCACTCAAAATATGGATGAACCTTCTGTTTACAAGAAAGTTAGTAGGAGCACAGTTGTATTTTTAGTGCTTTATGTTGATAACATCCTACTCATTGGGAATGACATTCCTACCTTGCAGAGTGTCAAGTCTTGGTTAGGAAAGTCTTTCTCAATGAAAGATTTAGGCGAAGCCACTTACATCCTTGGGATAAGGATCTATAGAGATAGACCTAAGAGGCTATTAGGCCTAAGTCAGAGCACATATATAGACAAGATATTGCATAGGTTCAGTATGCAGGATTCTAAAAGGGGTAACATGCCCATGTCTCATGGTATTCATCTCAGTAAGGGTCTGTGTCCTAGTACACAAGATCAAAGAGACTGCATGAGTAAGGTTCCATATGCCTTTGCCATTGGATCTATCATGTATGCCTGCTATGTATTCGACTGGATGTGTCATTTGCCTTGAGTATGACTAGCAGATGTCAACAAGATCCCAGTGAGGGTCACTGGACTGCTGTCAAGAATATCCTTAAGTACTTAAGAAAGATTAAGGACTTATTCTTGGTATATGGTGGCTTGGAGGATGAGCTCTCTGTAACTGGTTACATAGATGCGAGTTTCCAAACTGACCAAGATGATTCAAGATCGCAATCAGGATATGTATTCTTGTTGAATGGTGGTGCGGTGAGCTAGAAGAGCTCTAAGCAGAGCACTGTAGCTGATTCTGCAACGGAAGCTGAGTATATAGCAGCATCGGATGCAGATAAGGAAGCCGTTTGGATCAAGAAGTTCATCACTGAACTGGGGGTGGTTCCTACCATCTCGAATCCAATAGTCTTGTTCTGTGACAATAACGGCATTATTGCACAGACAAAGGAGCCTAAGTCACATCAAAGGACCAAGCACATACTCAGGCGTTTTCATCTCATCAAAGAAATCAATGAAAGGGGTGATATGAGCATATGCAAAGTACTAGGAGAAGACAATGTAGCAAATCCTCTTACTAAGCCGCTGGCACAAGCGACACATAAGCGTCATGTTAGGGCAATGAGAATTAGAGTAATTAATAATTGCACCAAATGCAAGTGGGAGTCTGTTGGAAATTATGCCCTAGGGGCAATTCATTGTACTTTAGATATTTATGTTATTTAAAGTATTCTCTTTTAGTTATCATTTTCGTTTGAATGTTTGTATTGATAACTGCATCCCTGGATATATCCTATAGATTATCCTAAATGTCCCTGGTCGGTCATCTACGCGGGAGCGAAGATGAGTAAAGACCAGTATGACTTTAATGAGGTATGGAGATACGAATCAAAGTCATAGGCACTTGTAAGAGTACAAGGTGCTAGACCGACCCACTATGAGAAAGCTGCATGGTATTAGTCATAAGCTTATCTCATGTATAACCGTGTCACGACGCCCTATGACCTGAGATCATCATGGATTCCTACATGATGAGTCGCTGACCTTTGACCTAGTCAAAAGTCACCTTTGACCGGGTGATGATAAAGGCTTGGATCGGGATCAGTGGTTTTCATGCGAAGGAATGCGAATGGTCAAGATGGAATTTGTCCCTCACATTTGTAGAGAGATAATACTGGGCCCCTCGATGAGTGAGTCTAAGAAATGTATGGCCATACTTTGATGGAAAGGAGTTTCCATTTCATTTATTAGACTACACGAGAATTGAGAAAGTAATGGTCAAGAACAGGAAGTTGACATTATCCATGCCTTATCCTTGACCAAATTATCACGTGACAAAAAGGACATGACATTGTTGTACGATAGGTTGTATCGTGTCATCATCCCCATGTGAATTGGGTAGTCGCAATGTCTTACTAGAGGCCCCTTGCGATTTGTGGGCTGGTACAGTATTGGCCCACTGCCGATCTCATGTGGGCCTACAGGGTCGCACACAAGAATAACCCAATACGAGCAAATGTGTTCATATTCATTGAATCTTAGATTAATCTAAGATCTAATGAATACTGAATTTAATCTGGGGTGAATATATATATATATATATATATATATATATATATATATATATATATATTCACCCCAGATTAAATTCAGTATTCATTAGATCTTAGATTAATCTAAGATTATATATATATATATATATATATTATATTTGAAAATAATATAATAATATTATTTAATAGAGATTATAATATTATCATATAATATTTGTTTTGTATTTAATTTATTTGATAAATTATATATCTAAGACAAATAGAGATATTGTATCTCATTTAATTTTTGAATAAAGGTATCATATATGTATTTAATTTAAGTTGAGATACAGTATCTCAGATTTAATTAAATAGATAGATATTATTTCTCGGATTTAATTTATAGAGATAAATTAAATCAGAAGGCTTTTAACTTAGATTTAATCTAAATTCAAGATTTGGATTTCAGATCTTGTTTTTAATATATTAGATTAGATCTATTAGATAGATTTAATTAATATATTATTCAGATTCAAAATTCGAATTTCAAAATTAATGAGGATTAATTTTGATTATATATAATACGCCTATCGGTTTAGAAAAACCTACGAGACTTTTAGTCGAGCGTATTAGAAAGACGCGAGAAAACCGTAGAGCGAGTGGGAGAGACGCATAAGTCAGAAAGGTGCTGGCACGCTGCCGCAATCGTGTTCGGGGTTGTTCGTGTGGATACTGGAAGAGGAGGGCGATTCATAGAGTCAGCTTCTGCTGATCGAGAAGGTAGCCCACCAGTTCAAAGAGAACAAGACGCGGATGAATTCACTACAGGTAATATTCGGTTCCTTAACCTTGATTTAAACGCGCCTGAGTGATCCTCCAGATGGGATTCGTAAAATATTTTAATCCGCTGCGTGTACGGATCCCAATAAGCTGTTCTTCCCTTCTCTCTGTTTATCCCTGTTTTAGCTATTAGAAAACAAAGGTGTTTGTGAAAATTTTTAAAATACCCAATTCACTTCCCTCTTGGGTATTTGGCTCCACTCTCAATGGCGCCCTCTAAACTTCTCAAAGTGGCCCCACATATGTCCCACTCAGTCCAAAGGAACTTCTAACTGGTCCCTATCAGTTCCGTTTCAATCGGTCAATCGCCTGTGGGACCTGCATTTCAAGTTTGGGCCTGAGTATGACTTAAATCACCTGGTTTCCTCTCCTCTCTCATGGTGGACAAAATTTCAAAATGTTAGTTTCTATATGTTTTGATGATGACTAACAATTGTTGAAATTAATGAAATATTTGAAATCAGTGTTTAAGATCTTTGAAAATGTTTTTGAAAATAGTAACTCAAGTTAGTTGTTTTCAACTCGAGTTATAGGACTTAAAGAATTTTCACAAAACTCATAACTCAAGTTGAAAAATCACAACTCAAGTTAACAATTATTTTTCAAAGAGTCATAACTCGAGTTATCACTTAACAACTCAAGTTATGATTGTACTTTGCAATTCCAGAAAGCCTCTCGCGAAAACAAAATTTTGTGAACAGTGACAACTCGAGTTATTTTCATCATAACTCGAGTTATTACTGTAGCATTTGCTCTCTATTTGAAAATTCCTTTAAGACAACTCGAGTTATTACTGTGCAACTCGAGTTGTCCCAAAACGCAAATGCTCTCTGTTTGAATTTAAGCTTAACATAACTCGAGTTATTACTGTGCAACTCGAGTTATGAAAGTGCAATTTCTCTCTGGATGTTTTTGAATTAAGGATAACTCGAGTTAACACTATGCAACTCGAGTTAGCCATCTCTGATTGCTCTCTGTATGAATTAAATGCAAAAGCAACTCGAGTTGGTACTATGCAACTCGAGTTGGCCTTCATTTTCAGAAGTTCTTACACTTGAGAATAACTCGAGTTGGTACTGTGCAACTCGAGTTACTCATATCAGTTTTTTGATAATCAGCATTCTCAAATTCTGGAACTCAATGATTATGCAATGGGTATTTGATATTATTGATTGTTATCATTTCTAATCACTATTAATCATCTTTCCAGTGTGTTTTAGATAGGATTAACAAGGTTAAATCTTCAGATTATCATAAAGCAACTTTTTGTTAGAAGCATTTAATGCTGAGCTCAGAACAAACACCAATTCGGCAAGAAACCATCTGAGCAAGCAAAAAACAATCCGGCTACTTTTCAGAAGACATTCCTAAAGTACTCCAACCGACAATTTGAATTTGGAATGTCAACGGAGAATAACGGACGAATGTCGGAAACATACGAAGAGACGAAGCCTCGGAATTACAACGGTCACATTCATTATTCACAACGGCTCAGTAATCACTTCTCAACGGTCATTAATTGCAAGCGTCTATAAATACGAGAAGCATTCAAGTCTCCACCAACCGAAACTCTGTGCATTCAATTATCGAGCTACTTCATTTACTATTTCAACTAAAATTCAATATCTTCATATATTTCGATCTTCAGTGTTTACTTATCTACTCTTTTAGAGAGTTCTTCATTGATTATCATTTATTGTAATAATCTCAAAGTATTGGGACTTTGAGATTGGGTTGATTGATTACAACTTGTAAGGGAGAGTAAGTTCTAGTGTGAGAGAATTACTCCGAGAGTACAGAGTGTGTAATCAATTGAGATAGTGAAATCCAGGAGAGTCTGGGGACTGGACGTAGGTCAAGGATTTAGACCAAACCAGTATAAATTCCTTGTGTTCATTCTTCCTTAAACCTTCTCTGTTCATCTCTGTTATTCATGCAAGCAAACAGAGAAACCATTGTAAGAAAATTTAATATCCCCAATTCACCCCCCCTCTTGGTGATATTCTGTATTTCACAAAATTATAGGGACAAGGAATTGACTGTTCTGCCCTTGCTTTTCCTCTTTTAAATTACTTATCCAATTGAATTATTAAGATAATTAATAATAATAATTGAAGATAAAACTTCTCATTAATTCAACCATGATTACATGTACAATAATTACAACGGTAGGGGTGTTACAAATGTGATAGCACAAAATGTGGATTCTATTGCTACTACTGGGGCTCTTGATATCGAAATAGGATATGATTCAGAAATTACTTTGTGTTTTAAGGATATATAGGGAGACATACCGAGTGATATAAAGGTTTATACCAGTATGAATACCCCAGATCCTATAGGCACCTTCAGGTTAAGCGTGCTTAGGCGAAAGCAATCTTAGGATGGGCGATCTGCTAGGGAATATCATAGGAATTTTAAATCTTGTGATCTGAGGCCTAAGTACCTTAAGGTGTATAGTGAACCTTAAGAATGTCGTGAGGATATCAGATTGTATACAATAATAATTGAGGATGGGCTTGAATTTGATATAAGTTGGAGTAGTACTTAGGTCAAAGTATGAATAAAGTTAGCCTAGGTTACAATACTTGAGAGTAGGAACCTTGTGAATATTGATTGATGTTGAACTGTCAGCATGTTTGTTTGAGTATGATTGAGGATTGATAATTAACCTTGGGGTAATAAAATGATGTTAGAATATAGCCCTATGATATATATTTGATAACTGGCTAATGGGAAGCCCTAAGTCCTGTGAGATTGATGTGTCCATAGGCTGGCTGATGCTCATAGTTATTAGATCACGAATATCAGGCTATGTTTCCAAGAGATTGTGAATTCTCAATAACTTCTTAAAAGATATTAATTGAATGAAAATCAAGTCACTCATAATTGCTATTATAGACTGAGAAGAGGCATTGGATTTGTTGTGCCACACCCTTCCGATAATACGTCACACATCAGAGCATTATAGCGAAGCAAAACAGTTTGGGTGTAGTATACTGATAATATATTACAAATCTTGGTTATAAATTTTAAACATAATTACATAAATTTTCTACAAATATCCCTCAAAGAATTTAGAATCAGTCCGATACCTCCATTTGCTGACATTCACCTCGTTATCCTGGGAGCCTTGTCCAAAACATTGTACAATTCACAAGTAGTAATAGGGATTGGAATCCCGAAGGATCCCAGAGTTATAGGTTAATCTCATGCACAATGTATAAACAATGTATGACAGTCAATCACAATAATGAAAATAAACAATATGGCATTTAGTACGTATCACATATAGCACATAATGCACACAACAAATCTTAGAACACGCAGTCACATAATGCACACAGTGTTGACTGTAAATCACACAAGTTTTGGATCCACAGGTTTGGGAAAAATAACAACTGTAACTAGGCCTTGAACCCAAAACAACTAGATGCATTACACACATGTCTTAGACACGGATTCAAAATCATGGTACAAACAGGCATACAAAGAAATACAAAGTGTATGAGAATAGAGTTACTACATGATTGATATTTAATTTGACAATTCACTCCTGTCTCCTTAAATTCTTTAACAATGGTATAATTAGATTGGGTAGAATCCAAAGTCTTGGAGGCATATGCAATGACATGTGAGGCTTTGTCAACCTGTTGCGCCTAGATAGCACCAACCGTATAGTTGGAAGCCTCTCACATCAACTCAAAGGGAAGGTATGATAGGGAAAAATTTATAACCTATAGACTCCACAAGTATACGGGCCGTACCAAGTAATAAAGTGATAAGTAAGAAAGTTATCGTTCCCACAAGGACTCAATCAAAGTAGTAATTAGATATTAAATTCCTTTATTTCGTTTAAGTTGAGCGAATCAGATTTGTTTTGAATAATGAAGAGAAATTAAATAAGAAGCTAATAATAGCAAAAGAGTGAATTCCAATTCGAGAAGTACAACCTAGAGTCGCTAATCCCTTGTTGGTTTCTTAGAAGTAATCCCCACTAAATTAATTTGACTCAATTTACTCAGCTAATCTAGAGTGTTAATATTTATAAATACCTTCCGGTCCATTCATAAATATATCTTAATTAATTATGTAATACCTCACACAACTAACTAAAATGTGTTTTAGATCGAACTCACCCTAATTTGATTATGCGAAGCTTTTAGGTATATTCTTATCCTAGATGCAAATTAGATTAAACCTAATTCCTTATTAAATTTAAATCTAATTCCACATTATTTAATCCCAAGGTCAATTTAGGATTCCCTCTTCCAAGTTCAACCCTAAATCCCCACAACATGCTTACTAGTGGCCAATTAATAAGCAATAGCAAGAAAAACAAGATTAAATAAACTGAATAAAATTAATCAAAACTAATAGGGGAATAATACTTAGAACCCAAACAAGTTCATAGGTTCTCTAGGTTGAAAAGGAAATGTTACACCCCTACCGGCCTCACCCTTTCGGGTGGCGGATTAGAGTGATCCTCCTCGCTTATCATCTTTCCTTTGTCAAATAATCACTTAAGACGATCATCAGAGTATGCGTGGCAGAGCACAAGATCGATTTGGACAACATACAATATACTAATAAAGGTACAAACAATTACATAAAATAATCCCCGAAGGGTTAAGAGTACAATAGTCCAACGTAAGTACTGGGCAATAAGTAAGCTCATAAAAATATACAATATGTGATAGGGCATTCCATATGTCTTCAATCTTTAGCTTCATCGCTCCTACCCTTATCTTTTCCACAGTCCAACTGGTCTATCACCTTACACCTATATCTTTGGAACCAGATTAGAGTTCAAAGTTGAACCCCAGAGTAACTATTAAACTCAAGTACAATATGTATACAGTGCATGCAACCACAATTAGGAAATCAAACCGCATATCATAAATGCATTCAGAATCACATCACAATCACAACACAACAGCATACCATCGAGCTGCCTTACCAAGGCAAGCCCCGAACGCCTGCGTACCGTCAAGTCGCCCCACAGGCAGACCGCGGACGCCCGTGTACCATTGAGTCGTCTCTCAAGACCGACCCCGGACACCCGTGTACCATCGAGTCACCTCACGAGGTAGACCCGGACACCCGCATACTGTCGAGTCATCTCACCAAACAACCCTGGATGCCATCCTCAGCGCTAGGATCAACACAGTAGCTAAGGAGTTTAACCCCAACTACCTTGAATGCATCTCAGGCTCGGTAGCGACCTAAGGACACACGGTCCACTAGGCCCTCCTATCTCGCATCCTCTATCATGGAAAATAGACATACAACAACAACATAAAATACGTGAGTAAACAGTTACTACCTGGCAAGCCTCGAAATAGCCAACCCTTCTCTTGATGTTGGATATGTGTTCCACTCGCGCTATAACCCTAGGTACAGCAAGAACATCATGCTTTAAGTCATATATATACAAGCTTCACTTCATGTTCCATAAAATTTCGCCTAACTCCAGAATTTTCCAAAAACGCTGACCCAACTTCACTGATTTGTAGTAAATTCTAGAAAAATTATTTTGACATGGGATCAGTGGCTTTAGAACCCTTAGGATGTATATTTTATAGGAAAATAATTCCCAAGGCCAAATGGGTTTGAATCCTTTTCTGGTTCCCAATCTTTGGCCACTGGTCCGAGAGCAAAATCCTATTTTTAGGTCATTTTCAACTTTAAATATCTCTCAGTTGGAAGCTTCAAATGACACAAAACATTATATCAAAATCATCCTTAGGATGTATACTTTCACCATGTAAAATTTCAAGGCAATCAGACTCCATTTACCCCTCCAAAACTACCGATTAATCTTCGCTGCCCAAGAACCAAAAGAACCGACAGATTTTTCGTATATTAAGGACTTAAGTTTTTAGAGTTCATAAAGAGGTGATCCAACATGTCCCCACACTAAAGCACCCTCTGGACTCAATGGAAACATCAAATATACCAAAATACTACTGAAACTCCACGAAAATCACCATAGGGTAGAAGCATGAATTCCAAGTCATCGGTTAGGGGCTTACCTTAGGATGTCGGTTCTAGGTGCCTTCCTCCTCCGTTGGACCAAAGCCTTCAGCTGGAGACTCCCTCTCTTCACCTTCATTTCATGCTTGGCTGATGCCAAATGAAGGGAGGAGTGCCTCTTTATATAGGCTCCAAAGGTGGGGCCCTCATCCAACCTTGACCGCGATCCGACGGTTGGGAAATTTCTTTGGTTTAAATTATTATTTCTTGACTTTTTTCTCAAGTCTTCTAGAGGGTTCTTTTGGGCAGATGGGTGTGCCTTTTTAGGCCCAAAAATCAGATTCCGAAATTGCCCCTGGTGGTGGTCTCTAGAACTACTAGTTGTAGGTTTTTGACCCAGGGGTAAAATAGTCATTTTGCACTACTCTTCTCCAAGCCAGTGGGACCCTCAAATCTGCCTAGATTTGTGCCATTATTACCCCTAGAGAGTCATAATTACTTGTCTTTCAACTGGTCATGTCAGACTCTATTTGTGTGGTCCATATTAATTCTGATTATTTTATCTTTCTCTCTCTTCATAATCACATGATATGACATTCTCTCTCTTCATAATTACATGGCAAGATATTTTCTCTCTCCTCTGGGCCCACCAAATTTCACCTCTTATCAGTGTCTTGGGCCTGGGCCCGACTACGGGAAATCCTAATCGGTCCCGCTTAGCTCTTTTTTGCCGGTTACACTTTTCCTCATAATACATGCCCTTCAACTGGACTTGTGTGGGCCCGGATCATCAGTCTCTTTTTCCATTGTACACAGGTGGACAGAACATAATATATTGGGGATCAAGAAACCTTTATTCCAGTACCTCAGATTCACCTCGTAATACGTGCTACCCGATAATCCAACTTCTGACCTCGAAATGCCACGTGTCCGACGTAGCACTACTATTACTGACTTTTCCTTCTGTATTTGGTCCAGATACACATTCTCTCTTTCTTCCCTTCTTATTTCCTTCAAAAACGTAGGACTCCCATGGCTGCCCTAAAAATGCCATATACTTACTTATACCGACATATTTTCGCTCAACTAATTGTCCTATACCTTAGGACATAGTTGGGTGGCATCTTTTCCGACCAAACTTACACCGTATACATCTTCTGTGCCCATTTTACATTAGCACCTTAATTCCACGACTTCAACATACTAGGTCTACTGACCTGTATAGTTGAGTTACTTAGTCCTAGAGAGGCTTCCTAACTCTTGACGTTCATGGGACTTTTACCAAACTGGGCCTAGTCGTCCGTCTATTTCAGGCTTATGTTTCATTCTTTAGGCTCCAAAATTCGGGATATTACAAGAAAATTAGCCACACATGGCTAAAACAAAATCCATAAAAGTAAAATAATATTTAGATTCAAACAAGAAAGGAAAAGAAAAGAAAGAGCAAGGAGATTGCAAATCTATAGAGTATTCCTCGTATTGTTGCCGCAAAAGAAGAAAACCACAGTAGATGCTTGCTGTGGATGTTTTTCTTTTTTGTTACGTGTTCGGATCTCTCCTTTTTTCTGCACTGGTTTAATCGTTCCCAATTCTTGCGTCCCTGCGTGTCTCCTGCGTCTTTATCGTTCCCCCTGATGCGTGATGCGTCTTGCCTCTGCGATTCTTGTTTTTTCTTCTTCCCCCTCTGCTTCTCTGATGCAGGCTTGGTATATATCCTTTAATGGATATAAGTTAAATTGATTTGCTGCGGGGCCCACACTTCATTCCAATTGCTTAAAGATTAGATATATCCTAACTTCTGAATGTGATCATCCATTGCTCACGTAGGTTCCGTCCTTTTAGCATATCATATTGTTTAATATAATATTATAATACGCTATATCCTTTTTAATTGAATTTCTTGCCCAATAATATTGTGCCCTTCCTATATTTTCTCTTCTCTTAGATCAAATAATATCTCCTACAAAATAAATTAGGATATCAATAGATCTCTTGTTACAATATTCTTTTATCCTGTATTTAATTAAAAGATAAATAAATATATAAAAGATAATCAAATAGGTGTAAAATATTAATAAATCTAACTTATTATAACATAAAATATACACCTATTTAATTATAAAATATATACTTATCAAGGTACCAATCTGGGTCTTGGATCACCGGAGCTGTGGTCAGTCCATGCTTCAAGTGATTGAAGGCCACCTTTTATTCATCTTCAAAGACAAAGTCAGTATCCTTATGGAGAAGATTGGAAAAGGGTCGAGCAGTCTTGCTAAAGTCTCGAACAAAATGCCGATAGAAACTACATGACCAAGAAAAGAGTAAACTTCCCACACAGATATGGGGTAAGGCAAAGCAGTAATAACATCTATCTTAGAAGTGTCTACCTCAATTCCCTTACTTGACACTAAGTGTCCCAAGGCTATATCCAACTCAACCATGAAATGACACTTTTCATAATTCCGCACAAGATCAGACTCAATACACCTATGCAAGACTTTAGACGTACAAAGTAGCAAGCATGCATCAAAATCAAACCCATATATAGTGAAATCATCCATAAAAAACTCTATGCAATCCTCTAGAAAATCCGAGAAGATACTTACCATACAATGCTGAAAAGTGCCAGGCGTATTGTAGAGGCCAAAAGGTAGCCTTCAGTAGGCGTATGTTCCAAAGGGGAATGTAAAGGTCATCTTCTCCTAATCCTCAAGAACAATATGGATTTGGAAATATCTGGAGTAGCCATCCAGGAAGCAGTAGTGAGATTTACCAGCCAAGCACTCTAACATCTGATCAATGAAAGGTAGAGGATAGTGATCCTTGCGAGTGGCTTAGTTGAGTCTCCTATAATTGATGCAAACTCTCAAACTATTCTAAACTCATGTAGGAATAAGCTTATTCTTCTGATTGGTTACTACAGTTACTCCGGACTTCTTAGGAACTACCTAGACCGGGCTTAACCCATTGCTATCAGAGATGGGGTAGATGATGCCAGCTTGTAGAAGCTTAGTGACCTCCTTCTTCACCACATCAAGGATGAGGGATTAAAGCATCTCTAGGGTTGCCTAATTGGTTTAGCTTCCTCTTCTACCAAAATTAGATGCATACACATAGAAAGGCTAATGCCAACAATGTCAACTAATGTCCACCCACTGGCATTCTTGTTCGCCCTAAATAAGCTTAGCAACTTCTCTTTTTGATCAGGCAAAAGATTATTTGCCACAATGATTGGCAACTGGTCATTCACCTCTAGAAATACATATTTTAGATGATTAGGAAGGGATTTCAACCCCAACTTGGGTGTTTGCTCAGTGAAGGGAAGAAGCTTGGGCGGTTGTTGCAGCAACTCTGATGTCATCATTTGAATAATACCTAAAACCACATTCAAAGAAGCAGAAGAAGAACTGTGTCTATACAGGTTAGTGTTAACATCAGAATTCACTCATCATTAGAATGAACATAACATTTAGAATTCAGCTCAAATTCACAATCAACATCACAATCACTAAGCAAGTCAGAATTACCAAATAATGAAGCATTAACCAAGTCAGTGCAAACATAGAACCATTCATTATTAGAACATGAACAAAGGGGAGAATCACTCACAAATGCAAAAATTAGGATAATCAACATACCAATTAGCAAGAACATCATCCATAGCATCATCAATCACATCAATGCAAAAAACATAATACTCTTCCCTAGGATGTTTCTGTTGGGATTCGTACACACAGCGGATTTAAAAACTTTACAAATCCCATCCTGAGGATCGCTCAACATCGTTTAAATCAAGGTTAAAAGAATCCGAATATTACCTATGCGCCGAACCGGTATGCATCTCCTTCAACTTGAACAGGTGGGCTACCTTCTCGATCAGCAGAAGCCGACTTTATGAATCGGCTTCCTCTACGGGTATCCACACGAATAATCTCTGAACACGGCTATGGCAGCGTGCTAGCGCCTTTTGACTTGCGTGTCTCATTCTATCGCTCTAGGGTTTTCTTGTGGCTTTCTAATACGCTCGACAAAAGTCCCGTCAATTTTTCCAATAATTTTAAAATTTGAATTTTGAATATGGACTAAAATATATTAATTAAATCTATCTAATAGATCTAATCTAATGTATTTATTTAATCCGAATTAAAAGCCAGATTTGAAATTCGAATTTTGAATCTGGATTAAGAATTATATTAATTAAATCTATTTGATAGATCTAATCTAATCTAATCTATTTATTTAATCCAAATTAAAAGCCTTCTAATTTAATTTATCTTTATAAATTAAATTCAAGAAATGATATTTATCTATTTAATTAAATATGAGATACTATATCTCAATTTAAATTAAATAGATATATGATATCTTTATTCGAAAATTAAATGAGGTATAATATCTCTATTTGTTTTAGATATTTAATTTATCAAATAAATTAAATACAAAATAAATATTATATAATAATATTATAATGTCCATTAAATAATATTATTATATTATTTTCAAATTATATATATATATATATATATATATATATATATATATATATATATATATATGTATATATATATATTCACCCCAGATTAAATTCAGTATTCATTAAATCATAGATTAATCTAAGATTCAATGAATCTGGACACTTTTTCTCGTGTTGGGTTATTCTTGTGTGCAACCCTGTAGGCCCACATGAGATTGGCAGTGGACCAATACTGTACCAGCCCATAAGTCGCAAGCGGCCTCTAGCAAGACATTGCAACTACCCAATTCACATGGGGATCGATGACACGATACAACCTATCCTACAACCATATCACATCCCTTTTGTCACGCAATAATTTGGTCAAGGATGAGGCATGGATAATGTCAACTTCCTATTCTTGACCATTACTTTCTCGATTCTCCAGTAGTCTAATAAGTAAAATGGAAACTGTTACACCCCTACCGGCCTCGCCCTTTCGGGTGGCGAGTTAGAGGGATTCCTTTACTTAATTACCTTTCCTTCATTACTCGGTTCATTTAACGTGTATCAGAGTAAGCGCAACAGAGCATTTAACCGGTTTAGACTATCTACGATACTGGTAAAAGTTAAATAAACAGAAAAAAAAAGTCCCCAAAGGGTTAAGGGTACAGTTATCCAAAATAAACACCAAAATAATGCATACCGTCATCTCAAATATATGTACACACACAATAGGGCATTCCCTATTCTTCAGTCTATACCAATACACACTTATCTTTCTGAAAAGGGGTCTTCACATCGGGCACATCTTACTGTGACTACAGAAGAGTCTGGGGTCTGATAACGGGCCCCAGAGTAACCGTCAATACTCAAATACTAAATGTGTAAGGAGTATGTAAGCTGCCATGCTAATCAAAAATCATAAGAGCATGCCAAATACATACCATATATGCATCCAGATCATACCACAGCAAAGCACATATCACAATCCAAGAACCTGTACAGTTGCCTTACCAAGGCAAGCCTCGGACTCACTGGACTCACAACCCGTAGAACCGCCCTTTCTAGGCTAGCCCCGGACTGATAACTCAACCCGTACAGCCACCAACCAAGGCCGGCCTCAGACTGAATATCCTCAACGCTAGGAATCATACAACACTGTATGCATATTTGGCACAACATATACAAGGAAAAACACACATGGCAAACACAAACATACAGCAAACACATGAAGATATCTGAGTAAAACGGTTACTACCTGGTGTGGTAAATATTGTCCTTAATATTTTATTGGACCCGTTGACTTCCCAAGGGTTCCTTTGATCTATAAATCATTAAAATACACTTGTTCAGTATTTGCAAAATTGCCATAACATTTTTCTTGCTAAAATCAAGTCCAACACCAAATTTCCAGAAATCCGATGATTTTGGCCCAACTTGTGGGATTTTTAATAAATTCCAAAAAAATAAATTTTGCATTCTTCCAGCGCCATTTGAACCATTAAAATGTCTATTTTTCATGTAAAATATTCCCAGACCCTGAAAGTACTTTTATTTTGGTGTAGTGCTCACTTTTCACACCTGGGTCAGATTTCACCCTGTTGCAGACAGAGCTAACTTAGAAAATTTGTATCTCTCAATCGGAGCATCAACATTATATCGAAGTACATATCAAAATAATGCCCCAGATGTCTAATTTTCATCTGTAAAATTTCAGCTCAAACCAACATCTCTACTGTTCTAAAAACATCTTTGAAGCTTCTCCCAGAATCCAGAACACTGACAGCAAGCCCCTTCTTTGAGTTTTTGGGGTTTTTGAGTTGGGAAACTTAAACCATGACTTAACCCCACACAAAATCATGTTTTAAACACTTTGGGACCATCAAAAGCTCCAAAATCAGACCCCAAAACCAAGCGCCAACCAGAAGCACGAAAATCCCAATTTTGAACTACAAAGAGTTGAGTTTTCGGTGTTTACCTGAAATCGGAAGTTGAGTTGATGATCCTAGATGCTTGGAGCTTGAGCTTGGCTATGGAGGTTGGCTGAATACTCTCTCTTTTCTCTGCAAATTTCATGCTCCACGTGGTCAAGGAGAGAGAGAACATGTATATTTAATAATAGAGAAAGCAACCGACTAGTTCCAATGTAACTAAGCAAATTCCTTGATTAGTTGGTAACCAATTGGCCTTTACTTAGTCTTTATCCCATGTGACAATTTGAGAGCCTTCTAGGAGGTGAATGTGGCGTATTCTCAGCCCAAATAATCAGATTCCACTTTTCAATTTGATAAGAATTCTCCATCTTGACTCAAATTACCATTTTGACTTACCAACGGGCCCCATGTTTAATTCAATGAATTAGTCAAGCTAGTTTTGGTCTTCAATTCAGATTTTTCTGCCCAAAAAGAGTCTCATACGCCTAAGGGGGTCCCACGAATTGATCCCCAATAATTAATTCCAATTTTCCACTTTATCGGTCAATTTCAGGGTCTACCGGCCCTTATCGGTTCCCACCGGGTCCAAAAAATGCGTCTTTTGTACTTTTCACTGTCTTTCCAAGATATTCTCCTCTACTTGGGCATACTCATGTGGTGCCTTCCCTCTTCCCAATGTGGCCCCACATTTGTCTCATTCCGTCCAAGATAATTCCCTAACTGGTCCCTATCGGTCCCCTTTTCTATCGGTTAATCGCCTGTGGGTCCCGTGTCTTGTGTCTGGACCGGGGTATGGATAAAATCATCTGGTTTTCTTCCCTTTCTCATGTAGGATGAAATTCAATGCCCAAAGGACAGGGAATTGACCATTTTGCCCTTGCCTTATCTTCCTTTAATCTCATGGTGACACGTGTCCATGTGCAATGTGTTAGTTCTCTATGGTTTTGATGATAACTAACAATTACAAGCCCAAAAATGAAGTTTTGTCTTGGTAAGTTGAAAAACTTACTGTCAAAGCAAAACTCGAGTTTTGATTTCAAAACTCAAGTTTTGACCTTGGCAGAGAGTTGCTCGTTTTCATTAAGCAAGAGCAGAACTCCAGTTTCCTTTGGAAACTCGAGTTTTGAACTTTACATAGAACACTCAATTTTAATCTCAAGACAAAACCCGAGTTTCAGCTTGAAAATTCGAGTTTTGACTCTTACAGGGACTCATGAACTTTTTCAACTAAAGACAAAACTCGAGTTTTGTTTTGGAAACTCGAGTTTTGGCCTTACAAAGAGTCTCTTGTTTTTGAATCTAGTTTTGCGCCAAGACTTCATATCTTCAACAAGTTTTAAGATTTTTCAAGTTTTCTCTGAGCTAAGAGAAAAATCTAGTTTTGATTTCGAAACTCGAGTTTTGACTTGACAGAGAATTTTCACGTTTTCACCCAGATTTTAAAAACTCGAGTCTTTAAGAGAAAACTCAAGTTTCCAACTTGAGCTGATTTTCAAAGTTTTCATCGTTGGTTGAAAACTCAAGTTTTGATTTGCAAACTCGAGTTTTGACCCAACCCGAGAGCATTGCAAGTCTTCAAAGTTTTCATAACCATATGAAAACTTGAGTTTTGTTTTCAAAACTCGAGTTTGGATCAAGCAGAGAGCAATGTACTTTCTCAATGATTTGAAAACTCAAGTCTCAACTTTTAAAACTCAAAGTTTTGGCCTGACTGAAGTTTCTCAATGTTTTCACATTATAAGTGAAAACTTGAGTTTCACTTTAGAAACTCGAGTTTTGGCTAAACAGAGAGCTTTGATGTTTTTCAACGTTTTGAAAACTCAAGTTTTGATGTTTTGGACTTCCACGTGTTATTTCATTAAAAGTCCAAAACTCGAGTTTTGGTTTGGAAACTCGAGTTTTGAGCTTCACTTAAATTATGGTCCAAAAGCTCAAAACACGACTTTGCTCTCTGGAAGTAGAAAACTTGAGCTTCAGTTTTGAAACTCAAGTTTGATCTTAAGTGCACAGTTGAAAACTCGAGTTTTGATGAACAAACTCGAATTTCCATCGTTGATTCAGAAATTTGAATTTAACGATTTTTGAATACATTGTTGTTTGGTCTCAATACTTCCCAACATTAATCTTCTATATTCTCGGCTATGTTTAACCACTTTCTTTGTGAGTTTTAGACAGATTACTGAAGGTTTATTGATGGAGAGTGCAAAAGCTAAAAGTAGCTCAGAACATTAAATGCTGTCCAGAAAGTTGCTTCTTTTCTGGCTAATCCAACTGCACACGCCTACAAAGCATTAAAGAATGTTTTCCACAACAAGTAAACTCTTCTCCAACGGATTAATTCGCAGAGAGTCAACTCTGATAATCTAGCCAGCTGGATTAAAAGTAAACTAGAGAGCGAAGATGCCTAAACCACTTTTTAACCTTGGCACAACTTCTCTAACAGATCTAGTTGGAAAGCAATGGTCATTTAATGATCTCTGAGTATAAATAGAAAAGCATTCAAGTCTTTCCAACAACCCACAACTACTGAAAACGTATTGAATTCAAGTGTTCATTTATTTTCATCAGTTTTCACTTGTATAGTATCTTTTCATACAAAGAGCTTCAGTGTTTATCATTATCTACTCTTAAAGAGAGCTTCTGATTATAAATCATTTATTGTAAAGAACCACAAGTCAGGGGACTTGGTGGTTGGGTTCATTGATTACAACTTGTAAGGGGAGTGAGTTCTAGTGAGAGAATCACTTCTTAAGTGCAGAGTGTGTAATCATTGAGTTAGTGGAAAATCCCAGAGAGTCTGGGGACTGGATGTAGGTCAAGTTGTTGAGACCGAACCAGTATAAATCTCTGTGTGCAAGCTATTCTTATCTTACTCTCTTTATCTCTGTTTTTAGTATTATAAAACAGAGCACTTGCCGAAAATTTTAAGTATACCCAATTCACCCCCCGTTGGGTATTTAGGCTCCACTTACAAAATGATCACCCTATCTCTTGCTTTTTGGAATATGCCTATTTGAGTGTCTCTTTCTCTCTCTTGTCCCTATATGGCACATACACACTTCTAGGGGTCAAGAATCTTTGCTTTGTCATCTTTCCCGGGTCCTGCTTCATCACACCGGCTTTATACCTCACTGGTATCTTGCCCTGGGCCCGCATCTTTTCAAACCTAGGCCCATCAGAGACTTCCTATCTCTTGTCATTCTAAGGATTCTTCTCGAATCGGGCTTAGTAGTTTGCCTAATTTAGGCTTATTCTCAATTTTCTGGGTCCAAAATTCGGGATATTACAAAAACTCCTTTCCATCATAGTATGACCACACATTTTGTAGACTCACTCATCGAGGGGCCCAGTATTATATCTCTACAAATGTGAGGAACAAATTTCATCTTGACCATTCACATTCCTCCGCTTGAAAACCACTGATCCCAATCCCAGCCTTTATCATCACCCGGTCAAAGGTGACTTTTGACTAGGTCAAAGGTCAGTGACTCATCATGTAGGAATCCATGATGATTTCAGGTCATAGGACGTTGTGATGTGGTTATACATGAGATAAGCTTATAACTTAATCCATGGGGCTTTCTCATAGTGGGTCGGTCCAACACCTTGTACTCTTACAAGTGCTCATGACTTTGATTCATATCTCCATACCTCGTCAAAGTCATATAGGTCTTAACTCATCTTCGCTCCTGTGTAGATGACCGACCAGGGACATTTAGGATAATCTATAAGATATATATCCAGGGATACATTTATCACTATAAACATGCGAATGAAATGGTAACTTAATGGAGAACAATGACTTGCCCTTAGGGCATAATTTCCAACAGTTTCATGGCATCAAAGTATTGAAGTTCACAAAAATATCACCAAACTCCATGGAAAGAGTACCAGAATACACATCTATCCTAGTCCTAGCTGTTTTTGTGGAAGGCCTACCTAGAATGACTGGTGACCTACTGCTAGGAGACTCATCCTCCATATCTAAGATGTAAGAGTCAGCAAGGAATATCAATTCATTAACTTTGACTAATATATCTTCAACTAAACCATAAGGATAAACATTACTCCTATTAGCTAACTAGACAACAACACCAATAGGACGCAAGGGACCAAGACCAATACATTTATAGACAAATGCTAACATGACATTAATTGAAGCACCTAGTTCTAACATGCAATCATCAAATCTATAATTACCAATAATGCAAGGGATAGAAAACATTCCTATATCTTTGCATTTGTGAGGCATGGGTTGGAGGAGTGCTTACACATTCTGATTCAGGCTCACTCATTCAGTCCCCTTCAGCTACTTCTTGTTGGTACACAACTCCTTAAGAAACTTGCCATATTTAGGAATCTGCTTGATTGCATTCAAGAGAGGAATGTTGATCTCGACCTTTTGGAAAGTCTCTAGAATGTTCTTCTCTTGAGCTTTTCTTATCAACTTCTTGGATGGCTCTCTGAGGGAAAGAAAGAGGAATGGGAATGTTAGGTTCCTCTTTGCTTTGCTGCCTGCCTCTTTATGTTTACAGTTAATCTTCACAATTTCTAACTCTTTTTCTGATGTTGATTCAATCAAATCTACAACTTATTTAGGCTCCTCCAATTGCTTGCTAGACCGTAGGGTAATAGCACTAACATTCCCCTCTTAGTTGGGAATCGTTTGTGAAGGGAGAGTGTTAGAGCCCTGAGGTTGCAGCTGGTTCAATGATGTTGCCGATTGGCCAATCTGAATATGTGAACTCTGAATGGAAGTCTCAGTTTGTTGTTGGAATTGCATAATTTTTTGCGGCAAATTGCTCCATCATATCTTCTAGTGAGGAACCATTACTACTAGGTTGTTGCTTTGTTGCCTGTGGAGGTGCACATATGGCTGGTAGATGACTAGACCCAGTTTAGGAAGTGTGATATTAAATTTTGGAAATATTATATGGAATTTTCACTGAGTCATTAGTAGATGATATTTATTCTCTAACATTAATAATTAATGTAAGAGAAGGATCAGGTCAAGAAAGTCAACAAAACCTGCAAAATAAGCCAAGTTTAACAGGATATTTTGTAAGGGCACAAAAACACAGATAAGATGTTAATCGGTTGGTAAAAATGCCATTTAGCTTCGCCCTAAGGTATGTGATAATTATTTGAGCAAAAAAGTACTAAAATAAATATGCACATGATATTTCCTCGACTGATAAGGGTTTCCTGTGTTTTTGGAGGAAATAAGAAGGGAAGTGTATTCAAGAAGCCAAACCAAAATCTAAAAGGAAAAAAGCTTAATCAAGAAGGCAACTTTGAAATTTGGAAACCCATGAAGTCATGCTTAGGTAAGCTACACGACATCATCCTCATGACATCATTAACATCATAAATGCAATAGATGAATAGTGATCTTGACGGCATAATTATTCTTCATCAAGAAGCAAATATTTCGGTCTCCAAGGCAAGGAAGACAGGATCAAGACATGTGATTTAAATAAGAAGCTAATAAATTACCTAGAAGGACCTAGAGAAAATTTATGGAAAATGGGTCAATATTAATTTATGAAAGGAGGATGATTAGACACATTATTTAAGTAAAATTCAAGGCCAAATAAGAAAAGAAAAAGAAACAAAATTTATTATGAAGCAAGCCAAGTTTCTAGAAGCATAAAGAAAAAATCAAGAAATAAAAAGGCTTCTAGAACAAGCCAAGCTTTTCTTTAGGACCAAGTAAGGTTGGTGGACATTTTAAAAACCCATTTATCTCATTTTTGGGCTGCTGATTTCGAATTGAGAAGAGAAAAAGGGAGACAAAGATCAAGACTAAGGTAAGTAGTTATAGCTTCTCTTCCTACTCTCTTCCACCTTCTGCACTGAGTCAAGATCTTAATAAACCACTCTCTCATCTTGTTGGAGGATCCTAGGCCGAAGATATCTTGGAACATAAAGAGGGCAAAGGTGTAAATGGAGGAAATCACCAAGAGGGGGTGAATTGGGGATTTTAAAATTTCTTTTTGAAACACCTAATCAGCATATGAAGAACAGGTAAAACAAAGATAGAGAATGAGCTTGACACAAGAAAATTTATATTGGTTCGGTCTCAACTCTTTGACCAACGTCTAGTCCCCAAACACTCTAAGATTTTTCACTATCACTATAATCAGATGCACACTTTGTACTCGAAAGTTATCCTCTTACTAGGATACACTCCCCCTTACAAGCTGTAAAATGATAACCCAATCTCAAAGTCCCAAAACTCTGAGATTCTTACAAACATTGATAATCAATGATAAACTCTCTAGAATAGCATATGAATAAACATTGAAGTTTAATGTATCAGAAGATACTTTATAGATTAGTAGAAAACAATAAATGTAAGTAACACTTTGATTGTTTTTTGTTTTCTGAAATCTGGTGGTTGTTGAGAATTGAATGCTTCAGATTATATATGTTGGAAGCATTAAATGACCGTTAAAAACATTAATGTAACCATTTGAGACATTAATGAGGCTGTTAGGTTGCAACTAGGTCCATTCTCACTCATGCTTTGATTTAATCCAGATGCTCAGATATTCTTGTTGACTTTCCTTGAAATAAATTCATTGGATGGTATGGCTTCCATATGAGGAAAGAAAACATTTAAACCTTTGGAATGTGTAGAGAATGATTTGCCATAAAGGTGCTAAGATTTCTGGGCCAGCATTTAATGTTTTGACATCATCTTTTTTCTTTATGCTTAAACTTCAATTTAATACATGTTTGATCATCAGAAATTCACTAAAAAATTAATTAAACATAGTTAGGAATAGTAATAATATAAAGATTTCGCAAATTCAAGGAAGATGATTTGAAAAACAGAGCGTTTTAAACTCGACTTTGTTCAAGCAAACTGGAGTTCTCAACTCAAGTTTACGTTTCTAGACTCGAGTCTTATGAACATCTTCTTTGGAAAAGTTTTGAAGTTGAAACGAAGATGTCTATGTAAGACTGAAACTAGAGTTTAGAATATCTTACTCAAGTGTATGACTTGAGTGTAATTCCCTAAACTCGAGTTTAGTTCTTTTTCCAAAATGAGCATCACGATAGCATTTCGAACGCATTTGAAATTATTTTGAAATCGATGAAAACTCGAGTCATTAAGTGACTAACTCAAGTTTGAGACTTCTTAAACTGAAAATAAGTTTAAGTCCATAAAAACTTCAACTCGAAAGCATTTAATGTTCTAACATCACTTTTTGCTTTCTGATTAAAATTTAGTTTAATACATGTTTGATCATATGAAATTCACTAACAAATTGATTAAACATAGTTAGGAATAGTAATAATAGATAGAGTGAAGTATACAGATCACGTATAAAGATCTTGCAAATTCAAGCAAAATGATTTCAAAAATAGAGACGACATGAACTTGAGTTTTTCTCAAGCAAACTAGAGTTCCTGACTCGAGTTCTATGATCGTCTTCTTTGGGAATAAACTTCAAGTTTAAAATGAAGATGTCTCTGAAAGACTAAAACTGGAGTTTAAAATATTTTACTCAAGTGTATGACTCAAGTTTAATTAGGTAAACTCGAGTTTAGATCTTTTTTCGAAATGAGTATGGCGAAAGCATTTGAAAACATTTTGAAATCACGGAAACTCGAGTCATTAAGTGACTCATTGAAGTTTAGGACCTTTTTCAATTGAGAATAAATTTAAGTCCATAAGTTCAAACTAGAGTTTAGAAGAAATAGGCTCGAGTCACTTTACTTTCAAAAAACCTTGAAAGCTCTCAGTTTGGCAAAAACTCGAGCTTACTAAGCTCGAGTTTACTTTAAGTGAAAACCTTTGAGAACTCTCGGCCAAGGATAAACTCGAGTTTAACAACAGTTGGCTCGAGTTTCCTTAAAATTTAAAAAGGCTTTGAAAAACTCTCGACCAGGGATAAAACTCAAGTTTGTAACTCAAGTCAAGCTAAGTTCAAATAACTTGACTGATTCTCTGTCAAGTGCAAACTTGAGTTTAACAATTTTAAACTCGAGTTTGTCTTTGACAGTAAGTTTTTAACTTAACAAAGACAAAATGCATTTAAGTTTACAATTGTCAGTTATCATCAAAACACATAGAGAACTAACATCTACGTCTTCTATATCACCATCTAACAGATTAGGTCTTTTCTACTGCTTTCTGAATTGAATCTTGATCTCTCAATAGGAGTCAAGTCGTATCAAATTTGTACTCAATCTTCTCGACCCTCTGACCCTTCTACAACTCCATGATCTTTCTTAGGTCTAGCCGTCTCTTCCTTTTATAAACAAGCCATTCATATTGTATGTCCAGTGAGCTAGGCTTTCCTATTCTGTTAGGCCCGACTCCCAAGATTCGGTTGATTGATCTTTTTAATTACGTGGGATTCTACAAACCTTCTATTCGATTCTCTACATCTTCTATTTTTGTCTCTTTCTAATCAACTGTCATCTTAACATCCAAATCAATAACTTGTACTTATTTCTTGAAATAACTCGTGAAGAGGTTAGTGTAAAACATCTCATAATAGAGCATCACTTTTGATGCTATAACATTATGGTGCCATTGTAGTGCTAGTTCAGAATAAGGATTCACAATGTTGTATCATTACATCAGTTCTATTATGTGATCTCAAAATGTGTTAAGAAGGAACCTTTTCTTCTTGTCCTAAGTACGTATTCATATTATTAGAACCATGGAATATGAACGTTTGAGGCAATTTCCTCAATCCCATAACCTTTATCCCTTAAATTTGTAGGGATATCAAAGCTACCATAATTTTCATTTAACTTTGAAATTCATAATTAAATGTACAAAAATCCAATTAAGATGATTCAAAAGGCTATGTGACCCTTGGTATGTCTTTTGTCAAGGAAAAATACCATTTGTGGTCAAGAACATTACTATTCCCTTATTAACAAAACAATACACTGCCCTAGACTAGAATTCCAGAATCATAGGTTATCTAGTAAAATTCATATCTCCTTGTACAAAACTCCAAAAATTACAAATGACCTATCAAATTAAATCATATTGTGTCTACTTTAATTATGGAAAGTTTCATATCCATTGGATATCATTTACTTATTCAAAAACTATCCACAAGTTTGCTGCCATGCAACAACCACCAAAGTAGTTTTAGAGTTTTAGGCCAATCTTGTGATTTTATGTTTCAAATGACTTCCTAACTCATATTTTGGCCCTTCAACATATTTTAAGCCCTTTTTCGACATTTGAGCATAACCTCCCCTTAGGGTTTGAGGTTTCAAAATCACAAGAAAATAAGGAGAAATCACCACAAGTCACCAACAAGTCCAAAAATCACAATAACAAAGATAAAATCAACTTTTACCTTGACTTTGGCTTGTGCTCTTGCAACTTTCTCTTTCTTCTTAGTTCCTATAGTTTTTGGCCTTCTCATCTCAAAACACCAAAGAAAAGGGTTTTATTAAGATTACGGATTTACTCAAGAATATGAGAAGAAGAACTACAAGATTTCATGACTCATGAGCACCTTACCTTGATCTCTTAAGTTTTCTCCTTTTCTCTTCTTTGGCTTTTGAATGAACTTCCTTCTCTCTTGGCCTTTTTTCTTGGATGGTTTTGGCATGCAAAACGGAAGTGTAAAGTGTCTTGAAATTTGTTAAGAAGACACTTAAAAATCCCCCAAGCCATATGACCAAAGTGCCCTTACAAAATATCTCTTAAACTTGGCTTATTTTCCAAGTTTGTTGACTTTTCTCTCTTCCTCCTTGCCTTAGACGAAATTTTAGGCTTCTTGGAGAAGTTTGATGACTCATCCAGTTGTCATTAATTCTCATGTTTAGGTGTCCCTATTACTTATCTTATTCTCATCATTGCATGTGCTTAGGTGTCCCTTTGACTAGTTAACTTTCTTCCTTTGTGTGACGCATGGGATTTTTGGATAATCATCAACATTTTGCAATTTCCCTAAGATCACACATGGAGAATTTTGATGATCATGAATTAATTGCATAGTCTATCCATCCTTCAAATCATGACATGTGACAATTTTTGCGTTAAATGTTTTGATCTTGCCTTGAATGTCAAGTTAGCTCATCTTATCCTCTTCCCTCTCTTTGAATGAAAAATGTGGCTTGTGGGGAAAAATTTATGTCATCTATATGACATAAGCATTCTTGCTTAGGTGTCCATGTCAAGTCCACCTATTACTGCAAGAGAACAAATGGCAATTTCAAGTACATAGTGCATTAAATGCTTGTCAAATCTGTTTGACTTCTTGGACAAGCTAGATATACTTGGAGCGCAAGCTAGACACGTGCCACCTTTCTATTCGACCAACTCAAAAATATATCATGATGAAAAGGCACGTGTCACATTCTCATTGAACCAACACAAAATAAGTGTTATTATGGATCATCATGACTTACTTTATTGCTCGTGATCCTGCTCGAGTTTTACTCAGGATTACAGCACGCATACCAAATACTTGCCAAATGACACCTGTCTTGAGTATATGTGTGAGTCTCCACATACCAGTTTCATTTCCTGAAAAACGTAGGGCACACATGTCTGGCATGAAAATGTCAAATGCAAACCTATACTGACACATTTTTGCTCAACCAACCGTCCCATACTTTATAACATTGCTAGGTGGCATCTTTTTTCCAACCCAATGGCACCGTATAAGCATCCTGTGCACTTCCACATTGACATTTTAATCCTAGAACAGTGGAAATTTCCACATCGACATTTTATTGAACGATATGTGGACTGTATAACTAACACAGTAACACAATATTCCATGATCCAAAATGTTGCAGAAAAAGATCAATCACACAGTGGAAATTAATAGAGGAGTAATCATTTGCATTGGCCACCACAGAAGACTAAACAAATTTATGTGAGAACCATTTCGAACTCTCCAACCCAACTGATTTTTAACAGTGAATCAAATTGTTTGATTCAATGGGATTGGAGAATTTAATACACATCAAACTGGAAATGAGAGATGTTTTGGACTAAGCACCATGTATTTATCTGTGGCCCTAAAAGAAAGCCATGCTTATATAAGATCTTAGAGACCCAATGTAACGAATGATGTTCAGCCTGAGCAAATAAAAATGTATAATTAGCATACATAAGATGAGTTACAGGCAATAATGCCGTGGATATTGAAAGACCTTTTCAGTGCCCTATCTCCGGTTCCTTTGAAATCATGCATGATAATACATTAGCCGCCATAATGAAAAGATTTGAGGACAGAGGGTCATAGACCATGAGAAGACCAAAAAATATCTAACGGAGATCCATTAACTAGAATTTGCTAGGAAACCCAAGAAACACACCACATCAACGTATCAATCCATATAGGTGGAAACCACATACGAATAATTAATCAGGGCATGTCAGAAATTCCAAGACACACTATCATATGCTTTACGTTTATCGAGCTTTTAAAGCAAACCATCCCATTTTCTCCTTATGCAGAGATTTAATTTTAGCCAAAGCTTCAGATGCCACCAGGAAGTTATCATTAATTAATCGACCCTTGTTGAGTACATTTTCAAATGGAGAGATTAGATCGTCCCATATGTCTTTTCCTTTTTTTTCCCCCTTTGTGTGTGTGCGCGCTTTGCTAAGTGATAAATCCCAATTTTAATATATTTTATCCCTCCTTATTCATTTATTTTGGGGACTATTTTAGGCTAATTTAGATTTATTAGATAATATATGGATTGTTAGCCAATTTTAGGAAATAATATAAATCAGAATTAATTATGAGATTATTGGGCTTAAATTATTAATATTCTGATTGATATCTTGTGATTGAATAATATTTTTAAATATATGATAAATCACGATTTTATTTAATTCTTGCAAGACAAGGAAAATCAAGTTAGAAGATCCTATGATGTAAAATTGACCTTGGAAGCTAAAAGAAGATCTAATTGTGGAATTTTGTTAGGCTTCTTAAATTTTAATGGGCTCAAGTTGGTACCCAAAAACTCTCTCCTCCTTGAATGAAAGACCTAGCAGCGAAGAGATGAGACACGCTCTCTTGGAGAGCTGCAACCACACACACGCAAGCAGGAAAAAACACGCTCAGGAAGGAGGAAATTCCATGGAAGCTTAAGTTTATTTGGGAGACAACTTGGGAGGAGCATGGAGGAAGCTAAGGCCTAGAACTTACACTAGAAGATCACAAGGTAGTGTTGTTCTTTTTATCTTTTCAATTCAAACTTGAGGTTATTTAGTTTTAAAGGATTTCAAATTGTATCAATTGAGAACAATCTAGTTTTAGATTGTAAACTTATTTCTTTTAGATTTGATTGATAATTCAAAGTTTTTATACTTGAGACAATTGCTGGATTTTTGTTTGTAACCTTTGGATTGCCAATTAAATTATTAATTGAGTTTTCGTTATTAATTTAATTGACAATTTCGTTTGTTATCTTAATTGTTTAATTAGGTTAATAAATTATCTAGTTGTTCAATTGGATAACTGTAAACAAGATTCCAAAATTACTTAGAAATTGGTTGTGATTGGGTTTTAATGAGTTTAATTAACTAGCACTCATTCCATTTTGAGTTTTCTAGTGGATTAAGTGTATTGAACTTAAGGGTTTCCCGTATTTCAATTAGGCAATTAAATAAATTAATTCCAATTTTTCACTAATCTTTCTTTGGTCTAACTAATTAATTTGGGCTAAAAAAGTTAACTGCACATGAATCCTGAGTTGTTTCCTTTATCGTACCTAAAGTAATCCTAAGTTATTAGTTGATTTATTTACTTAGGATTTTAAATCTCTTTCTATAAACCCCCCGCCCCCCCTAATTGCATTTGCATCTAGCTTAGTCCCATTCTCATATAGGTTTTAGAGTCATTTTCATCTTGCATTTAGTTTAGTTTCATTTCATTGCATTTTTCATTACCTAAATTCAACCTAAAGAAAAACCCACAAATTGCTTATTGGGAGAATGACTTAGGTTGATGACCTTATATTGCATAATTAATTTGGTCCTAGTTTAATTGATTGCTTTAGCGACAAAAGCAACACATCAATTTTGGCGTCATTGCCGGGGAGCAATAGTTAGGCTTTAGGTTTGAGTTCTAGGTGATTTGTTAGGTAGTTGTTTATTAGACTTGACCCTTTCTTGAAAAACTGTTTGCACTTGATCCCTCCTATGATGGCTTAGAATGATTCAATTTATGCAAATAACTTTTATACTTCTAGGCCTTATCATCATGACTATAGAATTGAGCAGATATATGATCTATATTCAAGTGCATATAACCCTAGATGGTATGATCACTCAAATTTTGGATATGTCAATCAAACTATTCCAATTGATGACAAGTACTCAAGGTTACAAAATATGATGGATGTTATGATGACAATCATTCAAGAAGTGGAAGTTTAAAGTAAACAGATTCAAGCTCTACAAATTCAAATTTAGGAGTTCTCAAATACAATTAAAAATCGGCAAAGTGAAGATTTAGAAATTCAAAGTGAATTTCCATGTGACAATATACTTCCACCCTCTAATGATTCATCCCTTTCTTCTTCTTCCACTTCAAAATGATGGGATGATTGGCACATTATCTGAGTATGCATGCACTGATATTGTTTCTGAATTGACTAGTTCTATTGACTTAAATTATATTGAATCTTGTAGTGCATGCATTGATTTCTTCTCATGCCTCCAGTCCTATGAATTCTATTAACTTGGATGAGGAAGTTGATGAAGAAATTGTTGTTGACACCTCTAACACTATTGATTTTAAAGATACCATGCTTAACACTAATCATGATGATGCTTTGAATGCAGGAAGTAATATCTCTATTGATTTTATTGATACTTCTCATGATATTGACATGACTATTGTTTGTGAGGATACTATTAAAGATAAGTGTGGGGAAAGCCTTGATTTAGGTATGCATTTAGAGGGTAATACTATATTGAATTATGATATTTCATAGGTAGAATTTGTCGTGTGATGATTTGAGCAAGCATGGTGAGATCATTTTGAGTGATCACTTGATTCATTCTTTAGAAAATTTGACTTACTGAGAAGAGTCATATTGACTTTGTGGCTTGTTCAAAATATCTCGAAGTAATAATACTTTCTGTTGATCAATTTTTTTTGGATTGCCAATTAAATTATTAATTGAGTTTTTGTTATTAATTTTAATTAACAATTTGGTTTATCATCTTAATTGTTTATTTAGGTAGTTGTTCAATTGGATAACTGTAAACAAGATTCTAAATTACTTAGAAATTGGTTGTGATTGGGTTTTAATGAGTTTAATTAACTAGCGCTCATTCCATTATGAGTTTTCTATTAGATTGGGTGTTATTGAACTTGAAGGTTTCTCATGTTTCAATTAGGCAGTTAAATTAATTAATTTCAATTTTTCACTAATCTCCCTTAGGTCTAACTAATTAATTTGGGCTAAGAAAGTCAACTCCGTGTGAATCCTAAATTGTTCCCTTTACCGTACCTGAAGAAAACCTTCTTTATCTTTTCTTATTTGATTTTCTTAGTTATTAGTTATTTCTTTGCTTAGGATTTTAAATCTCTTTCTATAAAACCCCAAAATTGCATTTGCATCTAGCATAGTGTTTAAATCTCTTTCTATAAAACTCCCCAAAATTGCATTTGCATCTAGCTCAATCCCATTCTCATACAGGTTTTAAAGTCATTTTTATTTTGCATTTAGTTTTGTTTCATTTCATTGCATTTTTCATTAGCTAAATTCAACCTAAAGAAAAACCCAAAGATTGCTTTTTGGGAGAATGACCTAGGTTGACCCTATATTGCATAATTAATTAGATCCTAGTTTAATTGATTGCTTTAACGACAAAAGTAACACATCACTCAACATCATCCCATATGTTTTGAATCCCATGCAATAATTTTATAAAACACAGGGGGGAGATCCCATCATTATCTTTATTTCTCATTATCCCTTATAAGCCTATTTGGGCTATTGATTGGAAATATAAAGAAAAGTATTGTAACCTTTCGAATTAATTGGATGGATATGATTTAGATATTAAAAGAGATGATGAGAAAAACCTAACCTGCAACAAACTGCATAGACCTAAGGGCAGAAATTCTTCCATTGATTGGGGATAATTTGTTTTTGGAATCACTGAGATAAACGTGGTCCCGAATATTGCTAGAATGGATCCGGTTCAAGTTGTCAAGGAAAGAAAAATGTAAGGATATCTCGAGGCGCATTGAATTTGTAGTATGATTACTTCTTTTTGGAAATGAGGACTTGATGAGAAATACAGTCGCACACATACGCACACGTGCGCACGCATACATATATATATATATATATTGATATAAAAAATTTAGGAAAGAAGTTAGGCTCATCCATAGTTTTAGGACAGGGTACTTGAAGCCTAATCTACAGAGTATACTGCGTTAGAAAGTACACATGTCTCAATCTCTTCCCAGCATTTCCACTACTTCATAAATCCTAGAATGTTTCTCCCAACACCTTGACCAACTTCAGGATCAAACCATCCTTTGGTGCGAAAGTCGAACCCTTTCGCCAGTTGAACTCAAGGACGAGATGTGAGAAACATATATTGTGGCAAATTGAAAAGTTTAATATGCACTCAGCTTTTTTTTAAGGTGTACCCAGTATCCTAGAGTTACTAGTGGTTGCAATTTCACGTTTTCAAAATCAAGCAATCTCATCCAATTTAACATATCCCTTAAGTTTGACTGTTAAATTGCTTACTAGGCTGGAATTTGACCAATATGAGCTTAGTTAGCAAATGATAAGACAAATGACACAGCATTACTGTGGTGGTATTTTTTTTAATTTAAAAAAAAAAACCAAACAAAGAAAGAAGATTCAAAGAAAGAAGATTTTTCAACTCCGGATATTTGACTTCCATTTGGATCATCGATTATTCTGGGGCTGTGATTTCAAAGATAGATTCTTCAGTGGGTGTGATTCGATCTATGGATGACCACCGACAAAGCCTGAGAAGGTTCCGCCGACAGTCTTCGCGGAAAGGGTTTAGCTTTGGTATCTCGGCCTTTGGTCTTCCTCTCTGTTTCAATTGAATTCACCCACCGTGACGGATCTTTTTAGCTTAATTTACACTTGATGTGAGGCCTCACTTTTTCTACCTATAGGGGTTTCTTGAGATCTGCATGGGTTGGTGTTTCTGTAAGAAAAAACCTTTGATTAGGGTTTGTTTTCTTATTGAATCCTAGTGCTAACAGAGAAAACATTAATATGATGGGATTCTTTCTTCTCATTTGTCTACTGAGTCCATCCCACATTTTTGTTACTTGTTTATTCATTTTGTTTATTTGCCGGATCCATTTTTCCTTTCTCTGAACAGCGTTTTAGGGCCTTCAATTTCTTGTTGCTTTTTCTGTAACTGTTCTCTGACAGTAGAATGAAATTGATAAACAAAAGGGCAGAGATGAAACTGCATGTGCGAGAGAAGGGACAATGCAAAAGGTGGAAGGCGTTCGAATTGTTACGTTGTTGCTGACTATATGTTATTTCTGGGATTTTCAGGTCAGAACTTCGTCAAAATTTATGCTATCATAATTGTAATATTGATGTTGGTAATCTGAATCTTTGTAGATCTATGGTGCAGAGTCGGGGGAAAAAACCTTCTGGGTGAAAAAAAAAAAAAAAACAAGTACAACCACAGTTGCCATGTCATCCTACTTTTCTTATGCCAACTAGGCTTCTCAAGGTCCAACTTTAGCCTAGTCAGCAGTTTAACGGTCAAACTTAAAAGATCCGTCAAATTGGATGAAATTGCTCCATTTAAAAAACATAAGGTGTAAAATAACACCATTAACAGTAAGGCACTGTGTTCATCTCAGTAAATATTTCGAGGTACTGGATGCATCTTAATCCACCATTCAATAACACATCATTAGTAACTCTCTTATATCCAGAATCCTATTGAGTATTACCGGACTTAATTGGGAGTTACTCTCTCAAAAGCATTTTTCCAAACTTGTGTGCGTGTGTGTGTGTTTCTTTTTTCTTTTTTTTTTTCTTTTTTTTTTTGGGGGGGTGGGGGGATCCCTTGTAAATTTCTTATAATAAAGATTTGTCCATTGAGCAAAAAAAAAAAAAAAAAAAGATTTGTCCAACATTTTATTCGGAGCTTAAAAATGGGTGGCAACAGTTCCCGGTTACCACAAATCATCACATGAAATTATTAACAAGCAGCATCATCCATAAACTAAACATTATCCATAAGATATAAATAACGTGACTTATTCTAACCTTTATATAATGCACATAAGAATATGTCTAAGGACAATACTTAGACCAGCTATTATCATTTCATTATAAACTCGTATGAAAAAATGACACATGGCCATGTACGATATGAGAACTCAATAGATATAAAGAACATGACTTGGGTACTTTTCTATATCTGATTCTCTCAAAACTCCGAAAGGGCCTCAGTACTATTTATCAGATCACAGTACATGATAATCATCAATCTTACTAGCAAATCAAATATAGCAGTTTCTCTGTTCGACTACCCACCAAGATTTTTTGGGGTAGATTTCTTGAATTTTCTGGAGAAAAAGTCAAGGTATATCTACACTAATTCCTGATGAATAGGAGCAGCAATAAAAAATGAAGCGAAGAAAATAGCAAAACGCAGACCGCTCAAAGAAGGGCCAAAATGACGACATTGGCTTGATTTTATTGGAATTGTCTCTAGAACTAAAAGATCTGAGTTCAAATTCCAATCGAAGCCAAAATGAACAAAAAATACAAATGAGACTCACACTGATGACAATGGGGTAATCAATGTGCTAACTACTAATTTCTGCATTTCTCTTATTGGAAAAATTTGGAGAAGAATTATTCCTTTGCCGCTGAGATGCAATGAAGGAACTCATCACCTTATCCTAATTATTTAAAAGAGCAGGACCTGGGATTCACTTCCCCAATGGAAAAAGGAAGGAAACTCAACATGTCTCTGGGCTTGTGTTTGTTACCTCTTTGAACATGAGAATGACATGGGCAAATGCTTCAGGCCGGAAATGTCAAACAGCTCAATAAATCTCTGGTCAGAAACTCTCGCTTTGGCAGCCGCAAATCGCTGGTACTCATCGAACACCGATGATAAGCACCATTTTTGCAGCTTTCTCAAGCATCCCACAAGACAACCTGTTCGGTGCTGCACATGGTAAGAGAAGAAGCATTTACAGAATGTAGTTAGTACGGGAGTTAATAGGTGAGTTATCTAAAGATAGAGAAGAAAATCCACTGAAAGTCCTCACCTTTCCCCGCTTACAGTGAATTAAAACCGGATGGTTTTTCACATCTGCATTTTTGAAGGCCAAAAGTTAATTCTTGCTAATTTAGTTAATGAAACCGAGCAGTTACAAGACTTACGTATAGATCAAGCAAATATGAATGGCCATGCAAGCAAGAAAGATGTGAGTTTCAACCAAAACGGGTTTCTAACATGCTTAAAAGTCTCTTCATATTTGCCTTGCCTAAAGTCTAGTCAAGAATCTTTCAATCAATCTGCAAAGTGTGAAAGAAATGGTGATGGTTTGTAATACCTAGAACAACTTTCAGTGCTTCACGGATTGTGTCCTCTGGGATGTTCACAAAAGGCTCCTGGAAGCACAATATTTTCAGTATTAGTTCATGAGGCTAGATATTAATTGTCGTTCACATGAACTTTCATTTGACAACACAACAATTAAACTCCCATAAAAGATCATTTTCAAATTAAGATTTTCTGGTAGACAAGGCACAAAGAATCAGGGAGCTAATTTAAAGATACTCTAAAGCAATTTCAGAACTAAACATGGTATAGATTCAATGAACTACATTTTAGGAATCGGAGGAAGCAAATATCAATCAACCACACACTGTTCAGCCCTCAAGCTTAGACAAGGCAAACAGACCCCTTACGATTTGAATTCATCTGACCTTCAATTTTCATAATGAAGGCATAAGAAACAGACCACTGCCAACTGGGATTGCATCTATCACGATTTTCAAATTCTAAAGTTCATACAAATTTTATTGTGCACAAATGATTGAAAAGTATATACCCCAGACAAACGTGCTGATAATTGATCTAACCACTGGCAATAATGACGCTTAAATAGATGTGATTGCATAATTCGATGGAAAAGGTCAAAAAGTTGCATCATGATGATAACTTTTGATTACTTGATAACATGAGACAATACAACAGCAGAATAGTTCAAACTTTGAAGGAATTCATATCTAGTTTCACCTAAGGTATATATCACAAAAAATAATAATTAAAACAAAAGCATGACAGAGACAAATCTATTAAATTAGATATCCATTCATCTTTCAAAAAGATAAATAAATAAATAAAAACCAATCAGCATAGAACAATCAGAACGGAAAGAGACCACCCAAGAAAGGAAAGCAAAAGACAAATTTAGCATGAAAACGGAGATTTACACACCTTGCGACCTTCGATCCCAAATTGATAAAGCTTAATCCCATTTGATCTCAGAAACTCCATGTTTGCTTCCGGGTACGGCTCAGGACATAGATATCTGAAAGATACCCGTTCAAACAAATTCAGCCAACCAGCAAAGACTTAAACTAATTAATGGATTCCTCAAAGACCCAACAGAAAATTCAAGCTCTGGCCATAAACAGCCATCAAACGCAAGTAAACGTAATTCGAATTTGAAAAGAGATCTTTGGGTAATGTCTATCTTGATCTTCAAAGTCAAAATTGAGTACTTTAATAATTGGAATGCTTGTCTCTTTATTAATTTCTATCCAAATTCAATGTCAATCGTTATCCTCCGTTTTCTGAAATTAAATCTGACTCAATCACTTAAAATTCGACAATAATTTTTTTTTTAAAAAAATTATGGCTAGATCAGAAACCAAAGGAACGCCTGCAATTGTTATTTTAATTGGAGGGGGGAAAAAAACTGGATCGAAAATCCAATAAGATAGGGTGTTTGTGCACATACATGATGGAACGAAGGCCGAGGGTTTGCAGGAAGGGGAAATTGGCGGGCTCAGGGAAGCCAGACCTGAAAATGCCGTTATCCACCACAGCGAAATTGAGTGGCGGAACGAAGAACTCCTCGCCCTCGTCTGCCATGTCACAGTCATCGGCGGAGTCGGAGCGGATTGGCGGAGAAAGTTGGTCGGCAACAGACAATTGGATCTTCCTACACATCTGGGCGGTCTCGTTCTGCTTGTTCTGCTTCTGCTGTTGGTGTTGATGATGATGGGTGTGATGAAGCTGAAACTGGAGTTCTGCAACTTTCATATCAAAGCAGAATTCAACCGAAGAAGAAACACGGAGATCTGTGGAGGAAGGCAGGAGCCAGAGAGACGGAGACTGGAATAACAGGAAGAAATTCAAAATTATTTATAAAGAAAAGGGAAGAGAGAGAGATTGGGATCGAAGAGTATATTCCTTTAGCTGCTTTGGGTGTAGTACACAGAAGGCTTTTGAGGAGTTGAAAATTAGAAAAGAGTTCATTTACTGGAAGAGGAAGAATATAACCGGGGGGAGAGAGAAAGAATAGAAGTGGGTGTGTTGTGGTGTGGGCTGTGGATGATGGTGGAGACCATTGAAGTGAAAGGGAGAGCTATATATACAGATTTTCGAGGGAGACATCCCAGAGAAAGAAAAGGGGAGGGGAAGAGTGAACACCGTGTTTGGCAGTGTATTCATTGGGATGCCGCCAGCGAATGAAATGTTAACTCTTGCGAACCATGGGGAAATTTTATAAGAAATAAAAAGCAAAGAAAACAAATTTCTTTAAAAGCTTTTTTTAACAAGAACATGTATCTTATTGTTGAACATAATCATATTCAAGACATAGACACTATAAATGAGTTTATTTGCAAGGAACAGTTCTTCTAACTAGACCCAACTTCTCTTGGAATAGTAAATTATATTTTGTCCTTTTCTTATCATAATTGTTCCACAATATCCATACAAGGACAACATTAGAAAAAAACTTGGTATTAATACAGAAAAAAAAATTCTGTAAAATAACTTATGGGTAGAAAGAAGAAAAGCTTTTTAAATACTGGCTTAAAAATGTCAATGCAAATGCAAATAGTATATATTTGTATGAATAGAGATAATTTTGCCAACAAAATTTATCCATGGGTAAAGGATTTTTTCAGTCACTGGAGATAACCAGTGATAAGTTATCTCCAGTGACCCTCAAAACTACGTCGTTTGGAAATAATAAAGGGTGTTTTTCGTAATTTTGCACACTTCATTAATTCACTTAAAATTATAGAAATACCATTCATTAATCTAAAACGACGTAGTTTGAAAGTCACTAGAGATAACTTATCTACAGTGATTAGAGAAATACTTTTCCCTTTATATATCTGCAGTAGTACATTTTAATTTTGTCAATGGCTACAGTTTGAGGTTGGGTGCAGACAGGTTGGAATTAATTAGAGTTTACTCCCAATAAAAATCCAATTCCATTTCTCTCCAAGAAATTACTTTTTTTTTTTTTTTTGTCTAGAACGAAGAATTAAAATAATATAATTCAGAACAGAATAAATTTGCAAAGTCAATTTTACTCAAATATTAATTTTAGCCTATGTAAAATCAAACAGGCCTGAACTGTTTTATTGAATTGATCTTGTTATGTTGGATTTCTTTACCCCGTTAGCTTAGAGATAATGCAATGACAAATGCCAGAAACTATATAGTATTATCTCCAGTCCTTAGTCTTATTTCATATTAGGCTTCGTCAAAGCTTTCTTTCTTCTTTCCTTTTCTTAAAGGTGGGGCCAAATTATATTAGTTGAGATGGCCACCACCATGTCGGTCCAATCCGCTCAAGACTACCTGTTTGTAAACTCAAAGTAGCCGATGGCCACCACATTATACTTTCTATTATCCAATTTTTCGTCCTTTTCTTAACCATAATAGACAGTCGAGTCATCCAACAATTGTGAAAGCTAAGTTTAGGGATTGATGGCAAAAGAATGAAGTTTAGATCAAACTCTCTTTGGAAGGTGTATAGGAAGAGGCAATAATCACATCTTAGGCGAGGTTGGGATTTAAGGCTCTTCCCACCTAATGGTCAACTCTAAACCTCTTTGTGGAATAATGAATTCTCAAACGAGGTCAGAGATCCCTTATGCTTGAAAATCGTCACACTGCAGTAAACAACAATGAGAGCTTGGATTCTGATAAGATTCAAGAATGAGATATTATTTCCCCAAAAAACGTCCTTAATTAAAAAAAAAAGACGTAAAAAATGAATGTGGTGGCATTCTCGTAATTATTTGCTTATTTTTTAGCCTTAGGGGTCCTAAAATATTATTTATGACACCTAAAATTTATTTTTGGCATCCTAAACTTGTTTTAGGACGCTTAAAATTAATTATTTGGCGCGATTTTAGACACCATAAATAATAATTTAGGACTCCAAAAGAAAATTTTTTGATGTCCTAAACTTGTCTTAGGACGTCTAAAATTAATTATTTGGCACGATTTTAGACACCCTAAATAATAATTTAGGACTCCAAAAGAAAATTTTTGGCGTCATAAACTTGTTTTAGGACGCTTAAAATTAATTATTTGGCGTGATTTTAGACGCCCTAAATAATAATTTAGGACTCTAAAAGAAAATTTTTGGCGTCCTAAACTTGTATTAGGACGTCTAAAATTAATTATTTGGCGCAATTTGGTGCATTTTTAGAAATTTTTTAGCTCTTTAAGATTTTAGGCGCCCTAAATAATAATTTAGGACTTCAAAAGAAAATTTTTGGCATCCCAAAATTGTTTTAGGACGCCTAAAATTAATTATTTTACGCACTTTTAGAAATTTTTTAGCGCCTTAAGATTTTAGGCGTCCTAAATAATACTTTTGGACTCCAAAAGAAAATTTTTGGCTTCTTGGATAAATATTCAAAACGCCAAAAAGAATCAATTTTGGTGTCTTGAATATATATTCAGGACGCCTTAAAATATGACTTGAATCAGTTTTCATAGGCTCGAGGCAAAATCATGTCTTAAAATATTTCACAAGAGATTATGACTCAAGTTTATCACGACTGGCTCGAGTCAATCAAAGTTCAAACATTTTTTATTACTCTCTGTCTTGTGTTGACTCAAGCTTACGCAAGTTTTACACCCTAAAACTCGAGTTAATTTGATAGTAAGTTACTGATTCAAGTTTGATCAAGTTAAAAACATTTTGAACTTGAATCATTAACCATATCTTGTTTACAATTGTCAATTATCATCAAAGTTGTCACACACCTACCGGCCTCGCCTTTTCAGGTGGTGGGTAGTGTGGTCCTTTATCTTAGTCCAAATTTTAATTCAATTTTTTTAATTCCAAGTTAATTATGTCATACATCAAAGTATTAGCAGCAAAGCACACATCGGTTTGGACAAAATATACTGGTAAAGATAAAATACTAAATAGTAAATTTTTCCCCTGAGGGATTAAATACAGTTATCCAGATCCATAATGCCTAAAATAGCCAAAATAATAATACAGTAATCTGGGAGTATCCAAAATAAATATCCAAAAAGAGACAAAAGTATAGTCACCCTTAGCCTCCATTGACATCTCTTTAGTCCAACTCGGCGGTCATACCTTTGTCTCCAGGCACCGCCCTATAAGAGCTACCTGAATCCTTACAAAAGTCTGGGATTCAGAATTGAATTCCAGAATAACCATTAATCTCATATGAAAAGTATATACAATGCATATATGTCACCATAATCAGGAAAACAATACATCTACAGCATTCAATAATCACACATAGTAAAATAAAATCATACCATACACATGCATTATGTTAGTTCCCTATAGGTTTTGATGATCACTAACAATTGCAAACAAGATATAAAGTTTTACTTTGGCAAGTTGAAAAACTTGCTGTCAAAAGAAAACTCGAGTTTTGATTTCAAAACTTGAGTTTTGACCTTACACAAAGAAGCTCAAGTTTTTTGAACTAAGCAAAACCTGCAGTTTTCAGAAAAACCTCTGATTTTCACCAAACAGAGACTTTTCAATGTTTTTTGGAAAATGCAAAACTCGAGGTTTAGGTTGAAAACTCGAGTTTTGGTCATACTGAGAGTCTCTAAAGTTTTGAACATTTCAAAACCTCCAGTTTTGCTCAAAACTGTCAGTTTTCAGTTTAACGTGAAACTCTCTAAGTTTTCCTTTGATTTGGGAAAACTCGAGTTTTACTTTTGGATTGGCAGAGAAAATTCATGTTTTAATTAAGTTTCAAAACCACCAGTTTTAGAGAAAACCTCCAGTTTTGGTTTTACACAAAGTTTCTCTAAGTTTTCATGTATAAATGAAAACTCAAGTTTTGATTTCAAAACTCGAGTTTTGGTCTGGCAGAAAGCACTCACGTTTTCCTCAGATTTTGAAAAACTGCCAGTTTCCAGGAAAACCTCCGGTTTTAACTTGGCGCAATTTCTTCAAGTTTTCATATTTAAATGAAAACTCGAGTTTTGACCAAGCAGAGAGCCTTGATATTTTAATGCTTTGAAAACCGCCAGTTTTGCTTGAAAGCCTCCAATTTTGATGTTTTGAACTTAAATCGATTTTACATATCAAAGTCCAAAACTTGAATTTTGAGAAACAAAACTCGAGTTTTCATTGCTGGATCTGAAATTCAAATTTGACGATTTCTGAAAAGCTTCTTGTTTGATCTTAATACTTCCCATTATTATTCTCTAATATTCCTAGCTATGTTGAACCACTTTGTTTGTGAGTTTCAGATGAATTAGAGAATGTTTATTGAAGGTTTAAAGTAAAAGCAAAAAGTGGTATTAGCACATTAAATGCTAAACCCAGAAAGTTGCACACTTTTGGGTAATCCTTCTGCACACGCCTACAAAGAATCAAAGATTGCTTCCTACATCCAGCAACTGCTTCTCCAACAGATTAATTTGCCAGAAGTCAGCTCTGAACTTCTGTACAGCTGGATTAAGTGAAGATTAGTGAGAGAAGAAGACCAAAGCTTAACCTAAACCTTGTCTAATGAAGGCAACTGTTATATTGAAGAATCCAACGGTTATTTAATGATCTCTTGGTATAAATAGAGCAGCATTCAAGTCTTCTCAATCAACACATCTGCTAAAAACGAATTGCATTCAAGTCTACATTCATTTCTTTCAGTTTTCACTTGTATAGTATCTTCTAATACATTATGCTTCAGTGATTATCATTATCCACTCTTAGAGAGAGTTTTTGATTGTAAATCATCTATTGTAAAGAATCACAAGTCAGGGGACTTGGTGATTGGGTGCATTGATTCAACTTGTAAGGGGAGTAAATTCTAGTGAGAGAATTGCTCTTGAGTACAGAGTATGTAATCATTTCAGATAGTGAAAATCCCAGAGAGTATGAGGACTGGACGTAGGTCAAGTGGTTAGATCGAACCAGTATAAATCTCTGTGTCTTGCTCTTCTACTCTCCTCTCTGTTCATCCCTGTTTTTATAGTCCAAAAACATAGGAATTTTAAAAATCCCCAATTCACCCCCCTCTTGGGTATTTTGCTCCATTTACACAATATTTACTGCAGAAGGACCAAGTCCTAATAAACGTAGGACTACTCAACATAGCAAGCCCCGGATCCACAGTACTAGGAAAATGACAGTGGTCGGGCCTCAAACCCAGACCACACTGAATGCAAAACAAACGCATGTCTCTCATGAGACATGGGTCGACAATCATGGAAAATCAAACATACAAAGTAACACAAAGCATATGAAGATTAAGGCTACTACCTGATAGTCGACCTCAAATATTACTAATTTTTCTGGCACGCAGATGACAAAAGTATCCCTAAAATAACCAATAATAAAAATAAATTCCCAATAATTATGAAAATTCACCTAAATAAATATTTGAGTTCTTGATTTGAAATAAGGTCTTTCCAAGCTTCCATAATCTCTAAATCCCTTTTCTCAATTGGAAATCTATTATTGATGAAAACCCATTTTATTTTCGGATTGCACAGAAAATTCTAGAATCAGTGACTGAACTTCAAAATTTCATAATTAATTCTAGAAAACTCCAATTGGGGTGTTTCAAAAGCCCAAATGACCCTTAATAAGTCTAGTTTTGTCTAAAAATATCTCTAGAGACCATAAAAATTCGTACAATTTTGCTGTGTCTAAAATCCACCCTCAGGTCAGAGATAGATTCCTATTTTCTGGGCCATTTTCGAAATTCATTACTCCTAATCTAGAGCTTTAAAAATTACAAATTATATACCAAAATAATGCTTGTGATGTCTAATTTATGACTATAAATTTTCAGATTTTTCTAAGTTCATTTTCTAAGTTGAAAATATCATAGAAGCCAGCTGACTCCACTGTTCCTACCAAAAACTGATTCTCAAAGTTTTGAGAACTTATCTCTTTGTTTCCAAAAACATGATCCAAGTTCATTCTTATAAAAAAATCTCATTTTAAACACTTTGGAAGATTCAAAACATCCAAAATCAACTCAAATCTTCAAGCTTATAGGGTTGACCGAAAATCATAATGAACAAATAACACACCAAGTTCTTGTTTTAACAACATACTCCTTCTTAATCATGTTTGATTTACTTCTTAGACCATAGTTCTAAACTTCAACATATGTTTAACCTTTTCCTCATCCAAAACAGTCCCTAAATCATGCATAAATATTCAAGAGAATAACTATCATCAGCAACATGAGCTAGAAATCACAAGGGAGTTCAAAGACTACTTACTTGACTTAGCTTCCTTTGAACCCTTGAAAATCTTGATCCTTGTTCTCCCTCTTCCTTCCTTTTGGCCTTCACTTCCATCATCAAGAAAGAGTTTGTTTGTTAATGTTTACCAAGAAGAAGAAGGTAGAAGAGAGAGTAGGGTATGAGTCCAACATACTTACCTTAGTTTCAATCTCCTTCTTGCTTCTTGAGTTCCTTCTTAAACCTTTATGCCTTGGCTAAATGCCTCTCACTCTCTCTCTTTTCTTTGCTCTCTAAACCAAAAATGAGAGCTAAAATAAGAGGGGAGTGCCTTTTATAAAGCATGACTTCACAAGATTTTAAATTTGAACTTTGGCTCCAATTTCAAATTTCAAAGTTGGCTCCAAATTCAAATTTAAATTTTGGCTCCCAATAGGCTTCTAGAAGTGTACTTGCTTCATAAGCTCTTCTTCTTCTTCTTCTCAATGGGCTCCCTCTTGGGCTCCTAAGAATTGTTTTACTTCCTAGCCCAATCACCTCAAATTCATGATTCACCACATGCCTACCTCTTAGGCTTTATATTAGAATTTCACTATATTCTTCTTATTTTTCCCCTTTGGCCGAAATACAAGGGTAAAAAGGGAAAATATGTGTTTTGACTTCCATTGTTATCTCCTATCTTAAATTTTCCAAGGCCACATTAATTGCCCAAATTTTCAGATAATTCCACATCATTTTCTCTCTGGCTTAATTATTTACTTGGAAATTAAATACCATAATCTAAAGGCTTGATGAAAATTCATGTATTCCATTAATTCATCCAATATACCAATTTACATAAAATTGGGGATGTTACAGAAGCACATAGAGAACTAAGACATACTCTAATAGATCATCAAATTTTAAAGCAATCACTGCCTTTCCCACAAAGGCTACAAAAATAGAGCAAAGGAAAACAATTCCAGAAATTTCTGGACATGCTTAAATAATTGCATATCAACATCCTTTTGGTAGATACTTTGGATCAAATGCCCAGTTATGTAAAATTTATGAAGGACATTTAAAAATATTGTCGATTTTATTACTTTATGTATTAGGATTCCATTTCAATTTCTTTTTTTAGTACTTTATTATTCGGGTTAAATGCCTAATTTGCCTTGGAAGTTTTGTTAAGGGGGCGCTTAGTACCCGGAAGTTTTTCTGGTACCAAATTTGCCTCGGAAGTATGAAAAAGGTACCAAATTTGCCCTAGAAGTATGAAAAAAGTACCAAATTTGCCCCTCCGTTAATTTTAACCGTTAAGTTTAACTGAGTGTACACGTGACATGCCCCTCATCAACCCAATAAAAGTTAAGTGTCATTTTTGCTCTGGAAGTTTTCATTGAGGAGCAATTTTGCCCCAGAAGTTTACAAAAGTAGCAATTTTGCCATTCTTTCTCCCAATATTAAATTTGACTATTAAATCAGTCAAAGACCACACATGTCATGCCTTGAAAAGGTCAAACTTGGAGTCAGAGAAGGAGATCCTTGAGATGTTGAGCTCAAGGCGGCCAGAATTTGTGAAGCCGAACTGGTCACAAGAAGCATCACTTATGATCAAAGCAAATGATTAGTTTATACAAACGTAAATATTATCACTATTGATTTGTTTTACTGAACCAATTTTTGGAACAATTCATTTCTCGTTTTGCGTCTCATTTGCTTAGATCATAAGTGATTCTTCCTCTGGGTTTTGCGACAGACCTTTCAGTCCCTGTGACTAGTTCGGCTTCACAAATTCTGGCCGCCTTGAGATCAACATATCAAGGATCTCCTTCTCTAACTCCAAGTTCAACCTTTTCAAGGCATGACATGTGTGGTCTTTGATTGATTTAATAGTCAAATTTAATATTGGGAGAAAGAAGGGAAAAATTGCTACTTTTGTAAACATCCGAGGTAAAATTGCTCTTCAATGAAAACTTCCGGGACAAAATTGCTCCTCAATGAAAACTTCCAGGGCAAAAATGATACTTTTGATTGATGAGGTGGCATGCCACGTGTGATGAGGTGGCATGCCACCTCACATTTTAATGATCTACGTGGACTTCCGTCACTTTTGGGTAAATTTGATACCTTTTTAATACTTCCGGGGCAAATTTGGTACCAAAAAAACTTTCGGGTGCTAAGCGCCCCCTTCGCAAAACTTCCGGGGCAAATTAGGTATTTAACCCTTATTATTATGTGCACAAACAATCAAATTTTTAATTTCATAAAATCAATAATATATAAAAACAATTTGGCCTTCAATTGTCATAGAAAAATAGAAAAAGAGAAAAAGAGTATCAGTAGCGACAACTGTTGTCACCACAAAAGAGTCATCAATGGCGTTAGAGGTGCAATCACTTAATCTTACTTGTAGCAGCGGCAAAATTCGCTGCCAATAACATTATTTCAGCTGTGACAACCATTTTTACTAATTTTCTTTTACTTGATGTCGCTTCTGAAAGTGAACAATTAGTGGTGACTGATAATTGAATATTATTACACTTATTTGTACCTCTTGGTGAATAAATTTAGAATTGTTTGGTTAATAAATAATGGACTTTATTACTTAATTGAGCTTGTAGCTTTTAATTGGATTTAATTCATTTGTATGATTAAATTCCAGATTTACAGTGATTTAGTATTTTTGCCATAACCTTTGATCTAGATATCCGATTAGCCTGATTCTTCTTTCCTTTTTTAGATGATTCAGAGAGCTACAATTGTTATGAAAACTTGGAAGGTTGATTCAGACAAGAAGATGGATGAAATTGGAGCTAAAGACAGATCCATTTTTCTGGATTTTTATTTTGTTCGAATTTTGTAATTAAAGTTCAATTTTATTTTATTTCTGTTTTGGGCCAAACTTGTAGAGCCTATTTCGCTTTGGCAGCTAGGGTGTATTTAGTTAGGTCAGCCGCCAATATTCGGAAGGACGTTGTAGGAGATTTCCGGATTAAATTAGAAGCTTTTTATTTTCTCTGAGATGTTCTTCATGTTCATCTTCATCTTTTCTTCTGTGTTTTACCTAGCCATGCTTGGGTAAGCTTCTTTGCTTGACCCAACATTAAGGATTCCATGATTCGTCCAGAGAACTTGTGCTTTATCGGTAATTTAACTCGTTTCTATTTTCATCTTATCGGATCCGATGTCTAGAAATAGTTCAAATATTAGATTTAATATTCGGTTTGGTTTATCCCAAGGACTGAGTTTGAACTAAGTTTAAGTTTTGTTGTGCAATCGCACAGTGGAACACCACTGTTCGGACATATTCAAGGAGATCGTCTAGTCAATGGATTTTTTGGGCGAATGCAGAGATCTCGGTTCATCCAGAGCCAAACGTGGGTTATTTATATTTCGTTCAATGATGGAAGGCTTTGGAATCTGAATGTTGTGTTGATTGATTTTAATCTGTTTCTTCTCGTTTTCTTATATTCTATTTTATCTTTGCTTCATTTAAATTGCATTTCTATTTTAGTTTATTAATTTAAAAATCCAAAACCCAATCCCCCTTGTTTTCATTGCATTTGCATGACATTTAGATTACTTAGAATTCAATAAAAAACTCCTCGAAAAGAGAGAACGATCCTAGTTTTGTATATTTGGTTAATTGTTGATTGTGGACCCCAAGGCTAATGACAAAAGGTCTCCATCAAATGGCACCGTTGTCGGGGAGTTAAGTAATTAGCTCCCTAGGTGATTTAATTGTCAAATTCACTTTTGACAAGGGGTTTCTCTTGTGAATCTTGTTAGATTTGCATTTTTGATTTTTTATTTCATATAGTTTAGGATTTTTGCATTTAGGTAGCTTGCATATAACTCATTGCATTGTCTTGACTTGGTAGCTTTTGTGTGGTGTGTTTGTATCAAATTCAATATGATTTTGGGCTTATTTGTTTGAATTCACCATGTCTCCAAGTTAATTCATAGCATACTTGCATCTTTCATCATTTTCAAAAAAAAAAAAAGTCTTCTTTTCTTTTTCACTTGCATTTGTATTTTATTAGATTCTTTTTCTTAGTTTTTATAGTTTATAGTTAGATAGTTGTCCTGTAATTCCTTGAAAATTAATTATATTGAAATTTCATGGCTTGGTTTTATGGCAATCATAATCTACCTTTCAATTCTCATTCTTTTGTAGGCAATCAAGAATGTCATGGCCCTTTTCACCAGCCATTACATGAACCATACCACCAACCTCCATTGCAACAATATCATCAACCCTCTCACTTACCATACAATCCTTCATTCCATCCCACTTCAGGACCATGCCATCCATCTCATGAATCCCAATACCCATTTGACCCACCTTATGATCCTCATTCTTAACCATGTATGCCCAACCAAGATCCTTCATTTTGTGAAGTCATTAGGGATCACCAAAATCAAATGGCTTGGGCTGTAAATAAGGAGTGGTCACATAAGGACAACTTTCATCAACAAATGGACTCTATTTGTAGAATGATGAAACAACAAGTGAAATCATCTGAGAGATTAGCAAAGGAAATTGAGCAGCAAGCACAAGTGTTGAAAATGAATTTTCCTTCTATCATGGTCACACATGCACAAGAAGTGAGACAAGTACAAAAGTGCATTGAAGAGTCCTCTCTCCCATTTGGTAATGATCATATCCTTATAGAAGTAGACTCTCCTACTACTTTGACTAATGAAGCAATTCATGATTTGAGTGATAATGAGGTGGACGAGGAAATCATTGTTGAATCCCCTCAATTGTTTGGAAATGTAATTGCTCAACCAATTGGCTTTTATAGTAGTGATTTGACTATACTTGTTGATGAGTGTGTTCCTATTTCTTCATGTGATACTTTAACTGATGAAAATGCTTCTCTTCATAGTACTAGTGATGTTTGCGATAAATTGAATGACATATTTTCATGCTGTTGTGAAGAATATCAAATATGTGTAGATTGCTATCATGAAAAATGTCATTTACTTGTTGAGCTTCAAAAGAAAACATTTAGTGAAGTGGTTGATTCTACCATTGATCAAAATGCACCCTCTTGTACTATTGATAATAGTAAGCATGTCAATTTTGAAAAGGTTGAATCAAGCATGGATGCCAATGTTGTTGATGATGTTCTTGCTCAATGGTATGTTGATTATCCTGATTTTGCATGCAGGAGTGATTCTGCCAATTGTGCATGTTCTGATAACGAATGGTGCCCTATTTGCACTGAGATTAATGCTGCATTATTTGGTGATTCTGACTTGCTTAGTGATTCTGCATTACTTGTAGATTCTGTTGTTGATGTGAGTGAGAAAGATCATAACCTAGAATACCAAATGCATAAAATTCCCATTGGATTACCTCCTTGTAGTCTTGTTGGTGACAAAGATTCTGAAATTTTGATTGATAAAATCCTGCATGTTGATGAATCTTTCCAACAAGTACTTTCTTGTGATTTGCCACGTGATTTAGAAAAACAAGATAATTGTTTTGAATCTTTACATATTCTAAGTGGTGATGATTTGAAAAATTCTCTTCATTCTTCCACTCCCACTCTTTTCCTTTCCATCTCTTGTGATTGCAACGATGATGTGGTGTACTCCAACACTAAGTTGGATTCCACACCTTCCATTTTGCAAACACAAGAGAATGTTCACAATATGATTGGTTGCTTGACTCCTACTGATGGGAGTATCATTGATTTCCTTGGATGTGATAGTTACTTGGAGAGTTTGGAACTTAACATGCATTTCATTCACTCAAAATCTCTCCATGTCTCTATTTTTGGATGGGATACTGCTATTTGCTTGTCTTATTTGCAGGCACATTCTTGGAAAGGTTGTCGATGTAACCAACATCCATCATACATTCTTGGACCTCTTCCAATAGATCCTGAGCCACCTCCACCAAGGAAATTCAATGCGGGAGAAGATGTTTCAAGGGAAAAATTCATGATTCTCATCAAAGATGAGAACTTCTCCTTCAAGTGACTCAAGATACTCTAACAAAGGTTGTCTCTTTCCTTATTTATTTTCTTCCTAATTCATATAATTACTTGGGCTTAATTGTCATATGAGGAAGATAAGTGTTGGGGGGCATAATTCATTAGAAAAAGTAGAAATAATGTAGTTTAGTAGGTTAAAAAAAAAAGTTTTTATGAATAACACACTCTCTTTCTATGATTGCTCTACCTCTTGTGAACCTTGACATCTTGGTTTTGATGGATCCTTTTGTTTGAGGCTGAATTTCTAGACTCTTGGATTATAATTTCTTGGTAGTTAATTTTGGGATGCTGGTTGCATGATTTGGTATTGACCTTTGTGAGATTTTGGGCCTGCATGAATGGAATTCATCTTTTACCATTCTTTCTTTCATGTGTGCATCTACTCATGATTTGTGTTCTCTAGAACTTGGTCCTTCTCTTTTTGAAGGTAAATTTTTCACTTATGGCATAAGTATTGTGGAAGCTTGTTTTCTTTCTTTTCTTTTTGAAAAGATCTTCCCTTACTAAACAATAATTAACCATAATATATTCATCAATCCAGATTAACAAGAGATTAAGGAAAATTCTTTTCTTACAAAAGTAAGCACAACAAAGTGCAGGGCACAAATTCTGCTCACAAACTCACTACAGAAAATTTATAGCTCTGGGCACAATTGTCAAATAGATGAATACACAGCCCAAGAGAGTTTTAACACCATATTCACAACAAAGGGTCCATAACAAAACATTTTCCATACAAGTTTTGATTGCAGATTTACCAAAGTAAAATATTCAGTTTTACAACAAATAAACAATCATCCAGTAAATATAATATTTCCAAAACAGTTAAAATAGTATTCTCAAAACATGTGGGCCCTAGAATGGCAATATAGAGATCATTACAACACCAATACCAAAAGAGGCCTACAAAGTTCTCAATGATTATGCCTCTGGTTGCTTCCCTTTGCTACCAGCGGAATTAGAGACCTCACCTGAAAAACGTTGATAATGATGGGGTGAGACATAAAGTCCCAGTAACCAAAATTAATTTATCAAATATGTAGGAAAGGATTGCAAGTCAGAGAATCAGGTTTATTATCGTAATTAAAATATCAACAATAATTAAATAATACATAATAATTAACGTCAATAAAAACTATCCCCACTCATCCATCATGCTCCTCCTTATATCTTCTGGATGTAGTACAGCCTATCAGTGCTAGTATGAAAGACGGAATATCACCAAGAGGGGGGTGAATTGGGGATATAAAATTTTCTTCTTGAAAATACTCTGTTTCTGCACACAGAGAACAGAGTTGAACAGAGAAAGGATAAAGAAGAATGAACACAAAGAATTTATACTGGTTCGGTCTAAACCCTCGACCTACGTCCAGTCCCCAGACTCTCCGGGATTTCACTATCTCAAATGATTACACACTCTGTACTCTCGGAGTAATTCTCTCACTCTAGAACTTACTCCCCCTTGCAAGTTGTAATCAATCAACCCAATCTCAAAGTCCCAATACTTTGAGATTCTTACAATAAATGATAATCAATGACGAACTCTCTAAAACAGTGGATAAGTAAACACTGAAGATCAAAATATCTGAAGATATTGAATTCTTAGTCGAAACAATAAATGAAGTAGCTTGCTAATTGAATGTGCAGAGTTTCGGTTGTTGGAGACTTGAATGCTTCTCATATTTATAGACGCTAGCAATTAATGACCGTTGAAAAGTGATTAATGAGCCGTTGTGAATAATGAATATGACCGTTGGAGTTCTGCGCTTCGTCTCTTCATATGTTTCCGACATTCGTCCGTTATTCTCCGTTGACATTCCATATTCAAATTGTCCGTTGGAATACTTTAGGAATGTTGTCTGAAAAGTAGCTGGATTGCCTTTTGCTTGCTCAGTTGGTTTCTTGCCGAATTGGTGAACATTCTGAACCTCGCATTAAATGCTTCTGACAAAAAGTGCTTTATGATAATCTGAAAATTTAACCTTGTTAATCCTGTCTAAAACACACTGGAAACATGATTAATGATGATTAGAAATGATAAGAATCAATAATATCAAGTACCCATTGCATAATTATTGAGTTTCAGAATTCGAGAATGCTAATTTTCAAAAACTGATATGAGTAACTCAAGTTGCACAGTAATAACTCGAGTTATTTTCAAGTTCAGGATTTTCTGAAAACGAAGGCCAACTCGAGTTGCACAGTACCAACTTGAGTTGCACAGTACCAACTTGAGTTGTACAGTAATAACTCGAGTTGTGTTAAACTTAAATTCAAACAAAGAGCATTTGCGTTTGGCATAACTCGAGTTGCACAGTAATAACTTGAGTTATGTTAAATAAAATTTCAACCCGAGAGCAAATGCTACAGGAATAACTCGAGTTATGATGAAAATAACTAGAGTTGTCACTGTTCACAAAATTTTGATTTCGCGAGAAGCTTTCTGAATTGCAAAGTACAGTCCATAACTCGAGTTGTTAAGTGATAACTCGAGTTATGACTCTTTGAAAAATAATTTTTAACTTGAGTTGTGATTTTCAACTTGAGTTATGATTTTCAACTTAAGTTATAGTTTTTGTGAAGATTCTTTAAGTCCTATAACTTGAGTTGTAATCAGTCAACTTGAGTTACAAATATTCCAAAAACATTTTCTAAGATCTCAAGATTGATTTCAAGTATTTTATCAAATGCAACCATTGTTAGTCATCATCAAAACATATAGAAACTAACATTCTCCCCCTTTTTGATGATGACAACACTAGTAAACAATCAATTGCTTTCAAAAATAAAATTTGATCATTTGAGCAATGAGAAAGCAAGTTTGGTCAAAAATATTCGCAAACTTTGATATTTTAATAAACACGATTCATTTCATCAAAGTTAAGCACGAAGATAGATATTTCATGATAATCCAATGAAGCTTTGAAAATTTCAGTTGAGCAAGAAAAAAAAAATCAAAACATTCAACTGATAAGTAACATTCAACTGATAAGATCTTAGTTTAGGAATTGCAGCAAATCAGAATTAACAATTGGAATTACAATGCAATTCTCTAAAACATATAAATTGCATATAGATTGCAGATTAAAGTTTTGAAAGAAAATATGCAATATAAGCAATAGAGTTTTGAAAGCAAATATGTTTATAAAATGATCAAATTAAAAATTGATTGATCCTTCTCACTCTTCTCCCCCTTTGTCATCAACAAACAAGGGTGGATCAAGTTGGATATTTGAAGGTGTAAGGATAAGATTCTTTTCATTCTTCTCCCTCAAATGAAAGTGTAGGAGTAAGATCCTGTTGCTGAGATGGAGGGTTAATTTGAGTGGTAGGAATGGATGGCTCAGATTCAATGGTAATGGCTAGTTTAGAGATGATGGCTGGTTCAAAGGCTGTGTTAGACATATTAGAGCCTAGTCCAGCTGAAGTAAATGCACCCAAACCAGTACCAGAAGTACCCATAGACTGATTTTGCAGAAGTTTATCCATTTTATCACTCAGGCTCATCATGGTGACCATAGGAGTCGAAATGCTAGCTGTGTGATCTTCAAGCTGATCACTTATATCCTTGATTTCTTCTTTCAGCTCTTTCTGGCCTTCTTGCAACTCTTCTTATGCTTTGTTGAATCCTTCTTGAGCATCCAAAAGATCACTATTTCCTTTAGTGAACTTAGTTACTAGTCTGCCAACCTCTTTTTCTACCTTATCAGTTAACTCAGAAATTGTTTGGTCTACAATTTCCTTGATTCTTGTATCAAAATCAGAAGGCATAGGAGGAGGAGCATTCTGAACTTCTTGGATTCGAAAACATGTGGCTCTTGATCTTGCTGGCCTTGAAAACGGATGAGCTCTTGACTGATTTGACCCTTCTTCTAGATTGATTCCCATACTGAGGATATGTCTTGTTGAATTCCGTAGGTTTCTCTGGAGGTCATTTACTCAGGATTTTGTCAAGGAGGATGAGAGAGCTTTGAGAAGTTTAAGAGTAGACTCGAGGGTTGAATGAAGTGAAGAGAATCAATCAGGTTTTCAAAAATATATTAACCATTACAAACTTGTACAAACCTGACTTCAAGAGTGTATGTGTGAACTCTTGAATTTCACTCGTGAACTCAAGTTTAACACTTACAGGCTCGGCTCGTGATGTTCTCTGAAGTTGGTTGCCCTCTGTATCCCGTGAACTCGAGTTCATTAGTTGTAGGCTCGAGTTCCCTTCTGTTGCTCAAGTGAAAATTCCTCTCTGTCTGAGCTAAACTCGAGTTTGCCCACTTACAGGCTTGAGTTTGAATTTCTTCAGACTTTCATTTCTTCTCTGGTTGTCGTGAACTTAAGTTCAGCTTGTCAGGCTCGAGTTTGCTTCTCTTGACAGCAAACTTCAGCAGGATTTCAGGGGATTTTAACATGATAATCATCCTGCATAAAAATAACATCTAGATTCTCCAATACTTAAGTTAGTAACCAGTTAATCATCAAAACACAGAACTAACATTAAGTGGAGGCAATTCACAACCTATTGGGATTGACCATTCCCAGATTTTCTCATTATAAAATCGAATTGCTCCTAGATGAATATGCTATTTCCAAGTAAAATGTGTATCACAAATAATCTTATCTAATTGATTCATAACTTTGAACATACAGATAAGCGAATATGTGATACCAAGAAATTCATTTCTCAATGACAATTTGTAAATACATTCATGTAGAAAATATGTCATTGATATGAGCTTTTCATAAATTATGCAAATAGTTTTCAATATCTCAAATATCTTTTCAAGTCGTGATAATGTTCTGTAAAATTTAGATTTAGATGATATGAAAACTCATCTTTGAAAAAGTGTTTAGAAATTCAGTGCATTTGCAAAATATGGTGGAAATTGAATTCCAATCTTACGATTTCATTTGAATGCAATCAAAACATGCATATTTTCAAGACAATGGAATGCATTTTCCAAACACAGAATGAATTGTAATCCAAAACAAGTTTTTAAATTGTGCATTTCAGAAACTTTAAAATCAGAAAATTATGCACAAATTCACTTGTGATCCATTAGCAATCTTGGGAACATTTTGAAAATCGCAAATGATTGATTGCTTAATGGTATGCAGTAGTGGACAAGTATACATTACCCAAATATGAATTTCATACAAGCATAGTTTAGGGTAAGATTAGATATCACCATAATTTCCCTTGTCCTTGTTGAAGCTTCCTAGGATGAATTGATGCAGATATCTTCTGCTTTGACATTCATCATCAAGCATTGCTTCTTCAGCTTTCTCAAGAATTTGAATTATCTCACCGTATAGTTGCTTTCTTGATAATCTTTCCTTGTTCCTACAATACTATATAATTCTTTTTCTTCCTTGGTATCCAATTTTACTCGGATCCATTAATTGTTAGTATATAGAAACAAAATTCACATGCTCTATAATCAGATTGTGATAATTAAGCATAATGAATTAAACACAACTTTATGCATGAAAGATATATTTTTCAATTCATAATGTATGCATAAAGAGTTAAGCTATTGATCATTGCAAACAATATATAAATAAATCTACCAAATAGATTTTCAAAATCGTTTTCAATGTTCATTTCTACTATCCAATGTGTAAAACCTCAATAAATGTTCTAGAAAATACAGTAGGAGGTTTTACCATTGTGTACCTTTTACCTTAGGTACTTGAAGGATTGGCTTTGCATACTCATTGTCTCTTTGGTGTCTGCAAAGTCTTCACAAATGGTACAGGCTTCAAGTATCTTCTGTTTGATACTTGAGAGACTCTCTTCTTCTTGTTCTCCTCAAGGTAATTGAGTGGTACTTTCTGGTAGTTCGTTCTTGAGGTAGAATATACTCTTCTAGTTTGCACCGTTTCTGCAATGTGTGCTCTGGAGGTTCTCCTTTTTGGTGCATGAGAGATTCTCTGGTTCTTAACCCCTTTATGTCCATTTCTCTTAGAATTAATCTGCACATACAAAGCAACAGATGGACATTTTGGTACCCTTTTGTGTTTGGGTCCTTTTGGGTTAGTTTGAACCTTAGGGAAAGCATAAGTTCCCTTTGGTACCCATTGATAATTTCCAACAGGTTTATCTTTCCTATGAAAGCATGATGAAGTATTGTGACCTTTACGGTCACAATAGTTACATTGTACAAAAGGATTTGAGATATGAACAGATTTTTGAAAATAATTCAAATAAGATTTCTGTCCATGTTTCTTCTTCCCTTTCTTCTTATCAAAATCATGTTTATAACCAATCCCTGATTTGTCATTTGTAAACCTTTGTTGTTTTAAAATCACTTTGAGCATTTCACTACCTCTAGTGAATTTCTCAAGAGTTTTTGTAAGATATAAATTTCTTTTCTCCAAAATACAGCAATTGTCACAAACTTTTTCTGAAATATTTTTGCAACGATTTTTAGAATTGTTTTTGCAAATAGTTACAGAAATGTTTTTAGAAGTAGAAACAAAGAGGAAACATTCTGAACTTGTTCTTCCAACAATTTAATTTTCTTCTTTGATGCAATGAACTCTTTTGCAAGTTTTTCATATTCAGAATATAGTTCATTGTATTCAGAAAATAATTCATCATAGGAAGGTTTAGAATCCACTACCTCATTGTCACTTTTAGATTGTTCTTCAGCAACTAGGCAAACATTTGCTACTTCTTCCTCATCACTTTCTTCATCTGAAAAATCATCTCCCCATAAGGCAGATATATAAGCTTTCTTCATGAGGTGGTTGAATCTTGCCTTTTTCTCCTTTTCTTAAGCTTTCAGCTGAGGACATTCAGGCTTGATATGACCATGCTTTCACACTCGTAGCAAAAGATTTGATCTTGTTTGTTGCTTGAGGTTACTCCCTGAAATCTGTTTCTGAGGCCTTGATCTCTCTTGTAGAATTGTCTGAATTTTCGCACGATCATAGCCATTTCTTCATCATCTTCATCTTCCTCATTGGGTTCCTTTTTCATAGCATTCAAGACAATACCAAATTTTCTATCATTATTGATTTTATCTAAGCCCTTCTTGAATTTGAGTTTGCCTTCATATTCAGATAAACTTCCGAATAGTGCAGCTACTAATTGCATTGATTCTCCACGGGCTTCTTCGATTGCTGTGACTTTAGCTTCCCAATCTTTAGTAAGGACATTTAGAATTTTCCTTACTTGGACAGTCTAGTCATAGTATTTGTCCAAGGCTGCAAGCTGGTTGATCAAATGAGTAAATCTGAGCTGGAATTCACAAATGGATTCTCCACACTTCATACGAAATAAATCACATTCAGTCATGAGAGTGTTGATTCGATTTTCCTTGACTCCAGTTGTTCCTTCATAGGCTATTTCAAGAGCTTCCCACATAGCCTTAGCTGATGGCAAAGTACAAATTTGAAAATACTCTTTTTGACTAAGAGCACTTTGCAACACATGAATCGCCTTCATGTTGAGAGTGACTTGCCATTTGTCATCTTCATTATACTCTTCTTCAAGCTTAGGAACTCTGACTCCATCTTCTATTGTAGATGGTTCATAATTTCCTCTTTCAAATACTCTCCACAAACTATATTCAGATGCCATAATATAGACTCTGAATTTTGCCTTCCAGTAGGAGTAATATTCTACATTGAAACCTGGTGGTCTGTTGATTGAAGCTCCATCAGGTAGAATTCCGTCCATACTGATCCTTCTCAAGACGTTAATCCCTTTAAAGAAGACCTCGCTCTGATACTAAATGAAAGACGGAATATCACCAATAGGGGGGGTGAATTGGGGATATAAAATTTTCTTCTTGAAAATACTCTGTTTATGCACACAGAGAAAGAGTTGAACATAGAAAGGATAAAGAAGAATGAACACAAAGAATTTATACTGGTTTGGTCTAAACCCTCGACCTACGTCCAGTCCCCAGACTCTCCGGGATTTCACTATCTCAAATGATTACACACTCTGTACTCTCGGAGTAATTCTCTCACTCTAGAACTTACTCCCCCTTGCAAGTTGTAATCAATCAACCCAATCTCAAAGTCCCAATACTTTGAGATTCTTACAATAAATGATAATCAATGATGAACTCTCTAAAACAGTGGATAAGTAAACACTGAAGATCAAAATATCTGAAGATATTGAATTCTTAGTCGAAACAATAAATGAAGTAGCTTGCTAATTGAATGCGCAGAGTTTCGGTTGTTGGAGACTTGAATGCTTCTCATATTTATAGACGCTAGCAATTAATGACCGTTGAGAAGTGATTAATGAGCCGTTGTGAATAATGAATATGACCGTTGGAGTTCTGGGCTTCGTCTCTTCGTATGTTTCCGACATTCGTCCATTATTCTCCGTTGACATTCCATATTCAAATTGTCCGTTGGAATACTTTAGGATGTTGTCTGAAAAGTAGCCGGATTGCCTTTTGCTTGCTCAGTTGGTTTCTTGCCGAATTGGTGAACATTCTGAACCTCGCATTAAATGCTTCTGACAAAAAGTGCTTTATGATAATCTGAAAATTTAACCTTGTTAATCCTGTCTAAAACACACTGGAAACATGATTAATGATGATTAGAAATGATAAGAATCAATAATATCAAGTACCCATTGCATAATTATTGAGTTTCAGAATTCGAGAATGCTGATTTTCAAAAACTGATATGAGTAACTCAAGTTGCACAGTAATAACTCGAGTTATTTTCAAGTTCAGGATTTTCTGAAAACGAAGGCCAATTCGAGTTGCACAGGACCAACTCGAGTTGTACAGTAATAACTCAAGTTGTGTTAAACTCAAATTCAAACAGAGAGCATTTGCGTTTGGCATAACTCGAGTTGCACAGTAATAACTCGAGTTATGTTAAATAAAATTTCAACCCGAGAGCAAATGCTACAGGAATAACTCGAGTTATGATGAAAATAACTCGAGTTGTCACTGTTCACAAAATTTTGATTTCGCGAGAAGCTTTCTGAATTGCAAAGTACAATCCATAACTCGAGTTGTTAAGTGATAACTCGAGTTATGACTCTTTGAAAAATAATTTTTAACTTGAGTTGTGATTTTCAACTTGAGTTATAGTTTTTGTGAAGATTCTTTAAGTCCTATAACTTGAGTTGTAATCAGTCAACTTGAGTTACAAATATTCCAAAAACATTTTCTAAGATCTCAAGATTGATTTCAAGTATTTTATCAAATGCAACCATTGTTAGTCATCATCAAAACATATAGAAACTAACATAGTATACCCGGCCAAGGTTAGCTAGTCACTTCAAGAATACTGTCCCTTCCCATGTCACCACTGATATACCGTAACAGGGAGGTGTCCGCCCAAAACACTCATGTCAAATTCCGGGCCAGGAATGAGAGAGCCGATGGGCACAATTTCACCCTAAATCTCATCCACACAATCCCATATATTTCAATACAGATAAACAGTATGATACTATAATTCTCAACAACAAAGTATAATATATTGCTCCATATACAACAACTCACAACAATTATCACAACAGCCATCACTACAACAACTTCAATAACAAGATTCACTCATACATACATGTAGAATAGAAAATACACTGCTTCACTGAAATAACTTCATATTCAAATATACACATAATTTTCAAAGCACATGTCAATAGTATTTATGAAAATAAGGTTTAGTAAACACCTCACAATCCAAAACAAACATATGAAATAAATTAACCCCGGTTACCTCAACTCCAAGCTAAACCTTATCTTGAATAGTAAAACTTGATTAGTCACCGGTCACAAGTAAACTCTTAGAGGACGCAAATATGATCCCAACCTTCTCTTCTTTCCCTATTCCTCACTCTCCCACGCTCCCTCTCTCACTTTCGAACGCACACACGCACTAAACTCTCACCAACACACACACCACCCACACTCATATATATATATATATATATAGGAAGAAGGGGGAGGGGGTAATAATTACCCCTTCCCCATTTTCCACAATGTGGGTAGCACGTTATGTGCTGCCCACTTCTTTTTTCTTTTTTATTTCTTTCTCCCCACGTAGCTTCTTGTTCTTTTTTTTTTTTTTAATTTGGGCAAAAATTACCACAAGATTTCATCCTTTTTAATACTATTACTATTATTATTTTCCCCTTCAGAATTATACTTTGATTACAATAATCACATATGATTATTTAATAATTACAATTAAATCCTAAAAATTAAAGTTAGGATGTTACACTTTTCCCCACTTTGGCCAAACAGCCTTTCCATTGCATTTACGATGCCTTTGCTAGCCTCTTTGTGCCTTTTTGACTCATTCTTTTCTAAGTCACATTACAAGCCTCAGTGTAAAACCATTTTATTTCACACCTTGAAAATTTATTGAGCATTGGTTTCACCTTGGTTTTGTCACTAGTGCAAAAAAGGCTTTTAAGACCGCCTCATTTAGAGTGGACTATCGACGCCCCGGTCTTAAAGGTATGACCGGTGGCAGTTTTGTAAATATAAAGAACTTTAAAGTAATGACCGGTGGTAGTTTTGTAAATATAAAGAACGTCTTGGACCGAATCGTTTACCAATGGGTCTTATATATGTTATTAAGACCGCTTAAAAAACGACTGGTCTTAAAAATGTAATTAAAAAAATTGAAATATCGAATTTCTTTATAGAGAAATCTCGAACACGCCGACTTATATTTTCTGCAGTCCAAAATAATAAGGAAAAGATTAAATAAAAACTTTTAAGACCGAATGTTTATAACAGGAGGTCTTAAAGATTATACTTTTAAGACCGGACATAAATCGTGCCCGGTGTTAAATAGTTTATTACTTTTAAGACCGGAGTTTAATAAAGGACGGTCTTAAAACTTAACATTTAAGACCGTCCTTTGTTTTTCATCCGGTCTTAAAAATAAAGCGCCAAATATATCTATGCGCGAAACGTTACCTTAAGACTTACGTTGTCCAAACTCTGAAACCCCTCTTCTGGTTGTGAAGACACTCTTGCTCTTGCATTACCACTCTTCCTCGTCCACGTACCATTAGCCTCTGTTACTCTCTCATTTGCTCAGGCATTCCTCTCTTACTGTCTCGAAAATGAACGGTGAAGACGATTCCATTCGTGTTCCGGGAACGCCAGTTAATGGTGTGAGTCAGAACGAACCCTCTTCATCTGACAATGTGCCTCTTAACCGCCCTGCACGCCGTGGTAGAAGAGGCACACGAATGATGGATGTATCTCTAAGTCGGGCTTCTGGGTCAAGGCTTGATATTCAGTTTGATGAAAAGTTCCGACCTTTCATCCTAATAAAAGCAAATATCATAGTTTTGTCGGCTATCTTGCACGCAGCAAGGTTAGCATCTTGATAGATGAGTGGAAAAGTGTTGACCTTGACAAAGTAAAGAAACCTATTTGGGACACTATCTGGCTCACATACACTGTCCCTGACTCTGAGGAGATGAAAGACAAGACATTGTCTTATTGTGCTGATCGGTGGAGGAAGTTTAAGACCTCTCTCGCTAACAAGTATATTTTTGCTGAGGTTCCGCCTGCCAAACAGCCTTGGGAACAGTACAAATTCATTTATGAACGAATTTGGCGACAATTTTTTCTTCTGCGAACCACTCCTGAAGCTCTGGTAAGTCTATATTTAGTTTTGTTTGCTTATATAACCTGTGAGCTTATATTTGTTCATCTAATCCTGTTAGTTAAATTGTTTGGTGTGTGAATAGAGGTATACATTTCCTGCCTTTGTCTATGCAAGTCTGATATGTAAACCCTGAAAAGGTAAAATACTAAAGAGGTAATTGTGTAATGGTTTGTTTTGCAAATGATGAGGAAATGAATAGTCTTAAAAGGGTGAAACTTTATATATCCAATTGTTACAATCTAATGTGGACTGATGATCCCACTGGGTGCCTTAAAAAGGATCAAGTTTGTATTATTCTGTCAGCATAATTCTCTTTTGTTTCTTGTTATTCTATCTACATAGTAGTACAAAACATAGCTCCTTTGTAAGCATAATTCTCTTTTGTTTCTTAACCTATCTACATCTTCCATAAATAAAATATAATGTTGAAACTTGATCAAGTGAATTTGACTAGTGTTTGAGGTTCATGTCAAGCATGCAGGAGTTCTCTAATTTCTGTTAGTGAGATGGCTGGAATTCATAATTAATAGTTGTTTTCAATTCGTATTCACAGCAAAGAAGGGAAAAAGCACAGGAGATAGGAGAAAGAATGATTGCCCGCATAAGGCTTCTTGCAGCGGATATGAAAAGGCTGAACAAGAATTGATGGCGGCCAAGCGGAAGAGATTGGAAGATGACGCTGAATCCAATCCTTCTATGGTACATGGTCCGCCATCTCCAATACGTCGCGAGGACCTGTGGTTGCACATTCAGCAAAAGCCAAGTGGCGCCTAGAAGTGTGAACAAACTCGTGTAGTTGCTGAAAAAAATTGTAAGTATCATTATTATTGTTATTTTTTAGTTACTAAACATATTTCATTACTAAGCTTCTCGTTATCTGTACCTTATAGGAAGATCTTAAGAAGAAAGAGGCAGAGGGATCTTTCGTGTCGTCCAGTAGGAGTGATGTTCTCACTGTTGCCACTGGAAAACTGGACCATGGTGGGCGTGTAAGGGGGGTTGGAGAATGGGTAGGCCTGAAGGTATTCTTTGGTTCATCCACCAAATGCCTTAGGAAAGAGGTGGTTACCCGGGAGGAGATGCAACAGACAGTGGCCAAAATAAATGAGGAATCAGCTGCTAAAGAAGCAAAGTATCAATCTAATATTAGCCAGTTGAGGGAGGAACTGAATCAGGTGAAGCTGCTTTTGAGCTCACATCCAGAGACCAGTGTTCCCTTCACACACTCACCTGCAATTGTGCAACAGAGCACTCGAGGGAGCTGCATTGTTGGACAGTCAGAGCAACCTTGTGACCTTTATGTAGATGATCCTGATCATCATCATAGACTACTATTGGTTGCAAAAGGGACTGTCCACAACTTATTGGGATCAACTGTACACCACCAACAAATGTCTGATGATGAAGTCAGAGTGTCAGTTGAAAAGATGATCATTGATGCACCTCTCCCTCTCCCAACTGATGAGCTGAAGATTGTGAGTGATGTCAAGGGAACCTTCATCTCTTGGCCAGTGAAGCTTGTACATGTCTGTACTCCTGCTGAAGCTTCAACCCCTCATCCTCAAGTTGCATCCCCTCGTCATGCTCCATCCCCTCCTCAAGCTCCATCCCCTCCTCAAGCTGATCAATCCCCTCCTCAAGCCGAATCCCCTACTGCTAAGTTGGCTAGCCACGAAAAAATAACCGATATGGTGAAAAGTGGAGGTTTTAAAGATAAATTGTGGCCTGTCAATGAAGTAGTAGGCGTCACAAATCCCCTACCAATCTAAGTTGACACTATTGATATTGACTCCCTGCTGCTTCCTAGACAGGAGCTTACTAATGCAATTATTCAAATTTGGATGAAGTAAGTATGTTCTTCTATGAGTACATAATTTAAATGCATCGTTTAGACACACATACATATATATACTAATTCCCTGATTGATCTAATTATTGTAGGTTCTTACATCAATAATTGGAGAATGAGGGCAGGAGCGACGATTTTGGATTCTTGTACCCACAGTATATGAGTCAAACAACCATAGAGCAAAGACAAGAGTACATATCAAGGAGGTTGTGTAATGTGAGAAGAAAGGTGTACTTGTTGCCATTCTTCCACAGGTACATATCACAAATCTTGTCTACAAATCACTTAATTCTGCTACATGCCTACATATATCACTGAGTATACTTTACTGCTGTGAATTTTCAGCCGCCACTGGCAGTTGGTCCTCATGTGCATGGCAGAACATAAAGTTATCTTCTTATGCTCCACTCACGGTGAGCCAGTGCCCACGTTGGTCCAGACCATCAACGAGTAAGCATGTCATTTTGATTCTCTTGTCAGAAATCTTTGCTGTGAATTTTCAGTGAATTGATAAATATGCATTTTTTATGATAGTGCCATGAGGACCTTCCAAATCGATGCACTCAAAATTCGTCCTTCAAAGGCCAAAGAGCCTAAATGGCTCAGACCAGAGGTTGGTACAATATAATATTTGTAAACTTGTCAACTGCCTTGTGAACTTGGTCAGTAAGATATATATTACTTATATATTTCTTGTTCTTCTTAGACTCGTCGGCAACCACAGGCGTCCAACCTATGTGGCCAATACGTCATGAAACACATGTATGATATTGTCACTAAAGGAAATACTAAATTATATGCAAAGGTAAATATTTGATGTTACATATTATGCACGCAAGTTAATTCAGTTTCTGGCTTAATGTTACATCTGAAATATGGACGCAAGTTAATTCAGTTTCTGTCTTTGATGTTACAGATGTTTCAATGCCCTGCCCCCTTTTCGAATGCTGAACTCGAGCACATACGCAATTTTTTTTGTCAATATCTGTATGACCTGATCTTAAGTGATCAGGGACAATAATTAATGATGTTATTCATTTGTAAGTATTCTGTAAAATTTGATTATTTTTTCGAACAATCTGTAAATAATACACAGGCAATGTAAAATTCAATAGATAAATTTGTTTAATTTTTCAAACAATTCTCTTGTGTCCATTTTGGGTATCTGAAATTGGATGGTGGATATAGCTATTTAGTGCACTTGAAATTTGAGGTTCAGTATGCTGTAAATAAGCAAGAGTTGCGACTTTAGGACCGTGTATAGGTAAACTTCCGGTCCTAAAAGTTTTAGGTTTAAATAATATGAAACTTTTAGGACCGCATATTTTATACTTCCGGTCCTAAAAGTATTCGGTCTAAAAAATATGAGACTTTTAAGACCGCATATTTTAAACTTCCGGTACTAAAAGTATTCGTCTAAATAATATGAGACTTTTAGGACCACATATTGTAAACTTCCGGTCCTAAAAGTATTCGTCTAAATAATATGAGACTTTTAGGACCGCATATTTTAAACTTCCGGTCCTAAAAGTATTCCACTAAATATTGGTGAGACTTTTCGGACCGTATAGTGTAAAATGACGGTCCTAAAAGTATTCGAGACTTTTAGGACCGTATCTCCTTTTACCGTCCGCTCCTAATAGTCTTCCTTTAAATAGAGTATTGACTCGCTTGTCGAACAAATTAATTAGGGTTAAAGGCAACCGAGGTTCTGGCGTTCTGATCAAGCTAGGTCCTTCATTGTAGTCGATGTTACCTCTCCTGATTTAAATTATCGGTTTCCCTTTTCTTTGTCCCTTTTCTTTTTGTTGGAAAAATATGGGAGATATTGAAAAGGACACTTTGTTTCTAATCATGTGAGGTAACACCGAGGACAACGATGGTCCAACCTTGAGAAGAATTGTCACTGTGTTTGTTTTTATTCGAATAAGGTAAACGATCTTTTTGTTTTGTTGGTCTGATCTTAATTGTATATTGTTGGATTTTTTAATGTACGAGTTTTTAATGTTGATCATATACACATGAGGACAATGTTTTGTTTTTTTCCTTCTTGCCGGAAACAGAAAGAATCTTTTGTTGGATCTTAACTGTATATCGTTGGATTTTTTAATGTGCGAGTTTTTAATGTTGATCATACACACGAGGACAATGTTTTGTTTTTTTCCTACTTGTCGGAAAAAGAAAGAATGTACTGAGAAGGACAAGGGCAATCGAAATAAAGCATGTAGCATTTAATTATTATAGATTTTTTAATGCTGCCCCATGGGGGGCAGCTCAGTACATGATAAAAAAAGAAAAAAACATAAAAATATTTACTCCACCCCATCGTTGTCGGAGGGGAGGGACTCGTGAGGTCGGTGATGTCGTCATCGAGCGGATTGTACTCAACGTCCTGGGCGTCGAGTATTGTGTTGATCTTGTTGTTGACGGCATGGTAGACCTGAAAAAGCTGGCCCTATCGTCGATCTATATGATCGACGCGGGCCAGGAGGTGGCACAGCAGCTATTTGGTGGTCGGGTTCGGAGGCAGAGGAGGAGGGTAAGGATTGTTAAGCCCAGCGGGAGGAGGAAAAGGAGGACCTGGTGGTGGTGGAGCACCTTGGGGCGGTAGAGCAGCCATTGTAGAAGTGATGATGAAGAATATAAAGAAAGTAAAGTAACAACGAGTTTAAATAGAGAACCCATCCGGAGTGAACCGTCGGAACCATTAATGAGCAGACACATAGTTCATCAGAATACGAGGAAACGCCTAGTTACGTTGGGAAGTTTATTTGGAAGACAAAGAGATCCTCTGATAGAGTGTAAGGATACGACGCTGCTATCAGAATTTGAAACAACTAACTTTTTTTACAAAATTAAATCTTACTTTAAAAAATATGAAAAAAATAAATGAATTTTAGGACCGGAAAACTGATAAAAGATCGGTCTTAAAAGTAATTTAATTGACTAAAAAAATAAATAATATACTTATAGGACTGGAGAAGTGATAAAAGGTCGGTCTTAAAATTAATTCATTTTAAAAAATAAATAATATACTTTTTGGACCAGAGAAATGATAAAAGGTCGGTCTTAATATTAATCCATTTAAAAAAATAAATAAAATACTTTTAGGACCGGAGAAATGTTAAAAGGTCGGTCTTAATATTAATCCTTTAAAAAAATAAATAATATTTATAAAACTCGCTCGTAAAGTGTAGACCATTCGTCTGCTCTTTACCTCTCTGTCCTTAACACTCCTTATTAACTCCGCACTACCTCGTAACTCCAAACTACCTCTAGCTCTGCCTTTATTAATAAACGCCTCATACCTCTTTGCGCCAACGTACTGCTCAAACCATAGTTAGATACAAGATAACCGCTCATAGGGGTGCTCTTACTCGTGATGCTCGTGCCTTCCATCGATCGTTATACGGTGCGCCTCCTCCATCGAGAGTGCGTTCGATTGAAACAGAAGAGTCTCGAGTCGTTAGACCCATTGTTATTTCTGATGATGAAGACATTGCCGCACCCCCCCTCCAGCCTTCCGACCATGAAGAGGTTCCTGCTCCACCTCTCCAACCAGTTGGCCCCAGCGCGCCGACCGCTGACCCTTGTCCTCTTTCCTCTAACGACCTGATACAAATAAGACGGGAACTTGCTGATATCCGGCGGGAAATTAATGCTGCTCAAGCCGATATTGCCTGGGCTTTGAAGGATAATAAGCTTTGATAATTTTTTTTTATTGCAATGTGTACGACAATATTCAAGTAATTAATAATAGCATTAATTAAGAACCATAAGCTTGTCTCTTTTTAATTTTTTTCAAGTAATTAATAATAGCATTAATTATGAACTATAAGCTTGTCTCTTTTTAATTTTTTGTTCAAGTAATTATTAATAGCATTGTTTAAGAATATGCGCTCGCCAAAACCAATACTTTTTTCTTGAAAAAAATAATTGGGAATTTATTTTCTTAGTTTTCAAATAAAGTTATATATTTAGGACCGTCTACTAATAATTAACCAGTCTTAATAAAATCTACGAATGAATAATAAAAACTTAGGTCCGGAGTATTATAAAACTGCGGTCTTAAATATTTAGGACCGGACTGGATAATAATTCAATCATAAAAGTAATACTTAAAAATTTATTATAAATATTTAGGACCGGATGCTTTATAATTAATCGGTCTTAAAAAATTCCAAATACAAAAACATGTCTCTGTTGCGCGGAAAATTAAATTTCCCTCTCTGAATTTCTCTTGTCACGCCGAAAGTGATTACTGAGGAGGTTCTGTCTCCAGTGTTTGTGTGTTGCTCCGTCGGTGCTTCGCGTTGCTCTCTCGACAATCACTTTCTGGTTCCTCAGCTAAACGTATATAGACCAAGCTGTAAGAGCTGTTTCGGTTATATAACTTCATGGTTTTCCTACTTATCGTTCTGGGTTTTTCATAGGTTGAGCGAAAACGATGAAATGCTATTGTGGGTTTCTCTGTTGTTAATGAATATTCTATTTTGAAGATTATATTCGCACTTGAGACCTACCCAACTAACCAACAAATGTTTTTAGGGTACTCTTGCTGTCTCTAACATCAACGTTCGTGGCGGGAGATTAAGGACTCTTATTTCGCATTTGAGCTACAGGTGAGTCCTCAAGACCTTCATGTGAAGCATTTAATTTCCTCGTCATGCATTTATTTTGCTTCGTGATATTTTATTTTGGATTCATTGTGATATGCAAGACAGCCAAAAGTGATTCTTCGTTATGCATTTACTTGTGCCTTATTTTACGTATGCTAAATCTTTCCGTCCATAGGAATTCTATTATGGATCATTGTTGGATAAATGCTTTACGGACGAGTGTTGAATATCAGAATGGGGTGAGGGACTTTATTGAATTTGCTAAACAAAATGGAAGTGATGATAGTGGGAAGTTTTATTTCCCTTGTGTAAAATGTTTCAATGATAGGCGACTAAGTCCTGAAGTTATATGCACACATTTAATTTGTCATGGATTTTGTAAGACTTATACAATATGGGTATGGCATGGTGAAAAAATACCAAGTGGATCTCAATATGGGGAAGTGGCCTTTGATGATAATGACACGGATATGGATGATCGCATAGAGGGCATTATTCGTGATGTAGGAGAAGAGGCCTTTCAACAATCACATACATATGGTAATATGTGCTATGATGCAGAGACCCCACTATACCCTAGGTGTCAAAGATACCAATTGTTGAACGCTGTATTAAAATTGGTAAGCTTGAAGGCACGTCATGGATGGAGCGACAAGAGTTTTTTTGAAATGCTTGAGGCTTTAAGGACATGCTTCCGGATGATAATGTGTTGTCGCATCGATACTATGATGCTAAGAAAATACTTTGTCCACTGGGGATGGAGTACAAAAAGATCCATGCATGCCCAAATGACTACGTATTGTATAGAAAAGAGTTTGAAGAGAAGCAGAATTGTCCAATATGTGAAACCCCAAGGTACAAGTCAAATAAGAGGCCTGCAAAAGTGTTGTGGTATCTTCCAATCATACCAAGGTTCAAGCGGTTGTTTGCGAATGAAAATGATGCAAAAAATTTGTCGTGGCATGCAGATGAGAGGATTTCTGATGGAAAGCTTCGTCATCCCGCCGATTCTTCTCAATGGAAGAAAATCGATCAATTATTTCCCAACTTCGACGAAGAACCTAGGAACCTTAGGCTTGCCCTTACCACGGATGGAATGAATCCATATGGAAGCCTTAGCGTCGTACATAGTTCATGGCCTGTACTCCTCATTATTTACAACTTATCTCCTATGTTATGTATGAAACGAAAGTACATCATGCTGTCTTTGTTGATTTCGGGACCAAAACAACCCAGAAATGACATTGATGTTTACCTTCAACCCTTGATCAAAGACTTGAAGGAGTTATGGGAAGAAGGTGTTGATGTTTTTGACTCTTTCAAGAAGGAGGTCTTCAAATTGCGAGCCATGATATTCTGTAATATAAACGACTTCCCAGCATATGGTAACTTGTCAGGGTATAGTGTAAAGGGCCATAAAGCATGTCCGGTTTGTGAAGAAGGCACATGCTACCATCAACTCCAACATGGAAGAAAGATGGTTTATCTTGGACATAGGAGATTTCTTAGACGGGGCCACCCATATCGTCGATTAAAGAAAGCCTTCTTTGGTGGCCAAGAATATGAAGATGCTCCGGTGCCATTGACTGGGGAGCAAGTTTATGAGAAGGTGAAAAATATCAATATAATCTTCGGCAAGACAACCAAGAGTAGAAAAGATACAAATATGTGGAAAAAGAGATTTGTATTCTTCAATCTTCCCTATTGGCGCAATCTTGATGTGAGATACTGTATCGATGTCATGCATGTGGAGAAAAACGTATGTGATAGTATTGTTGGCACGCTTCTCAACATACAAGGCAGTTCCAAGGATAGTGTGAAGGCAAGATTGGATTTGCAAGCAATGGGAATACGTGAAGAGTTACATCCAAGGCCATATGGGAAGAGAACTTATTGTCCCCCGGCTTCTCATACTTTGTCTAAGGATGAGAAACGAAGTTTTTGTGAGTGTTTACATGGCACAAAAGTTCCATCGGGGTATTCTTCAAATTTTAAATGGCTTGTATCGATGAAGGACTTGAAATTAGTGTTGGGATTCGTACAGCAGCGGATTAAAATTTCTTACGAATCCTTCCAAAGGATCACTCAACGACGTTTAAATCAGAGTTAAGGAAACCGAATCATACCTTGTGTTGAACTAGTCCGCGTTCCGTTCCTTTGATCAGGTGGGCTACCTTCTCGAACAACACGTCCGCGTCTCGTTCCTTTGATCAGGTGGGTGATCAACACGTCCGCATCTCGTTCTTTCGATCAGCAGAAGTCGACTCTTGGATCGGCTTCCTCTACTGGTATCCACACGAACAATCCCCAAACACGGTTGCGGCAGCGTGCTAGCGCTTCTTGTGCGTCTCTCTCTCTCAAGTTGCTCTAGGGTTTCTCGCGGCTTTTCTGAATACGCTCGACTGAAAATCCCGTAGGTTTTTCTAAACCCGATAGGCGTATTATATAACCAAAATGAATCCTTTATTAATTTTGGAAATTCGGATTTTTGAATCTAGTCAACATATCAATCACATCTATCTCATAAATGTAATTGAATATATTAAAAGCCAGATTTGGAAATTCGAATTTTGAATTTAAATCAAATCTAAATTTAAAGCCTTTTGATTTAATTTATCATCATAAATTAAATCCGAGATATGATATCTATCTATTTAATTAAATCTGAGATATCATATCTCAATTTAATATTAAACAGATATACGATATCTTTATTCGAAATTAAATGAGATACAATATCTCTATTTGTTTCAGATATTTAATTTATCAAATAAATTAAATACTAAACAAATATCATATATAATATTATAATCTCAATTTATAATATATATATTAATTTTGAATTATATATATATATATATATATATATAAAAATCCTAGATCAAATTTAGTATTCATTTAATCTCAGATTAATCTGAGATTCAATGAACCTGGACACTTTCACCTGTGTTGGATTATTCTTGTGTGCGACCCTGCAGGCCCATATGAGATTGGCAGTGGGCCAACACTGTATCAGCCCACAAGTCGCAAGCGGCCTCTAGCAAGACATTGCAACTACCCAATTCACATGGGGATCGATGACACGATACTACCTATCGTACAACCATGTCACGTCCCTTTTGTCACGCGATAATTTGGTCAAGGATGAGGCATGGATAATGTCAACTTCCTTTTCTTGACCATTGCTTTCTCGATTCTCGAGTAGTCTAATAAGTGAAATGGAAACTCCTTTCCATCACAGTATGGCCATACATTTCTTAGACTCACTCATCGAGGGGCCCAGCATTATCTCTCTACATATGTGAGGGACAAATCCCATCTTGACCACTCACATTCCTCCGCATGAAAACCACTGATCCTGATCCTAGCCTTTATCATCACCCAGTCAATGGTGACTTTTGACCAGGTCAAATATCAGTGACTCATCATGTAGGAATCCATGATGATCTCAGGTCATAGAGCGTCGTGACGCGGTTATACATGAGATAAGCTTATGACTTAATCCATGCAGCTTTCTCATAGTGGGTCGGTCGAGCACCTTGTACTCTTACAAGTGCCCATGACTTTGACTCGTATCTCCATACCTCATCAAAGTCATACTGGTCTTATTTCATCTTCACTCCCGTGTAGATGACCGACCAGGGACATTTAGGATAATCTATAAGATTACCCAGGGATGCAGTTATCAATACGAACGTGCAAACGAAAATGATAACAAAAGAGAATACTTTAAATAACTTAAATATCCAAAGTACAATGAATTGCCCCTAAGGCATAATTTCCAACAGACTCCCACTTGCACTAGGTGCAATCATTGATTACTCTAATTCCCATTGCCCTAACATGACGCTCATGTGCCACTTGTGCAAGCGGCTTAGTGAGAGGATCTGCTACATTGTCTTCTCCTGGTACTTTGCATATGTTTATATCACCTCGTTCATTGATTTCTCTTATGAGATGAAAACGCCTGAGTATGTGTTTGGTCCTTTGATGTGACCTAGGCTCCTTTGTCTGTGCAATGACGCCATTATTGTCACAGAACAAGTCTATTGGATCTGAGATGGTAGGAACCACCCCCAGTTCAGTGATGAACTTTCTGATCCAAACGGCTTCCTTAGCTGCACCCGATGCTGCTATATACTCAGCTTTCGTTGCAGAATCAGCTACAGTGCTCTGCTTAGAGCGCTTCCAACTCACCGCACCACCATTCAATAGGAACACATATCCTGATTGCGATCTTGAATCATCCTGGTCAGTTTGGAAACTCGCATCTGTGTAACCAGTCACACAGAGCTCGTCCTCCAAGCCACCATATACCAAGAATAAGTCCTTAGTCCTTCTTAAGTACTTAAGGATATTCTTGACAGCAGTCCAATGACCCTCACTGGGATCTTGTTGATATCTGCTGGTCATACTCAAGGCAAATGACACATCCGGTCGAGTACATAACATGGCATACATGATAGATCCAATAGCAGAGGCATATGGAATCTTACTCATGCGGTCTCTTTGATCTTGTGTACTAGGACACAGATCCTTACTGAGATGAATGCCATGAGACATGGGCACATTACCCCTTTTGGAATCCTACATACTGAACCTATTCTGTATCTTGTCTATGTATGTGCTCTGACTTAGGCCCAACAACCTCTTGGATCTATCTCTATAGATCCTTATCCCAAGGATATAAGTGGCTTCGCCTAAATCTTTCATTGAGAAAGACTTTCCTAACCAAGACTTGACCTTCTGCAAGGTAGGAATGTCATTCCCAATGAGTAGGATGTCATCAACATAAAGCACTAGAAATACAACTGTGCTCCCACTAACCTTCTTGTAAACACAAGGTTCATCCATGTTCTGAATGAAGCCAAACTCTTTGGCTACTTCATCAAAACGATGATTCCAGCTCCGAGATGCCTGCTTCAATCCATAAATGGATCTTTGAAGCTTACATACTTTACCAGTGTCCTCTGGACGCACAAAACCCTCAGGTTGTGTCATGTACACATCCTCAAGCAGCTTTCCGTTAAGGAAGGTCATTTTGACGTCCATCTGCCATATCTCATAGTCATAATATGATGCAATGGCAAGAAGGATTCTGATTGACTTGGCCATTGCAACTGGGGAAAAGGTCTCATCATAGTCCACACCATGAGTTTGAGTGAATCCTTTTGCAACCAGCCGTGCCTTGAAGACACTTACTTTGCCATCCATGTCGGTTTTCTCTTTGAAAACCCACTTACACCCAATGGTTTTTACACCCTCAGGTGGATCAACTAAGGTCCATACCTTATTGTCGTACATGGATTGCATTTCAGACTTCATGGCATCAAGCCATTTTTCGGAGTTAGGTCCCACTAAAGCGTCTCGATAGGTTGTTGGCTCATTCTGCTCAATGAGCAAAACATCACGACTTCCAGTAATCAGAAATCCATATCTCTGAGGCTGTAGCCGTTATCTATCGGACCTTCGTGGGCCTTGTGTTACTTGAGTAGGCTCAACAACTTGTTGTGAGTCTTCTCTACTTTCCATCTGTGGTTCTACATGATCCTGTGACTCTCGAACTTCTTCGAGGTTCACCTTACTCCCACTGGTTCTTTTAGAGATAAACTCCTTTTCCAGAAAGACACCATTCCGAATGACAAACACCTTGTGATCGGTGGGATTGTAGACGTAGTATCCTTTAGTTTCCTTAGGATACCCCACAAAAAGGCATTTTGAGGATCTAGATGATAATTTATCAGAGGCTTGTTGTTTAACATAAACCTCACATCCCCAAATCTTAAGAAATGACAAACTGGGTTACTTCCCTGTCCATATGTCATATGGTGTCTTCTCAACTGCCTTTGATGGAACACGATTTAGTGTGAACGCAACTGTTTCCAGGGCATAGCCCTAAAAGGAAGGTGGAAGGTCTATTTGACTCATCATAGATCGAACCATATCTAGTAGAGTTCGATTGCTCCGTTCAAAAACACCATTCCATTGAGGTGTTCCTGGAGGAGTAAGTTGTGAGATAATCCCACAACTCCTAAGATGGTCAATGAACTCTTGGCTCAAATATTCACCACCTCGATCAGATCAAAGTGCCTTAATTGTTTTGCCAAGTTGGTTTTGTACTTCATTCTGGAATATTTTGAACATTTCAAAAGATTCAGACTTATGCTTCATTAGATAGATATAGCCATATCTACTAAAATCGTCTATGAATGTAATGAAGTACAAATGACCTCCTCTGGCAGAGATACTCATTGGTCCACATACATCAGTATGAATGAGGCCCAATAAATCAGTGGCCCTTTCACTGTGTCCAGTAAAAGGAGCCTTTGTCATCTTGCCCAATAAACAAGACTCATATGTATCAAATGATTCAAAATCAAATGAATTCAGAAATCCATCTTGATGGAGTTTCAAAATGCATTTCTCATTTATATGGCCTAGACGACAATGCCATAGGTAGGTTGGATTCAAGTCATTTGACTTGAACCTTTTAGTAGTTATGTCATAGATTCGTCCATTATTAGGATGTTCTAAATTTAATACATAATGACCAGCATGCAAATCTCCATGAGCATAAAAAACATCATTAAGATAAATTGAACATTTACGGTTCCCAGTAATGGAAGTGAAACCTTCCTTATCCAAATAAGAAAGTGAAATAATGTTACTACTCAAAGCAGGAACATAAAAGCAATTGTTCAAAATTAACAAAAGCCCATTGGGCAGAACTAATTCATAAGTGCCTACGACTAAAGCAGCAACTCTTGCTCGGTTTCCAACTCGTAGGTCAACTTCGCCCTTCTTCAATCTTCTACTTTCCTTGAGACCCTGCACATTGGTACAAATGTGAGATCCACATGCAGTATCTAATACCCATGTAGAGGAAGTAGAAAAATGAATATCTATGACATAGATACCTGAAGCGATAGCCTCGCTATCCTTCTTGTTCTTTTTCAGACCTTCTAGATAGAGTTTGCAGTTCCTCTTCCAATGACCCGGTTCATTGCAAAAATAACAGACCCCATCCTTCAGAGGCTTTGCCTTCTTGGCTGCAGGCTTAGATTCAGGTTTGTTCGACTCTTTGGTCTTACCAGCTGAGCCTTTACCCCATTTCTTGCCCTTGCCTTTCTTTTTCATACCCTTTCCTTTCTGAACCATCAAAACAGTGCTAGGCTTTTTCTTAATGCTCTGCTCAGCTGTTTTAAGCATCCCATGCAGTTCAGAAATTGATTTCTCCATGTTGTTCATGTTATAGTTCATGACAAACTGGTCATAACTATCCGGGAGTGAGTTTAAGATCATTTCTGTGGCTAACTCCGAAAGCATGGGAAATCCCAGCCTCTCAAGGTGATCAATGTAGCCTTTCATCTTCAAAACATGAGGGCTAATTGACGTACCTTCAGCCATCTTGCAGGAATTCAAGGCCTTCATGGTTTCATACCTTTCTTGCCTTGCTTGTTGCTGGAACATTTCCTTGAGATGACCAATCATCTCAAAAGCCTCCACATGTTCCAGATCTCTTTGGAGCTCTGGAACCATGGTGCCAAGCATCAAACATCCTACAGCCACAGAGTCACGAGTATGCTTCATGTAAGCATCTTTCTCAGCTCTTGGAGCATTGGCTGCAAGCTCCTCAGGAATGGGTCGATCAAGGACATATTGCTTTCCTTCCTGCTTGAGAACAATTCTCAAGTTTCTAAACCAATCAAGAAAGTTTGTCCCATTCAGTTTTTCCTTCTCAAGGAGTGATCGCATTGATGTTGTTGTGGTGTTAGTGGTCGACATGATTCTACAATTTAAAAGACATGCAAAGTCAGTTAATAATCTCCCACTGTATTAACAACCCTCATTATAATTAGTGGGCTAAGATCCATATTTGGCTTAAATTTAAGTCTGCTTTGGCAGGACGCTTAAAATAAATTATTTAGGTAGGCAACTGTTTTGCCAATTACATCACATGTAACTCTTAGATCTTTATGGGATTCGATCATCATATGATCTGGCATGTTTAATCCCATCCAATGCCTTGAGATCCAAAACCGTTTTGATGATCTCAATTAAGTCAAGACAACAATGAATGTTGAGTATCACCATTACTCTCTTGCCTCATCAAGATTACTTAAATGCATCCACTTTGGTGGAACATACAAATGGGTGATCGAGATTTTGGCAAGTATTCATTAATTGACGGCATTGTGACTTAAGATTTTATTTTGAGGGTATTATTTCATTTGTGAACTAAATCTCCTATTATTCCTTCCTATATGAATGCAATCATTTATTGTATATCATACAAGGTCTAAACTAATCATGCAATGATCACATCAAAACATAATTAAAACTCGTGAACAACATGGCTCATCTAAACTGTAGTCCCCTCAAGCCAATGAGAGGACTTCTCTAAATAATATAAAAGAAAGTACATAATTAGAAACCTCGTTTCACATACGAGGGGAGTGAGATGAGAAGAGAATGTACATCAAGAATATTTAGAGAGAGGCATGGCACGCAGGCCATATACAAAACTTCCAATCCTAGAGCCATCTTGTTCACCATACCCAAACAACACTTTGAAAGGTAAATTAAAACCATATTTTAATTCATACATTTATGAAATAAAATATTACTCATGATAAAATTCTCTAATTTATATCACTTTGATTTGATTACTCGCGCTACGACAATCAGCCGGTCCCTACGGCAGTCCCGCTAGCCTGTTAGCGGGCGGGGTCAAGGGGCAGCGCCCTTGCGGGGGGTGCAGGGGGGCAGCGCCCTTGTAGAGGGTGCAGAGGGGCAGCGCCCCCTGGAACTTTTGAAAAAAACATATTTTTAAAAGAAAATTTCTTTCATAAAATCAAATTTTAACCCCCAAAAGCGATGTCCGAATCGAATTCTTCCATCTGCCGTCATGAACGTCCGAGTCGTCATAGGTCTCCGACGCGTAATCGACGTTCGAACCTTTCAGAACGTGATCTATGCGACCAGAAACGTATGACGTCTCCGATCATGATTGACCCCTGTGTTATCGTCTTCTGACCTCCTTTATGATTCATAATCACAAGAATATCAGCCGTGAAAACCCTCACACAAATTATCAAAAATAGAGCATTCAAGATTTGATTTCTTGATTCAAAATTCGGTTTATTACATACATATCACATATATCGGCATGTAGAGAAAACCAATTTAAACGTACGTTGAGTTGGCTCTGATACCACTATTGGGATTCGTACATCCAGTGGATTAAAATTTCTTACGAATCCTTCCAAAGGATCACTCAACGACGTTTAAATTAGAGTTAAGGAAACCGAATCATACCTTGTGTTGAACTAGTCCGCGTTCCGTTCCTTTGATCAGGTGGGCTACCTTCTCGAACAACACGTCCGCGTCTCGTTCCTTTGATCAGGTGGGCGATCAACACGTCCGCATCTCGTTCTTTCGATCAGCAGAAGTCGACTCTTGGATCGGCTTCCTCTACTGGTATCCACACGAACAATCCCCAAACACGGTTGCGGCAGCGTGCTAGCGCTTCTTGTGCGTCTCTCTCTCTCAAGTTGCTCTAGGGTTTCTCGCGGCTTTTCTGAATACGCTCGACTGAAAATCCCGTAGGTTTTTCTAAACCCGATAGGCGTATTATATAACCAAAATTAATCCTTTATTAATTTTGGAAATTCAGATTTTTGAATCTGGTCAACATATCAATCACATCTATCTCATAAATGTAATTGAATATATTAAAAGCCAGATTTGGAAATTCGAATTTTGAATTTAAATCAAATCTAAATTTAAAGCCTTTTGATTTAATTTATCATCATAAATTAAATCCGAGATATGATATCTATCTATTTAATTAAATCTGAGATACCATATCTCAATTTAATATTAAACAGATATACGATATCTTTATTCGAAATTAAATGAGATACAATATCTCTATTTGTTTCAGATATTTAATTTATCAAATAAATTAAATACTAAACAAATATCATATATAATATTATAATCTCAATTTATAATATATATATTAATTTTGAATTATATATATATATATATATATATATATATATATATATATATATAAATCCTAGATCAAATTTAGTATTCATTTAATCTCAGATTAATCTGAGATTCAATGAACCTGGACACTTTCACCTGTGTTGGATTATTCTTGTGTGCGACCCTGCAGGCCCATATGAGATTGGGTATCTAATAAAAAATTAAGGATTGAGCTCTGTTTTTGACTAATGAAAACAGAGGCTAACAGAGGAGTAGGGAAGGAAAGCTTTACACAATGTGATTTATACTGGTTCGGTCCTTTCTCTGACCTACATCCAGTCCCCAAGCCTCACCTGGGATTTTCAATCCACTATAATCAAATATTGATTACACACTCTGTACTAAGAGTTGTTCTCTCACTAGAACACACTCCCCCTTACAAGTTGTAATCAATACACCCCAACTACCAAGTCCCCTGACTTGTAGTTATCTCAATCAATAAATGATTTACAAGTATTTGACTCTCTTACAGAGCTGATAGGATAAACACTGAAGAACTAAGTATCAAAATGATACAATACAGATGAAAGCTTGATACAATAAATGACTCAATAAATTTTCGCTCTAAGTAGTTGTATCAGCTTGTGAAGAAATTAATGCTCTCTATTTATAGGTAGAGAACATTAAATGACCGTTGTAAGATGATTCCAACCGTTGGAATTGATTAGCTTAGGTTCTGGTCATCTTCTCTCTCTAAACTTCTGCTAATCCAAGTCTTAATGAAGTCTGATGTGGATCTCTGAGTTTCTGCCCGTTGGAATTAACTTTACTTGATGTAGTAAGCATTCTTTAACGTTAACAAGGCGTGCTCAGATGGATTAGCCGAAAGTAGGTGAGATTGTGCAGGTGCATTAAATGCACTGTTCACCTTTTTGCTTTTTCTCACAAATCTTCAATAATCTTGATCTGTGCTAACTGAAAAAACACTCAACAAACTTGTTAAACATATCTGGGATCATGAGTGAATGATTTATGAAAGCAATTAGATCAAACAACAAGATATAGCAGATTTCACAAATTTGAAAAAGCTTCAACGGTCACTAACCTCGAGGTTAGTTCATCCAACCTCGAGGTTGGCCTGAAATCTTCAGGCAAACCTTCGTTTTAAAATCATTCAACCTCGAGGTTGCAAAGTGAACCTCGAGGTTTCTCTTGAGAAGAAACCTTCTGATAAATCTCATTAACCTGCAAACCTTGAGGTTCCAAAGGTAACCTCGAGGTTTGAAGTTTGTTTCAAACCTTCAGTTTTCACTGGAGCCCGACAACCTCGAGGTTGTACATCTGTACTCGAGGTTGGCTCTTTGAAAGTGCAAAGTTCAAAGTTAAACATAAAGCCCAGCCTCGAGGTTACAATGTTAACCTCGAGGTTTTCAATACTTTGAAAACCAGTGTGCTCTCTGTAAGTGATAAAACTCGAGGTTGCAACATCATACTCGAGGTCCAAGGTGTTTTCATCGGGCTTAAGTTTCAAAACAAAGTGTCCAACCTCGAGGTTGAAATATGGACCTCGAGGTTCATGTGCTTGATGAACAACATGACCTTTCTGTATGAGTTGAACCTTGAGGTTAGCTTTGCATACTCGAGGTTACAAGTGTTAATGAAGAAACTTGGATTCTCCAACTGAACCAGAACCTCGAGGTTGACTTCTCAACCTCGAGGTTTCACATATAACTTGTGAAACCAAGTTTTGCAACATTCGAACACTTGATTTTTAAAGCTTCTGTAAGGTCAAACCTCGAGGTTACAAACCCAACCTCGAGGTTTGCTCTTAAACAGAATTTTGACACTTAAGAGCAAAACCTCTTCAATTGTCTGTAGTTGTTGACAATCATCAAAACTATCAGAGAACTAACATTCTCCCCCTTTTTGATGATGACAACATCTACAAGCAATACATCTTAAAACATGTAAAAAATTATCTATGAGATTATCAGAGAGTTTGAAAAAAAAGTTTTTGCACAAGTAAAGAGTCAGAGATAAGCAGAAGCATGAAATTGAGACTGATATTTCAATTGACATTCCATTTCAACAAAGTTATACAGGATACAATGGAATTCAAAAGGAAAAATACAGACAGCAATAGAAGAAAACAAATACATGAAAATACATATGCTGCTGCACAAGAAAAACAACCCTAGATCCCTAGACTCTAGTCCTCACTCATTGTCCTCACTCATTGCTTGTCTCTCCCCCTTTGTCATCGTCATCAACATACTCTGGGTCGAGAATAACAAGAGGAGGCTGGTAAAGAACCATAGCAGAGGTGGGATCAAATGTGGGATCAAGAAGAGAAGGATGGGCAAAGGGAGAAGGTGTGGGGAATATTTCAGTAGAGGGGGTAGGTGGAGATAGAAATGGTGGAATGAGGATCTCTGTAGAAGGGGTAGTGGGTGAAGGTTGAGTCTCAGAGATTGGAGTGGTATGAGATGGAGATGTGTGTGGAGGGCTAGGAAATGAGAAGGAGTGAGAGGGAGGTGAGTGATGGGGTGAGAGAGCAGGAGACTCAGCAGGAGAGGGAGGTGAAGATGGGTCAGGAAGTGATGAGCTAGGGCCATCATGAATATCAGGACGGGGATCAGAGGCTGCATCAGCAGAAGGTAAGTCAGAAGCCATATCAGGAACTGGAACAGATGAGGGGCCATGAGTGGATGAGGAGCCAAGGCCAAAATGTCTGAGAAGCATGTCAGCTTTGTCTCTGGCATCAGATGCAGCAGTGAGAGAGACAGCCAAAGAAGAGTTCAAATCAGTAAACCTTTGATCCATTTCCTCCTTTAGCCTGTACAGATGGGACATTGCCTCAGTCTGTGCAACTATGACATCCATAAGTCCCATCTTGATGTCAGCCCGCAATACATCAACTTCAGTCTTCATGATAGCTCTGTGGGAGATTAGGGCTTGATCCACTATCTGTCTGATCTGCCCCATCAGATCATCTGGTATAGGAGCCTGAGAAGGTGGAGGAGCTGACTGTGCTTCCTCACGAGCTTGAGATGCCTGAGACTGTGCTGTACCCTCTGTATCAAGCTTGATCTTCATGAGGTTGATCTGATGTTTGCCAAAATAGAGAGGGTATTCAAGCGTATCAGTTGACCCTACATACCAGATTTTGTGATAGAAAAGTATCACAGAGATTAGAGAAGGATAAGGTATGTGTGTCAATTCCTTCTTGGCAAATCTGAAACTCTTCATCCCTTGGAGCAGCCAATCCCCAATGTTGAAAGGAACTTTCTTCACAAATGCAGTGAAGGGTCTGTAGTCTAGAGATGTGAAGTGAGTGTAGTTCCCAGCCTTAGGAATGAAATTCCTAGAATATATGTACCAAAGGATTCTATGCACAGGAGGCATGTCACTTGGTTTGAATGAAAGCTTAATGGCTTGGTCACGAGGGAAGGGTTTGCCTGGGATGAGAGTTTCATACACCTCTTGATTGGTATATGAAAACTCAGGAACAGGAGGTGGGTTTTTGATTTTCAAAATTTTATTGATCTTCTCAGCAGTCAATGAGAATTCAACACCTCTGACTACAGTGGATACTGACTCTTCTAGCAGATCACCATCATCATCCAATGTACTACTATCCCTCATTTTGAAGTAAAACATCCTAACCAAACTAGGGGTATAGGGACAGTATATGGAAACAAAAGGTTCATATTGTTTTATCCAAGGTGAAAGATCTAAGTTGCACTCCTTATAGAAATTTTCAAGGTTTATTGCAACTGAAGCACAAAAGACTTTTGGGAGATAAATTTCTCTATACTTATCATTTTCCTCCTTGGTTGAGAAGGATGAGGCAGCAGTGATGAATCCTTCTGGAGGTGATCTGATATCCCGGATGTCCTCAATTGCATTGACAGCAAATTTCTCCAACTTCTTTTGCTGTGAGGCCTGAGAGGATGATTGAACTTGAGGCCTTGAGGGATTCTTGGTCCATGCCTTCTTGGCCTTTTCTCCTACTTTCTCTTTCCCTTTACCGGTTGTTTCAGGCACTTTCCTCTTTTTAGACTCAGCTTGACTGGGCTCTTTAATGGAAATGCCCTTCGGTTTGCTCTTCGGAGGAGGAGATGGAGGAGGATCAATGGGCATCCCTGGGATGTGCTTATCAACCCCAGAGCGCAAGCGAATAGACCGAGTCTTCTTCCTCACAGGCTTGGTTGCTTGAGGTTCAGGGGAAGGTTGACGTTTTGGAGGTGGAGAGGGAGACCAAGATTCTGTCTCATCGTTCGAATGGGAGGAAGATTCTGACTGGGAAGGAGATTTCGAGGCCATTTGTGGACAGAGAGTGGAAGAAATATGCAGAAAAATGAAGATTGGAAGAGGAAGTGACGAGAGAGAAGGAGTGAACTCGAAGTTAGGGTTCAGTAAAAATGAAATTTCACAGCAGCATATATATAGACACGCTCTCAACCTCGAGGTTGACTTCTCAGCCTCGAGGTTAGATGAATAAAAAATTCACTAATCTCTGCGATCAACCTCGAGGTTGACATCTCAGCCTCGAGGTTAGATGAATAAAAATTCACTAACCTTTGAAATTCTTACCTCCAACCTCGAGGTTGCCTCCAGAACCTCGAGGTTCAACTGTCTGATAGATGAGATGTCACTTCTGTTTGCCACCAACCTCGAGGTTCTTATGCCATACTCGAGGTTCCAGCTTTTAAGCATTCTCTATTTTGACAGTTTGCCCTGATAACCTCGAGGTTAGCTTTTGAGCCTCGAGGTTCCATCCATCAGATACCTTGAACCTTTTGACACTCTTCCAACCTCGAGGTTGACTACTGAACCTCGAGGTTTGCCCCTTTGACAGCAAACCTAAGTCCTGCATAAGATTGTCTATGTACTCCGATGCTAAAGTTAGTGATCTATAATCATCAAAACCATAATTTAATATAAAAGTAGACAGGAATTAATTACAACTCATTGGGATTTACCATTCCCAATTCTCTTCTTATGAATGTGAATGGGTCCTTGGCTAATGGTTTGGTGAAAATGTCTGCCAATTGAAGATGAGTTGGGATGAACATCACTTTCACATCTCTCTTCTGGACATGATCCCGGATGAAATGATGTCTCACATCAATATGCTTGGTTCTTGTATGTTGCACGGGATTCTTGGCCAAGCTTATTGTGCTAGTGTTATCACATAGTATTGGGATCTCCTTTAAGTGCACTCCTAAATCAGCAAGTTGTTGCTTCAGCCACAACACTTGAGCACAACAACTCGAGGCAGCCACATATTCAGCTTCTGTTGAGGACACAGCCACGGTAGTTTGCTTCTTGCTAAACCAAGAGACAAGTGAGTTGCCAAAGAATTCGCATTGCCCACTTGTACTCTTTCTATCCGTCTTATAGCCAGCATGATCCGAATCTGAATATGCCACAAGATGCTCCGGCTGACCTTTAGGAAACCATAGCCCAAGAGTCTTTGTATCAGATAGATATCTGAATATTCTCTTCACGTGTTCAGCATGAGACTCTTTGGGTGTGGATTGGAACCGAGCACACATTCCAACACTGAATTGAATGTCCGGGCGACTTGCAGTGAGATAGAGCAATGATCCAATCATTCCTCTATACTTGGTGATGTTAAAGTCCTTGCCCTCTTCATCAGCATCCAAAGAAGTAGTTGTGCTCATTGGTGTGTCAGCCCCATTGCACTTGTCCATTCCAAACTTCTTCAGCAAATCATTCAGATACTTTGTTTGAGATATGAATATCCCATCTTTACGTTGCTTGATTTGCAGCCCAAGGAAGTAATTAAGCTCTCCCATCATTGACATCTCAAATTCACCTTGCATAGACTTGGAAAATTCCTCACACAAAGAATCATTAGTAGCACCGAAAATAATATCATCAACATATATCTGTACAATTAAAATCTCATTTAATTTATTTTTCTTGATAAACAATGTTGTATCAGCCTTTCCTCTAATGAATCCTTGATTGAGTAAGAATTGACTCAATCTTTCATACCAAGCTCTAGGAGCTTGCTTAAGACCATACAAGGCTTTCTTAAGTCTAAAAACATGATCCGGAAATTGATCATTTTCAAAACCTGGAGGTTGTTCAACATACACCTCCTCTTGAATGAAGCCATTTAGAAAAGCACTTTTGACATCCATTTGATAGAGTTTAAAGCCTTTTGTGCATGCAAATGCTAGAAGAACTCTTATTGCTTCCAATCTAGCTACTGGAGCATAAGTCTCTTCATAGTCTATTCCTTGTTCTTGATTGTAACCTTTGGCCACTAATCTAGCCTTGTTACGCACAATGATGGCTGACTCATCTCGTTTGTTCTTGAATACCCATTTTGTCCCAATTACCGGATGGTCTTTGGGTCTAGGCACCAAGTCCCAAACTTGATTTCTATCAAATTGATGTAGCTCCTCTTGCATAGCAATCACCCAATCATTGTCTGAAAGGGCTTCTTCTATTTTAGAGGGCTCTATATGAGAAATAAATGCAGAAAATGTAACTTCATTCAAGGTACTATTTCTGGTCCTAACTCCTTGATTTACATCACCTATAACTTGGTCTAAAGGATGATTCCTTATAAATCTCCAAGCTCTAGGTTGAGACTGATCAGAATTTTCTAAATTGCTTTCAGGATTAGCCTCAAAAATGTTTTCAGAATTTTCAGAAGGAGTAGGAGCATTTTTCGAAAAGAATTTGTTTTTGAAAATAGTCTCCTCTTCATCATCCAAGGATTTATCAGATTCAGATTCACAGAATACAACATGTATAGATTCCTCAACAATCTTAGTTCTAGTATTAAAGACTCTATATGCTTTACTCCTATTAGAATAACCAATAAAGATAGCTAAATCAGCTTTAGGATCGAATTTACCAAGATTGTCTTTACCGTTATTGTGCACATAGCACTTACAGCCGAAGACACGAAGGTGACTGAGGTTTGGCTTTCTTTCTTTGTAGAGTTCGTATGGAGTCTTATTCAGCTTCTTTCTCAAGTATGCTCTGTTGGAGACGTAGCAAGCCGTACTCATGGCATCAGCCCAAAACACTTGCGAAGTGATGTACTCGTTCAACATTGCTCTAGCCATTTCAGTGAGTACTCTATTCTTTCTCTCCACAACACCATTTTGTTGTGGTGTTCTTGGTGCTGAAAGATTGTGATCAATCCCCATACTATCACAGAACTCAGCAAAGGCTTGATTTTCGAACTCTCCACCATGATCAGTCCGTATTCCTGAAATTGAGAACCCTTTCTCGTTTTGGACCTTCTTGGCAAATGAAACAAACTGATCAAAGGTTTCATCTTTAGAAGATAAAAATATTGTCCACGTAAATCTAGAGAAATCATCAACAATGACCAAAGTGTATAAGTTTCCACCAAGACTTTTCACTCTAGCTGGTCCAACTAGATCCATGTGAAGAAGTTGAAGAGGTCTGTTTGTTGAAATCTCATTTTTAGCTTTAAAAGAAGATTTGGTCTGTTTTCCCTTTTGACAAGCATCACAAATCATATCATTTTTGAAATTCAGTTTGGGAATGCCAATAACCAAATCCTTTTTCAATAACTTGTCAAGTTGATACATATTGACATGAGCTAATCGCTTATGCCATAGCCAACTCTCATTCAAGTTACTTACAAAACAATTTTCAGAAGTAGAAGCATTGCTAGAGAGGTTCAAAGTATAGCAGTTTCCATCTCTAGGTGCTCTAAATAAAGCTTTGTTTTTCAACTCATTTATGGAGATCAAATCATTTTTAACAATAAAGCACTCATCTGAATCAAATATTACCAAATTACCCTTATCGGCGCTTTGGCTCACACTAAGGAGATTGTGACACAATCCTTCTACAAAGTAGACGTCTTTGATGAGTGGGCCTTCATTGTTGCCTATCTCACCAATGCCAGCGATTTTCCCGGATTGATCACCTCCAAATGTGACTCTACCTCCATCTTTTGGCTTTATTGATAAAAACTTTGATTTGTCTCCAGTCATGTGTCTTGAGCATCCACTATCGATATACCACTTGTTTGGCCTTGATGCTCTAAGACAAACCTGCAGATCACAAAGGATCAGGTTTTAGGTACCCATCTTTTCTTGGGTCCTTTGGGGTTAGCATGTACCTTGGGAACATATGTTCCTTTTGGTACCCAGACATAATTCCCTACAGGTTTAGCTTTTCTTTCTTTTCGATGAAAACATGATGAAGTAGTATGTCCCTTCCTATTACAGTAATTGCAATGAGCAAAAGGATTTGAAGAATGAACAGATTTTGTAAAATAATTCATGTAAGATTTTTGACCATTCTTTTTCTTTCCTTTCTTTTTGTCAAAATCTGGTCTATATCCAATGCCCGATCTATCATTTATAAAACGCTGTTGTTTTAAAATTACATTGAGCATTTCACTTCCCTTAGTGAACTTCTCAAGTGCTTTTGTTAATTGTAAATTCTTTTTCTCCAAAATAGGGCATTCGTCACAGACTAAAGATTCAGGAGAAGTAAGACTTTCAACATGTAATTCAAGAAAAGAATGTTTCCTTTTTAAACTCATATACTTATCTGCCAATTTTTCAAACTCCTTTTGAACCACATTGTACTCAGTAAATAGTTCATCATAGGAAGGAAGAGATTCGTATACCTCATTTGTTTCACTGGGTTGCTCTTCTTCTTCAGCAACAAGACATATGTTGGCTTTTTCACTTTCATTTTCTTCAGCTTCATCCTCATCTGATGAGCTATCCCCCCATATGGCTGAAACATATGCTTTCTTCTTCTTGAAGTTCTTGAACTTCTTCCTTTCTTTCTCTTGGTTCTTCAGCTGAGGACATTCAGATTTGATGTGTCCGGGCTTCTCGCATTCGTAGCATATGATAGGCCTTTTTGATTCATAGCTGGAGCTACCCTTTTGAAACTTCTTGAAGCCCTGATCCTTTTTGTAAAACTTCTTGAATCTCCGGACCATCATGCCGATTTCTTCATCCTCATCTTCATCTTCTTCATCTTTATCAGCATTGAGAGCGACTCCCTTGTTGCGATTGTTGGTACCATTGACTTCTTCCAAGTCCTTCTTGAATTTCAACTTGCTCTCATACTCAGATAGGCTTCCAAACAATGCAGCAACAGAAGTCATAGACTCACCACGAGCCTCTTCAATAGCAGTAACCTTGGCTTCCCAATCCTTCGTGAGAATATTGAGAATTTTTCTCACTTGAGACCTTTGATCGAAGATCTTTCCCAAGGCTGCTAACTGATTTGTGAGATGAGTATATCTAAGCTGAAATTCACCGATAGTTTCTCCTTGCTTCATTCGCAACAGGTCATATTCAGTTGTTAGGATGTTGATGCGGTTCTCTTTGATTCCAGATGTTCCTTCATATGCGATTTCCAGAGCTTTCCACATATCCTTTGCTGTAGACAAGTTGCAAACACGAAAGTACTCCTTTTGACTAAGAGCACTTTGAAGCATCAGAATAGCCTTGCTATTAAGAGTAATATTCTTCTTATCATCATCGTTGAACTCAGCTTCGGTCTTTGGAACAGTGATGCCTCCTTCAATCTTAACTGGAACATAATCTCCAGTTTCAAATACTCTCCACAATCCATATTCCGTAGCCATCACGAACACGCGAAACTTTGCTTTCCAGAAAGAATAGTGTTCGCCATCGAAACCGGGAGGACGGTTGATTGAAGCTCCATCAGGAAGAATTCCTTCCATAGTGATCCTTCTCGAGTGGTTAAGCTCTTCTGAGAAGACCTTGCTCTGATACCAAATGAAGAGTGGAGCTAAATACCCAAGAGGGGGGGTGAATTGGGTATCTAATAAAAAATTAAGGATTGAGCTCTGTTTTTGACTAATGAAAACAGAGGCTAACAGAGGAGTAGGGAAGGAAAGCTTTACACAATGTGATTTATACTGGTTCGGTCCTTTCTCTGACCTACATCCAGTCCCCAAGCCTCACCTGGGATTTTCAATCCACTATAATCAAATATTGATTACACACTCTGTACTAAGAGTTGTTCTCTCACTAGAACACACTCCCCCTTACAAGTTGTAATCAATACACCCCAACTACCAAGTCCCCTGACTTGTAGTTATCTCAATCAATAAATGATTTACAAGTATTTGACTCTCTTACAGAGCTGATAGGATAAACACTGAAGAACTAAGTATCAAAATGATACAATACAGATGAAAGCTTGATACAATAAATGACTCAATAAATTTTCGCTCTAAGTAGTTGTATCAGCTTGTGAAGAAATTAATGCTCTCTATTTATAGGTAGAGAACATTAAATGACCGTTGTAAGATGATTCCAACCGTTGGAATTGATTAGCTTAGGTTCTGGTCATCTTCTCTCTCTAAACTTCTGCTAATCCAAGTCTTAATGAAGTCTGATGTGGATCTCTGAGTTTCTGCCCGTTGGAATTAACTTTACTTGATGTAGTAAGCATTCTTTAACGTTAACAAGGCGTGCTCAGATGGATTAGCCGAAAGTAGGTGAGATTGTGCAGGTGCATTAAATGCACTGTTCACCTTTTTGCTTTTTCTCACAAATCTTCAATAATCTTGATCTGTGCTAACTGAAAAAACACTCAACAAACTTGTTAAACATATCTGGGATCATGAGTGAATGATTTATGAAAGCAATTAGATCAAACAACAAGATATAGCAGATTTCACAAATTTGAAAAAGCTTCAACGGTCACTAACCTCGAGGTTAGTTCATCCAACCTCGAGGTTGGCCTGAAATCTTCAGGCAAACCTTCGTTTTAAAATCATTCAACCTCGAGGTTGCAAAGTGAACCTCGAGGTTTCTCTTGAGAAGAAACCTTCTGATAAATCTCATTAACCTGCAAACCTTGAGGTTCCAAAGGTAACCTCGAGGTTTGAAGTTTGTTTCAAACCTTCAGTTTTCACTGGAGCCCGACAACCTCGAGGTTGTACATCTGTACTCGAGGTTGGCTCTTTGAAAGTGCAAAGTTCAAAGTTAAACATAAAGCCCAGCCTCGAGGTTACAATGTTAACCTCGAGGTTTTCAATACTTTGAAAACCAGTGTGCTCTCTGTAAGTGATAAAACTCGAGGTTGCAACATCATACTCGAGGTCCAAGGTGTTTTCATCGGGCTTAAGTTTCAAAACAAAGTGTCCAACCTCGAGGTTGAAATATGGACCTCGAGGTTCATGTGCTTGATGAACAACATGACCTTTCTGTATGAGTTGAACCTTGAGGTTAGCTTTGCATACTCGAGGTTACAAGTGTTAATGAAGAAACTTGGATTCTCCAACTGAACCAGAACCTCGAGGTTGACTTCTCAACCTCGAGGTTTCACATATAACTTGTGAAACCAAGTTTTGCAACATTCGAACACTTGATTTTTAAAGCTTCTGTAAGGTCAAACCTCGAGGTTACAAACCCAACCTCGAGGTTTGCTCTTAAACAGAATTTTGACACTTAAGAGCAAAACCTCTTCAATTGTCTGTAGTTGTTGACAATCATCAAAACTATCAGAGAACTAACATGTTCCTTGTTTTATTTTTGTGGCAAGATCTGATCCAAAGGGGCATGTGGAACTGGAGGGAGCTGCATTGTTGAACTGAATCAGATGAAGGCATGGTGAATATTATTTTGGGCGCATGTATATTTGTAAGTAAGTTATCTTATTGTATGAATTAATTTAGGTGTTGTAGACATAGTATAATCATTAAGGCCAAATAACTCATGGTGAATAAATATTTATATCATTTTTATTCAATTTATTCAAATAATTGTTCATAGCTTGTAGCTTAAAAGTATCGACTTTTGTGTGCTGGATTGGGTAGGTGATTTGTGTGTAATATAATCAGGAAGAACAAAACAAGGAAAAATTCAGGAAAATTTAGACCGCAAATAAATTTTCCAGTCTTAAAAGTTGAGATTTTAAGATCGGATGTATTTATATGTCCAGTCGTATAAGTCATATTTTTTAAGAGCGGCCAAGTTTTAGCCACTCTTAAAAGTTGATATTTTAAGACCGGACGTATTTATATGTCCGGTCTTAAAAGTCGATATGTTTAAGACAGCGTATAATTAGTCAGTCTTAGAAGTCGCAAAGTTTAAGACCGTATTTATTTTTGTCCGGTCTTAAAAGTCATATCTTTTAAGAGCGGCCAAGTTTTAGCCGGTCTTAAAAGTTGAGTTTTAGGACCGAACAGAAAGTGAGTCCATGGATTGTTTAATACGAATTTTAAGACCGCATGTTTAAATGTCCGGTCTAAAATAAATTCTTTAAGACCGGTCGTAGTCCGGTCTTAAATGTCAACTTTTAATACCGGCTGATACAAGACTGTTCGCGAGTCCAGTCTTACGAGCCTCTTTTGTCTGGTCTTAAAAGCCTTTAAATGTGGGGGTTGCTCAGGAGTGCAACAATTTAAGTGTGGGGAGGAGATATTTGATTTTGCCATTGTGATTATGTACATGAGGTTCTCTTAAGGGAAAAAAAAAAGAAACAAAAAGAGTAAAGAAAAGAGAAGTAAAAAAAAAAGAAAAGAAAGAAAGAAAAGATAAAAAAGGGTAAGAAATACATAGAAATATGAGTGAAATAAAAGTTTTCATACATAGAGAATGATGTTGTTAATCAGTGCTCTTCTTGATATTTTTGGTGCTTAGCCTTCTCATTCCATACTATTGCCTACCTTCACCCTAACCCCATTACAACCTTTCATAACAAACTCTTTTGATTTGTGCATACATATTTTATAAGTAGTAGAGAAGTAGAAATTGAGCAAGCCTAAGGTAAAACTATTTTCTTGAGTAGAATTTGAGCGATACACTTATTTACCCTATACACTTGAGAGATTGATTGAGGGCATCCTTGAGAGACCATCTTGTGTGATTAGCATCATTGATTGAGATTGCCATGCTTTATAATTTGAGATGAAAAAATTTCATTCTTGATTGGTTGATTTTGAGAAGCTTTGTGACCTTTATTCAATTTTTGAAGTTTGGCAATTGTTAGAAAGAAGAAGTTTTTCTTTTATTTTTTTGTTCTTTTAATTTTTCCCAGGAGTGCAAAAGGATAAGTGTGGGGGAATTTGATAATTAAATATGATTACACTTATTTGTACCTCTTGGTGAATAAATTTAGGATTGTTTGGTTAATAAATAATGGATTTTATTACCTAATTGAGCTTTGAGCTTTTAATTGGATTTAATTCATTTTTATGATTAAATTCCAGATTTACAGTGATTTAGTATTTTCGCCATAACTTTTTGATCTAGATGTCCGATTAGCCTGATTCTTCTTTCCTTTTTTAGATGATTCAGAGAGCTACAATTGTTATGTTGATTCGAAAGGCAGATTCGGACAAGAAGATGGACGAAATTGGAGCTAAAGATAGACCCATTTTTTTGGATTTTTTCTCGAATTTTGTAATTAAAGTCCAGTTTTATTTTATTCCTGTTTTGGGCCAAACTTGTAGAGCCTATTTCGCTTTGGTAGCTAGGGTTTATTTAGTTAGGTCAGCCGCCAATATTAGGAAGGATGTTAAAGGAGATTTTCCGATTAAATTAAAGCTTTTTATTTTCTCTGAGATGTTCTTCATGTTCTTCTTCATCTTTTCTTCTGCATTTTTCCTAGTCATGCTTGGCTAAGCTTCTTTGGTTGGCTCAATGTTGAGGATTCCATGATTCGTGAGAACTTGTGTTTTATCGGTAATTTAACTCGTTTCTATTTTCATCTTATCGAATCTGATTTCTAGAAATAGTTCGAATATTAGATTTAATATTCGGTTTGGTTTATCCCAAGGACTGAGTTTGAACTAGGTCTAAGTTTTGCTGTGCGATCGCACAGTGGGACGCCACTATTCGAACATATTCTAGGCGATCATCTAGTCGAGAGATTTTTCTGGGCGAATGCAGAGATCTCGGTTCGTCCAGAGCCAAACGTGGGTTATTTATATTTCGTTCAATGATGGAAGTCTCTGGAATCTGAATGTTGGGTTGATCGATTTTAATTTGTTTCTTCTTGTTTTCTTATATTCTATTTTATCTTTACTTCATTGAAATTGCATTTCTATTTTGGTTTATTAATTTAAAAATCCAAAACTCAATCCCCCTTGTTTTTATTGCATTTGCGTGACATTTAAATTACTTAAGATTCAATAAAAGACTCCTTGAAAAGAGAGAATGATCCTAGATTTGCGTATACACAATTCTTAGTTAATTGTTGATTGTGGACTCCAACGCTAATAACAAAATGTCTCCATCAGTAACTCAGAAAAGTCGCCGCCTATTCTTTTAGCTAGGGTGGCATTGCCAATGGCCTATCGGTGACTAAAAGTTGCGGTTGATAATTTTTAATGGCAACTTTTGTATTTTCGGTGGTGACTTTTGTCATAGCCAAAAGTCCTTTTTTTTTTTTCTAAGTGAAGGTTGCTATAAAAAAAAACGTACTTGCACTAATGATTGGATCGGATCATAGCATAAAATTGAAATATTAAAATGTAACTTTTACTTTAAATAAAGGCAGCAAAATGGACTCAAATTAATTAAAATATTATTGCAAATACAGAATTAGTCACTTAAACGCTTACATGTTTACCCACTTGCGTTTGGTCCCCTCTTTGTGTAGAGCAAATTGCCTGGTTCAAAATCAAAGGACGGTTTCCATATCATTGGGTACATGAATATTAGGGCCACTTGTTTTTTCTTTATATCCCTCTGTATCACCCGGTGTTTGACACTTTTTTGGGGTCTTATTACTAGATATATGAGCAATCAACTAATTGAGATTGAGGCTTTGTAACTTGGATGCAACTCCCCAGTGGTCTTTTTGAACAATGTGGGATTCAAACTCAATTCACTTACTTTGTAGTCCAGCTAGTCTACTACTCGACCAAGTACCTTTCGGCATACCAGAGCTCTTTATAATAAATTATTTTTTTCCCCAATATGTATAATAAATTACTTAAGTTTTCAGGGCGAATGTGATTTTCATATTATATCCGGTTATTAGCCTACTTGCACATACATCCAAGGGTTTAGAATTCAACTTTATATTGAATGTGACTCATAATGGCCCCCTCATATATAATTAAAAAATATAAATGTAGTGCGTATTAGATGGCGCAAGTCATTATCATTGCTTTGAAGGACATTAATTTATTATTCTAAAATGTTAAAATGTTGATATATAGGTTCGCGGGACGAGCATGAGTACAATAAATAATATTTTCGTGTGATAGGCCTCTCAATAATATGGACACTAGTCCAATTGAGTGTGGTGTGCTTGAGTGTGTTTGTGTGCTAATGCATAATGTATGTGTTCTTTCATTTATAACTCTTTTAAAAAATAATATGAACAATAGCGTGTAATGGGAGTCCGTTCTTCTATTTCATTTCATTTACCTTAAATAAAAGACTGACTAATTATACAAGAAGCAAGGTTTACATTCAAAGTATATCAACCTTTTCTATAATTAATTTGGTATTCTAGGTCAAAACAATTCACTATGGGTATACTTAGTTTTGATTTTTAATGTGGGGTCATTTTTCTCGAGCATGATTCTCAGTCACCCTCGTACTACACTGTTATCTATATTATATATAAATTTACGTCGTTTATACATTGTTAGAAAAAGAGCAATTTTCATGTCCATTATCTACGTCATAAAAAAATTGATGTTGTTCTATCATAAGAATACAAGTGTCTAGCCCTAGGTGGGCTAGTATGTTTATCTTGGATCGAATAGCTCCCTCTTAGGTATCCATGGATGAGATACCTTTGAGAATACAAGATCACTATACACAACTAAAGGGGGTGGGGTGTGTGCACAGTGTAAGCAGAATTGTAGATGAGAGAGAGCTTATAATATGTGTACCTTAGGGTTTACCCTCTATTTATAAAGTAGGGTTTGGACTATCGAGCCTTTTGTGCCTCTAAGCCCAAATGTTGTACCACCATATCTGTGAAATATTGGTTGCCTCTTGTTGGGCCATATCTTGAATAGGCCTCATATTTGAGTCCATAACAGTTCCCCCCCCCCCCCCAGCTTGGTAGTTCAGGTCTCTGAGCTGCCAGGATGCATTAGTTGTTTGATGAGAAACGCAGATTTAACCGAGATATATCCAGTTTATCCAGGTTGTTTGAGAAAAAAAAATATAATCCCTTGCTTGCTTTTGTAGTGGTTTTTCCCGGGATAATTATTCGGTTTATATTTCTGCATTTAATAACATGTAAGCAAATTACATTCGATGGAAAATACTTGCTGTTGTGTTCTGGTTTGCCTTTATCTCGGCTATTGATGATCATGCTTTTACCTAACAACCCATTGCCCCCCAGCACGGTGGTTCAGGTCTCTCAGCTACCGGGATACATTTATATTTCAACTTGGATCTCCATACAGAACTCTGATTTTAACCAGATTCGGTTGAATTGGGTCCGTCTTCAAAACTTTACACAGATCCCAAACGTTAACTAGATTCAGTTAACTAGCTTCGACTTCAAAACTTTACGTGGATTCCGAACGTTAACTAGATTCAGTTAAATGGGTCCGACTTCAAAACTTTACGCGGATCCCGAACGTTAACTAGATTCAGCTAACTGGCTCCGACTTCAAAACTTTACGCGGATCCCTAATTTAAACTAGATTCAGTTTAAATCTGGTTCACCTTCTTAACTTTACACGTACCCCTGATTTAAACTAGATTCAGTTTAAATCGGGTCTGCCTTTTTAATTTTACACGGATCCCTGATTTAAACTAGATTTAGTTTAAATCAGGTCCACCTTCATCCCTTTCATAAAGATGAACTCCACATGGAACTCAAATTTTAACTATAATCAGTTTAACCGGGTTCCATTTAAAATAGACTTGGTAGCATTGTCGTCGCAACATGATTCATGAAAACGAGTTTGTGTACCTCGGATTCATGCATGTATACAAACTTGACATGATTCATGAAAACGAGTTTGTCTACCTCGGATTCATGCATGTTTAGCTTTGACATGATTTTCGAAAACTGGTTTCTTTACCAAGAATTCATACATGTTTTCCTTCGACATGATTTTCGGAAATAGGTTTATGTACCCTGGATTCCTAGATGTTTAACTTAAACATGATTTTCGAAAATGGGTTTATGTACCTCAGATTCCTACATGTTTAACTTGAACATGATTTTCGAAAACTGGTTTCTTTACCATGAATTCATACATGTTTTCCTTCGACATGATTTTCGGAAACGGGTTTATGTACCTCGGATTCCTACATGTTTAACTTGAACATGATTTTCGGAAACAGTTTTATGTACCTCAGATTCCTACATGTTTATTTGGACATGATTTGCAAAATCTGGGTTCTGTACCCAGAATTCATACATGTTTTAGTTTGACATGATTTTTGAAATTTGGTTTCTTGACCATGAATTCATACATGTTTTCCTTCGACATGATTTTCGGAAACGTGTTTATGTACCTCGGATTCCTACATGTTTAACTTGAACATGATTTTCAGAAATAGGTTTATGCACCTTGGATTCCTGCATGTTTAGCTTTGACATGATTTTTGAAAACTGGTTTCTTTACCATGAATTCATACATGTTTATGGATTAGGCTTGGATTCCTTTTTGTTCTTTTTGGATGCACATTCCCTGGTTGTGTCTTCACTTTTAGATGTCTTCACCACCTCATTTGATGCCACGGCATTATCAGATGTTTCCAAGCATTTTACTATTATTGATCCCTTGCATGTGAACAATAACCTTGGTCAAAGTGTCAGCAAGGTGTTATATATTTGCCAGGTAATTTCTCCAGGATGCGTGGTGCTTTTGCTTTTTGGTCAAAATGTCATTTCCTTCAATGTAAAGGGTATAAGGAAGCAAAATCAGGGAGGCCAAAGGTGCCATGTACAGAAGCAGATTCCTGGAGTGAATTTTCTCTGCTAGGAAAGAATTCTTGGCAAATCACCAGAATTTAACCATCTTGCTTCTACTAAGAAAGAATTCAATAATGCTGCCCACAATTTCATTAGAATAATGTTGGGTTCAATCCATGCTTTTGTTGGATCTTGCTAGCCATCTTTAATTCGTTCTACCAAACTTCATCTCCATGGCCACTTCAACATTTTTTTTACCACTTTGAAACTTGAAAAAGTTCTTTCCGGTTCAAGTGGCGAATTATGCAAGAATTGATTTCAGTAAGTCAAGTAAACACGCCCTTCTATTTGATCTCATCAAAACATCACTTGATGATAAGATGATGTTTCCATTTTTGAATCTGGACAAGCTTTGGTGAAGTGGATTCCCAAGAATAACATAATAAATTGGTAGGGCCCACATTTTTATTTTCTTTCTCCCTGACCACTACCCCTTATTTTCATTAATAACATATCATACTATCATAATCAATAGTATCATTGAGCAGAGTTGAATAGCCACTATTCATTAATTATCCAATACAGACTAGGAACATGCACCACATTACGTACAATTTTAGCATTACCTTAAATTGTATCAATGCTAACAGTACCTTTGCCTTTAACTTTGGATATGCTTGTTGTCACCAAGAGTTATATCTGGTTTTTGGGACTGATCAAGCTCCTCAAATAAAGACTTTGTGCTTCCAGCATCTTGGCTGTCTGCAAAGTTGGCTTGGTTGTTCTCTTCTTTTAGTTGGTCTAGTCTGATAGAAAGAGATGAATCTTTCAAATGCTTGAGATTGCTCATGAGTAGCTCCATCCGTTGCTTCGAATGTGACTGGGTTCTTTATTGCAGTATATTCACGAGAAATCAAGCACTTGGAACTTAATGCACAAAGATCCTTGGGATACGTAGCCAACCATAAATCCTTGGAGGATTCTTTAATTTCTTCACTTTGGAAGCAAGCAACTTCCTTGTTGAAATGCTCCCTTACCATTACAGGCACTTGAGGGACATTTATTTAAATCAACAAGCTTCCGAAAGGGGAAGCAATTGAAAAAGTAAAACCTGTTCTTTTCATTGGGAATTATTTTATTTTTCAAATACTTGGTATACAAATCAATGATATTGTCATTAACTATAGGCTTCATGAGCGATCTGAAAGAATAAAGAAGAGGATAATCTAAGTTGTGTCCGAAAAACACTGTCCTATAGAGTTATTCCGCAACCACTGGTAAAGAAGAAGCGGTACTCCCTAGGATTAAACAGATTATTCTTAATTAAATCAAGGCGGCAGAACTGGCGGAAAATAAGATAACTTAGCAAGAGATTACCAATGTTTTCTAATTCTCTCTTTTTTAAATGGTGTCACAGTTGGGGTATTTATAAATAATGAATCAATGCCTTGAACTGGTGACTCTTGAATATTACACCTCTTCAGAAAGTCAAAACTATTTGTTTAGTTCATGAGCCATGTTGATTCATGAACCAACACAAATCCCTTAATTTATAATAACATGACTTCTCAAAATGCATCTCTTCATTTAAATATATTCCACAATATTGGAAAGACTCTTTCTTTTACACACACATATGCAATATTTACAACATTAACGAATACCTCTGGCTGTAGAAGCTCAATATCTCTCTTACTTGTAGAAACAGCATCAGGCTCCCCCTTTGGATAAATAATCTCATCAAAAGTCTCATAAAAAATGGGAAAATGATGCATCTGAGAGACATGGCTGTTCTTATCACATTGAAATTTAATTTTGGATTATTGTATTAAGATCCCCTATGGGCTAGTCTGAATGGCGAAAATTTATCCTCATGTTTTCAACTAAGTTATTTTACGAAAGTTTTATTCCGCAATTAAGTCGTCCAAACTAATTTGATGCCTGTGCGCTATAACTTTGATAAATAAAGGTATAAGAAGTAAGGGCATCACAATATGTTATGGGAACACTCTGTAATAATTTTGTTTCCTTCAAAATGTTATTCTCTTAGTAGAAATGTGAGATTGATCGTTTTGTGTCAAGATGTACTCGAACATGTTGATGGGTTTTTTTTTTTTTTTTGGCCCCCGGGGGGGGGGGTTATTAGAAGATGCCATTGTTCTAGACTTAATTGTGGGAATCCAACATTGGAGCAAATAAAATCATAAGCTGATTCTCTGAGTCAAATTTCAATGCCTTGATTCCCAGCATTTATTGTGAAAGCTAGCCTTTTCCATTGGTGGTTTTAAACTCATAAATAGATGAAGCTTTTAAGGTTTAAACGGATTCTTTAATCCATTTTCATCGCCTCTCCACCAATATTTCTATTTTTTCAATAGAGCAACGGTTGGCTCGGGTAATGGTTAACTCATGAGATCACAATAAAATCAAAATAATTTATTCGATATGCTTTATTGCTACTCGTGGTGTTGGCAGCGTTGAAGGAAATTCTAATTTACTAAATACAATGGAAGAAGACAATGGTGTGAGAATCTAATTTAATTAGAATTGTTGTTAAAATGTTGCTAAATATAAGTGAGATATTTGAAAGTGTGGGGGTGCCTACTGTACCTTATAACAGTGCTTTTTCCAAACGCATCTACATCAAAAGAGACAAATTATAGATGAACAAATGAAAAGTTGAAAGAGATTGCAAGATATATATAAGAGTGAGGATGTTAAGATGTGAACATACTGCGGATGGGGAAGCCATGATTATTGACAAAGATCAAAGAGTGAAGAAGATAATGAATCTTGATTGAGAAGCAGGACTCAGAATCAGAGAATTACCAAAAAACTAATGTGTAGCTTGTTGCAGTGACCACTAAAGATTCTAAAAGGCATGTGAGGGTATATATATATGAATGAAGGAGAACCATCTAATGCGAAGGCAGTTTCAGGATAAAGAAAGAGCAGGGAAAGTTAGAGGTTTGAGAGCGAAATTCAATTTTCAACGTGATAAAAGAGAAGATTCAGCTTTTAGACCGGTTATAAGAAATATAAGATCAAAAAAGGTTCACCTTTTAGACCAGTAATTAGTCAAAACCGATCTTAAAAGTAATAAATATGTTTTTTTTATTCCACATATTTTAGACCGGTTATTGTTAGTAACATGTCTTAAAAGTTTCATCTTTTAGACCAGTTAAACAAAACAACTGGTCTTAAAAATAATCAACATTTTATTTTATTTTAAAAAAACTTTAGACTGGTTGTTTAGAAAATGGGTCTAAATAATATCTTTTAGACCTCATATTAAAGAAATCAGTTTGAAAAGTTCTTTATATTTATGAAATTACCACCGATCATACTTTTTAGACCTGATTCTCTACACTACTACAAATAGAGGCAAAAAAACGTCCTGAATTAGAGGCAAAAAACGTCCTTTTCAAGTAGGAAGTCTGATGGGGGTAGTTGTAAAAAAGGCGACCTCTATCTTAAACAGGACGCCTTAAAAAGGCGTCCTATATATAAAATGGGACGCCTTTGTTAAGGCGCCCTATGTTATATATAGCATCCTATATGTAAATTAGGGCGCCTTAATAAAGGCGCCCTATGTTATATATAGGACGCCCTAAAAGGGCGTCCTATATATAACATAGGGCGCCTTTATTAAGGCGCCCTATAATTAAAATAGGGCAGGCTTAGGGCGTCCTGGTTTTAAAACTAGGACGCCTTCTAGTATTTTTTTTTTTTAAAACCATTTCTTGGCTCATTACAACTCAAGCCCCTGATGACATACAGCAAAACGAATTAATTCACAGCCAGTAAGACCAAAAAACCAGCAACAGCAACAAACAACCAGCAGCAAGTAACCAAAAACCACCAAAAAACCAGGCAAACTGCATCAGCAACAAATCTTGTTGATTCGCAGCCAGCAAGACCAACAATGAATTAACAACAACAAGGCAATTGGCAACCTTCAAGACCAACAACAGCAACAAACAACCAACAACAAGTAACCAAAAACCACCAAAAAACCAGGCAAATTGCATCAGCAACAAGTCTATTGATTCGCAGCCAGCAAGACCAACAACGAATTAACAACAAGGCAATTGCAACCTTCAAGACCAACAACAACAACAAGCAATTTGGCAACCAGCAAGACCAACAACAGCAACACACAACCAACAGCATGTAACCAAATAATTACAACAAAAAAACCAGGCAAATTGCAATAGCAACAAGTCACAAGTGACCAACAACAGCAACAACAAAGATCACATATCTATAACAAAACACACTTGGCTATCAGCAAGACTAACAATCACAAGTGACCAACAACAGCAACAACAAAGTATCATACTTAAATTGACCAAAAATACAACGTTCAGCTTCAAGTTTCAATCCCAATACAAAAACAAAGATCACATATGTACAGCAACAGCAACAACAAAGATCACATATCTATATGCGTTGAAGAAACAAAGCAGCCAAAGCGTCTCGAACTGTATCGATCTCTTCATCCGAGCACGGAGCCAGATTATCAAAAATCTATAAATTGAAAAACAAGGTATAAGTTAAAAGAATGAAGTGAATGAAATAATTATCAATGGAGAAACACAGAGCGATCACGTACGTTCATAAAACTTGTACGTCCGCTCCCAACGATCTCGTGCATAAAAAATATAACGTAGTAACCGCACTCAGAGTTTCCTGGTTGCTTCGGACACTAATAAATCAAAAGGAAATTGTTAAAACAAATAATGGCATATCGAAAGCTACCATTGTGTCAATGACATAACTTGAATTGAAACTACTTACTCTAGGAAAATGCCACTTTGGTCCACCCTGCTCTGCTACTCCAGCAATCGATCTAGCCGCCCTTAATGCACTATCATTAAAACGGAAATTAACAGACATGAAAACAAATCATTACATATAAAGAATCAATGATTTAGACGAAAATTGACTTACTTGGCGAACATGGATTTGATTTCATCATTTGGCCTGCCATTACGTAGGGGATCAAACCAGTAACATGTGTTCTTCGAGGGACAAACAACACATAAGGTCCAATGACCACTACAACATATACATATTAATATTAATTAAGATAAGAAAGGAACTTATTCTTAAAAATCTTAAATAGACAAAACTAAAGTACGTACGCTTCAAGTATTGGGGCTATATAACAACGATCACCATCCAAGGCAATTGAAGCACCAATATAAAGCGTCCTTTGGGTTAACGTATTCCAAGCCTGGGTCGTGCTTATTGGACTTAAGAATCCATACAAACCCGAGTGGCCTTTCTTGACGCATAAGTCATTGCAGACACTATGATTGAAATAAAATGATAAGCGTTGTTGAGTATAGAAAAAAAAAATGTCAATGCAATAATCAAAGGGGGGAAAACTTACAGTATCCCAGCTTCAAGAACGATTAAATCTAAACACTTCATATGCATAAATTCGTCCAGATCTTGTTTGTCAACGGTGAAGTCATATGTCTTTTCGGTGCCGACAATGCCCGGTGGCATCTTGAAGGAGAGATAGATGATGTCCTTGTACACGTCTCGCAGTAGTGCTAAGTGTGGAAAATTGCCCGCAGCTTGTTCATTCTATGAAAACATAAACAAACTGTTCGGATTCGTACACGCAGCGGATTAAAAATTTCTTACGAATCCTTCCGAAGGATCACTCAACGACGTTTAAATTAGAGTTAAGGAAACCGAATCATACCTTGTGTTGAACTAGTCCGCGTTCCGTTCCTTTGATCAGGTGGGCTACCTTCTCGAACAACACGTCCGCGTCTCGTTCCTTTGATCAGGTGGGCGATCAACACGTCCGCGTCTCGTTCTTTCGATCAGCAGAAGTCGACTCTTGGATCGGCTTCCTCTACTGGTATCCACACGAACAATCTCCAAAAACAGTTGCGGCAGCGTGCTAGCGCTTCTTGTGTTTCTCTCTCTCAAATTGCTCTAGGGTTTCTCGCGGCTTTTCTCAATACGCTCGACTGAAAATCCCGTAGGTTTTTCTAAACCCGATAGGCGTATTATATAACCAAAATTAATCCTTTATTAATTTTGGAAATTCGGATTTTTGAATCTGGTCAACATATCAATCACATCTATCTCATAAATGTAATTGAATATATTAAAAGCCAGATTTGGAAATTCGAATTTTGAATTTAAATCAAATCTAATTTTAAAGCCTTTTGATTTAATTTATCATTATAAATTAAATCCGAGATATGATATCTATCTATTTAATTAAATCTGAGATACCATATCTCAATTTAATATTAAACAGATATACGATATCTTTATTCAAAATTAAATGAGATACAATATCTCTATTTGTTTCAGATATTTAATTTATCAAATAAATTAAATACTAAACAAATATCATATATAATATTATAATCTCAATTTATAATATATATATTAATTTCGAATTATATATATATATATATATATATATAAATCCTAGATCAAATTTAGTATTCATTTAATCTCAGATTAATCTGAGATTCAATGAACCTGGACACTTTCACCCGTGTTGGATTATTCTTGTGTGCGACCCTGCAGGCCCATATGAGATTGGCAGTGGGCCAACACTGTATCAGCCCACAAGTCGCAAGCGGCCTCTAGCAAGACATTGCAACTACCCAATTCACATGGGGATCGATGACACGATACTACCTATCGTACAACCATGTCACGTCCCTTTTGTCACACGATAATTTGGTCAAGGATGAGGCATGGATAATGTCAACTTCCTTTTCTTGACCATTGCTTTCTCGATTCTCGAGTAGTCTAATAAGTGAAATGGAAACTCCTTTCCATCACAGTATGGCCATACATTTCTTAGACTCACTCATCGAGGGGCCCAGCATTATCTCTCTACATATGTGAGGGACAAATCACATCTTGACCACTCACATTCCTCCGCATGAAAACCACTGATCCTGATCCTAGCCTTTATCATCACCCGGTCAAAGGTGACTTTTGACTAGGTCAAAGACCAGTGACTCATCATGTAGGAATCTATGATGGTCTTAGGTCATAGGGCGTCGTGACGCGGTTATACATGAGATAAGCTTATGACTTAATCCATGCAGCTTTCTCATAGTGGGTCGGTCCAGCACCTTGTACTCTTACAAGTGCCCATGACTTTGATTCATATCTCCATACCTCATCAAAGTCATACTGGTCTTATTTCATCTTCACTCCCGTGTAGATGACCGACCAGGGACATTTAGGATAATCTATAAGATTATCCAGGGATGCAGTTATCAATACGAACATGCAAACGAAAATGATAACAAAAGAGAATACTTTAAATAACTTAAATATCCAAAGTACAATGAATTGCCCCTAGGGCATAATTTCCAACACAAACATATTATGAGCGAGTTAGCAATTAAAAGCAAGTTCTAGTAATGTATTTCCTACCATTGGAGGTGTCGTCCCCACCATCTGAATAAGATGATTCGGCCACATGATGAACAAATTTATGGCCCGGCCTAAATCAGGAACCTCGTCATCTTCAATCGGAGTGTGTGTTTCTTCTTCCCCCTCTCGAACACATGTCACAGTCACCCTTCGTATGTCTTGTGCAATTTCAATATTATGGTGTGTGGTGTGATCCATGTAAATAAGAGCATCGGCAACAATACGCCGGTGTGGCTGATCCAAATAGAGAGTGCACGGTTGTCCTCCATGTGGAATGTGCGATGGCTCGCCTGGATCGACATCCGGAGGGTGAAAACTCTCTTTACTGCTGGGGAAGGCTGGGGATTCACGAGTTGCAGGCTCCGTATTGTCCCTCGAATCCATCATAGTTTTCACTTCGGATCGAACTTGTTGCATGATTTTGTCAAACAATCCCGCCCGAATTTTTGCCACAAGCTGAGGACTAGGGTTGTTATCGTCATACAACCGTGAACGCCGTCCAAAATATTTTGCGACAGTAACCCCCCTAGGCTCCCCTCGAATGTTGTCAAGGTAATCCAGCTTCCCAATCGCCGTTGACAAAATATCCATCCGTGGACTCGGCGTAAATGAAACTTGGGAACTCTGCTCCTCAAGTGCATCCTGTATCATAAGATGTTTCATAAATAACATCTAAACCCTATAATATGTAACAACTTAGGGTATTTAAACCGTCTAATTTAACTACTTACAATCTTGGAGGCAACCTCAGCAACATCTGCATTTATGTATGTCTCGCCCCTCATCCTCGCAGCTTTCCATTTCTTGGGACGAGGAGGAGGTTCAGGGGCCTGGACAACAGTGGAAGGATCGGATTCGGCAACTTCCTTCATTCTCTCTAATTGCTCCTCCATCATTCTTCGTTCCAGCTTTCTGTACCCACCACGAGACACACAATGCGGATACTTATTTCCCGCTTGCTTCTCCATATTGGCTTCACTTACTTCCTGTTACACGAAATCAAATAAAAATGAGCCTAAGTTGTCAAATTAAATAAATGAAATGATATGAAAGAATTCTTACAATAAATTGTGGATTTTGCCGCGACGCCACAAACTCCTTCTAGTCCTCGGGAGAAATATACGGATATAGCTGGCATGGATCCTCGTTCCTCCTTGGACCTCGAATAAACTTTTTAGACAGCTTATTCTTGAAGTCTTTCCAACGTATACGGACTTCCCCCATCCAATGCTTTTCCATTTGCTTAGTCTTAGGGACGTCGTATGTTAGCTGCAAGATAAAAGAAAAGATAATTAAATTTCAATTAATAAGTCAAATGATACAAATGCATATATATCAAAAGTGACAAACCAAAAGTTGTGCCCAAATCAACTGCGTTGTCTTCGGTGGAACGAACTTCCAAGCAGAGATGACAATTTGAATTTTGCTCCGAGCCAGATAGCCAACATAGCTAATGAAATTGTCCTCCTCCGGGCCAATTGGATTCAGCTTGTCATCAAATTCCACATGCAGCCTCTTTTTTTGGCTTTCACGACGGGCCACTAGCGTTGCCATCTGTGTGCAACGCCTACCCCTTCTCACAACGGGCTCGTCACCTCTCTCACCTCTTGCCTCATCAGAGCTAGAGCTAGAGCTAGACATGATCCTGTTCATGAAGGACAAATCAATGTTAGATAGGTACATTATTAAATAGTAAACAGATTAATAAAATGCAAAAAAATGTTAAACCACCACAAAAATGACATATTACTATTTCATAAGTTAAGATCTTACTTTATACGGTTTCCCATATTCCTTCACAATGATCTTTTCTTGCAACATCTTCGTCGTCATCTACCAATTCCACTTCACGTGTTGTATGGGGATTTGTTGTGAAAGGGGGTGTATCGTCAAGGTCGAAGGATTCTTCACCGTACTTCTGTTTTTTTACTTTGAAGTACAATGGATATTTTTCTATTAGCCGGGTCTGTAACATAAAACACTTGTTTCGCCTGGCTTGCTAGAATGAATGGCTCATCTCTATGACCAACTCTTTCAAGATCAACTGAGACAATTCCAAATTGCGGATCTATTGCAACAGCATTATTGCTAACCCACTTACATTTCAATAGAGCAACTTTGAACTTGTTGTAGCTCATCTCCCATATTTCTTCAATAACTCCATAATAAGCCATTGATGCTAATACCGGGTTTTTGTCTTTCGAACTCGCAAAATGCATGGATTCAGCTTCAACCATCACCCCACTATTTTGCACAGAAGTTCTGTCGTCTTGGTCTTTTGTGTAGAATGTATACCCGTTTATTTCATAACCTTGCCAAGTGATGACCTGAAAAGAAGGGCCCCAGGCCAACCACTCGATTGTATCCGACACTCCGGTCTCACGCGATACCTTTTCCTCGAACCACTTTGTGAACGTCTTCTTTTGTTCATGAGCTATTTGCATGTCATTCTTCCTTGGATTCTTATTCTTCAAACTCTTTCTGTGTTCATCAATGTATGGTTGAACTTCTTCCATATTATTCAAGATGTACAGGTGTGCTTGCAACACCTCTTCACGAGGCTTATTCTTCAGTTTGATTCCTCGAGTTCCCTCGATGATCTCCTCGTCATGCTGAGATCGTATCATCGTCCATGATAGATATTCTTTGCAAAAGTCCATAGCCTCTTCAACTACATATCTCTCAACAATCGAGGCTTTCGGTCGATAAGGATTTTTAGAATACCCTTTTAAGATCTTCATGTATCGCTCGAAAGGGTACATCCACCTTAGGTAAACTGGACCGCAAAGCCTTACCTCCCTTACCAAGTGCACTATCAGATGCACCATGATATCAAAAAATGCAGGAGGAAAAAACATCTCTAGTTGGGACAAAATAATATAACCCTCATTTTCCAATTCATCCAACTTTTCAATCTCAATGACTTTGTTACAGATACCATTAAAGAAAATACACAATTTCGTTATAGTGGTTCGCACTTCATCTTTCATAATGCCCCTAATAGCTACAGGCAATAGTTGTTGCATCAGCACATGATAATCATGGGACTTCATTCCCACTAACTTCAGATCGTCCATTGAAACACACCTTCTCAAATTAGAAGAATATCCCTGTGGAACCTTAATGTCGTATAAACACCCACACAAACTTTTTTTCTCCGCTTTTGATAGTGTATGAGCTGCTGGCTCCAAGTATGCCTTCTTACCATCTTCATTTACTTGTGGATGTAACCGTTCTCTTATTCCCATATCAACCATGTCTAGTCTCGCACTAATTCCATCCTTAGTCTTTCCTGGTATGTGCAAAAGAGTACTAACAAGGCTATCACAAACGTTTTTCTCCACATGCATCACATCAAGACTGTGTCTCACATCAAGACTACGCCAATATGGAAGATCAAAGAATATTGATCTCTTCTTCCATATATTCTTCTCACCTACAATCTTTCGCTGCTTACCCAATATGACATTGATATGCTTCACCCGACTATAAACACCCTTTCCGGTTAATGCCTTTGGAGCCATTCTATGCTCCGGTAAGCCGTTAAAACGTTTTCTTAACTTACGATATGGGTGGAACCGATCAAGAAACCTCCTGTGATCGAGGTAGACCGTTTTTTTTCCGTACTTTAGTTGATGGAAGTATGTTTCTGCTTCACATATTGGACATGCTTTATGCCCCTTAACACTGTAACCTGATAAATTTCCGTATGCGGGAAAGTCATTTATCGTGGTAAAAATCATTGCACGCATCTTGAAGTACTCCTTCTTATATGCATCAAACACATCTACGCCTTCCTCCCACAATTTCTTTAAATCCTCAACCAAAGGCGCCAAGTACACATCGATATTGTTCCCGGGCTGTTTTGGTCCAGAAATCATCATAGAGAGCATCACATACTTGCGTTTCATACATAGCCAGGGAGGTAAGTTGTATATTACAAGGAGAACCGGCCATGCACTATGTGTGCTGCTAAGAGTCCGATACGGATTGAATCCATCTGTACAAAGGCCCAGACGAAGGTTTCTTAGCTCACTGCCAAATTGAGGGAACATTTCGTCTATTTTCTTCCATTGCAGAGAGTCAGCTAGGTGACGAAGATATTTTTCATCCGATATTCTCTCATCGGAATGCCATCTCAATTGCTTTGCCGTCGCTTCACTAGTAAATAGACGCTTAAACCGCGGTATTATTGGAAGATACCACATTGCCTTCACAGGTTGCATTTTTGTTGTCTCATCATCTCCAGAACCACACCTTTCTTCACTTTGTATCGTGAAGTTTTACACTTCGAACAATTACTCAGGCCTTCATACTCATTTCTGTACAATATGCAGTCATTAGGACAACTGTGTATCTTTTTATACTCCATACCATCGAAGACAAGATTTTCTTGGCCTCATACATACGACTTGGAAGTACATTATCGTCTGGCAACATATCTTTCAACAATTGAAGCAGTGACGTGAAACTACTATCGGTCCACCCACAAGTTGCCTTTAAGTTGACCAAATGTAAGGTCCCAGACAACCGTGTATATTTAGTACACCCAGGGAACAAAGGTGTCTCTGCATCACTCCGCACGCTATCATATTCATGCAGTCGTGCTAAAGATTCGACCTCAACATCATGAATCATTCTCTCCATTCCATCGTCATCTACCTCAACTTCATTTTCGTGGGACACACTGGTAGTTGCCTCCTCACCATGCCATATCCACGTTGTGTATCGAAGGTTTATCCCATCACAAATTAGGTGATCTCTTATAGTAGGAATATCCCGTCGAACCCCATTTAAACAATTAACACATGGACAATAATACATCCCATTTTTCGCAGCCACATTCCTTCTAGCAAATTCAATAAACTCTTCCACCCCATTCTCATATTCTTCAGTAGTTCTCAAAGCATCCATCCAACTATGCCCCATTTTAATACCACCTACGACATTTCTGACAACACAAGTTTACAACAATTTAAAGAACGACATGCTTTTTTTGTCAATCTTGAACTAAAATTTCGGCAGCATTTCCCCTTAAAAGTAATACATTCCAAAATTTCATGAACAAACAATTTCAACTTCAATCAAGAAAACCTACTAACTAAGCCAATTTAGATCAATATCAGCTATTAAATCCAATAGTTTCATCAATATACAAAGTATAAAAATATAGCTAAATTGTCCAAGTCATAAACTATTAAATTATAGACTTCTAATCATCTTTATTCATACAACAAAGTTGACCTAGTTCAATGCACATCAACCAAAAAACAGCAAAATTTTAACTTTACTTACCTCTTTATTAAATTTTGATGCTTGAAATTTTTTTGCTCTTGTCAACCTAAAGACAACAACAATAAAGAGAACATTAGTTTGCTCTCAATTTAATTTTGGTTCAGATAATTTCAAAGCATATGTTTTAGTTATTCAAGTTTCTTGTTTCTACAAAAATGTTTATCCCCATATTTCTATGAAGACAGTTTTACACTTTGAAAGACCAAAACTTGTGTTTTGAAACCATATAGAAATTACATCAAAGTGAGAGCAAAATATAAGTATCAAACATTGTAATAACTATAATCTGTTTCAGCGACTTTAAGATTGTTAGGGGGGAAGTCAAGAGAATTTTAGATTTGACAATGGTGCATTTCACCAACATTAGTTACATAGATTTAGTTGTAAAAGATTAATAAGATTGGTTTTGGGTATACTATTCTAGAATTTAAATATAAGAGTTAGATAGGAGGTTTAATTTTTGTCCAAAATATAATACCTCAACTCATTTTGTCTTCCTAATTTATAATTTTTTCTTCCAACGATTTTTTTTTACATTGATGGCACATGTTAAAAGGATTTCCATTCAGGAGTTTCCAATACACAAGATTAAAGAGTTTAGGGAAACCCACATACATTTGTTACAAACAATATAATGAGGTAATCTAACTCTTATATTAATTGTACTATCTTAAATATAACTTTGAAACGACATATGAGATACATAGACAGACAAGACTTAGACAAAGATTTTCAAACACGAGTTACTAATTGTTATAAGACAAATCTCTATACTATCTTCTGTTTTAAATTTAATCTCTTGCATTACAAACGAGCCAACTAGTCTTAGAAATTAAGACGGAATTAAATACATCATAAAGATAGCATAAGGCATGAAAATAAATCAAGAAAGTTGACTACAACACCAATATATCATGTGATAAACCATGCTAATCAAAAAATGAATTAGCCCATAATCATGAGATTCCAACAAATGATTAACTGTTTCTACAAGCATTCTGTAAAATCTTATTATGCTATATATAATTCTCTTTAGTAGTTAAATCATTAGTAACTTGAATATTCATGATTAGAACCCCGGGGTTGTACGTTATCAGTTTTCACAAAAAAAAAAAAAACCCTTTCCTTCATCCTGTGACTTTCCCTCATGATATAACTCTTTCACTATATTTTGAGGTGAATTATGCAGCAAACAACTAGAAGCAGTCACAATGACTTCCCAGAGAATGACCATCTATTAACAAAGATAAGATTTGCACGATGATAGAAATTTCACACATTAAAATCAAGAGTTCAAATACGAAATAGAGCAATAGTAATGTTATATTTTGTTGATATATATATATATATATATATATATATATATATATATATATATATTGAAAGAGGAGCTTTATACCCAAGAGGGGGGGTGAATTGGGTATAATGAAAATTTTCGACAACTTGTTCTGTTTTTACACTTTCAGAACTGGGCAGAACAGAGGAGATAGAGAGAAAAGCTTTGCACACAACGATTAATACTGGTTCGGTCCTTTCTCTGACCTACATCCAGTCCCCAAGCCTCACTTGGGATTTTCAATCCACTAACTCAACAATATTGATTACACACTCTGTACTAAGAGTTGTTCTCTCACTAGAACACACTCCCCCTTACAAGTTGTAATCAATACACCCCAACTACCAAGTCCCCTGACTTGTAGTTATCACAATCGGTAGATGATTTACAAGATGATAACTCTCTCAAAGAGTAGATAGAATAAACACTGAAGTACAAAGTATCAAATTGATACTATTACAGATAAAAGCTGAACACAATAAATGACACTTAATAAATTTTCGCTCTAAGTTGGTGTATCAGCTTGTGAAGAAGTTAATGCTCTCTATTTATAGGTAGAGAACATTAAATGACCGTTGTAGGATGATTCCAACCGTTGGAAGTGATTAGCTTGGGTTCTGGTCATCTTCTCTCTCTAAACTTCTGCTAATCCAAGACTTTGATGAAGTCTGATGTGGCTCTCTGAGGATTTGCCCGTTGGAGATAACTTTACTTGTTGTAGTAAGTATACTTTAACGTTTAGAAGGCGTGCTCAGATGGATTAGCTGAGAATAGGTTGATTTGCAGAAGTGCATTTAATGCACTGTACACTTTTTACTTTATGGCTTTGACCTTCATTGATCTTCATCTGTGATTGCTGAAATTCACTCAACAAACTTGTTAAACATAGCTAGGAATATGATTGAATGAATTATGGAAGCAATAAGATCAAACAATAATGATTTGCAAATTCGTGTAATTCAAAAATCAGTTTTGACCATTGTATACTGCGGTATGTTCCTCTATACTGGAGTATGCCACTGTGCATACTGCAGTATCCAAAGGCTTACTGCAGTAAGCAACTTCCAGAGACAAAAACATCGTGAATTGATTTTGAAAGATATGCTCTATACTGCGGTATGCAACTAACATACTGCAGTATGCGAGTTTTTGTCAAAGTTGAGAGTCCCCGTGATTGCCCAATACTGCAGTATGAAAAACCTATACTGCAGTATGCAATGGTTATGAAATTTGAGAGCCTTCTGTGAGAGCCTTTACTGCAGTATGCAACTCCATACTGCGGTATTTACTTGAGTGAGAAAACTTGATTGCTCTCGGGTTGGCCCTATACTGCAGTATACATACCTATACTGCGGCATTGGCTTGACCAAGAGATTTAGTTGCTCTCTGGATGGTCCTATACTGCAGTATACATACCTATACTGCGGTATGGGCTTGGCTTAGAGATTTAGTTGCTCTCTGGATGCCCCTATACTGCAGTATACATAGCTATACTGCGGTATTGGCTTGTTTTGAAAACACGGTTGCTCTCTGGAAGTCCAATACTGCGGTATAGCACCCTATACTGCGGTATTGACTTAACCGAAAAAATTGATTGTTCTCTGGAAGTCCAATACTGCGGTATAACACCCTATACTGCGGTATTGAAGTCCAATACTGCGGTAAAGAAACCTATACTGCAGTATTGATTTAACTTGAAAGATTATTTCCTTTCTGGAAGGCCCTTTACTGCAGTATGCAGACCCATACTGCGGTAAGCAACTATCATATAATTTTTAAACATCTTGGAAACTTCAAAACATGTTTTACACTTGTTGTTAATCATCAAAACACATTGAGAACGAACATTCTCCCCCTTTTTGATGATGACAACACTTGTAAACTTTCTTTTTAAAGAATTTGAAAGATGTATTCTGTTTTGAATTGAAGTTTTCATTAAGCAATGTGAAGTTATCAGAAAACAATCAGTTTTGCATTTTCAAACATGAAAGGCAGAGATTGGCATCAGATATGAATTTGAGAACATAAATGACTTGAAATATATTCATAAAATATGATGCATACAAGTGGAGCTGATATCAGAAAGGATGAATACATTGATAATGACTAATATCAGAACACAATCTACATAAATATCAGAATACAAACCTAAACACTAATACATATCACTAATACATATCTAGACACTAGACATCTACATCTTTCTCTCCTTCTCCCCCTTTGTCATCAACAAATTCGGGGTCAAGAACAAAGACAGGAGGAGAATAGAGCACCATGGCGGTGTTTGGATCAAAGGAGGGATCATGGGGCTCTGCATATGGAGAAGGTGTAGGGAAAATCTCAGTAGATGGAGTAGGTGGAGATGGGAATGGGCCAGGAAGGACCTCTGTGGTAGGGGTGACTGGGGAAGATGTGGTGTGGGGTGGGCTATGAGGGGGACTAGGGAATGAGAAGGAGGGTGATGATGGTGGTGAGAAGTGAGGTTCTGGTGAGTTTGGGCAAGGCTGAGATACGGGTATAGATGGTTGGGCTTCCGGAACAGGAGTCGAAGAGGATGGACCAGTGGTGAAGCCGAATGAAGATGAAGATGAGCCACCAAGTCCAAAGTGCTAAAGGAGTTGCTGAGCCTTGTCTCTGGCATTTGAGGCTGCAGTTAAGGTGACTGACAATGTAGAGCCCAAGTTGAGCCCTTGATCATCAATAGCATCTTTCACCTTAACCAGTTCAGAGAGGACCTGTGACTGAGCCACGATCACATCTATAACCCCCAACTTGATGTCAGCCCGAATCATATCAAACTCTGCCTTCATCATAGCTCGGTGAGATACAAGTGCAGCATCCACAATTGCTCTAATCCGCTCATCAAAATCTGGAGGTAGTGGTGGTGGAGCAGACTGGGCCTCATGTGCAACTGACTGAGATGCACGAGTCTGTGACCGCGGTGGAGCTCTCGACTGCCCAGATCCTTCCGGCTCGAACTGAATCTTCATCAAGTTGAGCTGAGTCTTGCCAAAGGCCGGGATAAACTTCATCTGCTCGGGAGGACCCACATACCATATCTTATGGTAGTACATTAGCAGTGACACCAGGGATGCAAAGGGCATGTAGGATCCCTTGCGGGACACAAACCTAAAGTGGCTAATCTCCTTGAACAGCCACTGCCCAATATTGAGCGGATGCTTGCGGATGAAGGCGGTGAAGAAGCGGTAGTCCTTCTGTGTGAAGTGCGTGTAGCTCCCGCCTTTTTGCACAAAGTTACGTGAATACACGTACCATATTACACGGTGCAAATGTGGCATCTCCGAGGGCTTGAAAGTCAAGTGGACCCTCTGATCATCCGGTATGTCCTGACCGGGCATAAGTGTGGCATATACCTCCTCATTAGAATACTTCGGTGTGGATGCCTCTGGAGGATTAACCACCTTGAGAATCTTGTTGAGGATGGCGGCAGACAGTGTGAATCGTACTCCTCTGACTGATGTTGTGACCCTTTCCTCAAACAGTCTTCCTTCCGAGTCCAAGATGTGATCGGTCGCCATGTTGAAGTAGAACATCTTGACCAACTCAGGACAGTAGGCAGCCTCGATGGAAACGAGCGTAGCATATGGCCCGAACCATGGTGAGAGATTCACGTTGCACTCTCGGTAGACTTGTTCCAGATCAACAGAAGTGACAGTGCAGAATCCTCGGCTCCCATAAAGATCTTTGAACTTGGCATTTAAACTGGGAGGAAGTAGGACAGGAGTAACCTTGAATCCCTCTGGCGCATTCTTGTGAATCTTGATCTCCTCAACTGCATTTGCTACCACGAGAGAGGAATCTTGCTCAGACTCAGTTTCTGACGAAGACCTAGAAACCTCAACAGACGATGGAGAGGAAATGACAGTCGTGGAAGCTCTTTTGGACCTTGCCTTTTGAGGAACAACGGTCCTCTTCTCTTGTGTCTTGCTTGGCTCTCCGGTCTTCTTCTTCTTCGCGGCTGAAGATGGGATAGATGCTCTGGATGAAGTTCCCCTCTTCTTGGGATTCGGCGAAGATGCCTTTGGTAGAGAAACACCAATTCCGGGGATATGACGATCAATACCTTCCCCTAATTTCTTAGGAATTGATTTCGACCTTGGTGCTCTGAGTGGAAGAGAAGAAGAGGGTTGTTTGGAGAGAGATTGATCTTTGGACATTTTGACGCTAGGGTTTCGGTGAGAATGAGATTGAGAAGGAAATGAGAGAGATTTGGTGAGGATTTATGGTGGTTTAACGAGGATTTGTGACGCTTTCAAAGAGAGATGGAAGAGAGAGATGCGATACTGCTAGGTCTTACTGTGGTATAGACGCGAGTATGAAAGAACACCGTGTTTTAGTATATATAGACAGACCTGTATACTGCAGTAAGGTTCTTGCATACTGCAGTATAGCATACTTTCATTTACATACTGCAGTAAGGATGGAAGTATACTGACCTGGACTTCAAAAATGTTGAGAGAATTTTTGAAAAACCGATGGCCATACTGTAGTATAGCACTTACATACTGCAGTATGCCTCTTGCATACCTGAAACTTCGTTTCTGTCTGACCCCATACTGCAGTATATGACTTACATACTGCAGTATGCCTCTTGCATACTCAGCTTTGGCTTCTGTCTGATCCCATACTGCAGTATATCACTTACATACTGCAGTATACCTCTTGCATGTCTGAAACTCTGAAACCCCGATGGACATACTGCAGTATGCATCTTGCACACTTGGAGATTTGGCCTCTCACACACCCTATACTGCGGTATAGCACTTGCATACCGCGGTATAGTTCTTCTGAAACATCAAAACACCCTGCAAAAACAAAGACTAAACTCTCCGATGCTTAAGTTAGTAAGGATTAATCATCAATAACACATCTAACATTAAATTGAAAGAGAATTGCTTACAATTCATTGGGATTTACCATTCCCAATTCTCTCCTTATGAAAGCGAATTGTTCCTTGGCTAGAGGCTTGGTAAAGATGTCAGCTAGTTGAAGATGGGTTGGAATGAACATCACTTTCACATCTCTCTTCTGGACATGATCCCGGATGAAGTGATGTCTCACATCAATATGCTTGGTTCTTGTATGTTGCACGGGATTCTTGGCCAAGCTTATTGTGCTAGTATTATCACATAGTACTGGGATTTCCTTTAAGTGCACTCCCAAGTCAGCAAGTTGTTGCTTCAGCCACAACACTTGAGCACAGCAACTTGAGGCAGCCACATATTCAGCTTCTGTTGATGACACGGCCACGGTAGTTTGCTTCTTGCTAAACCAAGAGACAAGTGAGTTGCCAAAGAACTCGCATTGCCCACTTGTACTCTTTCTATCCGTCTTATAGCCAGCATGATCCGAATCTGAATATGCCACAAGATGCTCCGGCTGACCTTTGGGAAACCATAGCCCAAGAGTCTTCGAATCAGAGAGATATCTGAATATCCTCTTCACATTTTCAGCTTGTGACTCTTTAGGAGCGGATTGAAACCGAGCACACATTCCAACACTGAATTGGATGTCCGGGCGACTTGCAGTGAGATAGAGTAATGATCCAATCATTCCTCTATACTTGGTAATGTTGAAATCCTTGCCCTCTTCATCAGCATCCAAAGAAGTAGTTGTGCTCATTGGTGTGTCAGCTCCATTGCATTTGTCCATTCCAAACTTCTTCAGCAAATCATTTAAATACTTGGTTTGAGATATGAATATCCCATCCTTACGTTGTTTGATTTGCAGTCCAAGGAAGTAATTGAGCTCTCCCATCATTGACATCTCAAATTCACCCTGCATAGACTTGGAAAATTCCTCACACAAAGAGTCATTAGTAGCACCGAAAATAATATCATCAACATATATCTGTACAATTAAAATTTCATTCAATTTATTTTTCTTGATAAACAATGTTGTATCAGCCTTTCCTCTAATAAATCCTTGATTGAGTAAGAATTGACTCAATCTTTCATACCAAGCTCTAGGAGCTTGCTTAAGACCATACAAGGCTTTCTTAAGTCTAAAAACATGATCTGGAAATTGATCATTTTCAAAACCTGGAGGTTGTTCAACATACACCTCCTCTTGAATGAAACCATTTAGAAAAGCACTCTTGACATCCATTTGATAGAGTTTAAAACCTTTTGTGCATGCAAATGCTAGAAGAACTCTTATGGCTTCCAATCTAGCTACTGGAGCATAAGTCTCTTCATAGTCTATTCCTTCTTCTTGATTGTAGCCTTTGGCCACTAATCTAGCCTTGTTACGCACAATGATGGCTGACTCATCACGTTTGTTCTTGAATACCCATTTTGTCCCAATTACCGGATGGTCTTTGGGTCTAGGTACCAAGTCCCAAACTTGATTTCTATCAAATTGATGTAGCTCCTCTTGCATAGCAATCACCCAATCATTGTCTGAAAGGGCTTCTTCTATCTTAGAGGGCTCTATATGTGAAATAAATGCAGAAAATGTGACTTCATTCAGAGTACTATTTCTGGTCCTACCTCCTTGATTTACATCACCTATGACTTGGTCTAAAGGATGATTCCTTATAAATCTCCAAGCTCTAGGTTGAGACTGATCAGGATTTTCTAAGTTGTTTTCAGGATCAGCCTCAAAAACATTTTCTGAATTTTCAGAAGGAGTAGGAACATTTTTCGAAAAGAATTTGTTTTTGAAAATAGCCTCCTCTTCATCATCCAAGTATTTATCAGATTCAGATTCACAGAATACAACATGTATAGATTCTTCAACAATCTTAGTCCTAGTATTAAACACTCTATATGCCTTACTCCTATTTGAATAACCAATAAAAACTACTAGATCAGATTTAGGATCGAATTTACCAAGATTATCTTTACCATTATTGTGCACATAGCACTTGCATCCGAAGACATGCAGATGACTGAGATTCGGCTTTCTTTCTTTGTAGAGTTCGTATGGTGTTTTGTTCATCTTCTTTCTTATATAGGCTCGGTTACCAAGATCATCAGCCCGGGCCATTTCCGTGAGTACTCGATTCTTTCTCTCCACAACACCATTCTGTTGTGGTGTTCTTGGTGCCGAGAAATTATGGTTGATCCCCATACTATCACAAAACTCAGCAAAGGCATTGTTTTCAAATTCTCCACCATGATCGGTCCTTATACCTGAAATTGAAAGACCTTTCTCGTTCTGGACCTTCTTGGCAAAAGCAACAAACTGATCATATGTTTCATCTTTTGATGATAAAAATATAGTCCAAGTAAATCTAGAGTAATCATCAACAATGACCAAAGTATATAAGTTTCCACCAAGACTTTTGACTCTAGCTGGTCCAACTAGATCCATGTGAAGAAGTTGTAGAGGTCTATTTGTTGAAATCTCATTTTTGGCTTTAAAAGAAGATTTGGTCTGTTTTCCCTTTTGACAAGCATCACAGATCATATCATTTTTGAAATTCAATTTGGGAATGCCAATAACCAAATCCTTTTTCAATAACTTGTCAAGTTGATACATATTGACATGAGCTAATCGCTTATGCCATAGCCAACTCTCATTCAAGTTACTGACAAAACAATTTTCAGACACAGAACCATTGCTAGAGAGGTTCAAAGTATAACAGTTTCCATCTCTAGGTGCTCTAAATAAGGCTTTGTTTTTCAAATCATTCATAGAGATCAAATCCTTTTTAACAATAAAGCATTCATCAGAGTCAAATATTACCAAATTACCCTTATCGGTGCTTTGGCTCACACTTAGGAGATTGTGACACGATCCTTCTGAAGAGTGGAGCTATATACCCAAGAGGGGGGGTGAATTGGGTATCTAATCAAAATTAAGGATTGAGCTCTGTTTTTGACTAATGAAAACAGAGGCTAACAGAGGAGTAGGGAAGGAAAGCTTTACACAATGTGATTTATACTGGTTCGGTCCTTTCTCTGACCTACATCCAGTCCTCAAGCCTCACCTGGGATTTTCAATCCACTATAATCAAATATTGATTACACACTCTGTACTAAGAGTTGTTCTCTCACTAGAACACACTCCCCCTTACAAGTTGTAATCAATACACCCCAACTACCAAGTCCCCTGACTTGTAGTTATCTCAATCAATAAATGATTTACAAGTATTTGACTCTCTTACAGAGCTGATAGGATAAACACTGAAGAACTAAGTATCAAAATGATACAATACAGATGAAAGCTTGATACAATAAATGACTCAATAAATTTTCGCTCTAAGTAGTTGTATCCACTGGAGATGAAGTTAATGCTCTCTATTTATAGGTAGAGAACATTAAATGACCGTTGTGAGATGATTCCAACCGTTGGAAGTGATTTGCTTAAGTTCTGGTCATCTTCTCTCTCTAAACTTCTGCTAATCCAAGTCTTAATGAAGTCTGATGTGGATCTCTGAGTTTCTGCCCGTTGGAATTAACTTTACTTGATGTAGTAAGCATTCTTTAACGTTAACAAGGCGTGCTCAGATGGATTAGCCGAAAGTAGATGAGATTGTGCAGGTGCATTAAATGCACTGTTCACCTTTTTGCTTTTTCTCACAAATCTTCAATAATCTTGTTCTGTGCTAACTGAAAAACACTCAACAAACTTGTTAAACATATCTGGGATCATGAGTGAATGATTTATGAAAGCAATTAGATCAAACAACAAGATATAGCAGATTTCACAAATTTGAAAAAGCTTCAACGGTCACTAACCTCGAGGTTAGTTCATCCAACCTCGAGGTTGGCCTGAAATCTTCAGGCAAACCTTCGTTTTAAAATCATTCAACCTCGAGGTAGCAAAGTGAACCTCGAGGTTTGACGTTTGTTTCAAACCTTCAGTTTTTCACGGGAGCCCGACAACCTCGAGGTTGTACTTCTGTACTCGAGGTTGGCTCTTGAAAGAACAAAGTTCAAAGTTAAACATAAAGCCCAGCCTCGAGGTTACAATGTTAACCTCGAGGTTTTCAATACTTTGAAAACCAGTGTGCTCTCTGTAAGTGATAAAACTCGAGGTTGCAACATCATACTCGAGGTCAAAGGTGTTTTCATCGAGCTTAAGTTTCAAAACAAAGTGTCCAACCTCGAGGTTGAAACATGGACCTCGAGGTTCATGTGCTTGATGAACAACATGACCTTTCTGTATGAGTTGAACCTTGAGGTTTGCTTTGCATACTCGAGGTTACAAGTGATAATAAAGAAACTTGGGTTTTCCAAATGAACCAGAACCTCGAGGTTGACTTCTCAACCTCGAGGTTTCACATATAACTTGTGAAACCAAGTTTTGCAACATTCGAACACTTGATTTTTAAAGCTTCTGTAAGGTCAAACCTCGAGGTTACAAACCCAACCTCGAGGTTTGCTCTTAACCAGAGTTTTGACACTTAAGAGCAAAACCTCTTCAATTGTCTGTAGTTGTTGACAATCATCAAAACCATCAGAGAACTAACATTCTCCCCCTTTTTGATGATGACAACATCTACAAGCAATACCTCTTTAAACATTTAAAAGTTTATCAGTGAGATTATCAGAGTGTTTGAAAAATTGATTTTTGCACAAGTAGAGTTCTTAGATAAAGAGTCATATATTCTCAGAGATAAGCAGAAGCATGAAATTGAGACTGATATTTCAATTGACATTCCATTTCAATAAATTTATACAAGATATAATGGAATTCAATGAAAACAAAATACAGACAATACTACAAAAAAAAATACATGAAAATACACATGCTGCTGCAGACAAAAACTAGATCCCTAGACTCTAGAAACTAGATCCCTAGACTCTAGTCCTCACTCATTGCTTGTCTCTCCCCCTTTGTCATCGTCATCAACATACTCTGGGTCGAGAATAACAAGAGGAGGCTGGTAAAGCACCATAGCAGTGGTAGGATCAAATGTGGGATCAAGAAGAGAAGGATGGGCAAAGGGAGAAGGTGTGGGGAAGATTTCAGTAGAGGGGGTAGGTGGAGATAGAAATGGTGGAATGAGAATCTCTGTAGAAGGGGTAGTGGGTGAAGGTTGAGACTGAGCAACAGGAGTGGTATGAGGTGGAGAAGAGTGTGGAGGGCTAGGGAATGAGAAAGAGTGAGAGGGAGGTGAGGATGGGTCAGGTATAGGGAGTGATGAACTAGGGTCATCAGCTGTAGCAGGGATAGGATCAGAATCCATCGCAGGAGCAGGAATAGCAGTGGAAGCTTGTACTGGAACTGAGGATGAACCAGGAGTGGATGAGGAAGCCCCGAGACCAAAATGTCTAAGTAGCATGTCAGCTCTGTCTCTGGCATCAGATGCAGCTGAGAGTGTGACAGCTAAAGAGGAGTCCAATTCAGTAAACTTGTGATCCACTTCCTCCTTTAGCTTATTCAAGTGGGACATCACCTCAGTCTGAGCCACAATGACATCCATAAGTCCCAACTTGATGTCAGCCCGTAAAATGTCGACCTCAGTCTTCATGAGAGCACGATGGGAGATGAGGGCTTGATCCACAATCTGTCTGATCTGCCCCAGCAGATCATCTGATATAGGAGCCTGAGAGGGTGGAGGAGCTGACTGTGCTTCCTCAGGGGCCTGAGAGGCTTGAGACTGAGCCGCCCCCTCTGCATCAAATTTGATATGCATGAGGTTCAGCTGATGCTTCCCAAAATAAAGTGGATACTCAAGGGTATCAGTGCTCCCCACATACCAGATTCTGTGATAGTAGAGTATCACAGAAACGAGAGAAGGGTAGGGTATATGAGTCAATGGCTTTTTGGCAAATTTGAATGACTTCATCCCCTGAAGAAGCCAATCCCCAATATTAAAGGGCACCCTCCTCACAAAGGCAGTGAATGGTCTATAATCGAGGGAGGTAAAATGGGTGTAATTCCCAGCCTTAGGAACAAAGTTCCTTGAATAAACATACCAAAGAACTCTGTGTTCTTGTGGCATGTCCCTAGGCTTGAAGGTTAGCTTTATCTGTTGGTCAGGTGGAAAGGGTTTGCCTGGAATAAGAGTTTCATATACCTCTTGATTGGTATAAGAAAATTCTGGAACAGGAGGTGGGTTTTTGACTTTCAGAATTTTGTTTAAGGTATCAGCAGAAAGTGTAAACTTGACACCTCTTACTGTGGTTGACACCCTTTCCTCTACCAACTCTCCCTCAGAGTCCAGTACACTCACATCTTCCATTTTAAAATAGAACATCCTAACCAGACTAGGAGTGTATGGGCAGTAAATGGAGATAAAGGGTTCATACATTTTGATCCAAGGACTGAGATCAAAATTGCACTCTTTGTGGAAGTTTTCTAAATCAATGGCAACGGAAGCACAGAAAACTTTAGAGAGATAAGTTTCTCTATACTTATCATTTTCTTCCTTGGAGGAGAAGGATGAAGCAGCAGTGACGAATCCTTCTGGGGGTGATCTGATATCCCGGATATCCTCTATTGCATTCACAGCAAATTTCTCCAACTTCTTTTGCTGTGAGGCCTGAGAGGATGATTGAACTTGAGGCCTTGAGGGATTCTTGGTCCTTGCCTTCTTGGCCTTTTCTCCTATTTTCTCTTTCCCTTTACCGGTTGTTTCAGGCACTTTCCTCTTTTTAGACTCAGCTTGACTGGGCTCTTTGATGGAAATGCCCTTCGGTTTGCTCTTCGGAGGAGGAGATGGAGGAGGATCAATGGGCATCCCTGGGATGTGCTTATCAACCCCAGAGCGCAAGCGAATAGACCGAGTCTTCTTCCTCACAGGCTTGGTTGCTTGAGGTTCAGGGGAAGGTTGACGTTTTGGAGGTGGAGAGGGAGACCAAGATTCTGTCTCATCGTTCGAATGGGAGGAAGATTCTGACTGGGAAGGAGATTTCGAGGCCATTTGTGGACAGAGAGTGGAAGAAATGTGCAGAAAAATGAAGATTGGAAGAGGAAGTGACGAGAGAGAAGGAGTGAACTCGAGGTTAGGGTTCAGTAAAAATGAAATTTCACAGCAGCATATATATAGACATGCTCTCAACCTCGAGGTTGACTTCTCAGCCTCGAGGTTAGATGAATAAAAATTCACTAATCTCTGCGATCAACCTCGAGGTTGACATCTCAGCCTCGAGGTTAGATGAATAAAAATTCACTAACCTTTGAAATTCTTACCTCCAACCTCGAGGTTGCCTCCAGAACCTCGAGGTTCGACTGTCTGATAGATGAGATGTCTCTTCTGTTTGCCACCAACCTCGAGGTTCTAATCCCATACTCGAGGTTCCAGCTTTTAAGCATTCTCAATTTTGACGGTTTGCCCCTTTGACAGCAAACCTAAGTCCTGCATAAGATTGTCTATGTACTCCGATGCTAAAGTTAGTGATCTATAATCATCAAAACTATAATTTAATATATAAGTAGACAGGAATTACTTACAACTCATTGGGATTTACCATTCCCAATTCTCTTCTTATGAATATGAATGGGTCCTTGGCTAATGGTTTGGTGAAAATGTCTGCCAATTGAAGATAAGTTGGGATGAACATCACTTTCACATCTCTCTTCTGGACATGATCCCGGATGAAATGATGTCTCACATCAATATGCTTGGTTCTTGTATGTTGCACGGGATTCTTGGCCAAGCTTATTGTGCTAGTGTTATCACATAGTATTGGGATCTCCTTTAAGTGCACTCCTAAATCAGCAAGTTGTTGCTTCAGCCACAACACTTGAGCACAGCAACTCGAGGCAGCCACATATTCAGCTTCTGTTGAGGACACAGCCACGGTAGTTTGCTTCTTGCTAAACCAAGAGACAAGTGAGTTGCCAAAGAATTTGCATTGCCCACTTGTACTCTTTCTATCCGTCTTATAGCCAGCATGATCCGAATCTGAATATGCCACAAGATGCTCCGGCTGACCTTTAGGAAACCATAGCCCAAGAGTCTTTGTATCAGATAGATATCTGAATATTCTCTTCACGTGTTCAGCATGAGACTCTTTGGGTGCGGATTAGAACCGAGCACACATTCCAACACTGAATTGAATGTCCGGGCGACTTGCAGTGAGATAGAGCAATGATCCAATCATTCCTCTATACTTGGTGATGTTAAAGTCCTTGCCCTCTTCATCAGCATCCAAAGAAGTAGTTGTGCTCATTGGTGTGTCAGCCCCATTGCACTTGTCCATTCCAAACTTCTTCAGCAAATCATTCAGATACTTTGTTTGAGATATGAATATCCCATCTTTACGTTGCTTGATTTGCAGCCCAAGGAAGTAATTAAGCTCTCCCATCATTGACATCTCAAATTCACCTTGCATAGACTTGGAAAATTCCTCACACAAAGAATCATCAGTAGCACCGAAAATAATATCATCAACATATATCTGTACAATTAAAATCTCATTTAATTTATTTTTCTTGATAAACAATGTTGTATCAGCCTTTCCTCTAATGAATCCTTGATTGAGTAAGAATTGACTCAATCTTTCATACCAAGCTCTAGGAGCTTGCTTAAGACCATACAAGGCTTTCTTAATTCTAAAAACATGATCCGGAAATTGATCATTTTCAAAACCTGGAGGTTGTTCAACATACACCTCCTCTTGAATGAAGCCATTTAGAAAAGCACTTTTGACATCCATTTGATAGAGTTTAAAGCCTTTTGTGCATGCAAATGCTAGAAGAACTCTTATTGCTTCCAATCTAGCTACTGGAGCATAAGTCTCTTCATAGTCTATTCCTTCTTCTTGATTGTAACCTTTGGCCACTAATCTAGCCTTGTTACGCACAATGATGGCTGACTCATCACGTTTGTTCTTGAATACCCATTTTGTCCCAATTACCGGATGGTCTTTGGGTCTAGGCACCAAGTCCCAAACTTGATTTCTATCAAATTGATGTAGCTCCTCTTGCATAGCAATCACCCAATCATTGTCTGAAAGGGCTTCTTCTATTTTAGAGGGCTCTATATGAGAAATAAATGCAGAAAATGTAACTTCATTCAAGGTACTATTTCTGGTCCTAACTCCTTGATTTACATCACCTATAACTTGGTCTAAAGGATGATTCCTTATAAATCTCCAAGCTCTAGGTTGAGACTGATCAGAATTTTCTAAATTGCTTTCAGGATTAGCCTCAAAAATGTTTTCAGAATTTTCAGAAGGAGTAGGAGCATTTTTCGAAAAGAATTTGTTTTTGAAAATAGTCTCCTCTTCATCATCCAAGGATTTATCAGATTCAGATTCACAGAATACAACATGTATAGATTCCTCAACAATCTTAGTTCTAGTATTAAAGACTCTATATGCTTTACTCCTATTAGAATAACCAATAAAGATAGCTAAATCAGCTTTAGGATCGAATTTACCAAGATTGTCTTTACCGTTATTGTGCACATAGCACTTACAGCCGAAGACACGAAGGTGACTGAGGTTTGGCTTTCTTTCTTTGTAGAGTTCGTATGGAGTCTTATTCAGCTTCTTTCTCAAGTATGCTCTGTTGGAGACGTAGCAAGCCGTACTCATGGCATCAGCCCAAAACACTTGCGAAGTGATGTACTCGTTCAACATTGCTCTAGCCATTTCAGTGAGTACTCTATTCTTTCTCTCCACAACACCATTTTGTTGTGGTGTTCTTGGTGCTGAAAAATTGTGATCAATCCCCATACTATCACAGAACTCAGCAAAAGCTTGATTTTCGAACTCTCCACCATGATCAGTCCGTATTCCTGAAATTGAGAACCCTTTCTCGTTTTGGACCTTCTTGGCAAATGAAACAAACTGATCAAAGGTTTCATCTTTAGAAGATAAAAATATTGTCCACGTAAATCTAGAGAAATCATCGACAATGACCAAAGTGTATAAGTTTCCACCAAGACTTTTCACTCTAGCTGGTCCAACTAGATCCATGTGAAGAAGTTGAAGAGGTCTGTTTGTTGAAATCTCATTTTTAGCTTTAAAAGAAGATTTGGTCTGTTTTCCCTTTTGACAAGCATCACAAATCATATCATTTTTGAAATTCAGTTTGGGAATGCCAATAACCAAATCCTTTTTCAATAACTTGTCAAGTTGATACATATTGACATGAGCTAATCGCTTATGCCATAGCCAACTCTCACTCAAGTTACTTACAAAACAATTTTCAGAAGTAGAAGCATTGCTAGAGAGGTTCAAAGTATAGCAGTTTCCATCTCTAGGTGCTCTAAATAAAGCTTTATTTTTCAACTCATTTATGGAGATCAAATCATTTTTAACAATAAAGCATTCATCAGAGTCAAATATTACCAAATTACCCTTATCGGCGCTTTGGCTCACACTAAGGAGATTGTGACACAATCCTTCTACAAAGTAGACGTCTTTGATGAGTGGGCCTTCATTGTTGCCTATCTCACCAATGCCAGCGATTTTCCCGGATTGATCACCTCCAAATGTGACTCTACCTCCATCTTTTGGCTTTATTGATAAAAACTTTGATTTGTCTCCAGTCATGTGTCTTGAGCATCCACTATCGATATACCACTTGTTTGGCCTTGATGCTCTAAGACAAACCTGCAGATCACAAAGGATCAGGTTTTAGGTACCCATCTTTTCTTGGGTCCTTTGGGGTTAGCATGTACCTTGGGAACATATGTTCCTTTTGGTACCCAGACATAATTCCCTACAGGTTTAGCTTTTCTTTCTTTTCGATGAAAACAAGATGAAGTAGTATGTCCCTTCCTATTACAGTAATTGCAATGAGCAAAAGGATTTGAAGAATGAACAGATTTTGTAAAATAATTCATGTAAGATTTTTGACCATTCTTTTTCTTTCCTTTCTTTTTGTCAAAATCTGGTCTATATCCAATGCCCGATCTATCATTTATAAAACGCTGTTGTTTTAAAATTACATTGAGCATTTCACTTCCCTTAGTGAACTTCTCAAGTGCTTTTGTTAATTGTAAATTCTTTTTCTCCAAAATAGGGCATTCGTCACAGACTAAAGATTCAGGAGAAATAAGACTTTCAACATGTAATTCAAGAAAAGAATGTTTCTTTTTTAAACTCATATACTTATCTGCCAATTTTTCAAACTCCTTTTGAACCACATTGTACTCAGCAAATAGTTCATCATAGGAAGGAAGAGATTCGTATACCTCATTTGTTTCACTGGGTTGCTCTTCTTCTTCAGCAACAAGACATATGTTGGCTTTTTCACTTTCATTTTCTTCAGCTTCATCCTCATCTGATGAGCTATCCCCCCATATGGCTGAAACATATGCTTTCTTCTTCTTGAAGTTCTTGAACTTCTTCCTTTCTTTCTCTTGGTTCTTCAGCTGAGGACATTCAGATTTGATGTGTCCGGGCTTCTCGCATTCGTAGCATATGATAGGCTTTTTTGATTCATAGCTAGAGCTACCCTTTTGAAACTTCTTGAAGCCCTGATCCTTTTTATAAAACTTCTTGAATCTCCGGACCATCATGCCGATTTCTTCATCCTCATCTTCATCTTCTTCATCTTTATCAGCATTGAGAGCGACTCCCTTGTTGCGATTGTTGGTACCATTGACTTCTTCCAAGTCCTTCTTGAATTTCAACTTGCTCTCATACTCAGATAGGCTTCCAAACAATGCAGCAACAGAAGTCATAGACTCACCACGAGCCTCTTCAATAGCAGTAACCTTGGCTTCCCAATCCTTCGTGAGAATATTGAGAATTTTTCTCACTTGAGATCTTTGATCGAAGATCTTTCCCAAGGCTGCTAACTGATTTGTGAGATGAGTATATCTAAGCTGAAATTCACCGATAGTTTCTCCTTGCTTCATTCGCAACAGGTCATATTCAGTTGTTAGGATGTTGATGCGGTTCTCTTTGATTCCAGATGTTCCTTCATATGCGATTTCCAGAGCTTTCCACATATCCTTTGCTGTAGACAAGTTGCAAACACGAAAGTACTCCTTTTGACTAAGAGCACTTTGAAGCATCAGAATAGCCTTGCTATTAAGAGTAATATTCTTCTTATCATCATCGTTGAACTCAGCTTCGGTCTTTGGAACAGTGATGCCTCCTTCAATCTTAACTGGAACATAATCTCCAGTTTCAAATACTCTCCACAATCCATATTCCGTAGCCATCACGAACACGCGAAACTTTGCTTTCCAGAAAGAATAGTGTTCGCCATCGAAACCGGGAGGACGGTTGATTGAAGCTCCATTAGGAAGAATTCCTTCCATAGTGATCCTTCTCGAGTGGTTAAGCTCTTCTGAGAAGACCTTGCTCTGATACCAAATGAAGAGTGGAGCTATATACCCAAGAGGGGGGGGTGAATTGGGTATCTAATCAAAATTAAGGATTGAGCTCTGTTTTTGACTAATGAAAACAGAGGCTAACAGAGGAGTAGGGAAGGAAAGCTTTACACAATGTGATTTATACTGGTTCGGTCCTTTCTCTGACCTACATCCAGTCCCCAAGCCTCACCTGGGATTTTCAATCCACTATAATCAAATATTGATTACACACTCTGTACTAAGAGTTGTTCTCTCACTAGAACACACTCCCCCTTACAAGTTGTAATCAATACACCCCAACTACCAAGTCCCCTGACTTGTAGTTATCTCAATCAATAAATGATTTACAAGTATTTGACTCTCTTACAGAGCTGATAGGATAAACACTGAAGAACTAAGTATCAAAATGATACAATACAGATGAAAGCTTGATACAATAAATGACTCAATAAATTTTCGCTCTAAGTAGTTGTATCCACTGGAGATGAAGTTAATGCTCTCTATTTATAGGTAGAGAACATTAAATGACCGTTGTGAGATGATTCCAACCGTTGGAAGTGATTTGCTTAAGTTCTGGTCATCTTCTCTCTCTAAACTTCTGCTAATCCAAGTCTTAATGAAGTCTGATGTGGATCTCTGAGTTTCTGCCCGTTGGAATTAACTTTACTTGATGTAGTAAGCATTCTTTAACGTTAACAAGGCGTGCTCAGATGGATTAGCCGAAAGTAGATGAGATTGTACAGGTGCATTAAATGCACTGTTCACCTTTTTGCTTTTTCTCACAAATCTTCAATAATCTTGTTCTGTGCTAACTGAAAAACACTCAACAAACTTGTTAAACATATCTGGGATCATGAGTGAATGATTTATGAAAGCAATTAGATCAAACAACAAGATATAGCAGATTTCACAAATTTGAAAAAGCTTCAACGGTCACTAACCTCGAGGTTAGTTCATCCAACCTCGAGGTTGGCCTGAAATCTTCAGGCAAACCTTCGTTTTAAAATCATTCAACCTCGAGGTAGCAAAGTGAACCTCGAGGTTTGACGTTTGTTTCAAACCTTCAGTTTTTCACGGGAGCCCGACAACCTCGAGGTTGTACTTCTGTACTCGAGGTTGGCTCTTGAAAGAACAAAGTTCAAAGTTAAACATAAAGCCCAGCCTCGAGGTTACAATGTTAACCTCGAGGTTTTCAATACTTTGAAAACCAGTGTGCTCTCTGTAAGTGATAAAACTCGAGGTTGCAACATCATACTCGAGGTCAAAGGTGTTTTCATCGAGCTTAAGTTTCAAAACAAAGTGTCCAACCTCGAGGTTGAAACATGGACCTCGAGGTTCATGTGCTTGATGAACAACATGACCTTTCTGTATGAGTTGAACCTTGAGGTTTGCTTTGCATACTCGAGGTTACAAGTGATAATAAAGAAACTTGGGTTTTCCAAATGAACCAGAACCTCGAGGTTGACTTCTCAACCTCGAGGTTTCACATATAACTTGTGAAACCAAGTTTTGCAACATTCGAACACTTGATTTTTAAAGCTTCTGTAAGGTCAAACCTCGAGGTTACAAACCCAACCTCGAGGTTTGCTCTTAACCAGAGTTTTGACACTTAAGAGCAAAACCTCTTCAATTGTCTGTAGTTGTTGACAATCATCAAAACCATCAGAGAACTAACACCTTCTACAAGGTAGACGTCTTTGATGAGTGGGCCTTCATTGTTGCCTATCTCACCAATGCCAGCGATTTTCCCGGATTGATCACCTCCAAATGTGACTCTACCTCCATCTTTTGGCTTTATTGATAAAAACTTTGATTTGTCTCCAGTCATGTGTCTTGAGCATCCACTATCGATGTACCACTTGTCCGGCCTTGATGCTCTAAGACATACCTGCAGATCACAAGAGATCAAGTTTTAGGTACCCATCTTTTCTTGGGTCCTTTGGGGTTAGCATGTACCTTGGGAACATATGTTCCTTTTGGTACCCAGACATAATTTCCTACAGGTTTAGCTTTTCCTTCTTTTCGATGAAAACAAGATGAAGTAGAATGACCCTTCCTATTGCAATATGTACAATGTGCAAAAGGGTTTGAGGAATGAACAGATTTAGTGAAATAATTCATATAGGATTTTTGTCCATTCTTTTTCTTTCCTTTCTTCTTATCAAAGTCTGGTCTATAACCAATGCCCGATCTATCGTTTGTAAAACGTTGTTGTTTCAAAATCACATTGAGCATTTTACTTCCCTTAGTAAATTTCTTTAGTGCTTTTGTAAGTTGTGAATTCTTTTTCTCTAGGATAGAGCATTCATCACAAATCAGAGATTGAGGAGAAGAGAGGTTTTCAATTTGCAGCTCAAGAAAGGAATTTTTCTTTTTCAATGACATATACTTGTCTGCAAGTTTTTCAAACTCCTTTTGAACAACATTGTATTCAGCAAACAATTCATCATAGGAAGGAAGAGATTCATATACCTCATTTCTTTCATTGTGTTGCTCTTCTTCCTCAGCGACTAGGCATTTGTTGGCTTTTTCACTTTCGTCTTCTTCAGCTTCATCCTCATCCGATGAGCTATCTCCCCATATTGCTGACACATATGCCTTCTTTTTGAATTTCTTGAACTTTTTCTTTTCTTTCTCCTGATTCTTCAGCTGAGGGCAATCTGCCTTGATATGTCCAGGCTTCTCACATTCATAGCAGATGATAGGTTTTTTCGATTCATAACTTGAGCTTCCCTTCTGAAACTTCTTGAAGCCTTGATCCTTCTTATAAAACTTTTTGAATCTCCGGACCATCATCCCAATTTCTTCATCCTCATCTTCATCTTCCTCATCCTTTTCCACATTCAGAGTCACTCCTTTGTTGCGATTGTTGCCACCATTGACATCTTCTAACTCCTTTTTGAACTTCAGTTTGCTCTCATACTCAGATAGGCTTCCAAATAATGCAGCAACTAAAGTCATTGATTCTCCACGAGCTTCTTCAATGGCAGTGACCTTAGCTTCCCAATCCTTTGTTAGAATATTGAGGATTTTCCTCACTTGAGCTCCTTGATCGAAAAGCTTTCCTAAGGCTGCTAGCTGATTCGTCAGATGAGTATATCTCAACTGAAATTCTCCAATACTCTCGCCTTGCTTCATCCGCAACAGGTCATACTCAGTGGTTAGAATGTTGATGCGATTTTCCTTGATTCCAGAGGTTCCTTCATAAGCTATTTCTAGCGCCTTCCACATTTCTTTAGCCGTTGATAAATTACAGCTACGAAAGTACTCCTTTTGACTAAGAGCACTCTGAAGCATCAGGATAGCCTTGCTATTGAGAGTAATGTTCTTCTTATCATTATCATCGAATTCGGCTTCTGTCTTGGGCACAGTGATGCCTCCTTCTACCTTCACTGGAACATAATCTCCAGTTTCAAAGACTCTCCATAGACCATATTCTGTTGCCATCACGAACACACGAAATTTGGCTTTCCAGAAAGAGTAGTGTTCGCCGTCGAAACCAGGAGGTCTGTTGATTGAAGCTCCATCTGGAAGAATTCCTTCCATGGAGATCCTTCTCGAGTGGTTAAACTCTTCTGAGAAGACCTAGCTCTGATACCAAATGAAAGAGGAGCTTTATACCCAAGAGGGGGGGTGAATTGGGTATAATGAAAATTTTCGACAACTTGTTCTGTTTTTACACTTTCAGAACAGGGCAGAACAGAGGAGATAGAGAGAAAAGCTTTGCACACAACGATTTATACTGGTTCGGTCCTTTCTCTGACCTACATCCAGTCCCCAAGCCTCACTTGGGATTTTCAATCCACTAACTCAACAATATTGATTACACACTCTGTACTAAGAGTTGTTCTCTCACTAGAACACACTCCCCCTTACAAGTTGTAATCAATACACCCCAACTACCAAGTCCCCTGACTTGTAGTTATCACAATCGGTAGATGATTTACAAGATGATAACTCTCTCAAAGAGTAGATAGAATAAACACTGAAGTACAAAGTATCAAATTGATACTATTACAGATAAAAGCTGAACACAATAAATGACACTTAATAAATTTTCGCTCTAAGTTGGTGTATCAGCTTGTGAAGAAGTTAATGCTCTCTATTTATAGGTAGAGAACATTAAATGACCGTTGTAGGATGATTCCAACCGTTGGAAGTGATTAGCTTGGGTTCTGGTCATCTTCTCTCTCTAAACTTCTGCTAATCCAAGACTTTGATGAAGTCTGATGTGGCTCTCTGAGGATTTGCCCGTTGGAGATAACTTTACTTGTTGTAGTAAGTATACTTTAACGTTTAGAAGGCGTGCTCAGATGGATTAGCTGAGAATAGGTTGATTTGCAGAAGTGCATTTAATGCACTGTACACTTTTTACTTTATGGCTTTGACCTTCATTGATCTTCATCTGTGATTGCTGAAATTCACTCAACAAACTTGTTAAACATAGCTAGGAATATGATTGAATGAATTATGGAAGCAATAAGATCAAACAATAATGATTTGCAAATTCGTGTAATACAAAAATCAGTTTTGACCATTGTATACTGCGGTATGTTCCTCTATACTGGAGTATGCCACTGTGCATACTGCAGTATCCAAAGGCTTACTGCAATAAGCAACTTCCAGAGACAAAAACATCGTGAATTGATTTTGAAAGATATGCTCTATACTGCGGTATGCAACTAACATACTGCAGTATGCGAGTTTTTGTCAAAGTTGAGAGTCCCCGTGATTGCCCAATACTGCAGTATGAAAAACCTATACTGCAGTATGCAATGGTTATGAAATTTGAGAGCCTTCTGTGAGAGCCTTTACTGCAGTATGCAACTCCATACTGCGGTATTTACTTGAGTGAGAAAACTTGATTGCTCTCGGGTTGGCCCTATACTGCAGTATACATACCTATACTGCGGCATTGGCTTGACCAAGAGATTTAGTTGCTCTCTGGATGGTCCTATACTGCAGTATACATACCTATACTGCGGTATGGGCTTGGCTTAGAGATTTAGTTGCTCTCTGGATGCCCCTATACCGCAGTATACATAGCTATACTGCGGTATTGGCTTGTTTTGAAAACACAGTTGCTCTCTGGAAGTCCAATACTGCGGTATAGCACCCTATACTGCGGTATTGACTTAACTGAAAAAATTGATTGTTCTCTGGAAGTCCAATACTGCGGTATAGCACCCTATACTGCGGTATTGAAGTCCAATACTGCGGTAAAGAAACCTATACTGCAGTATTGATTTAACTTGAAAGATTATTTCCTTTCTGGAAGGCCCTTTACTGCAGTATGCAGACCCATACTGCGGTAAGCAACTATCAGATAATTTTTAAACATCTTGGAAACTTCAAAACATGTTTTACACTTGTTGTTAATCATCAAAACACATTGAGAACTAACATATATATATATCAACAAAACCCACGTTTTTCTTCCCTCCTTCATATGTTTACAGCATATATCAGTAAAATAACTTATCATCGTTTCCTACGTATAATGGCGTTGGCGCACACATATATAGCAAAAATCCCACTCCTTCCCTTAACGTTATCATCTTCTTCTTTTTTTCACATAACGTTACACACACCAGCTCCTCTTTTCCAGGCAAGACAAACAGGGGTGTACATGGAAGAAAGTGACTTACCTTGTTCAAAAGTCCCACTCCTTCCCTTCCACCCACTCCTTCCTTTCCAACTTCTTGCTTTCGATGTGTTGATTCTTACTTTTCTTTCTCTTTTCTCGTCCCGTTCTGATTTGCTGGCTTTCAAACGGAGCACTTGAAGTCTGTCTTGGTTCAACGTCTTCCTCTCCCTCACGCTCTAGCTTCCTGTTTTGTGTTTTGTGTTTTCTCCTTCTCCTTCTCAGTTTCACTCTACGCTTCCATTTACTTTTTCTCTCGCACACACCGTTCTGTCCAAACGATTGCAATAAGGGAGTATTTAATTGTTGAAACTATGAGAAGTGCAGGGCTCGAGAGATATGGAGGACGGTGCGAGGTTCAAGAAGCATGGAAGTCTGATCTTGCTCCCATTTACTATCAGCCACACTCACGGTGGGGGAAGAACTGGCAGATTCTGAAATTAAAGAGGGAAGAACGATTCAGACAGAGGACGAAGGAAGGAGCAACTGAGATTGGGATCTGAAGCTTCAAATCGATCGAGAAACCTCTTCACCAATCTCGGTCTCTCGCCAGAACGGACAGAGAGGAACAACAGAACAGATCTCAAAACGAAACAGACAACGGAAATAACAACAGCAAAATTCATACTAGAAGCGACGAACGCCGGCAACAACCGAACCAGCAACATTGACCGAACTCGGACTGGATTGATGCAGGAGGAATCACGCTGAGGTTACGGTTTCTGGAGAAGCGACACCTCCCAAAAATTCTGCGATAGCGAGGTATAGGGGGTTAAGGGCAAACAAATGTTAATAAGAGGGGTATTTTGCTTTTGGTCCAAAAAAAAAATCTATTAAAGGCACCCTAAACTTTCAATTAGGGCGCCTTTAAGGAATTAAAAGCGTCCTAATATTCAATTAGGGCGCCTTTAATTTCATAAAGGCGCCCTTTTGATCTATCAGGACGCCTTAAAATTACTAAAGGCACCCTGATAGAACTTTAGGGCGCCTTTAATTTTATAAAGGTGCCCTAAATCCATTTTCAGGACGCCGAAATTGCGCGCCAAAATTTTCACCAAATATCATGGCGCGAAGGCTGCTCTAAAACATTTAGTTTTTGCGCGAAATAATTAATTAAGCGTCCTAAAATTAATTTAGGACTTTTTAATTTATTAAATAAGAACACCAAATTTGACTACATTCACGTTTAACTTCCTTTTAAAAAATAAGGAAGTCTTTAAGGGAAGTAGTTAGCCTTTTTTGTAGTAGTGCTATAACCGGTCTAAATGTGGTGGTCCAAAAGCCCTATTCTATATTAGTGAATATGTTTCTCTTCAAAGTTACAAAATTGTTGCAAGCCTCATTTGATAAATGTCATGTTGTAATTTAAAATTAGTGAAGGCTTTGTTATTTGATAAGAAGAGCAAATTTTACGAATTATGGAATTGATTGTGTGGCTTAAAACAAGTTTATGACATTGACATGGAAATTTAATCATTTATCTAAGATAAATGTCCTTTATGTCAGTTCCCTGTTTGTGTTTTGATGATGATTAAGGTTGAAAACAATGCATGATCAAGTGATGTAAGCAAAATAATTTTACCTCAGTCAAAATCGCATTTTATTAGAGAAAACACTTTGTTGTCATGTTGGCTCGAGCCAATGTTGCAGACTCGAGTCAATCCCTTGTGGTTTTATTATATTGCCAAAATTCCATATTGACTCGAGCCTGACAAAAGACTGCCTCGAGTCTAGCTCTAGACTTGAGCCTGGTTTTTCAGAGCCTCGAGCCAACGATCTTTAAGCTTAAAATATTTTTTAAGATGTAAATCGATTGACTCAAGCCTACAAAGAGTCAGCCTCGAGGTTGTGGCTAGCTCGAGCCAGGACTTGGAGAGACTCGAGCCAAAGGTCTAAATTTTAAAATAAATTTCAAAACATGATTTTCTTGCCTCAAGCCAGTGAGCATTAACTAAAGCCAGAATCTTGATCGTTACATTCAAAGGTCAAAACTGACTCGAGCCTAGACTCATCTTCCTCGAGTACAGATTTGCTTAACGAACTTCAAATGGTTTACCCTTCACAGGTGACTCGAGCCTATTTTCCTGCCTCAAGTTTAGAGGCTGACTCGAGCCTCATATTTTGCCTCAAGTTAAAGATCTTCATCATCTTTGATCAATCATCTAAGATTGACTCAAGCCTTGCTTGTTGTTGACTAGGCTAGACTCGAGCCAAGGATTTTTCCGCCTCGAGTCAATAGCATTTTCAAATATTATTCTTCTCTTTAACGATGCGTTAACTCGAGCCTAAGAAAATGATGACTCGAGCAAAGTTCATCTCTATTTTATGAATGCTTATCTAAAATCCAAAGTTCTCCACGTATGCTTCTGTATTCTTCTTATCATCTATCATTAATGTTCTTAACTTCATTTAATCAATTTGCTAAGTGAGTTACATATGATTAGAACACTCATTAACTCGGAATTTGAATAAAGCAATCCGACGTGTCAGAGCATTTAATGCACTTACCTGATCGAGACCTCAGCCAACAGACATGCCTCTGGACATCGAAAGACATTTTCAAGCAAGACCATTTCATTCTCTTTGTTGTGCCTCCAACTGTCATAATTCCAGGGAACAAAAAGAATAAGAGAATATTGGGACACGATTATAGACTTCTGCGCTTCATCTCCAACGAACATATTAAAGAGTCTCAACAGATATTTCTTCAAGCTTCTCAACGATCATAAATGAGTTCAACTATAAATACCTAAAGCTTTGAATTCACCACCTACCAAAATGGTGTGCAATTAATTCGACTTAACTACTTCTTGTTGTTTCATTTATTGAGCTAATATCTTTGGATATTATTTTCATTGTACCTCAGTGTTCATCACTTATCCACTCGTGAGGAGTTTTAAACACTATTTGATTTTCTGTTTAGTTGTCAAATCTTAAGGTTGTGGAACCTTCAGTGTGAGTGTACAATTACAACTTGTAAGGGGGAGTAAGTCCGAGTATGAAAGGATCATCCTATATAGAGTGTGTAATTGCATTCATATTTGAAGAGTTAGTGGAAATCCCAAGGTGTGCTTGGGGACTGAACGTAGGTCGAAGTGTTAGACCGAACCAGTATAAATTGCTCTGTGTCTATCCTTCTTCTTTGTCTCTGTTTATTTGTGTCTTTGTGTGTTTGGCGGAAAAAAAAAACTGAGATCACCTATTCACCCCCCTCTAGGTGATATTCCATCTTCACTTTAATTTTCATGATTTGCGAATATTGAATATTATGTGACTATTGTGAATACTGATTACATATTATAATGTTGTTGCTTCAAAAATTAATACAAAAGCATGGATGAAGCAAATATGATTTTGGGTGTAGAAATCATAAGGGAATAGTAATGATATATAATACTAAGAAATATTTATGAAGTTTGGTTTTTGAGAGCCATTGTAAATATTCCATATGATTCTAACACAATTTTTTGAATTGACTTAACCACTCAATTTGGGTATGCACAAATTATTGAGAATTTGTTGCATTAAAGGATCACTACTACAAAAATCACGATATTCATTACGGTTATTAACTACCATGCATAACAGTTTTGAACCATTATTTTTTTTGGACCTATTATAATATAACATCCATTATGTATTCAGATGTGGTGAGGCTATGTTGTCCGTAATGTGTATAATAAACAACGGTCTCAATCAAGTAAGCAACTGTTATAGAACTCTATAACATACATAATGGAACTTTCAAAATAACCATTACATAAAAGTTTAGCATAAATAAAGGTTGTTATGTAGCAACCATTATTTATTTGATATAATATGCTATTAGTTTTAACGAAACAACCATCATATTCAGTGTAAAAATATATAATGGTTCATTTTTAATAACCACTAAATTATAAGTCAATTTTTTTGTTTTAAGAAAAATGGTGATTACCCTTTCACCCCTACATGCAAAACTAAATTGCATACAAATTTGTAAGTAACAGAAGCTCACACATCGAGTATAGCCATGCAATTTTGGATGAATCAAGATGATCCCGGCTTTGTGGCTAGGCTCAATGGAACTCCCTACTATAAAGGGATCAAGAGGTAAGCAACCTCAATAAGATTTGATAGAGAAAGAGGGGTTAGATCTATAGTATGCCATTTGCTCCTTCTTCATAGGAAGCACATGGCATTCTATAAATCGAAATCTCCTTCTCTATGAAGTCTTGCTCAAGGCTATATACCCTTGGAGCTCTTTCCAATAGGAAGTTCAATTGAGCCTAGAAACAAAGCAAGGAATATCTTGATCCATCGCAAATTGCATGGCTATATTAGATGTGTGAGCTTTTGTTCTATCTAATGCAACAAGCAAATACAAATCAAAAACTCCATCTAATGCATATATATATATATATATATATATATATAATACCTTTTATTTCATAGCTGGTATGACAATATGGTGGTCAAGACAAGCAACAAGTTCAAGCACACAACACAACTACTCTTGCTAGCATTCTACAGTGGACACTGGAAGAGCTTACTTGGATTGATGTTGACCTTTTGCTCTCTAGGTTAACATGATTCTGAGGGAGAGGTGAGTTGTGAATCATGTTATCCCCCTATAGGTTACACATGTGATGTATAGACGGTTTTGAATCGTGTTCTCTCCCCATGTAGGGAATAGGGTTTAGCAACCATATACCTCTAGGGGCTATCTGCCACACACTCAACATAGTGAAATTTTTAACGATTTTCAATAACAGGAGAGAAACCTTTGATCAAAAATTTTTCAAGAAAAAAACAATATGAGCACAACTAAAGTCAAAACCTAGCTACAACACACAAAGTGAATAATAATGTAGAATGCAGGATGGAGAAGGGAATTCATAGCTCAATATGATTAGAATAGACCATGTAAAGAAATGCAACCTAGCCAGGGCTAAAGAATGAAAACGGGAGTAATGAACGGAAATGTGTGTTAAGGCTTGCATAGCAACTCGAGCAATTGTCTCTAAGTAGCACAGAGAAGGGTTTGTGGGTAGTGTGGTTCAGCTAAAAATGATAGTTGACAACTAGAAAAGACAACTGAAGTAGTGGGATTTGGAGGTTGGTGTGGGTTGGGGGTTTACAATTGACTTAAAAGGCTAAGCGAGTGTGCTAATGAATGAAATAGAGAAGCGGATAGACATTTAAATAAAGGAGAAAGTTTAATTTTATAATCGTTCAAATATATAACTCATAATGTATTGCTCCATAGTTACATATATAACAGTTATTGTAAGAAACTGTTAGGTAATTTCAAAACATATGTTACGGTTTTTAACTAATAACCATTAAATAATTGTAATATTTTCTTATTTAAAAAAAAATAGGGTGCTATTGCTATCAAACAACAGTAAAATGGACCATCTATAAAAATACAGAAATAAACCCAGCCCAACAACAGGAAAACAACAATACTCAGTCAAAACATAGAAATTAAGTGCCTCTTTTTCTTCTCCTAGTCTTAGCTTTTTGTAAGTTTTTTTTTTTGTTAGCTTGAATTCTTATCTCCTTGTCAAGTAATAATTTTACCCACTTTGAAACCCAAATGCCTTCATTATGATCGTCCTTAACGTACAAAGCATATTCTTCATCCCAATTTAACGATTCAAGTGGACCCATTGAATAGATCATCCTCAACTCCATCACTCATCCCATCAATCACTCTATTTGTCAACAAAACAATAGACTATCCATGTTTAAGAAGGAGCACAGACGTAGAAAACTTGTTTAGCCTAAGAAGCCAAAATAAACATCTCTTCTTTATACCTTTCCTTATTCAAATTCAATTGTATCAAATCTAAGTTATCAATTTTCAAGACGTGATTTTTGTCTAGCACTTGCAACTGAAAATGGGAATCCTAAGCAAATAAAACCCATCTCCCAAATTTGTTCAATCACCTCGAAGTATGAATCTTCACATAGATAGGATTTCTATCTTTGGAACTCGATACATGCATGGTGTTAGCTACAAGAGTTACACCACTATTTTTCATTTTTCTTCGATCATCTTGCTTTTTGGTGTAGAAGATGAACCCATTGATGATGTAGGTTGCTTAAGACGTCACTTGATTGGTTGGACCGTATGTTAAGAACTTCAATTTGCTAGAGACTTATTTAGGATTAGCTCTATACGTGCAAAGGACTTGATCTTTATACATGTTGTAAAATATTTATTGTGTTGTTGAGCACACTATCTTTCTCCTTTGTAAGGATTTCCCCTCTAAAGTTGATGCATATGGTTGTGCACATACTCATCAACCTCCTTGGAGTTGTACAGCACATATAGGTGTGCCATGCCTGCTCCAACTGTTAATCTAAGATGGTTACAACTTCCTGCCCATGATTGCTTCCTCATCAATCCTTCTTCCCTCATGTCGAGACACAAGAGGCCCAATATCACTTGCATGCTTGAAGTAGGTAGCAAAAAATTCAACAGTCTTTTCACAAATATACCGTTCAACAATGCAACCCTTCGAATGGCTCCTATTTCCATAAACCCTTTCATTATCTTTATGAAATGTTCTGCCGATATATCTACCTTAAATAGGTTGAGCTGCAAAGTTATACCCCTCTAACCAAGTGAGTTGTCAAGTGGACCATGACGTCAAAAAATACTTGAGGAAAATACATCTCATACACTTTACACCTTTGGTGTAATGGATATCAAGGGGCTTTTAGACTTTGGACTTATGCCTCAGGCCCAAGGTTCGAGCCCCTTGTGGAGGCACTCTTGGGAATTAATTTTCAAGGGACAATACCTATCCTAATAGGGGCCAAACACCACGCAGGCATTGGAGCAGTGACTTTGGAGACAGTTGTCCCGTGTCCAGGTGGGGACTACGATGGTAGGCTGTTACAAAGTGCAGAAAATTTGCAATTGTTCTTTAGGGGAAAAAAACAAAGAAAAATTCATGGATTCCTTACCCCTCAGAACACTCTAGAATTGCATGCATTGGAGGCACAACGCAATTTTTTATTATATATGGAGTTGTAAAACTTTTTGGGAGAATTACACTCAGGTACCAAGGAATAGAGATATTTACATTTTGATCCCTTGAATTCATGAGATTACACAGAAGTCCCTAGGGACTTCTATGTAATTATTTGTGGAAGCAAAATTACTTTTTTGCCCAAAGGAGAAAACGCCTCTGGACCTCAGAATTGAAAAAATCCAGGTTTGCAACAAGAAATTGTATATTTACAACAGCAAATTCCTATTTTAACAAGAAGTTTTGAAAACCTGGATTTTTTCAATTCTGAGGTCCAGAGGCCATTTGCAACAAGAAATTCTATATTTACAACAGTCAATTCCTATTTTAACAACAACTTTTGAAAACCTGGATTTTTTCAATTCTGAGGTCCAGAGGCCATTTGCAACAAGAAATTATATATTTACAACAGCCAATTCCTATTTTAACAACAACTTTTGAAACCCTGGATTTTTTCAATTCTGAGGCCCAAAGGCCATTTGCAACAAGATATTCTATATTTACAACAACAAATTCCTATTTTAACAACAACTTTTGAAAACCTGGATTTTTTCAATTATGAGGTCCAGAGGCCATTTGCAACAAGAAATTCTATATCTACAACATAAAATTCCTATTTTAACAACAACTTTTGAAAACCTGGATTTTTTAATTCTGAGGTCTAGAGGCTATTTCTCCATTGGGCAAAAAAGTAATTTTGCTTCCACAAATAATTACACAGAAGTCCCTAGGGACTTCTGTGTAATTTCAAGAATTCAAGGGACCTAAATGTCAATATCTCTGTTCCTTGGGACCTGAGTGCAATTTTCCCAAACTTTTTGATCCAACCATACTTTGATTTGACATATATAATAAGGACAATTATCTTTATTGTAACATCCCAATTTTCTAAAGAGTTTTTTAAATAATTGATCAGAGTAGAGCATTGGAATAATTTTAAGGAAGCGAGTATCTGATAAACATTAACTGATGTAGTATCTGGCTGCTTACACAGCGGTACAGTAATTTGAATATAGTTCGATAAAATAAAGTCAAAATAAAACTCTCTCCGTCTGCGTCCTCACGCTGGTTCCTTATTCTTGTCCTTGGCCTTGGTTCCTCCGGACCATGAGGCTATAGCAGGAGCTGTGGTTCAATGGCCATTGAACCTCAGGTAACGGTTAACCTCATGCTTATATATGACAGATATTCATGGTCTTACAGCAATAATCCATTCATAAGCACATAGCAGATGTATCCCAACAGTACATAAGCACACAGCAGATGTATCCCAGCATACAGTAGATGTATCTCATAAGCACACAGCAGATGTAAAGTTATCTACCACATATAAGCATATAATAAGCATCAGAGTTAGTGTTACAGTACGCGAACGTACCTTCGTCGGGGATCGCGGTACGTACGTCGGTCGATATGATCACGTATATCCTATAATGGTAATTTCGCATTTATTAATTCATAAATAATATTCTAGAAGATATCCTAGTCACTAAGGACCTTTTTACCCTTGATAGGATTATTTCTCAACTTATCACCCTCATTTTCTGAAAAAACGCTGGTCCAGAATTTTGGACAGATTTTCACCTAATTTTGGAAAATCATAACTAATTCTAGAAAAATCGAAACGAGGATCCGTAAAATTCCTCAAAATCCTTAGAATGTATATTTTTAATGAAAAATACTATTTTTTCCCAGATCACCTGAGTCATTACCATTTTTAATGTTTTAATCCTCTGCCCAGAATTTCTCCAAAAATTCGCAGTCAAACTTCAAGAATTTTTATCTCATTGTACAGAAATCATTTTAACATATTCTTGACGTATTTGAAAATCCCTATATGTCTACATTAACCATGAATTTTCCCAGAATTTTCCAACCACATTTTCAACATAAAATATAGGCATCTTCGTCACTGGTTCAGCAAGAGCTTAACCGATGAGATTTCGTCAGAACTTCGTTATATTGATGTTTCTCTTTCAGAAGTTTTGCTAAAGCACCCTCTTCATCAATTTTTCGAAATAAAGCTGATTTTAACCATAAAAACATGAATTTAAAATTATTCTAGAATATTTATGATCTAAACTACTTCTATCTAAGAATTTAAAGACTAAAACTTAAAGAACTTTAAAGCTAAAGCTAGAGAACTTACCAAGAGCCTTGCTACTCTTCAAGAAGCTCTTCCCACTCTTCCTTACTCTCTCTCAAGTATGACTGTTGCTTTGTGAATTGGTGAGGAACAATGAGGCCTAAGCCCTCCTATTTATAGCAATCTTGGGGGTTAACTACCTAACAACTCTTGCTCATTTCTAGCCCTTGGATTTAGGGTAATTGGGAGCACAAATCCTAGCCCTACACCTCTCCCTTCTAGCCTCTTCCATTGCTTTATGACTCACCCTATCCTCTTCCAAGTTTGAATTCCCTTTTCCCATGTGTTCTAGCTTCTTTCATAAGCCAACAAGTTGCTTCTTCATTTTTTTGTGTTGCACTCCACTAGATAGAAAATTATTTGGGGGTCCTAATGAAGTTTTATTCACATCTTTTCATTGGTTTTAAAATCTTGAAGTTCTTAGCTTCATTTAGAGACCATAATCACTTACTTTCTCATTTGGTATCAATTTCCAAAATTAGGGGAAATGACTTTGGTTATACTCATTCTCAAGCTTGTATTATGCTTGTTCATAATCTCTTCTTACATTTGATCTATGATTAATGGATTTTAAGATACAATTTAGTTTGTATAGATTTTCATGTGCATATGTCTAGAATTAATTTCATAGATTAATCTAATTGTTCAATTATCTAATTTCCTATTGGTCCATACCTTGACTTTTCTTTCTTTCCCTCTCTCCTACACACACACACACACACACACTCATACGCCACACACACACACACTACACCTCCTCTTGCTTTTACTTCACTCTTCTATCCTCTTCCAAAAGCTTGAAAAGTCTTCATGCATTTATGTTGGTTTATGACTCATCCTTGCATAGGGTTGTGACTCACTTAGGCATAGAGTTGTGACTCATATTGTATGTGTTTGTTTAACCAATTACATAATTTTTGCTCTTCCTTCTCTTATAAGCTACAAAAACCGTCCCCCTCCCTTAATTTTATTTTAATTTTGTGTTTTATTCCTCTTACAATGCCTACAAGAAAATTCTTCCATTGGTGGATTGGACTTCACATGGATTAGGCTTTATTAGAACTAATTAGAGCCATTAGATTAGCTTTGTGGGGTTAAATCTTGACCCTTAGATCATAGTCGAAATTGTTGACTTTTCAAAGCTTAATTAAAGTTTAATTAACATCTTAATCAAAGGCTTAATTGTCTCTTGATTATTGTATTATTGGTGTTTAAGGTAATTTATGACCATTGGTAATCCACTTCATGCTAACCTTAACTACTTATTGGTTGTTGGTTTTTAATTAACTTAACACATCTCTAATTGATGACTACTAATAGTAATTGTAAATAATTGTCTAAACATTCTAATAGTGTTAATTTAATTGCTCCTTGATTGTTAGTAATTGCCCCGTAATTGTTCAAGTGTTTTGATAATTCTTTATGGCCTTCTATGAATTAAATATGAACCTAATATTAATTATAGGTTATTAGAAAATTTAGTCTCTTATACAATTATAAAAATTGGTGTTTAAGACCCTTTGATTAATTATGAAAATTAATACAATTATTCCAATTATTATAGATTTAATTGTTCCTTAGTTGTTGGTAATTTCTCCTAATTGATATAAGCATTTTCAAGCCATTTAATTGTCTCTTATGATTAAATTAGGATTATACTTAGTTTTAGAGACTTTAGGGTATTTTATAACATTTTATGATCCATAATGTAATTTATAAAATTGGGTTTTGCCCTATTCAAATTCTAGAGAAAATTTGCCCAAGAAATAAAATAAATTACAAAGTTGGAGACAACATATTCTCCTATTTTTAATAGGTATTATTTGTCAAAATATAATATTTTTAAGGAATATGAATTTTAAGGTATTACATTTATCATGTTGTTTTGAAAACAAGAGCGCGGCAATTTTCAATTTTATAGACATGTACAGTTGAGTTGGACCCATATCTTAATTTGTCTGAATATTTCTTTGTTCCAATACAACATAAACTTGAAAGAATTATCTTTATTTTCTAGTGCTTGAGGCATGTTTAGGCAGCCCCATGTTGTCAATCACTTTCTTATCATAGAAATGAAGAAGAATATAAGACATTGATATACAAAATTGTATTTAAAATGTTTACAATGCTATATTTTGGTTGGACAATATTCGATTGATCTTGATGAATATGCTTTTGCAACCGACTAAATTGCATAAAACAATTCTCATGTTATAAATATTCCAATATTGGTGTGAATGTCAACAACCTTTTCAAGAAGAGTCTTTTGGAGTTTGTAAAGCCATGTAACCTATGACATGAATGGCATGAGAGTTTTATATGATTAATGTAAATAACTTACAAAACTTCATAATATACCATTATGTAGATTTAATCTCTTGTATGTAACTCTTATAATGGTGTTAAGGATTCATTGCCTATATATAGTAGGCATGTATCAAAGGTTGTAAGAGTACAATAGAAAGAAGAATCACTCTCTCCTTGCTCTTCATTTCTCTCTTGCATTTCTTCATCTTAATGTCTCTTGTTATTTTACTTAGTTTCATAACATCTCATATATTTTAAATTTTGTAGATATGATTTTTATAAGGAAATTTATTTATTTTTTGAATGAAAGTTTTATTTATTGCTATTAATTATTGGCATGGCATATTATATTATGGTGGCGAAGCATTTTGTATTCAGACTCATATTGAATTCTATTTGATCTGAGGTAAATTATTTGGATTTAGAAAGAAGGCAACTCTTTCAAAATTATATTTTGCATCCTCTCATTCCATAGCCTCATGCTTAATGGTACTTGTGCAGTCAAGTATAAATTGACTCTCACCCCTTTTATTAGGACTAACACCGTGTTATTGGAATGGTTTTTGCACAAAAACAAAATTTATACAAATTTTCTATCCACTTGAGGCTAGTTCAAGTGATAATGGTGGGCAGTGAATGAGTATAAGTCAAACATTCCAACGTGGCTAATATATGTTAGAGAAAATGATAGAAAAATATAATATCATTTAAACTTTCAAATCCTATTGACAACAACAACAATGGGATTAACAAGAACAGTAAATTAATTAACAACTTGTTTTGTTGTGAAGTAACCTATTTAAAATTTTAAAATTCAAGTAGTATTTTCTTAGGATTTTCCCTATTTATTATCATTGATAATTATGCTTCATTATTGATGAAATAATAGACAGACTGTAACATAATGGGGTTATTTATACAACTTTAATGTTCAAGGATTAATTATGAAATTATAAATTTTCATATATATATATATATATATGTGTGTGTGTGTGTGTGAGCTGGACCTTTTAAAGATATATAAGATAAATTTTAGCTTAAGAAATTAATATGTCCATAGTGACATAAGTGCACAAAATAGAATTTAAATCAACTGAAAGCATTTTTCTGGATAGCCGATTAAATGAAAGAAAATCATGAACAAAATAATTGTTAAGTGTCTCGAAAATAAAATTAGGATATGTTCTTCTAAGAACAGAGATGTCTAGCCGATGGGCTAGTATATTGATATTGGATCAGTTGAATACCCTAAGATATCTATAAGGAAGATACCGAGGAGAATATTGGATCACCATGATCCACCACAAATATGATGTTTAGCTAAAAAGGGATGGGGTGTGTGCACAATAAGACTGAATAGTAAATAAGATGAATAGAGAATGTATACCTTTTAGATTAACCTTCTATTTGTAGAGATTATCTTTAGGGTTTGGACCCTTAAACTTTGTGCACCTCCTGGCCCATGCTTCCAGCCACTACACCTTTAGGATTTGGACCCTTCATCAGGATATTCCTTGATTATAACCCTGATCATAGGTTGATTAGGATCTTCCTCTATTATAAGCAGGCCTTGATATGATTCGCCCTTGTTCCTTAGCAGGATCTTTATCACCATTTGTGGAATAATTTCATGTAAAATAATTAAAAAAATATATAAAAATAGATAACCCAAAAGGAAAAATATTAACTAAAACATAATTTAATATTTTAATTATATTAAGATTGAGTGTGAGCATAGGTTAAAGGGCAAAAACCCTTATATTCAATAAACTTTAATATTCTTAAATGATATTTAATATGATCTACAGTACTCCCTATTGCAGAGGAAATATATTACGAGGTGATTATTATGAAAAACAATCTCGTTTAACAAAAGCTAAATTAAAATATTCATGTCATAAAGTTAGTCGAGAAAATAATCCTGAATGATAATAAATAATTAAAATATCTTATCTGAATTGTACTAAAAGGGTAATAATTCAATCCAGAAAAGACTAAAAGAAATTTCATTTGTATAAGAAAATAATAATATCTAGCTTAGTATGATCTGCATTTTGATGAAAATGATAGTACGTGAAAATGTCCACGTAAGTGCCAGAGGGAGACCTCTCCTTATCCAAATGACTCAATAATGGAGAGATGGAGTGTAGTTGGCATTATTGTTTCTAACATACACTAGTAATAAAAATGATATATTTGGGGTTAATTATTTTTATTTTAATAAAATTAAACATAATATCTAAGCATATGTGGATGTTTTTTCAACATTTAAAATGTCAACATTTTTCTTCATCAAAAAAATGTCAACATTGTTTGTCAATAAAATTTACAGTATTAGGATTAGATTACTAAAAAGACATTTTATAAAATCAAGAAACTAATTTTAAATCCTATATAAAATTGAAGAAACATATTAAATTTGCCCTTTCGACTTTATAAAAAAACACAAAACTGTATATTTTTATTGTTGTTGTTATTATTATTTTGCTGCTATTTTGTTGTTCATATAGATGTGTTGCTTGCTGACCGTTTCATATATTGAAAGACATACAAAACTGGGATAAGAGGCAGAACAGGGTGGTTTTTGACCTTAATATATATACAGGAAATGCATTGCTTTGGTTTGTTTCTCAAAGCACAAAAAATTAATGATTGATTATATATATATATATATATATATATATATATATATATATATATATATATATGGGAAAAACACTTCTCATGTTATAGAAGAAGTTTTTTCTCATGTCACACATACATAAAATGATGGGACCCCCCCACACACACATATATATATGATTGGTAGTTTTTTCTTTTCATGCAACATGAGAAGTTTAAACCCCTATATATATATATATCTCAAAGCACAAAAAATTAATGATTGATTATATACATATATATATATATATATAGGTTTCGTGAGTATCTTTTGCGCGTTCATGAGATGGAAATAATGTCTCTCGTATTATTTAAACAGATTTTTATACCAGTTTAGGTCAAAGGACGGATTATTGTTCAAGAGTTCTAATGAAAGAATTAAAGCCAAAGGCATCGATCATCAATAATCTGTTCGCGACAACCAAACAAAAAATAGTGAAACAATTGTATAATTATTAAATATACATAAGCTACAAAAACATTTATATAACTATGTGACTCATTTCAATTATTATTAATCCGTAAAGCTGTATTGAAGTTAACTTCGCCTCGAAATCGATGAAGTTATATTGACAACTGTCAACCAACCGTAGAATAATCATATGAAAAACTCTACAATATCAATATGTTCCTTGCATTAATTTGGAAGAAAATTATTGCCAAGAAAAAACTTCGAAAGTATATAAAAATGAGTGGATTTAAAGACATATAACCCATCTCTCTCCTTTTGTTAAGTCACTTTCTCATTAAGCTTTGACAGCTACTCAAATGGTCCCAATGGATATGTGGCTTGTATCTTCAGACACAAAATAAAAAAACACAGATGGCAAAAAAAAAAAAAGGCCTTGCGTGTTGTGGGGGTTTTCTTTCCTTTCTTGAGAAATTTAAATTTTCTAACCACTTTAGTTCTTGAAAAAAAAAGAATATGCAATTTTCGAATTATTTAATGAACGTTATATATATATATATATATATATATATATATATATATATATATATATATATATATAAGAAAGAAGGCTAAAAGCCAAAATAAAATACAAAAATTACATCAAAAGGGAAATTAATCCCAAACTCTCTTGGTTCATCCATACTCTAAGATGAAGAATGCAGCCTCCAAGCAAAAGAGACTTAGAAATACTGGTCTTCGCTAAAGCATCCGCAGCACGATTAGCTTCCCTAGGAATATGGTTGATCATAACCTCCCAATTCTTTGGCAGTCTGCATCAACCCCTCAGTCGTCACTTGGTGTGCCTCCCGTTCAGCGGAAAGAGCCGCCTTAGTGGACTCAAGGTCTGAAGTCAGGGAAGCCCGTTGTTGCTAAAGCGACTTCATTGCATCCAGAGTCTCGTCCAATGCCTTTTTGGCCCAGACACACTCAGCAGCCAACGTCTCCGCCCCTTCCCGCGACAGCTGAAGCTCCTATTCCATCTTCACAGCAGCGACCTTGGCAGCATCCCATTTAGCCCTGGCCGTGTCCCGCTCCTCCTCTGAAGTTTTGGCCTTGGCCTCTGCCACGGCCAGAGTCGTCTTCATCTCCGCCTCCGATGCCCTTAGCCTCTTGTTATCCACGTCGGCTAGGGTATACTTCTCCTTAACCATAACAAGGGCTTGAAGGAACCCAATGGACCGGCATAAGTGACATTGGGCCGTATGCACCTCATCCATACCGGGCGGAGACAGGGGCCGGCTCTCCATGAAGTGCCGGGGAGGAAGGAATGCGACGTCTACCTCAGGGGGCCACCCCCTTCTCCCAAAGGAAGCCGCGAGGAAGTATTGAAGAAGGACCAGACGGCGGAGGAGGAGGAGAAGGAGGCGGGGGCGGTGGGAGCGCAGAGCCCGATGGAGTATCTGGGATGTCCACAAGTGAAATTTCTTCCACGGACTCGACCGCCTGTCCCACGGACTCGACGACCTGTTTCCCCTTTGAGGCCTGGGCTACTGTATCCAGAGAAGGCGCAGAGAAGACAAGGAGGACAGACCCTTGACTATCCGAGGCCTTAGCTTTCTTGGACTCAGATGAGTCGGCAGGGGCCAGTTGCGTGTCAGCACCCGTGGGGGCGCCCTGTTTCTGAGCCTACCGACTCGGGGAAGAAGCGGCAGGATTCGCCTTCTGAAGGTAGAGCGGAAGGGCCCGCATATCTTGACCTGAAGAAACAAAAATAAAACAAGTCAGGGATAAAGGTAAACGATCAAGACCAAAGAATGGGAACAGTCAATATCCTATCGATAAAAAGACTCCTACTGGTTGGGGCGAGTGGCCTTGAACCCTCCCCGGTAATGAAGAAACTGGCGGGCGTTGAACCATATTTCTCCATGAAAGCATCCAGCCGAGGCACAGAAGCAGCCGACTCCAGCCAAAGGTCTTTGAAAGGAATCTGAAAGGATGAAGGAGAAGCTTTGTAATGGTCCTCCACCCAGTACAGAGGGAAATGCCACCCCACATCAGCGCCCTCAGGACCTTCCAGGAACCATGGCTGTTGCCTAGGCTCGGTGGCAACCTTGGAGAAGGCACCCTTGAACCGCTTGAAGGAGTCGGAGAACGGCGTCATAAGTTTCCGATCCGGGTTACAGCGAAGGGAAACCAATCCCTTTAGCTTGTCGCCCTCCTTTGGCTACCCGGGAGTGAAGGGGTTGAAGTAGTAGAAGAAAAGGTTTGTCGAACAGGGAACCGGGACGGGAAAGGAGCGGCATAATTGCTTCAAAGCAACGAAGTAAGCCCACCCGTTCGGATGAAGCTGGGAGGGGGCAAGTCTCAGATGTAACAGAGCCTCCATTTGGAAAGGGGTGAAAGGGAAGTTAACTCTGACCTGACTCAGGTAGTCCCAGTAGAAAAAGAAGAAGTTCGTGTAAGAACCGGCTGTCACCCAAGAGGGGGGGTGAATTGGGTGTTAGATTAAAACTTAAGTTACTTTGAAAATCTTTTCGACACTAAATGAAATCAGTTTGAATGACAAAACTAATTTATAAAACAATAATCAATCGTTCAAACATGTGTGGACATTCAAATGTATATGCTGGAAATATAAGAGATAAGGGAAGAGAATATGCAAACGGATTTATACTGGTTCGGCCCAATCCTTGACCTACGTCCAGTCCCCAGGCACCTCCTGAGATTTCAATCGACTATCTCACTCAAGCTTTAATCAGGTACTTGAGAACCGCTACAATCCCACAAGTTTAGCCGGGCACTTGTGCAGCCTTTTACAAATCTCTTACTGAGATACTCCCCCTTACACACCGTAAGGATACACCGCTTGATCACACACTCTGTACTCGAAGTAATCCTCACTCTAGGATTCACTCCCCTTACAAGTTGTAATCAACACAATGTGTTTCCCACTCAAGATCACCCAATCTTGAGTAACTCACAGATGGAAGGATAAGATGTTTACAATAAATCTTCTCTCTCTCAGAAGTAAATGAATAAACACTGAAGCACAATACAAATCATTTCACTCTCAATGATAAGCTATGTAAGCATTAAAAACAGAGAGTAAAAGATATGCAAAACAGAGTATTAGCATGTTGAGGATGTAGGCATGTGTGCTGCGTTTTTCTGCTGTGTGTTCTCTATTTGGAGACTTCAAATCTTCATGTATTTATGCTAATAGAAGCATATGACCGTTGCAATTCGTTGAGACTTGAACCCATTTGAAAATATAGCTGTTAGAAACTAGCCGTTGGAACTTTTGCACAGTTTTTGATGTTCTGACATCACTTTTGCTTTTGTCTTAAACCTTCAATAAACTTTCTTTGATCTGTCTGAAACTCACCAAGAAAGTGGTTAAACATGTCTAGGAACACTAGAGATTAATCATGGAAAGTATTAAGATCAAACAAGAAGGCAATGCAAATTCGTCAGATTTGAAATTCTGAATCAGCGTCGCGAACTCGAGTTTGCAACTTGTAGACTCGAGTTTGGATCCATCTTGAATAGCCCAGATGCTCTCTGGAATGTCTAAACTCGAGTTTCAACTAATAGACTCGAGTTTGGTTCTCTTTAAAATCAATCTTTGCTCTCTGGAACCCGTAAACTCAAGTTTGCTACTTATAGGCTCGAGTTTGGATGTTTTCCAGCACCTGGTTGCTCTCTGTCTGAGATGAACTCGAGTTTGTTCACTTATAGGCTCGAGTTTGGCTTTTTCCAAATGTTCATTTCTTCTCTGGAACTCTCGAACTCGAGTTTGTGACTGATGAACTCGAGTTTGTAAGATAATTTGTGAGTTGGTTGATTCTGACTTGGCCTGGTTCGAGTTTGCAACTTCGTCAACTTTCAAAGACCATATCTCCCTGGTCTGAACTCTGTTTTGGTCCATGCAAAGCTTGATTGAAAGCCCTTTGAGTCTATTTTCATATGCCACTGATTTCAGCTCAATCGGATTTGTCGTTTGTGAGATACACCCAAAATACCGAAGGTGGGTCTGGACTGTGACGTTGATTCTTGTGGCAAATTGTAAAAATCATAACTCCTTGATCTGAACTCCTTTTGGCTTGAATTTTATATCAAAATGACGCATTGGGAGTCTAGTTTCATATGCTTTTGGTTTCGTCTCAATCCGATCTCTAGTTTGGGAGATATCGTTGAATTACCAGACCTCGCCCAAGCTAAACGTGAAACAGAGTGGAGCTGAAGTGCTGATGACACTGTGAACTCGAGTTTGCACTTACAGGCTCGAGTTTGCCTAGTCCAGAAACACCAGAAATGCTGAAGACACTTATAGGCTCGAGTTTGCACTTGTAGGCTCGAGTTTGCTTAGTCCAGAGACACCAGAAATGCTGAAGACACTTATAGGCTCGAGTTTGTGATTCTAAACTCGAGTTTGAGGTCCTAAACTCGAGTTTGGGGTCCTGAACTCGAGTTTGCTCATCCAGAAGCTAATTTTTGTTGACTTTAACTCTGAAGTGAGTTATTCCAACTTCCATATGATCTTGGAGGCTTCTAGCTTCAGCATAAGAACTTGAATAACTATATCTTCATTCCATTCATCAAGTTCTTCCTTCTTCCATCTCCCAACTTGATCATTCTTCTTTATTTAACTTGAGCTCATCATTCTTTACAGCTTCTACCTTCTTCAATATCCATAAAGTGATGAAACTTCATTCCAACTTCTACTTATCATAGAGACTTCCAGTATCACATATAAGAATATATATGCATGTTCTTTATTTGGTCTCTTCTCTTCTACTTGGTTATCACCAAAACCCATTGATAACATCTTGCTTCCTTGACAACCTCTGCAAATACTTCTTTCTTTCAATTCTTATCTCCTTCTTGATTAATCTCTATAATTCAACTTGGATTAATCTACATTAAATACAACAATTAGTCAATGTAGGAGATAACTATATTACTCAATCTTTTTGCTTATAACAATGGCAATGGCATCTATATAAGACATCATCAAAACTAATCATAACCAACAGTTCGGACGGCCTACTTCCCACGTCGAACAAATGCGCTCATCGGCCCCCGGGTGGCTGATGACACACCCAGGCATGGCCGGAATCTGCAACCGGGCAATGTCAACGTCCGACATCAGGGACCGAGTCTTTAACACCTCATGAGATACCCAGTCGTACTGACGACACAAAACCTCAAGCGGACTAGAAGAGTCCGAACCCTCGGCCTCAGACCGTTGTTTAGAAGGTCGAGACTTGGGAGCCATTAACCTATAGGCAAAGTAAAATCAATATTAGTAAAGTGAGGGAATACCTGGCACAACAACAGTTGCAGTTGAAAATGACAACGGACTCGGACGAATGGGGGCACTAGAGGAAAGGTCCAGAGAAGGACGATGCCGACAGGAACCAAGTATTGAAGAAGCCCTTGTATCATCACCACGTGCTATGAGAAAGGAGCTCTCAGCAAGGCAGTTCCAACAAGGACCGAGATACCCTTCGGGTAAAGGATCCGAGCATGCAGAACGAGGATCCTCATAGAAGTTGAGAGGTCGGGCCAGTAGGGCTGGAGACCTCGAACCGGAGATGGAACTAATCCTGCCCTGGACTGGCAGTGCAACAGGAATAACGCGCGTCGAGGGACGGACAGGCGGAGGAGCCGGAGCCCTAGGACGGACAAACGGAGGAGCTGGAGCCTTGGCAATAGCGGGACGAGGCCTGACTCGTCTCGGTTGACTGATTCTGCCTCAGAGTGAAGGGGCAAACCTCTTTGCTACAGGAAGCTCAGTTCCAAGTAGCCAGTAGGAAGCCCGCGGGAAGCAAGTACGAAGGAACGCCTCTTCTTCGAGTGACAATATTGCTCTTGGCCTAGAAAAGCCTCTATCTCTAGCCATACGAGAGAAACTAAGGACCTAGGAACCAAAACCTGGGAACTAAAGGCTTTATGTTGAAAGGAAGGCAAATAAAGGGATGAATTTGGGATGAGTCGAAACAAACAGAAACCCAGAAGACTCACCAAGAAACCCAGAAATGTGGAAGAATCAAAACGCAGATGACAAACCGGGGTATATACACGGCGAATTGCAAAGTAATACAGTAAAGATGTAAAGGAAAGCAAACTGAATACCTATATAAGTAAGAAGAAGGAAGCTTGAGTTCTGGAAGTGAAGGACGGAAAAGTTTCGACAGAGGAGGCGATTCTACAAACTCAGAGAGAAACCAAAGAAAAACTGATGAAATGAGAGTAGCGGGAAAAAGTTAAGAGAGAAACTTACTTAAACAGTGATGGCAGGGCAGTAGAACGATGGGGGCAGAAAGGTCTTTTGACCTAGACATGACAGGATTGGTACAACGTGACGTGAGTGCATTAAATGCGTACAAACATCGGGACATGGATAGGCACGACGGTTACAGGCTTCTTCCAATCAGGGCATGCCAGGTGTGGAACTACAATGATGGCACATGTGCAAGGAATCCCGAACGACAGGCTGAATGTCAAGGGACAAGAAGCAAAAATCCGAGGAGGCATCCCGGGATGGCGCGGATCATGTAGCCACCCCAATCAGTTAAAACGTGACCACGGACCCTAAGGCTGCCTATATAGGTCGTTGTGATTGCATGCCGGTCCGGAAGAATTAGAGGCCACAGCCCTTATCAGAGGCCGGGGGCAATAAACACCTCAGTCGTCTAGAAGCCTAAACAACCAAGCTGGGGGCAACTGTTACAGACCGACCCAAAGGCCCAAAACCACGATATGGCCCAACAGAACTAAGACACAGGATCCGCGCATCAAGGGGAAGATCCGATATCCCAAAAACACGCGATCTATCCATATCGGCACAACCGAGATAATCGCCCCTGATATCGCTGGTCCGGATATTGCTCTATCCGGATATGGCGTGCCCCTGATATCACGCAGGGCCGAGATATCCGCCTCGGACGCCTCTATAAATGCAAAGGTCGACTAACCAGGTGCACACGTTCTAACTTATGCTCACTTTACATTCTGTCACACAGAGCACACACACCACCCCCTAGCCTCACGCCTCCAAGTTTACTCCGAACTACGTGGACTTTGGCCCTTCAGAGGATACATAGGCTCTAGGCTTGACACCTAGTCAAGTCTAATAAGTCCTGTTCCCAGAACAGAACAGCTCTTTTGAAAAATAAAGAAGGGCATCATTGTCTTTTTACCTACAAAACTTAATTTCATTTTGATTGATGGGGGTGTAGTGAAATTTAAGAAAGTTTTGGGGGTTGACTAAAATTATGTCACATCCTTGGGGCTCAATGAAATTTTCCCTATTTAATTTGTAATTACTATTGTATAAATCATATCCATTGCATATATTAATTTTTAAAATGACAAAAAAATGAAATTAATTTTAGATAGTTGAAAACTTGAATTATCTTGATAAAGAACTTTAAAATTTTTCAACATTTAACTCACGTTAGCATATTAAATATGAGATAGGATATTGTCATTACCAATGTCACTATGACTTTTTTACTGTTAAATCAGAATCTTAATAAGAGAGAGAAATGATAAGGTTAGATGAGATTATGATCTAATGGTGAAAAAGTGATAGTGACATTAGTATTGACAAAAAATGGTAGTGACAATATCATATCCCATTAAATATTACATCAAAACATGTATAGATTGATTCTTTTTTTAAAAAAAAAATTAATTGACAACATGTCAATGCAATTAATTATACTCGCGCGCCTTAGTGAGCAACTTTAGCAAGACGTCATTCATTTCTTGTTGGAAGACATAATTTAGTGAGAAAATTAGTAAAGAATAAAAAGTCTCTCATTAGAATTAAATTTAGCAAGAAAGTTTATTTATCCCTAAAAAGAGTTTATTAGCAAGACATTTTTATTCCCCTTTAATTTCCAACAAAAAATTCCAGGCATAATATAATTCATGTGGATGGATTATTTTTTCTAAAAGAATATTTTAATTATATATGAAAAATAAACCCAAAAAGATACTTTTCAATTCTCACAAGTCACAAAATATATAAGTAACGGTGTTTACTAATTTCTTAAATTTTAGCTATTGTTCAATTATAGAAGTAAATCCAAATGCCTGTCGGAGTACAACGGCCAGTTTCGTACATCTAGATGGTTTTGATTAACGACCGGGTATGCGACCTTGGAGTCGGTTTTTGGACCGGGCTTAAGGGCCTCGGTTTCGAATATTTGACCGGGCTTAATGGCCTTGGTTTCATGCTTAAGCGGTATTTGTGCACATTGGTGAATCTCCATGGTAGGATCCTTCATTAATAAAAACAGCTCCAAAGAGCTTTACAAATGGTCATAAGTTATTAAAAATAAAGGACAACTTAAATTTAAACAAACTTAAAGAAGTAACCAAAGAATGATGTTGGTGTCTGTGGGCCGAGCCGAGATCTAGCTGTAATAGATCTTTAGTTTGTCGGTGTTCCATATTCTCTTAACCGGCTTCCTTGCCAGGGTTTCAAGAACATAAGCTCCTCCATCGAGTCTTTCTTTGATCTAGTAGGGACCTTCCCAATTTGCCGCTAGCTTTCCGTCCCGGGCATTCTTATTGTAAATGTCGGCCCGTCTGAGTACTAGGTTCCCCCGGTTAAAAGACCGTGGCCGAACCTTTCGACTATACTTTGCTGCCAAGAGTTGCTTGGCAGCCAATTCTCGACAATGCGCTGTGGCTCGAATCTCATCAATGAGATCTAGATCCGTTTTCAAGGCGTCGTCATTTGACGCCTGTCCCTCCTATCCGGCTCTTATCTTTCTCCATGACAACTGTCTGATTTCGATCGGGATCATTGCTTCACAGCCGTAGGTCAACCGAAATGGGGTTTCTTGGGTCGAAGTCTGCACGCTCGTCCTGTATCCCCATAAGACGTTGTGAAGCTGCTCGGTCCAGTTGGTGTCGGCCTTTAACATGCGTTTCTTTAGTACGTCCAGGATGATTTTGTTGGCTGACTCGGCCTGGTCGTTGGACTGTGGGTGTTCAACTGAGGAGAAGTGTTGTTTAATGTCCAAGTTGGACATTAAGGCCTGGAATCTATGGTCCATGAACTGGGTCCCATTATCCGTGACGACTTCGGCAGGTATCCCGAATCGAGAAATGATGTTATGACGGAAGAACCTCATTACTCTGGCCGAGGTTATCGTAGTCAGCGGCTCTGCCTCGATCCACTTGGTGAAATAATCAACGGCGACAAAAAGCCATCTAAACTATCCTTGTGCCAGCCTGAACGGACCAAGAATGTCCATGCCCCACTAGCAGAAGAGCCAGGGAGCCGACATGCCTTTCAACTCGATAGGAGGTGGCCAAATTATCTTGGCGTGTTTCTGGCAACCGTCGTACCTCTTGGCGGTTTCCATAGCGTCATGCTTCATGGTCGGCCAGAAATAGCCGGCACATAACACCTTCCTGGCAAGAGCCTTGCCCCCTATGTGATGGTCATTGTTTCCTTCGTGCAGTTCGGCCAACACGTACTTTGCTTCTGACTCACTTAGGCATCGCATCATCGGGCAATGCAATACCTTCCTATAGAGTTGGTCATCAACCATGGTGTACAAGGTGGCCTCCCTGATCAACTTTTTTGCTTCAGTGGCATCAGTTGGGATGATGCCCCTCTCTAGGTAATCTTCAATCGGCTTCCTCCAATCAGTGGCTGCTGTGATGGTCATCACGCAGCTGGGTTCGGCCAGGTTCTGCTGAATGACGGTCCTATGACTGTCCGGACCTTTGGTGCTTGCTAATTTAGAAAGGATGTCGGCCCTTGTGTTTTCTTCTCTCGGAATATGAGTGACAACCACCTCATCAAACTCGGCCATGACTTCATTCGCTTTATTTAGATACTTAGCCAATAGAGGTCCCTTTGCTTGGTAGCTGCCATCAATTTGTGCGGTGACAAGCTGTGAGTCGGTGAATACCTTGACTCGTGATGCCCCATTATCCTTGGCTTGGAGCAACCCGGCCAAAAGGGCCTCGTACTCAGCTTGGTTGTTGGAGGTCGAGAACTTCAATTGGAGGGAATGTTCGGTGGCGACCCCTTGTGGGCTTTCGACGATGACTCCTGCACCGCTGCCCTTTGCATTAGAAGATCCGTCCACATACACCTTCCAGATTTCGTCATTCATCACTACCGGGGTCAATTCTCTAATGAAATCCGCCAAAGCTTTGTGACTTGATCGCATTCCGGGCTTCAAATGTAATGTCGAACTCAGACAACTCAATAGCCCAGTTCCTCATTCTTCCTGCCAAGTCAGGTTTGTGCAAGATCTATCGTATTGGCTGGCTGGTTCGGACTACAATCTGGTGTCCTTGAAAATATGGCTGCAGCCGCCTCGCTGCCGTTAATAGGATGAAAGCCACTTTCTCCAGCTTCTGGTACCGGAGCTCGGAGCTTTGTAAAGCCTTACTCATAAAGTATATCGGAGCCTGGCCGGCCTCAGTTTCTCTTACCAAGGCGGCACTTACGGCCTCATCTTCGATTGACAGGTACAAGAATAAGGTCTCCCCTTGCTCCAGTTTTGTGAGCACCGGAGGGGTTGCCAACCACCGTTTAATTTCTTCAAATGCTACCTCACAGTCCGAATTCCATCCTCCATGTGTTTCCTTCTTCAATAACTTAAAGAACGGTAGTGCTTTCTCTGTCGACCTAGGCAAGAATCTTGTTAGGGCGGCTAAGCGACCCATCAATTGTTGAACCTCCTTCTTGGTCCTCGGGGCTTGCATCTCCAGGATGGTCTTGCACTTGTCCGGGTTAGCCTCAATTCCTCGATTTGTCAACATAAAACCCAAGAATTTCCCAGCAGGAACTCCAAAGGCACATTTGGCCGGGTTCAACCTGATTCGATGTCTTCTTAGTTTTTCAAACGTCTGTTCTAGGTCCCGGATATGATCCTCTGGTAGTTTCGACTTCACAATCATGTCATCAATATAAACTTCTATATTGCGGCCGATCTGGTCTTCAAAAACCCAGTTCATCATTCGTTGATAGGTGGCTCCGGCTTTCTTCAACCCGAAAGGCATGACATTGTAACAATAATTCGCCTTGTCGGTCATGAAGGCGGTCTTTTCCTGGTCGTCCGGATGCATGGCAATCTGATTGTATCCGGAGTAGGCATCCATGAAGGAAAGCAGCTGGTACCCGGCTGAGTTGTCAACGAGCTGATCAATGTTTGGCATCGGGTAGGAATCCTTCGAGCATGCTTTGTTCAAATTGGTTTAGTTGACGCACAGCCTCCATTTGCCGCTTGGTTTGAGTATCAAGACCACATTGGAGAGCCAAGTTGTATATTGCACTTCCCGGATGAATCCGGCCGCCAGAAGCTCTTCTATATGGCTCTCAAGGGCCTTCTATCTGTTGGCTACAATATTCCTCTTTTTCTGTGATACTGGCCTCAACCCCGGCCATATACCGAGTTTGTGGCAACAAAAGTGTGGGTCAATCCCAGGTATTTCGGCCGACGTCCAAGCAAAGACATCTTGATTTTGTCGTAAAAACTTGATCAGTTGTGCCTTCAAGTCTTCATTCATATCTTCGCCAATTTTAGTCATCTTGGAAGGATCCGTTCCCAGGAGCAGTTTCTCGAGCTCTCCTTCCAGCTCCGGTCGTGCAGTTTCTGGTTCTCGGAGATCTAGTTCCACCATATTGACCGGACGCCAGGACTGCCCATCGTCTTCGACCTCGGTTGTTCCTTCATTACGTCCGAGTCGAGGTGGGGATGAGGGTCCCGCTTCCTCGACCGTAGTGCCTCAAAATAACACTGCCGCGACTCCTTCTGGTCTCCAGACACTTCAACCACCTGATTCTTATCGTTGATCATCCTCAATTTCTGATGTTTAGTGGACACCAGCATGTCCCAACTGTGTATGGTCGGTCAGCCAAGGATAACATTGTAGGGGGAGCGGAAGTCGGCCACAATAAACCTGACTCGCTCCGACTTAAATGCATCCTTTGTTCCTAGGGTCAATCTCAGGTCGACATAACCTTTCGGAAAAGAGCGCTCTCCATTGAAACCGGCCAAGGTCGTCTTGCACGTCTTCAGATCTTCGATGTCGAGGTGCATCCTCTTATATGCGTCCCTGCTTATGATGTCGGCGGAACTCCCGGCGTCCATAAAGATCCGCTTTACCCGGCAATTCACCAAGGTTCCGGTTATGACCAGCCGTCTTGGTGGCTGGGGATGACATCTTTCAACTCCTCGTTGGTCCAATGGCGACGGTTTCGATTTCGCCGGATTGTCCTTGAACTTTGGCAGGTCCCTTACCGTCAAGACCTCTCGTAGGTACTTCTTTCGCTGGCTTACCGTATCTCTGCCTCCACCAAAACCTCCACTGACGACGTTGCACTGGAATTCAACCTCCGGAAATTCGTCGTCCGAGCCTGACTTTCGTTTCTTCTCTGATCTCTGGGTGTCCGTGGCCGGACTCCTGTTGCGGCCACCAAGATTCCGCTTGCCATTTGATTTCCCTTGGGTTTTGATCACATATTGACGTAGTTTCCCGTCTCTTACAAATTTCTCAATTGCGTCCCGGAGGTCATAGCATTCATCAGTAGTGTGTCCGGGGCAATCGTGGAACGTGCAGAATTTAGATCGATCTGTGTTGGACCGGCCTCTAAGCTGCTTCGGTTTTCTGATTTTTTTCATCTCGGTCTGGGCCACCTCTTTCCATATCTGCGACCGGAGACATTTACTAGCGTGTAGCTGTCGTACTTCGCGTTGTGATTCGACCTCTCAGCCTTGGGTTGAGTGTCTCTGTTGCGCCTCTGAGACTCAAATTTCTGCTTGTTTGCTCGATCTCTGGAATTGGATGAGGTATTCCTTACCTTCTCAGATTCGTCCATGTTGGCTGCCTCCATTTGTTCTACATCCAGGTATTGCTTTGCCCGAGTGTAGAATTCGATCAGCGTGTAAACTCAGTTCTTGCATAAGTTCCTAGCCAAGCGCGATGATGGGTCTAACCCATTAACGAGGCAGTGTACATGGACTTCCTCGGATAGAGACCGTACTTGCATCGCCACATCCCTGAATCGGTCCAAGTATTTTTGCAGCGTCTCCCCCTTCTTCTGTTTCACCTTACTCAGCGTGAACTAGGACTTCGGCTGCTTCTTACTCGTGGCGAAATGTAACTCAAACTTGCGTCTGAGGTCTTCAAAACTCCGAATGGAATTGTCAGGCAACGAGCTCAACCATTTATGCGCCGGTCCGGTCAAAGTTGCTGAGAAGAGACGCAGAATGACCGGGCCATCAATCGACCGGACCCACATCAACTTCTCAAAAATCTCCAGGTGATTGCGTGGATCTTGAGTCCCGTCATATTTTGGAAGATCGGCCAGATCGAAATTTTTTGGATAGGGAGCCGTTGCCGTTGTCCTCGAGAATGGGGTCCTGCCGGATCCCATCAGATATTTCATCCTGTATTCTCTGGGTGAACCATGTGTCCAGGGGGCCCTATTTATCTCCCGGCGTTCCTCTGAATCTCGCTCCTACCTGCTGTGATTGCCGTTGTAGTCTTCGTCATTACCTCGGCCCTCGCCACGATCTCGGTGTTCTGAAGGCGATAGGTGGTCACGTCCCACACTTGTTCCCCTGTTGAATCTATCGGTGCTTCCGCGTTTTGACCTCGGTTCCGGGCTACTAGACGAACTACTACTGTCCATGGCAACTTTTTCTTTTCCTTTACGGGATTCTCTCCGCTTTCGCGTCGAAAGTAGTGCTCGAGCTTTTCCTCAATCATTCGATCGAAGGCTTGGAAGTCTTCCTGTCATTGCAAATGATCCCGTTTTTCTTTGTTTTCAAATCTCTGAAGCAGTGATTCTTGCGTCTTCCGAAGGACACGGACGTCAGCTTCTGTCGCCAGAGCGTCCGGGGCCGATGTCTCCTTCACTGGTTCACACAGCGGTTGGTCATCAGCAGGAGGGGAGGTCGCTGTATTGGTAACATGACCCTCCGGGGTATTTTCTCGTCATGGTAGGCATTGAACCTGCAGCTGACTTGGCCCGGCCTGAGGTTGGTTTGGCAAGGGGTTTCTGTCAGACTGTGGCGGTGGATTTCTGCTGTGGCTTCTAGTATTCGCCATTAGTGGTCACGGGGATAGAAATTTATGGTATCCCCACGCTCAGCACCAATGTTCTATTCTGGGAACAAGACTTATTGGACTTGACTAGGTGTCAAGCCTAGAGCCTACATACCCTCTGAAAGGATCAAAGTCCACGTAGTTCGGAGTAAACTTGGAGGCGTGAGGCCAGGGGGTGGTGTGTGTGCTCTGTGTGACAGAATGTAAAGTGAGCATAAGTTAGAACGTGTGCACCTGGTTAGTCGACCTTTGCATTTATAGAGGCGTCCGAGGCAGATATCTCGGCCCTGCGTGATATCCAGGGCACACCATATCCGGATAGAGCAATATCCGGACTAGCGATATCAGGGGCGATTATCTCGATTGTGCCGATATGGATAGATCACGTGTTGTTAGGATACCGGATCTTCCCCTTGATGCGCGGATCCTGTGTTTTAGTTCTCTTGGGCCATATCATGGTTTTGGGCCTTTGGGTCGGTCTGTAACAAGAGCATTTACAAGACAAATAAAAATGATTCAAAAGACCAGCGGGAGTTGGCTCAAGTGGAAGGGACTTGGGCCGCTTAAGCAGGGGTCTCGAGTTCGAGTCCTTGTGGATGCAGAAAACTCTCCTGGGAGAGGTCCCTGCGTATACGTCCGATAGAACCTCGATTCGGAATAGACAGGGCGAAGCTCTGGTGAACCGGGTGCAATAGCAAAAAAAAATGATTCAAAAGAACTTAGCAAATTTAAAACATTTTTGTCATTTACAAGACAAACATGAAAATTCACAAGATAAATATAAATATTTACAAGACAAATAAAGACATTTATAAGACAAATAAAGGGATTTAAGAGAACATAAGAAATTAAAGTCATTTTAGCCATTTACAAGAAAAATAAGATAATTTAAAAGACAAATAAAGTAAAAATACCATTATTCTTTCATCCACAAAACTCAATTTTATTTTGGCCCAAAGAGATACAGTAAAGTTTCAGAATGTTTTGAAAGTTAATTGAAATTATATCACATCCTTAGAAACTAAATGAAATTTTCCAAATTAAATTTATGAATATAGAATCTTTGTCATTTTTATATTCAAGTAGGTAGTAGGAGAGCTCACGGGATATGTTATTTGTCTTGTGTCCCTTCCCGTCCTAAGGTTGTGTCCCTTCCCGTCCTAAAAAACATCTTGGTCGGGACGAAAATGGGATGTCTCATCCATGTTTTTTTTTCCCCCTTTTAAGAAAAGCAAAATAGTTTAGAAAAACGAAGAGGACACTAGAGATTAGAAATGGAAAAAAGAGCTATAAAGTGGAGATTAAAAAAATAAAAGTGTATTTAGATTAGCAGTGGTAATAGTAATTTTTATTTTATCTAACTTTTAGAAAGTTAAGTTGGGATAAAAGTCATTTAGTATAAGGTGATTTATATGTTGGTCCGCTTTTTAAAAAATTTAGTTTGACAAACTAAAACTTGATCAAATGATATAATTGAAAAGCATATTTAGATTTCAAATGATAGAAAAGGACATTATTTATCTTATTTATCTTTCTTTTAGTTATGTTTTCGTAATTCAAGTGTACCTTATTTAAAGCAGCCATAAGCTACTTCAATGATAACGTAGGATAAGATCTAAAAGGATGTGTGTTCGATCCCCGCTGCCGTCGTTGGGACTCCTTTGGTAAGCGATCTCGTAAGTCCCCATTAAGTGCTCAAAGAGCCCGGGGCCGTGTCATGACCTTAGTGAAGGACTGATGCCGAACCCTCCAAAACTTTCTTGTATTAAAAAAAAAAAAGAGAGAGAGAGAGACCCAAAAGTCCATTGATATTTTGAATTAAAATGGCTTTTTTTGCCACAATCGTTCACTTTGGCCTCTGTACCGTGAAGCAAACATGCTAGTCTTCACCTAAATGCAACTGTTACCATGGTCACTCATCATTTACTCACGGTAAAGCTTTTTTTTTTTTCAATCAAGACAAAATGACACTCTTCCAGTCTTTAATACAAGGCATATTTTGGGAGTTGATCTTAATCTTAAATATAAGACGCAGTTTTTATATTTGTCAATCGTTTCCTAATTAACTCCTATTGTTGCTCCCTTAATAATAACTAAGGAGAAGAGAAGATGATTAGAGAAATGACAATATTTTAGAAAATACATGTCATATAAACTAACTTTTATAATCTAATCAAGTTAAGTAAATATGTTTTATATTGAAGACCGAATGGAGTATTAAGTATATAAGAGTTTTACAAAGTACATGTAGTTAAATTACCAATATGAAATCTAAAAAACTTAAGAAAATTAGGTAATGTAATGGTCTTAACACCTATAAAAGAAAAACCATAAAGTAATGTCAAAATCTCATGCCAAGTGATAGTCAATGAATTAGAGGATTAAACAGAAAGATAAATGAAGCATTTCTTGATACAATAGATTATGAGGCACGGTTTTGTGTCAACTTCTATCAGATCAGACTTATGAATCCGGAATAATGAAGCTCTTAGACATTTAATTTGGAAAAGAAATGAAGACCTGCTTCTTATTGATTCATGTTTCATGACAATAATGTGGCATTACATGGAAGGCAAAACTGAAAAATATAAAATGATCCTTACAAAGGTGATTTTGTTTTCTTCTTGGTCTGTGTTTTTTTATCTGCGTGGACAAGTAATTAAAGAGGGAGGGAGTAACATATATTAATGTTTCATATTTGATAAAAACGAGATTTTGACACTACTACAAAAAGTGAATATTACTTCCTTAAAAGACGTCCTTATTTTAAAAAAAGGAAGTAAAAAGTATAGGCGGTGGCATTTTCGTAATTATTTGGCTGAATCTTGAGCCTTAGGCATTCTGAAAATAACATCAAAACGCCAAAATTGAATTTTAGGAGCCCTAAAATTAATTTAGGACTCATAAAATGATTTTTTTGGCGCCAGGAATTTTTTTGACGTCCTAAAAATCAATCAGGACACCAAAATGAAATTTTAGGAGTCCTAAAATATATTTAGGATTCCTAAAATGAATTTTTTGGCACATATTGATGAATTTTTTAGTGGCAGGAATTTTTTTGGCGTCTTAAAAATCAATCAGGATGCCAAAATGGAATTTTAGGAGTCCTGAAATATATTTAGGACTCCTAAAATGAATTTTTTGGCGCATATTGATGAATTTTTTGGCACCAGGAATTTTTTTGGCGTCCTGAAAATCAATCAAGACGCCAAAATGGAATTTTAGGAGTCCTAAAATATATTTAGGACTCCTAAAATAGATTTTTTGGTGCATATTGATAAATTTTTTGGCGCTAGAAAATTTTTTGACGTTCTGAAAATTTAATTAGGACGCCAAAATTGAAATTTTTTCTTATTTTGAAATATTTCTCATGCTTGATAATAGCCTTAACTTTCTCTCGGCATAACTTTTACTAATCAAATCAAAGAAATTGAAACTAATCAAATCAAATCAAAGAAATCAAAAATAATATTATTCAAATCAAAGAAATCGAAAGTTTTACTAAATAAGTCAAAGAAATTGAAAATAATTAAATCAAATCAAAAAAATTGAAACTTTTACTAATCAAATCATAGAAATCGAAAATAATATTAATCAAATCAAAGAAATCAAAAATAATACTAATCAAATCAAAGAAATCGAAAATAATACTAATCAAATTGAAGAAATCGAAAATAATACTAATCAAATCAAAGAAATAAAAAATATATACATTTAAGATGCCTAAAAGAGAAATTTTTTGGCACCTAGGTAATTTTTTAAAAAAATTTGGCGCTAGGGTATTTGTCTCCAAAAATATTATTTGTGGTGTCCTGAATCAAATTTCAGGATGCCAAAAATATTATTTTTGTATTTATCATCGGACTAGCTATTCGATCTCTCACGATGGACTACACAATCGATCTCCCACACACAGCGCTAAAACTCCTCTCCTCTTCCACTAATCTCGCGCCTCATCCTCTCCTCTCCTCTTTCTACACAATCGATCTCCCACACACACGCCACCTCTGCCAACTGCTGCAATCTTCTCAGCCACCGTCAATTCTCTGTGTTCAGGTTCGGATCTGCGCCTCTTATTTTTTTGAAATTTTTCGAGCTAATCAATCTTCCTTACGGCTGTTCCTTCTCTGAACCTCTTAATCTGCATATTTAGGGCACACAGTTCCTTCCACGATGGCGGCCACAGATCTGTTTTGTTGTTCTAGATCTATTGTTTTGTTGTTCCAAATCTGCTGTTTTGTTGTTCCAGATCTACTGTTTTGCTGTTTTGTTGTTCCAGATCTACTGTTTTGTTGCTCCAAATCTGCTGTTTTGCTATTTTGTTGTTCCAGATCTGTTGTTGTGTTGTTCCAGATCATATTTAGGGCACACAAAACCTCTTAATCTACATCGTCTTTGTCTCTCTATTTTTTGTTATAGTTTCGTGAGTCCTTTGCGGTTCTTCCCCCACACACAGCAAGCCTTCGGGTTTGCGGTTTTTTTTTTTTTAAAGCAATAAGGCGTCCTTATTTTTTATTCAGGACGTCTTATGTAAGGCATCCTTATTTTTTATTCAGGACACCTTTTTAAAGGTGTTCTGATTAAAACATAGGACGCCTTAAAAAAGGCATCCTGAATTAACCCATAGCGTCCTGAATTAATCATAGGACGCCCTATATCTTATTTTACAACTACCCCTGGTCAGACGTCCTTCTGAAACAGGACGTTAATTGCCTCTAATTTAGGACGTTAATATGCTTTTTTGTAGTAGTGTGATTTGTCTAAAGAAAACCCGTGTCCCTATTAATTTCATTCAAGTAGTTAACTTAATTTCCATTGCATGAAAAATATTTAATTTCAATGAAATAAAATTGTTGGAAACAAAACAGCTTATATATATATATATATATATATATATATATAATACGTACAAATTAAATAGCCAAACTGCTTCATACAAAGAAGAAAAAGAGGAAAATACATAAAGCCGTTTTCTAATATCTGTAACTACGAGACATGTCCTGCAGTACTTGAACAATTTTCCTAGAGAATAGAATTACTGACACTCACTTGAATCTGATACTTATGAAGATTTCCAACTGATTGTTGTCTGAGGATGAACAGAATTAACCTCATAAGCTCCACAAGTGAATTATGAAGCCTCTTTCTCTCCGGGAGGCAAACTCACCAACGTTCCTTCCATTATTGCAAAGCTCAAAGGAATTATACATGAACTCGAATTGTGCCGGAACAGGAATATTATAGGAGTATTGTTCTCCGCACAGACTCTTTTGAGGCCATAAATTTTCTCCTAAGGAGATGTAATACTAATCACCCTTTTAAATGATGCTAAACTGCATTTTCAGAGGGACTAGCAGATTTCAATGAGTCAATGTTTTAGGGAAAATCTAGTAATTGCAGACTAATTAGCTAATATATCTTTCGATTAGCATAATAGTTTTTGTATCTCTAATCAATCACCACTGTAACATTAGGTGAGATGGTGATTCATAAGGAAACTAAACTAATATATGTACCTTAGTTTTGAGTAGTGGAGGGGGTTCACGTTACAAGTTTGCTTTTAAAATGTTTGTTCTTCTAATTATAGGGATGAGAGCATTACACACACACATATATATATATATATTATTTATGGGTTTAATGCTTCTACTTTTGCTGCTGAAACGTTTTTTCTGCCACACTCACACAAAAGTGAATGGGTTCCATTATAAAGAGAAGAGAGAGAAAATATTATTGGAACTCACTCACTTTTGTGTGAGTGTGGCAGAAAAAATGTTTCTATAGTAAAAGCAAAAATATTAAATCCTTTATTTATTTAGATTAAATTATAGTTGCATCGTGAAATATTTTTTGCACCCAGTATCTCAAATTAAATAATTTTTAGTCTTGTATTTAGAAATGTTTTTCCTAAAACACCAGTATTAGAAAAATTAATTAATTTGAAATACTAGGTGCAAAATAATTTCAGCATACAACCTATAATTTAATCTAAATAAATAAAATATATTAAAAAAAATTAAAAAAAATGCCTTCATCCCTCTAATTAGAGGGACAAACATCTAAAAAGCAGGTAAGAGAGAAACATAAAATATGAATTCATAGCGAAGGAATGCATCCAGTTTCTAGTTTTTTTAAAAAATAAAAATAAAATTAACTATCCAATTTAAATTGCTACTATCAGCTTGCTGAAGAATCGAACATGTACATTCCAAAACCTCCGGGTTTTCACCATTAGTTGTATAACATCGCATTCACATGAAGTTTGATATCAAGAGGAACATTACGAATTATATAAGCCAATCCTTCCCCCCCCCCCCCCCCCCCCTTCTTTGGATACAATAAAGTTTAGTTGGGGTAGACACTGGTACCTTACCAGGGTCAGGACATGCCTCCAAACTCAAAGAGCACTTACAGAGATATTACAGATCATCCACCAATGAGACACTCATATCAACCATCGGGTATCAAACTTCCTCCTTTTTTGGGTGAAGGCTAACGCCTTATCCAACTGTATCAATCCTCATTAGTAAGCCAATCCTTTCAGTACAATGTTTAGAATTTTTTTTAATTTTTTAATATAATGTAAAATTTAATTCCCCCCCCCCCCCACTTCTTCTTTTTTACATTTTTTCCTCTTTTTATATTTTGGGGCTTATATTTCAATCTTTGTTCCATGTGGGGTCTTGTATGATTTATGTTAATCTTGTCTTTTTTTTTCTATATTTCATTTTAATTACCTGAAATTTTTAGCTTATCAGTGAAATTTATTTTTGTAGTATATCATTTACTATACTTTTACCCATACTCGAACTTATTGAGTGCCTACCCTTCATTATAATTTATGTAGCTGCATTTCTAACAACACTTAGCCTTACTTTTCTAAATGACAGGTTTGTAAAATAATTGTCTCTCTTATTACATCATCAGTATTTACTTGATTTCATGATTTTTTTTATATTCTTTTCTTTTTTAATGCATTTAAAACTTTTCTTTAAAAAAAAAATTTGTAGGCGTTGCCCCCGAACCCCTGAATCCCCGTCACTATTTAGCCCCTCTAAATTTTTGCTCCAAGCTGTGCCCCTGGGTACAATGGAACCTTGTAGATATGAAATTCCAAACCAAACAGCTTAAGCCCAATAACAGTCCAAGAACAAGTGTTCTTGGGTCCCCCGTTGATTGTCACAAAATACACAGTTCAAATCCATCTGAATTTGGTGTGTTAAAATGAACGAGAACCTTTGGGATTTGGTGTGTATAGCATTAATATTTCTAAAAGTACTGTTTACATAGTTTATGGTAAAAATCTTTTTGATCAACAACTTGTCCTTCCAGTTTCATAATTTGATGGTTTTATAATAGAAATAACTTCATATCATACAATTATAGAAAAAGACGAGGAAATGATAAATAAATACCATTTAAATTTGTAAAACCTCCAAAAGTCTGTTAACACATTAAAATGACAAAAAGGTGATATGGTATGAATCTAAAATTCTAAAGTTTATTAGTTTTTACCAAAATGCCGCTAATATTTTAATTTAAAACAATAAAAAGGGAAAAGAAAAAAAAAAAAGCTCCTTTGCTAGAATACCACTGCTAACCAACCAATAGCCTCCGGCAAAATGAATAATGAAATGACTAAAGGCATAATGATATTAATTAAAAACGTAAAGGTAATACCATTAGACTTTTAGTCAATACCATTATTCATTTTTACTTTTTCAGTCAATACATTTACGCCTCTAATAAATATTATTACGCCTTTAGTAAATTTTCATTACTTATTTAGTCAAATACATTTATGCCTTTATTTGTATTATTCATATATATATATATATATATATATATATTCTTATGCATATAAGGTGCCTTTTTTCTTTAATTAAAAATATTAAAGGCATTTTAGTAAAAACATATAAACTACAAAACTCAAGATTCCTACCACATCACCTTTTTGTCATTTCAATATGGTAACAAACACAAACTTTTAAGAGTTTTGTAAATTCAAATAGTATTTATTTATCTTTTTCCTAAAAGATTATTGGTTATCTACTAAAGAAAAACAAATTTAATGTAATAATTAAAAGGGTGGCCCAATGTACAAGACTCCCCACCAGGTGGAATCTTGGGAGGGTCAAATTTACAATCTTACCACCACAACTTGACAGTTTATTTCTAGGATTTCAACTTGCATACATTAACAAGTGACAAAAATATACAATACTGTTATATTTATGTCCATGACTTCAAGGAGAAAATAGCTTCACATGATTTCCAGTACAGCTGCTCCAAATTGCAGATTACACTATTACATCAACCTATTATTGTCCATGATGACTCAATTAGGAATTCAATGAATCATAAAATACTAACACAAAGTTCAAGTCTCTTAGCATGTGAGATACAAGTCCCTTTTGAGAGAATCAATACAACTCTGGAACTCATGTCAGCATAGGCATGAAAAGACACGCTGCTAACCCAAATAGTAATCCATAAGAACAGACAGAAATTTTTCTAAGGAAAAGAAATATCGCACTGAAGACTATTCAATTATGATTCTATGTCAATATACTTCTAGCTTTCGTCTATAATGATCATTGCCTTTAAATCTTCATAACCATAGATTTTCCCATTATCATCAAAAAAGCTGTTCAAGTCCACAAGGTCAATGATAAAGTTCTCTGAAGCGCTACATTCCTGTTTGCTTGAAACTACACAACAATACTAGACCCTACAAGAATATGCCAGTTAAGCAAAAGAATTACCTTGACATGTCAACAAGAATAATACAAGAGGGGAAGTTAACAATGGCAATCAAATGCCACTTAAGTCACTACTAGAAAAAAAAAAAGGAAATAGCGACGGAATTTTTCCGTCACAAATTCATGTAATTTTGCGACGGAAACAGTTTTCCGTCGCAAAACTAGGATTTTTGCGACGGATTAGTGATCCGTCGCTAACTTTTGCGACTAAAATTAGCGACGGATAAAAGATCCGTCGCAAACTGGCGGCCAAAAAGGCCGCCAGTATATCACTTTGGATCCGTCGCAAACTAGATATCACTTTTTGTAATGGATCCTGGATCCGTCGCCATGATCCGTCGCAAACTGGCGGCCTTTCACTTTTTGTGATGGATCCATGATCCGTCGCAAACTGAAGGCCGCCTGTAAATCACTTTCAAGATCCGTCGTTAATTTTAGCGAAACTGTATATCACTTTTTGCGACGGATCCTAGATCTGTCGCAAAAGTCATTAAATGACCTCGCAAAAAGTCATTAAATGGCTTTTCCCCCTTCAGTTCCCCACTCCTCTCTCACGATTTTCTTCCCTCCCGACGCCAATTGCTACCCTCCCGTCTCCACCTTGTTGCCACCGGTCTCCTCCTCCTTCCGGCCACCGGCACGGCCTAGGTAGTCCTTTGTTCGGCCTTCCGGTCTCTTCCTTCGTCCAGTCACCTTCCTCTTCCGGTCGTTAGTGTCACCTACGTGGTCCACCCTTCGGCCTTCCAGTCCTCACCTCCTTCCAGTCACCCTCCCCTTCTGGTTGCCAGCGCCACTTGTTTTCCAGGTTGGTTTTATATATTTTTTTTTAAGTTTAAGGAATTATGTATTTACTATTGTTGCTTTAATCTGCATTATGAATATGGTGCCAGTGCCAATTGGAAGAAACCTATGAATCTTCAATTCCTTGAGTTTATGGTGCATGATCTTGTGTTTAATCATAATATTTTTGACTTATCTTTTAATTGGTTTATTGCCTTGTATGATATGTTTATGTTCTACATGAAGTTTTTTTTAAAAAAAATGAAAGACGCATAACATTTGGTTTTCAAAGTTTCTATTGATTTTCAATTTATTGATTTACAATTTGATTTATATTCATTCGGTTCATTTTATAACCAAGTTGACTTTTAATTCAAATGCTTGTTTTAGTTTGACCCAATAAGAAAGTGTTGTTAGCTATACAATAACTGGTGATAATTTTATCTGATATATATTTAAATGATTCATTTGAACTTGAGCATATTGTTAAGATTTAGTAAGAGTTGATTTTTACGGTCAGTTTTCCATCGACATTATATATTTAGATCCTCAATTTGATTTTGCAAATTTTATAAATTTGATTAAGTCTTATATATTGTCTTAAATAATCTCTTTGGTTAGGCAAATGCAGCTACAACTCATGTCCCTAATGAAAAACAAGGGTACCCGGAGCTGGCTCCTAGTGGTGATCCTGCTGATGATGATGATGATGATGATTTTTTTAATTTTATTACAAAATTAAAAAAAAATAAATATATTTTTAAAAAATAATGGAAAAGAATATAATTTTTAAAACAAAATTAAAACAAATAATTAAAGCATAATAAATACATAAATAAATTCAAAAAAAAATTAAAAAAAATGGAATTTCACAATTGTGACGGATTGATATTCGTCGCAATTGCGACGGATTTCAATCCGTCGCAAAAATTCGAATTTGCGATAGATTTTTTGAAATCCGTTGTAATTGCCACTCGTTTTTTGCGACGGAAAAAATCCATCGCAAAATCTATCGCAAATTCATTTTGCGACGGATTTTTTCCATCACAAAAACCGTTCTTTTTTGTAGTGAGTGAACAGATTAGCTAGATCAAATCCTTAGTAGACCAACATTCGTAAAGGTAGAGTACTGACAGGAAAACAAGCAGAAAATAACATCTGCGTGTGAAAGGAAGAAAACAAATATAAATATGGCCTACAAGCCTCACAGGCAACTCGACAGAGGAGTATGCAATACCAAGAAATAACACTATATGCATGGGTTGGGGCATAAGCCAGAAATCAGCTTCTCAAATATTCAATGATTTCGTTTTTTTTTTTTTAAAAAAGTCTAATGAGCTTCGTAAATGCTAAGAAACAATTCATGTCATAACATGTGAGTTTCAGATATTACATACTATGTTCGAACATTTTCCAGAGAGATGCTTCCCTTCAACCCTCTTCAACAGTGAGCAAAGAATGCCAGCTTAAGTAAGACCTTGCCATTATAATTACTTAGAGTGTGCATGACAACCATTCTGTTTCCCAGCACTATTTCTGAGATGAAACAATTTTTTCTGATTCTATATCTTAGAAGAGTTCTGAAAATCAAAATTACGTTTGTTCACTCATTTTATTTTTACTCCAAGAATCAGAATTACAATTGTTAACATATTGTTTTTTCATTCTAAGAATCAGAATAACGTGTGTTAACACATTTTATTTTTATTTCGAGAATTATAATTACCTAATATAATACAAATCTATTTCTTTATTTTTTGTTTACAGATTTTATCAATGGTATAAAATAATAAAATGAAAATAAATACTGGTTTTTAAATTGTAACTACCACATATTATTACATTTGGTGGGTTCGATTCTGAAAATGTATTTTCTTGAGCTAATGGGTATGTTTCAACCTTGGAGTTTGGATGCAACAGCATTTGTAAGATTCAGTTTCTCACTACTGATTGCTCCATTCAACTTTCTTTGTTATTTCAAGTCATGTTCAGATACCTCAAAACTCTCAGAATGATGTCCATTAATTTTTCTACCACATATTTGGCCCTTAATTATAAAACTTAGGTTGTAATATAAATTGCACTTCAAAATTAAATCTTATATGAAGGATTGGAGGTAATATAACTATCTTTGTATTTGAACTTCATGAGAATTACACATCATTCCTATTCTGCCAATTAAGATGGACAAGTTATATACCACATGAGAATAGGTAAGTTATATGAAAGCCAGAGAACTTAAGAGGTATGAAAGCTTGTATGGGAAATGAATTGGAACGTCAAGCAAGGGGGAAAAAATCAAGCTCCATTCACAACAAAGAGAAGAGAGTTACTCAGTGAATCTTCATAAAGAGACTTTAGTTATCGCCTTCAGACAACTAGTAACCTACTACATAACATTCCTACTCAAGTTGTCTTTTTTAAGAATTAATTGATGATTTCCATGTTGAGCAATTCATCCCCATTAACTTTCCACTTTCAATTGACAAGCTTAAGATGTAATTATTGAGATTACAGGTAAAAAATAGACAAGAAGGCTTCACGATTTTTCATTGCTAGCTTTATCCCCAATTTAAATAAATGAAAACCTCAGAGCTCGAAATCAGATTATAAAAGACGAAGTCAAATGAAAAGGGAGCCCAGAAAAAGAACAGTGGACATCATATATCGAAATATTTCTTTCAATATATATAATAAGAGGTAGAATTTAGAGTCTCCTACACTGTTGTTGCTTTTCAATCGCATAAGCTGCAAAACACTATTAAAAATCTTGTATTTTGCAGGGTGCAATTTTTCTCTAATCTATCTAAACACACTTTTTTCTTCAAATTTTTTGCCTCGATCTTACTAATTTCCTAAAGTAGAATTAGCAATCTCTACCAGCATTGATTGGTTTCCCATCTACGGGTCATATAAAACCCAGAAGTGGAATTCTGACTCGATGATAGCACAGATCTGGAAGCATGGTGAGAGTTTTCTTGTTGTGGCCGAAAGAACAAAGCAAGCGAGCTGAGGCTGATGGTGAATGATGAAGAACGGATGTGAGTGACGTCGATGGTGAACGGAGGGAAGGAAAAAGGCAATTTTGGAGGTGGTTCTGCAACAATGATGGATGAATAGAGAGGAAGAAGAAGGCAACTGTGGCAGTGGGTCTCAAAGCAGAGATGAAGAGCGATGGAGGTGGCTCGCGAGATGTTTTGCAGCGAGGACTGAGACGGTGGATCTAGAGAGCGGCAAGAGTTTGAAAAAGAAGGCGATCGATCGAATGGGGTTATCGTGAGAGATGTTGAAAGAAAAATAATTCTGATTTTGCGTCCTGAAACAGAGAAATAGAAATTTTCTGCTTCTTTTCTTTATTCCCCAACAAAAAACCCAAAAAAAAAACGGTTCACCCCGAGAACCAACAAAAAAAAACCGGATTTACCAAACATAATTCTTATCTATTAAAAAAGGGAGAAGGAAAAAAAATAAAAAAATAAGAATCATTCCAGGAGCATTACCATTCACACCTTTATAACAACAAAACTAATCTCAGCACTGCAAGAAGGAATACAATTGGAAGAAAAATTAAAACACGTATAACATCGGTGACTTGGAAAATTAAAAACTATTTAACATCACTTATAAATAACAACAACAATAATATATCTTATTGTAGCATCCGATGAAGTTTACATGGTCTTCTCTATCTGCTCTCAAGTGATTCTTGGGAACAAAGTAAATCGCACCAACCAGCAAATCGATCAGGATCATTCTATCCCTCTCTTAGCACAATTAAGAAATTGACTAAGCAAACTAAAATTTTAAAAAATTTCCCCTCCCCTCCTCAAAAATTTCATTAGCCAAACAAGGGGAGGGGGCTAAAATTCCTCCATCCTCCTCCCCTCCCCTCCGATTCCCTCCAACCAAACAGACCCTTAGAGGCTGTTGACAGTACCTGCTAAAGCTACAGAAACTAAAGAAAAACTAAAAAGCAATTGGAAATAACAAAAACATAGGGTTAAAAGGAACACCAAAGTGTCCATATGATTTGAGATCAACAAGGTCCAACAAGCAACGTTTCAAACTTCACTTCTGCAGGTGACAAAGCCAAGTTTGAATCACTGCTCCAAGAGAATGAGCCAATCCTCAAGAAAGACGAAGGTTAATGTCCTATTAATGTACTCCTTTGAAGAGAGAGGAGAAAATAAAAATAAATAAGTTTCTAGATCTCCATGGGTGAGAGGTCAAAATCCTCATCTACAGTGATTTCTCTGTACTGCACATCAATTGAAGATAGGGGGTGGAGGCACATATCAGAGATGAAAAACAGATCAGGCTTTCAACCTAGCTGACAAGATGTGTGTGTGATTTTTTCCCCAAACAATAAGCAAGATGTGGGTTCAGAATTACAAGGGTATAAGGACATTCAGATCTAGATATACTTCAGCGAGGTTTCCCTCTTGTGGCAAACGTTTCAGCAACTATAAGAGGGAATGCAATAGTAGCATCACAATGTACCTGTTTAATGAAATAAAAGCACTTTTTTAATTCTCGAGAACTTAATGGCACAACTATGGTGGATTTTGGCAACAAGCAATCCAGTCATGAAGATATACAAAATGTTACCGCAATCCAGTCATGAAGATATACAAAATGTTACCTTGACTGTCTTAGCAGATCCACGTATTTTTCCCCATGAAACAGCCTCATCTGGACGAGCTCCGGAATCACTCCCATCAAATTCCTGTGCAGTGTTTATGAAAACAGCATAATCTGCACCATTGCGCATCATATTGGCATTGCAAATGTGATGCTTGGGAAGACCCCCTCCAAGAATAATCATGCCTGTCTTCCTAGGACTTGCATGTACAGCTTCACCATTCATGGCCCTAATATCTGTCCAATTGTTAATTACATTATTAAACTGCCATACCAAAGAAGAATAATCATGCCTGACTTCCTAGTACTTGCATGTACAGCTTCACCAATCATGGCCCTAATATTATTCTAATTGTTAATTACATTAGTTCAATATCATAGGCAAGCATTCATGTAGTTCAAACAATGAAAACCATACCTTGCACTATGTCCACAATCAAACCAGGGCTTCGAAAGGAATGGAAGTACAACATGTCCCCCAAGGAACCATCTGTTAAGCCCGGACAAAAAACTGGAATATTGTTCTGGAATATATCCAGCAAAGTTAAAGATATTATTTGTTATATTCTAGAACAACGAAGCAGCAAAATAACAAAGTAACTAGGTCGCACTCTGTAAATACACAACACACAAAATATTGACAATGAAAGGTGTGATATGTTTTTATAAGGCTCAGAAAATTCGTAGATCATTGATGCATCCTTGGAACGTAGAGTTCCATATAAAACTAACTTGATGCAAATTAGATGACACAACACATAACAAGAACAAATTAGCTTCATGTGTATGCTATAAACAGGTAGCCCATGAATGTACCAGTGTATAAATGCAAGAAACAAAGTGCACCTCTAGTTACATTTTCCAATTTCACCAATTGGTATGATCTCTTTTCCAAAGCACATTCTTCAAGCATGAAAAATATATTTTAATCAAGTAATGATAGGCGGTACATACAGGTTTCTGACTAGGTTGGTAGAATCACCTATATTGCATTCACTAGAATCATGGAAATAACTCAAAACTTCGAAATTTAAATATGCTGAGATTTTAGGATCTTTTGGCATCTACTAAACAACCCTAATTAATAATTTAATTATGGCTAGGCTGAGCTTAAGGCAAATAGCAGCACCGACATATTTCATGTTCCAGGAATTCATATTTCAATCCAAGTGACCCAAGATTATATTGTGACAGAAACTAACTTGGTTTCACAATGTTCCATGTGGGACAGTTTTAATCAATAAAATCACCACTAGCATAAAGGTTAAAATGCAATGTAAATGCATGCAAGGCAAATATGATAAGTAATACTACTAGCAAAATAAAATATTTAAATCAGAAAGAGACTGGAAAATAGCATTAATTATAGAAGATCTAAACATAATATCAAACTTACCACATATGCCCAGTAAAGATAAGAGCTCTCATTGTTTATTTCTTTTCCTAACCGAGCAATCAACTTTGATGGCGTCCATGTTACATGCTGAAAGCATAACAGGACAAGGTAAAGAAGACAGAAAACATCAAACATACACTCAAACGAGTCGACACAATTGCGGGGGAGGGGGAGCTTCTAGACAAAGGACACCATTAAATGAACAACAAATCAACCTTTCAGTTGATTTCAAAAGTACAAACCGCACATGCCCTAGTCCTAATAGGAGAAACAGAAAAATTGAACATTTCCATGGATGAGCTTTAGATTCAGAAAAAAATGTACTATTTAAATCCCATAATGCATTGAAACACAGGCATAAAAAAGAATACCTCCTCATTTTGTTCCCTCAACATTTGATCAAAAACTGGAATGATCCAATCCTCAAATTTGCAGTAGTTTTCATTAGGGACCAATAAGTTACCAATACGATTTAATCCTTTAGAACGAAGATGGGCACCAGGTAGAGAAAAATCTCCTTTATAAGTTGGTGCAAGGCACTTTATAAGATCTTCCTCTATGCCACCTGTTGTTGTAACAATTACATCAACCTGCAGAAGTAGATAAAAAACAATGGGAGTTAAGTATCTAAACCTACAAAATATGAAAAGTAACACAGGACAACACGCCACTCTTAAAACTGATCTTGCTAGACATTAATCTTTTAAAATACAAAATCCAAACTTGAGGAACCAAATTCTCTGCTACATGCATGCACACAAAAGAAACTCACCATATGATGCTGAACGAGGTATCGAACTGTATCTCTAATACCAGATGAGATAAGATTAGAAGTAAAGCCTAGAAAAACTTTACAACTAACAGATTTTCTGTAAGCCAGATCCTTTTCCTCCTCATCACAATCTTCTGTTATGGCCTCGTCAGCAAGACTCCAATCTAGCTTCACTCCAATTAATTTACCAAGGACACAAATTAAAAATTTGTGAGAATTATTCAACGACAAAAAGGGTAGTCTCAAAGCAGCAAACTAAATAGAGGTATGAGTAAAAAAAAAGTCAAGTTGGGATTTCCAGAACAAAACAAACCATTTGATTAATGACTTGTATAGCATCTCCAAGGTTGGAAGCCTGAAACCCAGTGGTGACAAAGGACTTGAGAAGCTGTGGATAATTCACACCTTGATTGAAGTCGTAGCCCTCAATTTTGATGGATTTTCCTTCTAGGTTTTCTGATTGCTTGAATACAGTGGAGTGAACTGATCCTAAAACGTCATCTTTACTTGCCTCTCCCATCCTTTCCTCCACCAAAGTGAAACAGTCTGATCAATGTTATATGAATATCCTTGGAAACGTTATCAAATAGATAGCGCCTAAATAATATGGAATGCAATGCACCTACCGCCGCTATTTTATAAGATTTGGCTTTTGGCATATATTCCTCACTTCCTTTTTCAAAACATGCTTCAAATTAAAATATATTCACAAAATTATTGTAAGAATATTAATGTTTTATTAATAATATAAAATAATAAGCATAATCCAAAAACATGTGCTAGACAATAATCAAGCAAAAAACTATACAAATATTATATATATTGTCGATGGGGGCAAAATATATTGCCTATGAATTTGCAAGTATATGGGTCGTCTCAAATAATAAAGAGTGAGTAAAGTATCATTTTCAAGGACTTAGTACCCACACTTCAATTAAGCAGTAATTTTACACTTTCATTTAAGATGAGCAACCCAAATTGAATTTAATTAAGAGAAAAGAAATTAAAATTAAAATTAAAATTAAAATAAACAAACTACCACAATAATCAAATGAGCAACTCAGAGTTATCAATCCTTATTAGTTTCATAAGTTTTCACTAATTAATTAGTCTTGATGTCAATTTTGTTACTCTCGGGTATAAATAGTTATAAGTGCCTATCGTTTCACTTACAACCCTCTCTCTAAAGTGTAAATTGTTATGTCTAGCATAATCACTCAAAACGCACTCTTCAAAAATTATATAGGACTCTATCCTAATCGCAAATTAAATCATAATATAATCTTATATTACTTAATCTCATAGCCTAATTAAAATTCCCTTCATCAGTTTAAATCCTAATGCTCACGTTCATATTTAGTCCCTAACTAGATAAAGCAAAACAAAATTAAGTAACCAAAATTAATATTAATTATAACTAATGAAAACAAAGTATAATCCACCTAGAAGTTCAAGTTCATATAGCAAGGAAAAATTAGCCAAACATCACTGTAATCAGAATCAAGGCAGCAACAATAGATTCAACTAACAAAACCATTATGAAAATCAATGTGACAGGGGAATAGAAGTGAACCAGTGAAGGATGAAATAGCTGCCTATGGTTCAGTCGACGCCGTGCAAATCCGGCGGTTAAAGAAGAGACCAGCGACGACGTTCCCTCCTCAGGTCCGATCTGGTTCTCAATCTGGTTCAGATTGCCGATGAAGATGAAGGAAACAGAGACAGTCGGCGGCTCCTCAGTTTTTTAGCCTCTGGAAAAACGTCTCCTTCCGTTCAAATCGTATCCCAAGAAGGCGATGAATAGGAACCCAAAAATGGCCGCGCCTCTGCTTCTCTTTTCTTTCCGTCGTCCGTCCGTCCGTCGGCGTCTCCACTAGGAAGATGAAGCTACCACTGTGTCCCCTCTTGTTGCCGTCCGAATCTCTCTGGAGCTCGGGTTTGGTGTAGATGGTGGTGGATGATGGACGGTCACCGGCGAAGATGGTGATGAGGGCGAGAGTCGCCGGCGACGATGGTGATGCGATGGTGTCGAAAGCGAATGGAATGGATGAAGATCTATGGTCGGTCCAGGTCTGGTTCTCAGGTTCGCGGCGCTGTCACTATGCCTTTTCCTCTCGGCCCCAGCCTCGCGTTGAAGTCCACCTCTCCCGTTTTCTCCTGGTGCTGCTGCTGAACCCGTAACTCTCTTTTTCCTTTTTTAAGTCTCCCTTTGATTTTCCAAACGTTGTTATCTGCCTCTTGCAAAAAAAAAATAATAATAATAATAATAATAATTAAAAAAAAACAACAACAACTTAACATAGGGTAAAGTAAACTAAATAAAACTCAAATCTTTCTCCTTTTTTTTGTTTTTTGTTTTTAATTTCAGAAACTGTAACTTGTTATTATTTCATTTAAACTAAATTATTTCTATTTAAATTTGAAAGTTTGGTATTTATAATGGGTATGTTTGGGTTAGTGGTAGGAGTGGTAATTTATTTTCTATTTGACATTTTTAGACGCCAGTAGGAAAACATATGTTGTAAATATGATCTGTGCTTGGATTGATGATAGTAGAAGTGGCAAAAAGCTAAGAACTTTTTGGAAAAAGCTACATTTTATTCTTAACTGACTTTTAGGAGCTTTTTATATATATATATGGGGGGGAAAAAAAAGCCTAGTAAACTTACCCAAACACTCCACTTCTAGCTTTTTTTTTACTGCTACTTTTTTCTAACTTTAAGCTACTTAAAGCTCTCTCCAAATAGGCCCAATGAAATCCACCAAATAATGCACCACTTTGATTTCAACTTATTAAAAATAATCTCAAGAATCTCTCAAAATTACATAGATAACTTTCCAAATATCATCAAAATATAATTTAAAATATACTAAAATTGGAGAGTTATCAATTGTAGCCGCTAAAAATAGTCATTTGCTACTTGTGGAGAAATCTTTAAAAAAAAAAAATTGTGTCTAAAGCATCCACTGTCAATATATCACTTACTGTCAATATATATATAATCCTTTGGTCTCATTGCAACAAACTTGGATTGATCTTCTATCATGTGTCTAGAGCATCTACTGTTAATATACCACTTACTAGTTTTTTATGCTTAGACATACCTACAATTTTATAGTCAATCAAATTATAGGTACCCATTTTTCTTGGTCCTTTTTTGTTAGTTCGCACAGTAGAAGCAACATATGATCCTTTAGGTACCAATTTATAAGTACCACAGGCCTATCCTTTCCTTCCTTCTTATGAAAACATGAAGATGTACTATACCCCTTTCAGTTGCAATAGTTACAGTGAGCAAAAGAATTAGGAGAGTGAACAGATTTTTAAAAATAATTCAGATAAGATTTTTCTCCTCTCTTCTTTTTGCCCTTTTTCTTATCAAGTTCAGGACTATAACCTATTCTTGACTTGTCGTTTGTAAATCTTTGAGTTTTCAAAATGATGTTAAGCATTTCACTTCCTCTGAGGAATTTTTCAAAAGTTTTGTTAAGATAAGAATTCCTTTTCTCTAAATCAAGACATTTTTCACAAACCAGAGAAGATTCTTGAACTTATTGTTTAAGCAACTTGATTCTTTTCTTTGAAGCTATGAGTTCTTTCACAACCTTTCTAAATTCGTTATATTCAGAAAGCAGTTAATCATATGTGGGTTTAGTCATATAACTCATCGATTTCACGTTCTTCTTCAGCTACAAGGCATATGTTTGCAACTTCTTCATCCTCGCTTTCCTCAGCCAAGGAACTGTCTCCCCAAATGGCAGACACGTACGCCTTCTTCTTGAAGTTGTTGCACTTTTCCTTTTCCTTTTCTTTGTTCTTCAATTGCGGGCATTCTAATTTAATATGTCCAGGTTTCTCACATTCATAGTTGATGATTTGTGAAGATGGAATATCACCTAGAGGCGGGTGAATAGGTGATCTCAAAAATCTTTTGCAAGTCACACACAAATGCAGGTAAAACAGTGACAGAGAAAGAAAGATAAACACAGAGCGATTTATACTAGTTCGTTCTAATACTTTGATCTACGTCCAGTCCCCAAGCACACCTTGGGATTTCCACTAACTCTTTAAAACAATTTCAATTACACACTCTGTAACTCAAGATGATCCTTTCACACTCGGAGTCACTCCCCCTTACAAGTTGTAATTGTACACCCACACTTAAGGTTCCACAACCTTAAGATTTTCAAAACAACAATCAAATAAGTGTTTAGAAACTCCTCACGAGTAGATAAGTGTTAATCACTGAAGTACACAGAAATATCCAAAGATATTAAGCGAAGTTAATGAAACAGCAAATTGCAATAAGTTTGAATTAAATGCACAGGGTTTTGGTAGGTGATGAATTCAATGCTTCTGCTATTTATAGATGTTGTAATAAATGACCGTTGTAGAAGCTTGAAGTTTGATTGTTGTGATTCTTGAATATAGCCGTTAGACAGATGAAGCTTCGTTGGTCACATTCACCGTAAATGATTTGTTCTTCGCAAACATTCTTTATTCTATTTGTTTTGTCTATTGAGAGATAACATTTATTGTGCAGATGGAATATCAGTGAAAGCTTTACATTGATCAGAGTAATGGTTACGAAGATTATCACCGGTTTTGGCAACTGCATTTAATGCTTCTCTAACACACAAATTGCTTTATGCAAATTTGTTGTTAATCCATCATATCATCTGAAACTCATTAGCAAATTGATTAAAAGCAAATAGCAATATTAATGAGTAATGATAAATAGAAATGAAATCACACTCAATGATTTAAGATTTACAAGGACAAAGATTTGAAAACAGGGGTGATCATGTTCGAGCATGATTATCTATATGCTCGGGCATCAGTATAAAAAATACATTGAAAAACTAGAGATCACCTTATGCTCAAGCAAGAACCTGAGCTTGCTCAGGCAAGCTTCTCCTGGTGTCTTTTGAAAAACAATTTCTATCACTGATGCTCGAGCAAGAACTACTCCATGCTTAGGCAACATATCGCCAGTACTCGAGCAACCCATAAGGCATGCTCGGGCAAAGGCTAGACAAAGGGGAGGAGTCACATGTTTAGCGACGCTGCTCGAGCGTGCTTTCTTGTCTTCTCGGGCATGACATATTCATGCTTGGGCACAAGTCATCCAGAGGCTAAGAATAAGGGATCGAATGATGATGCTCGAGCATCCTTTTACCTCTGCTCGAGCATGCCTTTTACTCTGCTCTCGCATGACTCTTCAACTTTAAAAATTCCTTGTTTAGTCTGATGATGCTTGAGTATGCCAGATGCTCTGCTCGAGCATGACTTTCCAATTTTCACTTCTTCATTCCCAGCCCGATGATTCTCGGGCATCACAAATACTTTGCTCGAGCATGACTTTTTGAAACACTTGAACAAGTTATTAGATTGAGTATGCTTGGGCATGAGCTAACCCTTGCTCGAGCAAACCATAACTTAAACACATATTGTTTAATTCAATAACTTAGGATTTGTGATCATCAAAACACCAAGAGCTAACAATTTGATCTTTGTCTTTGAATTCACGTCCGTTGCTTTGTCCTCCTTTGTGAAACTTCTGGAATCCCTAGTCCTTTTTGTAAAATTTTTGGAACCCTCGGACAAACATGCCAAGTTCATAACCATCTTGATCTTCTTCTTCTTCTTTTGCCTCTTTGTCTCTTACAGCATTAAAGGCAACACCTTTGCCTTTACTGTTGATTTCATCTAAGCCCTTTTTGAAATTCAATTTTCCTTTATATTTAGCTAGACTTCCGAATAAAGCAACTACTGATCTCATTGATTCACCTCAAGCTTCTTCAATGGTCATGACCTTGGCTTCCCATTCTTTTGAAGGTGGAATATCACCTAGAGGGGGGTGAATAGGTGATTATGAAATTCTTTCACTAATTGCTCAAAAACACTTAAAGGAGAGATAGAGAGAAGAGCAATGAACACAAGAGATTATACTAGTTCGGTCCAACTCTTGACCTATGTCCAGTCCCCAGAAACACTCTGGGATTTCACTATCTCCAATCTTGATTACAGACTCTGTAACTCTCGAGTAATCCTCTCACTAAGACTTACCCCTCTTTACAAGTTGTAACCAAATAACCGTGGACACAATTACACACTCTGTAAACAAAGGATAATCCTTTCACTCTTGGACTCACTCCCCCTTAAAAGTTGTAATTGATACACCCACACTCAAGATACCTCTATCTTGAGATTTGCACGAATTGTAATACAAATGATATGACTCTCTCACAGAATAAATAAATGATAAATACTGAAGCTCAATAATATCTTAAGATATATACAGAATAGAAAATGAACACTTTGAATGCTTTGTCTGTGTATGTGTTGGTTCTCTTGATGAATTCAAACCTTCAGGCATTTATACTAGTTGAAGCTTGAGGATCGTTGAAGGATTTGATTCTCTCTATTTGAATGTTTGAATATGTCCATTGATGAAGCATGAAGAAATATCCGTTGAAGCTCTTTAAAATGGCCGTTAGAGATGAAGCAGAAGAGTCGGAATAATCGCCATCATTATTCCTGTAATGGTGATTATGACCGTTGAATAATTGCGGTCATTATTCCTGTAATTATGATTATGACCGTTGAAACCCAGCAAAGAAAATGAAATATTCTTGCCCAGAATGTTGCAGAGGTATGTGTGTTGTTGAGTTTCTCAAATAGGCAAGTTTAATAAATGCCGGATTGATTTAGTCAACATCATGTGTTGATCCTCATTCTAATAATCTGTAACTCATTAACAAATTGATTAAATGCAATTAAGAATGATAATGAGTAATGATTTGAAGCAATGAAATCATATTCAATTGATTTTGATTTTCCAGAGACGGTGATTTGATAATTAGAGAGATATGACTCTAGTTAGACGAGAACATGCCTAAAGGTATATTGACTGGAGGCATTTTAATTGGCTCGAGGTAAACTTAGGATTTAAGACAAATGAACTTTAGCAAAGTTGACTCGAGGTATATCATAAATGACTGGAGGTAGAAAAACATACTTACCTATTAGCAAGGGAGCTTGATTCGAGGCAGACAAGGATTCAATTCGAGGCAATATAATTCCATCGTTTTTACAACCTCCTAAACTAACTGTCAACTTCAAAAAAACATATCTCATTCAATTGATCTTTGTTTTTCGTGTTCTTGATGTTTTTGGAAAGGTATCTAAGTCTAGTTTCATATGCCACTGATTTCAGCTCAATCGGATGTGTGGTTTGTGAGATACACTCAAAATACCGAAGCTTGGTTTGCTGTATGGCGTGAATATCACTGTCATCTTCCAAAATTCATAGCTCCTTCATTTGACCTCCTTTGGACTTGAATTTTATGTCAACATGACGCATTGAAAGTCTAGTTTGCAACAAAATTGGTTTCACCTCAATCCGATCTTTGGTTTAGGAGATATCGTTGAATTACCAGACGTCGCCCAAGTGAAACGTGAAACAGAGGTTGATGAAAACACTTGTTAACTAAAAGCATTAAAGTGTTGCTAGAGTCATGTGCCTAGAGGCAACTAATACTTGACTGGAGGCAAAATTCGACTTTAGCATGTTTGTTGACGAGTTTAGCAAGTGTGCCTAGAGTCAATTAGTTGATGCCTAGAGTTAACATGACTAGAGGCAATAACTTGTTACCTAGAGACATAGAAGCAAACTTGACTAATTTGGAATAGCGCATGTCCACTTTGACGGGAGGCATGATGACTTGAGTCAAGTTGCCTAGAGGCAACTTATTAGTTGACTAGAGGCAACTTATTAGTTGACTAGAGGCAAGTTATTGAAATGAGCATAATTACGAGTTTGCCATTAGATGCTTTACATAGTTCGAAACACGACTTGCATGAGTAAAACAAAGAGAGATGCCTAGAGGCAATTAGTGAGGGACTAGAGGCAACAAGATAAATTTCACATAATTACAATTTTGCCATTAAAAGTGAGTTCTCCAAAGCATATTCGAGAATGACTTGCGGGAGTGACTTGAGGCAAACCTAATTGACTAGAGGTGAAAGTTCAACATATTTACAATTTTGCTATCAGAGTGAATTTTCACCATAATTACGGTTTTGCCATTTCAAATGGATTTTTCGAACCATATGTCTGGAGGTAAAATATTGGATGACTAGAGGCATATATTATTTAACTAGAGGCAAACCAGAAACTCCAAATTTTCACCTAAAATTAAGATTCAATTACATTATAATTGTTATCATCAAAGCATCAAAAACATGAGAACTAACATCTTTTGTAAGAAGGTTCAGAATTTTCCTCACTTGAGAGTTTTGATCATACATCTTTCCCAAGGCTGATAGTTGATTAATCAGATAGGTGAAACGTAGTTCAAATTCTTCTATGGGTTCGCTAAACTTCATCAAAGTAAGTCATATTCAGTCATAAAAGTATTTATTCTATTCTCCTTTATACCAGTGGTTCCTTCATGAGCTATCTCCATAGCTTTCCACATTTATTTAGCAGTTTGCAGGTTGCATATCCAGAAATATTCCTTCTGACTTAATGCACTTTGAATCATTAGGATAGCTTTATTGTTGAGCGTTATCTACCTTTTGTCATTTTTGTCAAACTCTACTCAAGCTTTGGAACATGAATTCCGCCTTTTATTTTTATTGGGACATAATCTCCTTTCTTGATCACTTGCCATAGACCATATTCGGTTGCCAACATAAACACTCTGAACTTTGCTTTACATAATGAGTAGTGTTCACCATTGAAGCCTGGTAGTCGATTGATGTATGCACGTCGGGCAATATTCCTTTCATGGATCCTTCTCGAGATATTAGCCTGTAAGAGAAGACCTATGCTCTGATACCGAATATTAGTTACAGGAATCATCTAAGAGGGGATGAAGTAGGTGAATTATAAAAATTAAAACCAAACTTAAGCAATAATTAAATCTAGAAGGAAAGCTTAGAAAGATACCACCGAAGAGGGCACACAGATTTATACTTGTTTAGCCTTAACAACATGGCCTACATCTAGTCCCCGGAGCTCATATGATATTTCTACTAACTTTCTCAAAGACAATTACAATAGGCACTGAGTAATCTTATCAGATTCACTCCCCCTTATAACTGTAATCGAACGACCCACTCAAGGCCCCACTACCTTGATATTTTATAACAATCAATTTAACAAATGAATGAAGATAACTTTCTCACAAAGTAAATGTATAATCATTGAAAATTGAATATCAAAAGATATTAAAGAGTATTAATGAGCAATAACTTTTTCAATAAATGATACTGTCGTTAGTTATTGGCTCGAATTGAATGCTCTTCTTCTTTATAGTTGAGCTGTATTAATGATTGTTGGTGAAGCTTCAAATTATCCGTTAAGAGATTTCAAATGCTCCATTAGACTCAAAAGCTTTCCGTTAGACACAGGCCAGAGTCGTTGGAAGATTTGATGAAATGTCGTTTTTGTATCATTGTTGACAGTCTTTACACGACACATTTTTGGTTTGAGTATTTGACTAAGGTAGAGTTTCTTTCACTTTCTCTGGAATGGGTCTTTGAACATATGATCATTTGTCTAATTTAAATTAGTTTCTATGTTCATGCTCTATTTTCGCTTTCTGACACAAATTTGTTTTTTGAAGATTTTCACATAAACTTTTGTTTGATCATCTGAAACTCACTAGCAACCATGATTAAAAGCATTAAGAATAGTTGTAAGTGATGATCAAAAGTAACGGCATAAAGATTAGAGAGTTTGAATGTATGAAAATGATGATCAGCTCTTAGAGCCAAAAGAACTCGAGTTGACAAACATGATTTGAGTTACTGACCTGAGTTTTGTTCTCTAGATAAAATTCTTACAAAACAATTTTCAGTTTATAAATTTGCTTTCAAAGAGGGAACTTGAGTTGATCAAATAGAACTCGAGTTATAGCATTTGGCTAAAATCATAACTCTTTGAAAAATAAAAGGAACTCGAGTCATAAGTGTTCAAACTCGAGTTGTTAGCATTTTGAAGGTTTTTCGTTGGAATTGGAAGTCCTTTATAAGGACCAAGGTTATTAAAACCGAACCGGTCACTGAATTAGTTGGAGTACTAGGTAAAAATTATTTTTTAAAAAAAAATGAAAACTAAATGCAGAAAGAGCCGTGAATTAGTATGTGTGGATGAATAATGAATAATTAAATAAAAGAAAAGAGTGCAAAGTACCGGTTGGAGAAATAAAGTCATTAATTATAATAAATAGATGGATTATTAAAAGTAAAAGAAAATGATTACTGGTTCAATAATTATTCATAAAAAATGTTATAATGAAAAAATAGACATAAATTGTTATGAAACTAAGTAAAACACAAGAGAGATTAAGATGAGGGAGATGAAGAAATGCAAGGGAGAAATGGAGAGCAAGGAGAGATTGATTCTTCTTTCTATTGTACTCTTCCAACCTTTGATACATGCCTACTATATATAGGCAATGAATCCTTAACTTCCCTTACAAGAGTTACAAAAGAATAAATCTACATAATGGTATATTATGAGGTTTTGTAAGTTATTTACATTAGTCATATAAAACTCCCATGCCATTCATGCCATAGGTTACATGGCTTTAGAAACTCCAAAAGACTCTTCTTGAAAAGGTTGTGGACATTCACACAAATATTGGAATATTCATAACACTCCCCCTTGAATGTCCATTATGAATTTGCCTCATTAAAAACTTTAACTAGGAAAAACCCAATGGGATAAAAACCTAGCCAAAGAAAAGAGTACAACATCCATTGATATATTGTCCAATGCTGCCTCATTAAAAACCTTTCTAGGAAAACCCAGTGGGATAAAACCTAGATAAGGAAAAAAGAGTACAGCGTGTATCGACTGCCCCTCTTGACAACATCATTTGAGATCTCTAAGTCTCCGAAGACCAATACCATGGACGAGTCTTTCAAAGATTGCTCCTGGAAGTGACTTGGTGAATAAATCTGCTAGATTTTTACTTGAACTAATTTGCTAGATATCTATTTCACCATCCTTTTGAAGATCACGAGTCAAGAAGAATTTTGGCGAAATATGCTTCGTTCTGTCGCCCTTGATATATCCTTCTTTAAGTTGGGCAATACATGCAGCATTATCCTCATATAGAACTGTTGGAACCATTTTTTCTGAAGATAAATGACAAGTTGTTCGTATATGATGTAATATTGACCTTAACCACACACATTCTCGACTTGCTTCATGCATTGGTAGAATTTCTGCATGGTTAGATGATGTGGCTGATATAGTCTATTTCATAGATTGCCATGAAATAGCTACACCTCCACATGTAAATAGATAGCCTGTTTGTGATTTACCATCGTGTGGGTCAGACAAAAATCCAGCGTCTGCATAACCAATCAGTTCATGCTTGGATACATTTGAGTAGTATAACCCCATGTCCATGGTGCCTCTGAGGTAACGAATGTATAATTTCTTTAACGATTTCATCTACTTTCTATAATGATTTTATTATATGTTTATTTATATATCTGAGATAATCTAAACCACTATATGGAATTTAAAAATACTCTTTTACCGATTGTTTTTATACATCGAGTTCCATGGTTAAGATTGGAGATTATTTACTATTTTATATATTACTTTTACTATTTATCATTATTCATCCATCAATTTTATTCATGCACAGTAATTGTATAGTAATTTACGATTGTTTTACTATTTACATTATTGCAAAATGCTTTACTTTTGCACAATATATGTTACTAACTTTAACATAATATAACGTTTTACTTTTATTGTTATATTATGTTACTAACATAACATTTATATTATTGTTACTAACATAACATTTAAATTAACCATTTATTGTTATGTTACTAACATAACATTTTACTTTTATTGTTGCTAACATAACATTTTACTTTTATTGTTATGTTATTGTTGCTAACATAACATTTTACTTTTATTGTTATGTTATTGTTGCTAACTTTTAATGTTATGTTATTTTATATTTAATGCAATCTCTTTTATGTTATTAATATTATTATGTGCAAAAGTCATACACCTCTGTTTTCCTATTCTAAAATTATATGACCAGAAGTACTATTATTTTAGTTTCTTAATTTTATGGCCAAAAGCCATATAAATTTAATTTCTCTTTATGAGAATTACATGGCTCGAAGCCATAAAGTTTTAATCCTTATTATTATACTTTACTTATTCTGTTTCTAAATTTCATCTTATTATCATTAGTATTTCTATGTTAATAATTCTTGTTTATTTTTTTTTAATTAGTCTGAGCCATGACAAACACAACAAGAACAAACCTTGCAAAACTTGAATTTGTGGCTCTTGATATTACCGGAAAGAATTATTTATCTTGGATGCTGGATGCGGATATCCATCTGAATGCCCATGGTCTTGAAGACACAATTAAAGAAGGAAATAAAGCATCTAATCAAGATAAAGCCAAATCCATGATTTTCCTTCACCACCGTTTACATGAAAGTTTAAAAATTGAATATTTGACAGTGAAACATCCACTGGTTCTTTGGAACAATATAAAAGAAAGGTATGATCACCAAAAGATGGTCATCCTCCCAAAAGCTCGTTATTGCTGGATGCATCTGCGTTTACAAGATTTTAAAACTGTGAGCGAGTATAACTCAGCCATGTTCAGAATTACTTCTCAATTAAAATTATGTGGAGAAAAAATTACTGATGAAGACATGTTAGAGAGAACATTCTCCACATTTCATGCCTCCAATTTGCTCCTGCAGCAGCAATATCGTGAAAAAGGTTTCAAGAAATACACTGAATTAATTTCTTGTCTCCTTGTAGCTGAGCAAAACAATGAGCTTTTATTGAAAAATCATGAATCCCGTCCAACAGGTTCAACTCCATTCCCAGAAGTGAATGTAGTAAGTAATGAATATTTTAGTGGCCGAGGACGTGGACGTAAAGGTGGCTACAACCATGGCCGTGGGCGTGGTTCAAATCGTGGTGGATCAAATTCTCACCCTAAAGGGGGAAAGATTGAAAAGAACCCCAGGAGGGAAACTAGTGGAAATAAGAAGCATTCTGAAAATGCATGTTATCATTATGGTGGCAAAGGTCATTGGTCTTGTACCTGTCGTACGCCAAGACACTTGGTTGAACTTTATCAAGAATCACTTAAAAGTAATGGTAAAGGGTCAAAGATTGAAGTAAATCATGTTGAGAACTCCAAGTTTGAGGATGTTGATTTTACTCATTTGAATATTGATAAGGCTGAGAATTCTGAGTTTGAAGATGTTGATTCTACCCATTTAGATGTTGCTGATTTCTTAGTATAAATTATCTTTTCCTATTTGGAACTGTTTGGTTTTAGTATGTTTAAACTCTCTTCTATCATATGTATTTCTTTTAATTATGTTTTTATTTATTTTCATGTATCCTTTAATGAAGAATGAATCTTATTAGCATCAATCTTGAAGATCTGTGTCTCGTTGATAGCGCAACAACCCACACTATACTAAAAAATGATAAATATTTTTCTTCCTTGGTAATGCAAGAAGCCAATGTTCAGACTATATCTGGTAATATAAATTTGATTGAAGGCTCCGGAAGAACTAATATTTTGTTACCTGAAGGAACAAAATTATGTATTGATCATGCATTTTATTCTACCAAATCTAAGAGAAACTTATTGAGTTTCAAAGATATCTGCAGAAATGGATATCATATAGAAACAACAACTAAAAATGATCAGGAATGTCTTGCTATCACAAATATTGTTTATGGTAGAAAATGCATGTTCGAAAGTTTTCCTGCTTTCTCTTCTTGTTTGTATTATACATTTATAAGCACAATTGAAACACATGCTATTGTAAACCAGAAGTTTACTAATACAAATCAGAAGTTTACCAATACAAACCAGTAGTTTGCCAATGTAAACTAGAAGTTTACTAATGAATTTAATATTTGGCATGATCAGTTAGGCCATCCCGGGTCAATCATGATGCGACAAATAATTGAGAATTCATGTGGACATACCCTGAAATGTAAACAAATACCACAATCTCATGATTTCTCATGTAATGCATGTTCCAAGGGAAAGTTAATAATTCAACCCTCACCAAGCAAAGTAGAAAGTGAATCTCTCACATTTCTAGAACGGATACAGGGAGATATTTGTGGGCCAATACACCCACCATGCGGACCGTTTAGATACTATATGGTTTTAATTGATGCATCAACCAAATGGTCGCATGTTTGCTTATTATCTTCTCGCAACCTGGCGTTTGCGAGATTACTTGCTCAATTCATTAGATTAAGAGCACATTACCCTGATTATCCTATCAAGAAAATACATCTTGATAATGCTGGTGAATTTACTTCACAAGCTTTTAATGAATATTGTATGTCCCTTGGAATAGATGTTGAACATCCTGTAGCTCATATTCATACGCAAAATAGACTCGCAGAATCATTGATTAAGCGATTGCAACTTATTGTAAGACCTTTACTTATGAGATCTAATCTCCCAATTTCTGCTTGGGGCCATGCCATTTTGCATGCAACAATGTTAATTTGCATCAGGCCAACTAGTTACCTAAAAGTTTCCCCCATACAAATGGTTTTTGGTCAAGAACCTAATATTTCCCATATACGAATTTTTGGATGTGCAGTATATGTGCCAGTAGCACCACCACAACGCACCAAAATGGGTCCTCAAAGAAGGATGGGAATATATGTTGGGTATGAATCTCCTTCAATCATTAAATATTTAGAACCATCTACAGGAGATTTATTTACTGCAAGATTTGCATATTGTCATTTTGATAAATCGGTTTTCCCAACATTAGGAGGAGAAAATAAGCAGTTGGGTAAAGAGATTAGCTGGAATGAATTATCATTGGCCCATTTTGATCCTCGTACGAAACAATGTGAACTAGAAGTTTAAAAGATAATTCATTTGCAAAATTTAGCTAATCGAATGCCAGAAGCATTTACTGACCCAAAGAAAGTGACAAAGTCACATGTTCCAGCTGCTAATGCTCCTATTCGAATTGATGTCCCTGAAGGGCAACCTATTATAAATGAATCTAAAGCACGCCTAAAGCGTGGAAGGCCCATCGGTTCCAAAGATGAAAATCCTCGAATGAGAAAAGGAGCTAAGAATATAGATGGTCAAGTTGAGGATAATCAAGAAAAGTTGGTAGCTCCTGAAGATTCATTATCTCCAGTAGAGATATCTCCAGAAGAGACCCAGGTACCTGAAATATGTGAAAATAATGAGATCTCAATAAATTATTTTATGAATAGTATCCGATAGGACCGAAATGAAGTCAACATTGACGACATCTTTGCTTATCATATAGCATATGATGTAATGAATGATAATGAGGATCATGAGCCAAAATCCATTAGCGAGTGCCAACAACGAAAGGATTGGCCCTTATAGAAAGATGCTATTAATGCAGAGTTAAATTCACTGGCAAAACGAAAAGTATTTGGACCTGTAGTCCATACACCTGAAGATGTAAAGCCAGTTGGGTACAAATGGGTTTTTGTACGAAAGAGAAATGAAAAGGGTGAAATCACAAGATATAAGGCACATCTTGTAGCCCAAGGCTTTACACAAAGACCTGGCATTGATTTTGAAGAATCGTACTCACCGGTAGTGGATGCAACTACTTTTCGTTATTTGATTAGCTTAGCAGTAAATGAAGGACTTGATTTGCGTTTAATGGATGTCGTGACTACCTATTTGTATGGCTCACTTGACAATGATATTTATATGAAAGTCCCTGAAGGACTCAAGGTGCCAGAAGCATCTAATTCGAATTCTCAAGAACAATACTCGATTAAGTTAAATAAGTCTTTGTATGGCTTGAAGCAATCAGGGCGCATGTGGTATAATTGTCTCAAGGAATATTTGTTGAAAGAAGGGTACAAAAATGACCCAATATGCCTATGCATTTTTATGAAAAGATCTAGAAATGAATTCGTTATAATTGCTGTTTATATTGATGATATCAACATCATTGGAACTCCTGAAGAGCTTCAAAAGGCAATTAATTGTTTGAAAAAATAATTTGAAATGAAAGACTTGGTCAGAACAAAATTCTATCTTGGACTACAGATCGAGTGCCTAAAGGATGGGATCTTTGTATATCAAGAAGGTTATACAAAGAAGATCTTGGAGCGATTTTATATGGATAAGTCGCATCCATTATGTACCCCAATGATTGTAAGATCTTTACAGGTTGATAAAGACCCATTCCGACCTCAAATAATTACTGAAGAAGGTGAAGAAGAACTACTTGATCCAGAAGTACCATATCTTAGTGCTATTGGAGCACTAATGTATCTTGCTCAACACACACGTCCTGATATATCATTTGCTGTTAATTTATTAGCAAGATATAGTTCTGCACCAACACGAAGGCATTGGAATGGAGTAAAACACAAGAGAGATTAAGATGAGGGAGATGAAGAAATGCAAGGAAGAAATGGAGAGCAAGGAGAGATTGATTCTTCTTTCTATTGTACTCTTCCAACCTTTGATACATGCCTACTATATATAGGCAATGAATCCTTAACTTTCATTACAAGAGTTACAAAAGAATAAATCTACATAATGGTATATTATGAGGTTTTGTAAGTTATTTACATTAGTCATATAAAACTCCTATGCCATTCATGTCATAGGTTACATGGCTTTAGAAATTCCAAAAGACTCTTCTTGAAAAGGTTGTGGACATTCACACAAATATTGGAATATTCATAACATAAATATTATAAAATTTAACTAATTAAATATTAAATTTGAGCGAATGAATGACAAATAATCAGAAAAGAGTAGAGAAAACAGTAAAAGAATAAAATTATTCACGGTTATAAATAATAATTAAATATTAACTTTAAACTTAACATTAAATGGAATATCCTGAAAATCATTAAAAAAGAAAAATCATTTTCGAGGGTAAAATAAAAAAGGAACAGATCAAAGATGCATAAAGAACGGTTGTTATAAAACCTGCAAAAGAATACTTATTTCAAATTTCAACGAAAAGCACATACCACAATTGAGATAAACTAATAAGAAATCAAAATCAAAACAAGAAAAATTCAGAGTAGCGAAACCAAAAGAACAAAACGTGCATGGTCAAAAAAATAATTTAACATATAATAATATAAAATACAAAATACTAATTTTCTCATGCATATCCCCAAACACAAATTAAAGAAAAGCCAACTACTTTGAAAAAAAGACAGAACCATTCAATTTCATATCAAGCATGAACAGCCAACCAAGTACAAGGAACAAGTGCAGTAAATTTCAAGAGTAAATCATAGATATTCAAGTGGTATGATGATTAGAATCCATTTAAATCAGATTTGGGTAGATTTAAATGGATTCTGGGGAGGAAAAAAATAAGCGAGAGAGAGAACCATTTAATTGCATATGAAGCATGAACAAGTACAAGAAATTTCAGGAGTCAATCAAAGACATTCAAGTGGTATGGTAATTAGAATCCATTTAAATCAAATTTGGGTGTTACATCCCTACCGGCCTCGCCCTTTCAAGTGACGGGTTAGAGGGATCCCTTTTAACTATTACCTTTCCTTGATTATTAGTCCATTTTAACTTATATTAGAATGAGTGCAACAGAGCATTATTTCGGTTTGGACTACCTACTATACTGGTAAAAGTGCGATAAGCAAAAAGGTAAAAATCTCGAAGGGTTAAGAATATAGTCATCCAACATTAAATGCCAGAAATAAATATACAGTCATCCCAAAATAAATATAAAGTATAATAGGCAATTCCCTATTCTTCGGTACACTGATATGCCTACCTCTCAAAAAAGGTCTTTATCTGCTCAGGTGCATTCCCTTGTATCTACAAATCTATCTGGAGTTCAAAAGTGAACCCCAGAGTAACTGTCAAACTCATGTACTATATGTGTATAGTGTAAGCATGCAAACATATCATGTAAAATCAAAGTCAACAGGACAAACATATCACATATGCATTCAGAAACATACACAATAACCAATCATCACGAACCGTCGAGCTGCCTTACCAAGGCAAGCCTCGGATGTACTGGAATCATGACCCGTTGAGCCGCCTAAACCAGGCCAGCCCCGCCCCTAACAACCCGTCGTGCTGCCACTCAAGGCAAGCCCCAGATTACTCCTCAGTGCTAGGAACACAACAGCTAGGGACTCGAATCCCAACATGCTCTATATGAATATTTGGCAAAAATATACATGGCAAACAAACATACAACAAATACATATCAAGTACTTGAGTAAGCAGTTACTACCAGTGGGTTGTATACGGTCTTAAAATTTTAGGACGCCTGATTGCCTTCCAAGATATGACTTAACTCTATAAAACATCAAAATACCTTATTTTTGGTATTTCCAAAAATACCGTTACATTTTTCAAGAAATCCAAGCCCTAGTCAAATTTTCCAGAAATTCCTGTGATTCTGGCCCAACTTCAAACATTTTTAATAAATTCCAAAAAAATCTAATGGACACAAAATTAGTGGCATCAGAACCCTTACGATATCTAGTTTACAGTAAAAATACTTTTAACGTCCAAAAGCGTTCATATTTTGTCGTGCAACCCAAACTTTACCCTCTAGTCAAAAAAATACTATAGCTTCTAGGGCACTTTTCAAAAATTAATTTCTTCTAGATGAATAATCAAAAAGGTGTCTAATTTTATATCAAAATGAAGATTAGGAAGTATAATTTATGCCTGTAAAATTTCAAATCAAATGGACTTCATTTACTATTTTAAAAGCTTCGTTGAAGCTTCGCTGTCCAGAAAACCCTGATGCTAGCAGCAAGCTCTTTTCTTGAGTTTTTCGGTGTTTTCGAGTTCATAGACCTTAACTTTGACCTAACCCCATGAAAAATCACATTTTAAACCTATTGGAACCCTTAAAAAACAAACCAAAATCATATCACAACTCCAAGCCCTAAGTAGATGGACGAAAACCCTAACTTTAAACTCCAAAGGTTTAGGTTTTCGGTGTTTTCCTGAAATCAGAGTTTCAATCAGTGATCTGGCTTCTTCTTCTTGGTGTGGGGACTTGGCTAATCTGTCATCTTCCCTCTGCTGAACATGCCTCTAGGCATCCAAGAATGAGAAATTTGTGCCTTTATAAAAGAGTTAAAATGATAAGGGTGCACTGAATTATCCGGTGCATGCTTTTGTCCATTGGTTAATAACTTGGATTAGGGTTTCTGACTTAATTCCCAAGAAATTCCAGAGTGTTCCAAAAGGGGGCTATGTGGCGCAACCCTAGCCAAGGAAATCAGACTTTTAGTTTTCAAAATGTGTAAATTATCTATTTTGACCCAAAACAGCCTTTTGTCCAATGGTTAAAAACATGTACCTTGGTTATGAGTTTATTTTCTCTTCAAAATTTCTAGACAATTCAAGATATTTTTAGGGATTAGGTGGCGCATACTGGGACCCACAAAATCTGATCCATTTGCTTTTTTTCCACTTTATCCATTTCACCCTTTTATCCACCGGTCCTTGTAGTGTACCGCCGGTTCAAAGGGTGCTCCCTTTTCCACTTTTCTTCAAATTTTCATATCTTTTCCTCTGATTGGGCCTACATATGTGGCACCATTTTGGACCCTCTCATGGCCCCACATTTGTCCATTTAATCCAAAAAGAAGCCCCTAATTGGTCCTTATTGGTCCCCTTTTCACCAGTTAACCTCCTTTGGGACTTGTACTTTGTGTTTGGGCCTAAATGTAGACAAAATCATTTGATTTTCTCTCTACCACCTTATGTGGACGAAAATGACTCCTTAAAGGGTAAGGAATTGACTTTTCTACCCTTACGTTTCCTCTTTTAGCCCTGTGGTGACACATATCCTATGTAATGATTAAACTGATTTTTCCTTTTCAGCTTCTGATTCTTGCACTGACTTTTCCTCTTCCCTGGCCATATGTGGTGCTTACACACTATCCAGGGGTAGGAATCTGTACTCTACCAATACTCTCTGTCCCCACTTTATTGTATCGGCTTATACTACACCGGTGTTTTACCTTGGGTCTGGTTCTTTTTCAAATCAAGGCACAATCATGACCTCCTTTTCCTTAGTCATATTAGGAGACATTTTTGGCCTTTTTAAGATTTAATATCCTGTCTCCCAAAAGTCTGACAAACCCCCCTTTTTTTATTATTATTATAATAAAATATTACAGAAAGTATTAATTAAATCAGCAGTCTAAATTTCTCATTAAATCATCAGTACATACAAGTACATCATTTACAAAAGTAGGGGTGTTACATTGGGTAGATTTAAATGAATTCAATAGATATTATATGATGATTGGGCTTTTTAAAGCTAATTCCTAAAAATAATATAATAATACCCTAATATGCCTTATTTAGTCATATAATGGCACTAAGACTTTCCAAAGAAATAAAAATTTCGCTCTTGGCTTTAATTAATGATGTTCAACCCATTACAACTTAAAATTCAAATAATACGCAATTTAAAACAAAATAGACATATGGCCGCCATTTGCAACTTAGACATACTTATAACTGATCCAAGCTTATCTGTTTAAGTCTTTGCATGCCCTCTAGCTCTTCTTTGTTAATTCTCAGTTTTAAATTTTGATGATAAAAACCATTTGCCACGAAAGAGAACTTAATGATTTAAGACAACTCGATTTTACATTTGTAAAACTCGAGTTCTCAAACTGTTATTAAAACTGTCTTGAGTTAGGACGTTAGACAACTCGAGCTCTTAATATTAAAACTCGAGTTATGATTTTCCAAAGTCAATTCAAAAGTGCTCCAACGGCTACTCCTACTCATTCTGGAACAATTAGGTTGTTAGTTCTTGGTTTATAAGTTTTGATGATAACAATCACTTGCAATGATTTAAAAACTTGATGATTTAAGTCACTCGAGTATGAATTAAACAGCACTCGAGTGCAAAGTACTTATTGAAACCAAAACTTGAATCAGAAAGCTAGTTTCAAAAGTGTCTGCTATGGGCATTTGAGTTTTACTCTTCAACACTTGAGTGTTGATTTCTAAATCACAGGAAGAATGCGTTATGTTTGCTCCTATCATGAAAAACCTGATGAACACTCGAGTGTTCAGACAACACACTCAAGTGTTTCTATAAGATCAAGAAGTGCTAGGACTCTAGACTCAAACTTATTATGGTTCCAACATTCAAACACTCAAGTGTGTACTTTAACACTCAAGTGTCAAGGTAATATCTAGCTTTGTGCATGTTACTGTTTGATGAACTGTTCTATTTGTGACACGCTTGAAGTGTTAGTTAGGATACTCGAGTGTCTGGCAGAGACAAACTCTTCTTCCAATCTCTATGTCTTTAAACCAATGGCTCTACCACTTACAAACATTAACACTCGAGTGCTAAGATAAGACACTCAGACACTCAAATATGAAATTTAGCACTCGAGTGTCAGGAGGAATTCACTTGTTTTCCAACTAAGCTTATCTCAAATAGACTTCTTCCATAGTAAAGTTCATCAACACTTTAGTGTCGAGGAACAACACTCAAGTGTTGGATGATTGACACTCGAGTGTCTCCTGTATTTGAACTCAATCTCCATCATCATAAATTCAAAGTTACTGATTATTCTCTTGACACCTCTGATTAATATTCACATTTATTCTCAATGCTTTTAATCATGTTTATTAGTGAGTTTCAGATAACTAAATAAAGGATTACGTGAAAATCTTCAAAAAGTAAGATTTGTGTCAAAAGAATTAAATGCAGTCACAAAACAGAGCATGAACAGGAAAACTGATTTAAAGCAGAATGATCTTATGTTTAGAAGACCCATTCTGGCAAAAGCGAAAGCAATTCTTCCTTATTCAAATATACAGACCAAAAGCATGTCGTGTAAATTCTATCAATAGCGATACGCAAACAACATTTCTGTTAAACCTTCCAACGACTCCGAAATGTGTCTAACAAAAAGCTTTTTGAGTCTAACGGAGCATTTGGAATTTCTTAACGGATAGTCTGAAGCTTTACCAATGGTCATTAATGAAGCCCAACTATAAATATGAAGCACATTCAATTCGGAGCCAATAACCAACAATGATCATATTAATTGCTCAGTTATTGATCATTAATACTTCTTGAATTATCTTTGAGATATTCATATACTTTGTTAGTTCCCTATATGTGTTTTGATGATGATTAACCATTGTAAACAATGTGATCTAGGCAAAATGCTTTAACTTAGTCGAAAAATTGAGTCATATCAGTTGGATCTTTTTACTGTCAGATTGGCTCGAGCCAAGCCTTGATGACTCAAGTCAATCCCCTTTGTATATATTGCGAAATTGACTTTTTGACTCTAGCCACCATTTGTGAGCCTCAAGTTTGAGTCCAAACTCGAGTCAGCAGTTTCGTGACTCGAGCCAAAGGTCTTTGAACTTAAAGATAATTTCAAAAATCTTATTCCACTTGACTTGAGCCATAGACAATTGACCTAGCCAATCTTGACCATTATATTTAAAAATTGAGTCTACCTCGAGCCAGGATTTTGGTGCCTCGAGTTTTGACATAGACTCAAGCCATGATTTCTTTGCCTCAAGTTGAAGAAACTTTAGGAGCCAAGTGATCGATTGGAAATTGACTCGAGCCATCATTTCTGGGTCTCAAGTCTAAGCCTAGACTCAAGCCAAGAAAACTTAACTCGAGTCTATTACCTTGACTCTTTTCTCCTCTACGTTTTCAAAATCAAGTTTACTTAAGCCAGGATAATATTGACTCGAGCCAATTTACTCTTTAAGTTTGAAAAACACCATGTTCAAATCTCTAAATTCACTGAGATTGTTTTAAATACTTCATATCATCTATCATTATTATTCTTAACTATACTTCATCAGTTTATTAATGAGTTTCAGATTATTAGAATGTGGATTATTGTTGTTAATTAGATAAAGCAATCTAATGTGTCAGAGCATTAAATGCTCTTTGCCTTTTCGAGACTCTAATCCAGCAACCATGCCTTTGAAGACGGCGATTACAGAGCATTAATGATTCATCACTTCATCTCTCTAACGAACAATTTGAAGAGTCTCAACGGATAAATCTTCAAACTTCTCAATGGTCATAAATGCCATCAACTATAAATGTTAGAAGCTTTGAATTTGTCAACTACCGAAATGCCATGCAATCAATTCGACTCAACTACATTTTATTGCTTCATTAACTGAGCTAATATCTTCGGATATTTTCATTGTACTTCAGTGTTCATCACTTTATCTACTCTGTGAGAGAGTTAAACACTTATCGATTTATTGTTCATTAGTCAAATCTTAAGGTTGTGGAACCTTAATTGTGGGTGTACAATTACAGCTTGTAAGAGGGAGTGAGTCCTAGTGTGAAAGGATCATTGAGTACTAAGTGTGTAATTGTAACAGACTTTGAGTTAGTGAAAAACCCCAAGGTGCTTGGGGACTGGACATAGGTCATGGAATTAGACCGAACTAGTATAATCTTGCTATGTTGATTTACACACTTTATCTCTAACTTTATGTTCTTATGGCTCTAGCGAAAAAATTTTATAATTACCTATTCACCCCCTCTAGGTGATATTCCACCTTCATACTTTAGTGTTTATTCATTTACTCTGTGAGAGAGTTATGTTATTCAAATGAGTATTGTAAAATCTTAAGGTAGTGGGACCTTGAGTGGATTATTTGATTACAAGTTGTAAGGGGAAGTGAATCTAGTGGATTAATTAGTGCCTTTTGTAATCATGTTTGTGAAAGATAGTAGAAATCTTAGAGGAGCTATGGGGACTGGACGTAGGCCACGTGATTGAGGCTGAACTAGTATAAATCTGTGTGCACACTTCAATGATATTTTTATAACCTTTCCTTCTGGTTTTAATTAATGCTTAAGTTAATTTTAATTTTTTACAATCCACCCAATTCACCCCCCTCTTGGGTGATTCTTGGACCTAACACATGTAACAACTCGAGTTCCTAGTAAACAACTCGAGTTAGTTGTGTACAACTCGAGTTTTGAGGTATCTCTTCAAACTCTTCTCTAATATTGTTTATACTTGATGAATGCTGAAGAACTGGAGTTTCACTTTATGAAATTCAAGTTGGTAACTTGAGAGTAAACAATGACAACTCGAGTTCTTATCATGGTTATCAAACTCAGACTGGACCGGCTGGTTTGGACCGGAAACTGGCGAATTGGCCATGAAACCGATCTGGTCTACGATAGAAACTGGGGTCTGATTTTTTTTCCAATTGAAGCTCGAACAACTCAGAAATACACAGATAGAGAGAGAGAGAGAGAGAGAGATGGAAAGAGCTAACAGCCAGATCGGCGTCCTTCAAGGCCATTGGATCGATGGTGAGAAAAGAGTGCTTACCAGCGATTATTGGCAAGGAAGATGGCGAGGGTGAGATCATCGGTGTCGGCCACCTTCTCCACTATCTTCAAACTCCGCTCCTCCTTCTCTATTTCCTATTTATTTTCCAGATATAAACTTCATATATGGAAGGACTGCTGAAAATGATCATGTGATTTCGAAATGAAGTTCCGTAGTCTTATCTTATCTTGAGATTTCGAATCTCTAAACTTTGCTTAGTCATTGTAGGTTTTTAGCCTTTTGATGCATCTCACGTGATTGCATTCATTATGACATGTCTTTTCTTTTTGAACAATGTGACCTTTCTTTTAAAACCTTCAGTGAAAAAGTCAAGGTTAAAAGAGATTAATATTATTTCTTAATATAATTTTATATAAATAATCTGAAATCTTCATTCTCTCACCGGTTTGGCCCCTGTTTAACTCCGATCAAGTAAGGCAATCACCTGGGGAAACATTGCAGAAGTACTTGGAACGATTTAAGGATACGGCTTTACAAGTCCCGAGGTTAAAAGAAGATGTACATTTGCACTGCATCATAGCCGGCTTGGACAAATCCTCACGCTTGAAAAAGTCGGTTATGAAGCATCGACCTAAAACACTGGCAGAGCTTTGAGATCGGTCTAAACAGTATATAGAGCTGGAACATATGGATATCATGAGTCATTCACCACGCGACAAAGCAAGAAGTCCACCTTCCCGAAGAAAGGAGCAATACGGGCATAACAGACAAGATGCTCCAGGACATGGAAGAGATACTAAGCCTCGAGGGGGAAGAGTGGAAGGAAGATATGATCGATATGCTCCGTTAAAGGTGTCTCAAGGTCAAGTTTGGAAAGAAGTTTCCATGACCAAGATGAAAAAAGTGGAGCGACCACGACCGTTGAGAAATGAGGCCACCTTGGATAAATCCCGATATTGTGAATTTCATGATCAACACGGGCACACGACCGATGTCTGTTGGGACCTAAGGGATGCGATTGAGAAATTTATTCGGGAAGGGAAACTTCATCGTTATGTTATCCAGACGCAAGGAAGGCAGAACAAGGGCTAAGGAAACCGAAGTAGAAGCCCGCCTACTAAGAAGAGGAGGCGAGAGCAAAAAAAAGGTGGAACAAGGCATGGATGACGAGTTTCCAGAGTCGAAGTATGACTGCAATGGGATAGTAGGAGGTTTCGGCGGAGGAGGAGATTCCATGAGTCAGCGAAAGAAATACTTGAAGGAAGTCCTCTCTGTGGGGGACCATCCAAGGTTTAAAAGAGAACCCTCAAAGAAGAGCTTACCGATGCTTGGGTTCACGGAAGAAGAATTAGACGATGTAATGTCGGGACACTATGACCGGCTAGTTATCATCGGAACAGTAGAAAGTTGCCGAGTCAGGAAAATATTTATGGACAACAGAAGCGCGATAGACATAATTCTTTGGGATGCATTTAAACGAATGAGGTTGGACTCGGAGGATTTGAAACCTTGCAGGACCACATTAACGGGTTTTAACGGAGAAGATACTCGTCCAAAGGGCTTCATTGATCTGAAATTAACCTTGGGAACTAAAGAAGCATTTAAGTCGAAAATGGTTCGATTCGTCATGGCCGACTTCCCATCCCCGTATAACATTATCCTGGGATGACTGACTATCCATAATTGGAACCTGCTAGTGTCTTCTAATCACCAGAAGTTGAAATTCATCAACAAGAAAAATCAAATTATTATTGTCAAAGGTGATCAAAAAGATTCTCGGCAATGTTATTTTGAAGCGGTTAAGGAAGGAAGGACTTCGGGGATGGAATGCTCAAAGGAGTACAAGGGGAAGACGGATAACAAGTCCATCCATGTAGTGGAGTTAGACCTCAGGGAAGAAGATAAAATGCAAAGGGCGGAGCTAAACGAAGAAGGGGAGGATTTCATCTTAGGAGTTGAGCCAGGACAGACTACAAAAATTGGAAAGATGCTTGATCCCGAGGTCAGAGCAAGATTAGAAGGGTTTTTATTGGAAAACAAAGGCGTGTTTGCATGGAAACCATCTGAAATCCCGGGGATTGATCCCGAGTTTTGCTATCACAAGTTGGCAATCCATCCTGGTTCAGTGTCGGTTGCAGAAAAGAAGAGGAAGCAAGGTGCAGATCGAGGCAAAGCCTTGGAGGCGCATGTTCAAGAATTAATCGAGGCCGGATTTATTAGGGAGGTGCAGTACACGATGTGGCTTTCCAACGTGGTGATGGTTAAAAAACCAAACGGGAAATGGCGCGTTTGTACGGACTACAAAGATTTAAACAAAGTATGTTCGAAAGATGCATTTCCTATGCCCAACGTGGATCAGTTGGTAGATAAATCATCTGGCTTTCAACTTTTGTCATTCATGGACACGTACTCGGGATACAATCAGATTGCCATGCATCCTGACGATCAGGAAAAAACAGCTTTTATCACAGACAATGTGAATTATTGTTATAACGTGATGCCATTTGGCCTTAAAAATGCCGGGACAACTTATCAACGAATGATGACCAAGGTATTTGCGGATCAGTTGGGAAAGAATGTGGAGGTCTGTATCGATGATATGATAGTAAAGTCTAAGGAGCACGGCGATCACGTTCGCGATCTACGGCAAACATTTGAAAAGTTGCGAATGCATCAGATTCGACTAAACCCGGCAAAATGCGCTTTTGGAGTACCGTCAGGAAAATTTTTGGGATTTTTGTTGACAAACCGGGGTATCGAGGCCAATCTGGAAAAATGTAAAGCAATGTTGGAAATGAAAGCTCCGACCAACAAGAAGGAAATTCAACAATTGACCAGTAGACTGGCGGCTTTAACCAGATTCTTGCCTAAGTCGGCTGAGAAGTCACTTCCGTTTTTTAAACTCTTGAAAAAGTAAGCCCAGGGTGGATGGAACTCGAAGTGTGAAGAAGCGTTTACTAAAATTAAGGAATGCTTGGCGTCCCCACCGGTTTTGTCCAAACCTGAAGCTGGGGAAAACTTGATCTTATATTTGTTAGTTGGTGAGGAGGCAGTAAGCGCGGTATTGGTTCGAGAAACTGAAGAAGGACAAAAACAGTTTATTTCGTGAGCAGGGCTTTGCAAGGTTCCAAGTTGAGATATCAGAAGTTGGAGAAGATCGCTTTTGCGTTGTTAATTGTGGCAAGGCGTCTTCGCCATTATTTCCATAGCCATTCGATTGTCGTTAGGACGAACCAACCCATTCGGCAAGTTTTGCACAAGCCAGACTTGGCCGGCAGAATGATAAGTTGGGCGATTGAATTATCCGAGTTTGATATCATCTATGAAGCCCGACAGGCCATCAAATCCCAAGCCTAGGCCAACTTTTTAATGGAATTAACTTCATCTAATGACAAGAAAGGTGGGCTCGAATCATGGAAAGTGTTTGTGGACGGCTCTTCAAATTTGAAGGGTAGTGGTGCAGGAGTCATTGTGGAAAGCCCTGAAGGAGTTGCAATGGAGTTTTCCCTCCGACTTGATTTCCCGACATCAAATAATCAGGCCGAGTACGAGGCCCTTATTGCCGGATTGCTTCAGGCAAAAGAGAACGGAGCTCAGTAAGTGCATGTGTCCACGGACTCTCAGTTGGTAGCTTCCCAAATCCAGGGGATCTATCAAGCAAAGGGACCACTTCTGGCCAAATACCTGGCGAAAGTCAAGGACATTATGGCAAGCTTTGATGAGGTAACTGTTGCGCACATTCCTCGAGCGGAAAACACAAGAGCTGATATTCTTTCAAAGTTAGCAAGCACGAAGTTTTGGGAAATCTTCGCACAATTTTCCAGCAAAATTTAGTTGAACCGAGTTGCGTGATGCTTATATTGGATGCAAGTGATTGGAGGAAACCAAAAGCTGATTACCTCAAAAGGGGAATCATACCGGAAGATGCCGCCAAGTCCAAGAATCTAGTCAAAACAGCAGCTGCTTATGTGATGGTGGATGACCAGTTGTATCGCAAGGGTGTGCACTCTCCCATGGCAAAATGTCTTAACTTAGAGTAGGCCCAGTATGTCTTGGCAGAGATCCATGAAGGTATAAATGGACAGCATATGGGCGCGAAAGCATTAGCCCGCAAAGCAGTGCGGGTGGGTTATTATTGGCCTACAATGGTGCAAGATGCCAAGGATCCTATGCAAAAATGTGATAGATGCCAAAAACACGGCAAGATAATACGAGTGCCACCCACTGATTTAACGCTGATCATAACCCCGTGGCCGTTTTACAAATGGGGCATGGACCTATTAGGACTGTTCAAAACAGCACTAGTACAGTTGAAGTGGTTGATAGTCGTGGTTGACTATTTTACCAAGTGGATAAAAGCGGAACCTCTGGCAACAATTACCTCGGCAAGAGTGCAAAAGTTCCTACAAAAGAATATTATATCGTGATTTGGAATACCGGCAGAAGTTGTCATGGACAATGGAACACAATTTGTGGATAAAGGTTTCCAAAAGATGGTATCCGATCTCCATATAAAGCATCATTTTGCTTCTGTGGAACACCCACAATCTAACGGACAAGCTGAAGCAGCTAATAAGGTTATTGTCTGTGGATTGAAAAAGAGAATGGAAGAAGCGAAGGATAGTTGGGTGGAGCATTTATACTCGGTGTTATGGGGATACTGGACAACGATGCAGACATCCACGGGAGAGACTCCTTTCAGGCTAACGTATGGTTGTGAAGTAATGATTCTAGTCGAAGTCAGCGAGCCGTCATGGAGGAGACTGCAATTTTCACGTGAAGCACAGAAGAATGATGAGGCTATCGCAGTGGAACTGGATTTGATTGATGAAGTCAGAGCTACGGCCCACTTTCGGGACCTAGCCACAAAGCAACTCCTTGCTGCCCATTATAATAGGAGGGTAAGCCCGCGGTCGTTTAAGAAAAATGACTTGGTGCTTCGAAGGGCCGACATAGGTAATAAGAATGCTCGAGATGGGAAGCTAGCGGCGAATTGGGAAGGCCCATACCGCATCAGAGATGAACTCGGAAAGGGGGGTTACATTTTGGAATCTCTGAAAGGGAAGCGATTAAAAGAACATGGAATGCGGACAAGCTTAAAGCTTACTACAGTTAAAATTACTAGTGATTTTAAGTTTCTTACTTTCTTGTACTTTCAACAATTTCCTTTGTTAGGTTTATTTTCAGGCAACTCGGTCATGAGTGCATTCCTACGGGAATTTCATCTAATGTAGTATCATGGATTGAATGAATGAAAAATACAAGGTCGTGGAACCCGTATTTCGCAATATGAGTATAAAGATAACAAGGTGCAAAGCAACATGTATGAATTTGAAATTAATTCGTAAATCATGTAACAGAGGAACCACCAGCAGAAGAACCGCCAAATATGAATCTAAGTGAAAATCACGTGTAGATCATATAGCGGCAAAGTCGCCGATTAATAAATGAGTGGAAACCCGGGTTCATTAATTCGTGTTTATCGTATCGCAACAATGGCCAAAATAAATAAACATGCGCGAGTTACAGCAAACGCTCGTTTTCGTGAATCATGTAATAGTGACATAGTCGCCAAACTCGATATCGTATGCATATGACAGCCGAGTCTAAGTGACCCGACGAGTTAAAAGAAGTGTTTCTCTGACCTTGATCACGTCGGATCTGAAACCTTCATCTTGCAAGACGCGAGTAAAGGAAAGAGCGCAAATAATTTAACACCTTCAAGGTAATGAAGTTTAACCCTTACAAAAAGAAAACCCTACACAAGCATAGCAAAGTTAACAAAGTGATAAAATCACTTAAACTACAAGTTTGAACAAAAGAAAGCCGGGGCTGCAAAACTCAAGAAATGACCAGATACCCATTACGACTGATCAGGAGAAGGAGGTTGGCCATCACCATCATTCCCCAAAACCACTTTGGGACCTAGAACAGCTGGATTGACAGATGAGGAAGGAGCCGGGATAAATTTCTCATCTTCAACATATGCATTCATTTGCACTCCGTCCAAGTTTAAGGTCACCGTGGGATTCCGGAATTGGACTTATTCCAAGGCTTTCTCAAAGACGTCTTTAAAACCTGATCTAAGCTTGGAATCGTCAGCACGAGAAGCAGTAAGGGCCTCCTTGTAAGATTCAAGCTCCGACTCCAATTCCAAAATCATGGCCTTATGCTTGTGGATGGCATCCATGTCATTCTCATGAATTTGTAGCCTCAGGGTGACTTCAGACTCGGTCCTGTGAAGATTATCACGTGTCATAAGAAGCTCTTAAGATAAGCTCTCCTTCTCGGCTTTCACCACGGTTAAGTCTTCAAGGGCTTGGGCTAGTTTTTCATCGACTTTTTTCTTCTCGGCCTCGGCAAAGTCCAAATACTCTTCATTAAGGCCTACTTTCTCCTTGAGGTGCGCAACAAGTTGACAAAGACCGGCATTCTTCAAGTTTAGATGCTCCATCTCCTTGAGCTCTTGCACTTCCATATCCGATAATCTCTTCCCGTCAAAGTAGTGAGAAGGTGGACGAAGAGCTTTGCGAAGCTTGGAAGGGACTCGGTTTTCCCATATAAAAGATACTGGAAGCTGGATTGACGGTCCAGGAGCAAGTACTGGGGACTCTGATTCCTGAAGCCCGGGATTCAAGAATGGGGAAGACGATGTTGGAATAGTTTCGTCCACCGGTGGTGCGGTAGTTTTCTTCTTCTTCGAGGTTTTGGCTTTCTTGGCGGCGGCTCATTGAGCAGGCTCTCTGCTGGGGACCGCTCGTTTCCCACCTGGGGTCTTAAGGTAGGGTTCAAGGACTACCGTCTCTTCTGGTTGGCAAGTCACGTCGAGATACTCGGGCTGCTTTCCCATCGATGTACCTATCAAGCACAACGCAAGCGTCAAATGCGAAATTACAGAATAGGCTGAAACGAAATACACAAGAGTTTATCGTACCCGAGTTGGGTTGTTTTTTAAAATACGAAATGTAGTCCGCCGAGTCTACCAAGTTGCCTTTCTTGGTGATTAGGGCATTAAGGGTAACTATAGCTTCATTCTCGGAATTAGAAAGTCTGGAGGTGGAAGGCAAAAAATCTTTGGCTCGAAGTTTGTGATGTTCCTCACACCAATATAATGGGAAACATTCTTCAATTTTCCCGGAATGGGAGGTTTGAAGGAACTAGGGTATCTCCGGGTTTGGCGACGACCTTAAAGAAAGAGTTTTTAAAAGCCTTTACATGAATCGGTAGAGGGCTTAAGAAATTTACGGCCATGAGAAGCTCGGAGCGACGTTTAGCCAAACCACATCTTTTCTCCTTCCGTGGTAAGATTAGTTTCTAGAGGAGAGAAAAAAACGACAAAAGACAGGAACGAAACACGTTATTTCATGCTTTTGGCAATAACTTTCGAAAGCTACAGCAAAGGCCCAGCCATTTGGATGAAGTTGAGAAGGGGCGAGGTGTAGGTGGCGAAGAAGACACATCTGAAAATCAGAAAATGGGAATTCCACTCCAAGACAGGTGATTATATCTTTGTAAAAGTAAAAGAAGTTGCAATCTTTGTTGTTTAACCGGCTGGAGGCCACTGACTCATTTGCTGGGGGCAGACATATGTCATACCCCCTCCTCCTCGGATTGTACGTGCAAGCGTTTGCGGTGACATCTTATTTCTTAGGTGGGTTACGGTGTTGCTCACGACATACTCCTTAATGAGAGACATTCGCGAAGACCCAGAAGGGGCGGATTCACCGGTCTTGGATTGATTTGTTTGGCGTGAAGGAGAAGACATTAAAATACCTATAATAAAACGAAAACAAAAAGGGGCAAGATTAGAACCATGAAGTATACCTGAAAGAACAGGGATTTCACGAGGAGTATCAAATAGCATTGGAGGGTGAGTTTGCGAGGTGACGACCGAGGTACTCAGTAGAACATCATTGCAACGACACTTGTCTAGGAGTTGCTCGGCTTCTCTATCGTGACTAAGGCGTACAAGCTCAATCACTTTATAAGTACATTCCTCACACGGAGTGGAAATTTCAGCCGTGGAAGTCGGGGTGGTAACCTCGGGAAATGAACAAGGAATTGACCAAGAAGGTGAAGGCGCAATGATTGGCTGCGAAATTGGTGGAATACGAGCTCGGCTAGTCATCCTACTCCTACCTCCCCGAGGAGGGCAAAGCCAATTTTCTTTCTTTTCTTCTTCAGTAGGAAGAATGGACCAAAGCCAGAATTTAGTTCGACCAGGGACACAGTCAAGTATTTCTCGATCATCTTCTAGGATGGGCCTACCATACATGTCTACTGGCACGTTGGGATTTGGGTCCATCTTGAGGAACAAGTGACAAGATATGTTAAAAGTACAAACAAAATGGTGCATATAAAACCCAGGTTGCCCAGAATACGAAGAACCCAATACGAAGAACCCAGTGCAGAATGGAAGACCAAAAATTACACATGTGCAAAGTGACGAATCCCAAAATAGCAAGAAACAAGATAAATGTAAAGAGGGTGACACCAAATAAATTGTTATGGTTCCTAGGTGTTACAACGACTCAGACAGATAACATTTCACAAGGGTTTTCAACACTCTCTCTTTCAGAGAGGAACTCACGTGGGTCATCACAGTCGCTCAAGCACCCCAGAAAACGCAAAAAAGTGTGAAAGGAAATGCAAGTTAAGAACGACACATATATATATCAATCAGGTGTAAACGCAAAACGAAGAAAGTAAGAACAATGATGCGAGTTTGAGACATACCTGGGAGCGAGGGAATGAAGAAACTTAAGTTTTGAAGAGAGAGAGTTCTGTCAAATTCTTTTTCGTAGAAGGAAATGGGCAAGGAGGAAGATGATAAGAAGTACTAATGAGTATTTATAAATTTGCTGGATGTATAACGTTCCTAAAAAGCAATCATGACAGGTAGGATATGACGTGGGGTATTAATGGGCACGATAACCGAAGGCGGCTCTTGGGGACGCAGGGCTCTTAGTTCGGGGACGGCGATTATACTCTGCGACGCGGATAAGCGAAGAGACACCTTGTCAGATGAATAGCCGCGCTCATAAACATGTCGGCATTTTAGCTTGGCATCTTGGAGAGGATAAAAAATGCATGACGGTCATCGAGAAGAATCTAATACCTAACTCTTAGCTGAAGTAAAGTCGGATGGACGTTCCAACCAAACGGCACCAGGATATTGAGAGCAAAATTGCTGGCAAATCAGTCGGTGCCGGGATCAGCACGAGTCGTTAGTTTGCCCGAGGGAGATGCACGAATTGATCGCAGCTTATTATTCCCAAGAATACAGGCTTGGAAAGATGGGGTCGTACGCCAGAATAAACTCGGCAGTCCGGAGTCCTGAGTAGCTATCTTTGGGGGCAACTGTTATGGGCCTCGGGAATGGGCTCATAAAGGTCAAGCTCGAAGAAAGGTTAGTTACCCCAAGATCCTACCCATAACTATAGTAGTGCAGAAAGTGAGGGCATAGAACGTGTAGTAGTGGAGACGTGTCATCATGGAAGTCGGACCAATACGGCCTCACTATAAATAGGGATACGTTCCCAGGTGAACGGTACACAATCACATTCTCCCTATCACTCATATTTTCCCACAGTGCACACACCCCATATCCTAGACGGCATTCTGTCATTGTGTTGCGTTGTGATCCCTCTGTTCAAGGCTAACTTCTCAATAGGTAGCTTTGGATAGACCTTCATTGGATCCTATATCAATTGTTAACCAGCCTTGAAGGTTGGACATTTATGTTTCACTCCGAAACAAGTCCTATAATTAAGTTTTAAATTTCTCATCACTACTTTATTTCTCAATTATCTAAAAAGAAAGTTGTTAGTCTAATATTCCTTTGGCATCAATATATATATAAAATCTCATCCCCATCAAGCCGCACTGTTCATGGCTTATTATTGGCTCTCCTCACACTTTACTGTAGATAAGCCGTGTATGTACAGTAGATAAGCCGTTTTCTAATTTTGGCTCATAATTCACGGGACGAGGCAATCTCGAAACCCGTTCCTCCTTTTTTTCTCTCCTTCCCTCTTAGCTTCTCATCTCAGCGTTTCAAAATTTGAATACCTGTTCCTCCTTCAACACCCTCTCTCTCTCTCTCAACGTCTGCACATCTTCGCACCGTCTACACAAAATTCAAAATCTTCCTCCTTGTAGACTTCTCTGCCTCGCCGAGATCTCAAAGAAGTAAAAGCCATGCAAGTCAAGCAAGAACAATAAGGTGAGAGGAGGAAGAAGATTTATTCGCAGACGGTGATTCAAGTTTCACAGCGCCTTCTCTCGCACTCTCACAGATCCGGTCGCCAGACTGTGCATTCTCGATTCCCCTTCCCTCCCTTCACTTCAATAAGGTGTGCTCTTTCGAAAAATATCACCTGTTTCCGTTTCGTTTTTCTTCCTCAAATAACCCATGCCTCCGCTTCTCCCTCTTTTCCATATCGCAGAGGCGAGGAAGTTGTGCTGGTGCTTTTTCTTTGCACTCGACTCAACTTTCTTGTGTTGCCCCTGAAAACATGCAGAAGGGAGAGAAGGGAATCAGCGAGGGGGATCAATGGCGTCGTTCTGGATCTTTATGATCCGTATTCCAGTCGGCATCTGTAAGTAGGCCTCGTAAGATTTCTTCTGTCGACCCAAGAATTTTTTTCATTTTTTTTCCGATTTCATGTTTTGGATTTTGTGAAAATGGGTTTTTTAATTTCTTCTGGCCAGTTCTTATGAGCTGAGAAGAATCCAAAGGTTTGTGGGCTGAAGCGATGGAATCGATTGTGGATAGCAACAACGAAGATGATTCCTGCGGTGGCTCCCTCTCTGATTTCTAAGGGTAGTGTGGAGATATGACGACGGGAAGAAGCAACAAATCAAAGACGAACTAGAGGTAAGGGTTTCTATTCTTTTCCTCTTCCGGTGGCTCCCTCTCTGATTTCTAAGGGTAATTGGAAATTACGAAAGTTTAATAGTAAGAGAATTAAGGTGACGACTCTAATTTGTGCAAATGATTCTTCTTAATTGCTAGGCAATTTTTTTCTCCTAAAAAAAGATTCTTCTTAATTGACTAGCTTAACACGCTTTTCAGCTATCTCCGCCTTAAGCTCGTGGAATGGGGACTATGACATTTGTAGAAACTAAAGTATGACAACCATATATTCTGCAGCATGTTCATGTTCGTTTGTGAACAGAGCGCCTCATACTTTCACACATGTCTATTCAACTGGAACTGCACACGCGGCTTCTCAAGGTTTGCTCGTGTAACTCCACAAATTAAATCAAATAAGAATAAGAATAACTATGAAGAATAGATAAGAACGTCTTCCATTTCGATGTCTGTTTCAAAACAATGCTATGCAGATATTGTTCCGTCATACATTTGTGATCATGTTTCAATGTTTATATGTTGAACAAATGTTGTACAGATTCCTATGTTATGCTTCCATCCTAAAGCAGACTTGGGTTGGAGGTTTTAGTTATGTTGATCATGACAGTTGGGTAGGTCTGTCATTGTTGATTTGTCTATATTACAAATCCTTGACTGAAATGCTTTATGTTTCTTATAATTAGTTCATGAAGAAGATTCTAAGAATCAAAGGGATGCCATTGAAGCTGTTGAAAGACCTTGTCTTTCAAGCCCTGCCTCCATCAACCCAGTCTCTACTCCCTCCTCTATCGACCCGGTCGCCTGCGTTGGTGTGGTTTGGTTCCTCATGATGGTAAGCTCTTCCTCTAATGTTTTGCTATTTTCCAAAAAATCATATCTTCTTCAATTTTCGCTCGCGAACCATTTTAGTGTTTTTCCGGTGGTTTTGGTGCGTTGATCCGGGTTTAATCCTTTAACTGGGCCATTGCTTCTGCTACACTGTAATCTGAATTTGTAGCATTTTTTCTTGCTTCTTTTTTTTTTTTTGGGGGTAAAATACGGGGCTTTTAACCCTTATTCATTCAAGGATTTCTTGCTTCTTTTAATTCTGGAAAGAATATTTCGATGGATTTTTGGCATTCGTGTGACAAGATGCTTTTGATTTGTGTGGATGAAACCATGTAATGGGTTCAGGGGATTCATCTGGCTAATCAACTTTGATTATTTCGGATAGTTTTGAGGGTTATTCAGTTCTGAGCAGGGAACTGAATAAATCTTAAAGCCCTACAGCAAGTCGAGCGTTAGCAACTGGGCATAGCAGAAAGAACGAAAGAAGAAATCTTAAAGTTGGAAGCAAGAGATGGCGCCAATCGTTCAGAGCTCCCAGCCATGGGTGGAGAAATAGTGAGAATTTCTTCTTCCGCCACATTATATAACCAATGTTCTGCTTTATTTTGCTTATATTTCTCTCTACGAATGATCCCAGTCGGCCAAAGCAAGTAAAAGATGTAGCCCACCAGGATGAAGTGGTTCAAGTACTCACAAACACCCTCGAAACTGGAAGTGTAATTACTAATTTCCCTTTTTTTTCGCATTTATCAAAGTTCCTTTTTAAGTTTTTACTACCCGATGTAATTACTTCAGTACTGTATATTACAGTGCCCACACATGCTCTTCTATGGTCCACCCGGCACTGGAAAGATGACAACTGCACTTATTATTCATAAATAGAAAATACTTTTGTATGATTACTTTTGTAATTACTTTTGTCTGATTAACGCGAAAGGCACATATTTTGGTGTACATATGCATAAATAGAAAATTGAAACTTTGGTAAAGTTATCCATGGAATACGTATATCAAATGGAAGATTTCTCATTATATAACAAATTAAGTCAGTTACTTCTAGTCATAAAGATCTGTGGACTATGGAGAAAGAAGCATGCCCATCACGCACAACAGCTTATTGCAATAAATTACTTGAAAATCTGAAACACTCATGTTTGAAAAATTGAAAAGAATGAGATAGATTCGTGAGCTTAGAGGAGCATTGTGAGTACTCAATTGTTAAAATGTTGATTTTATTGTTGTTGTTATTTTACTTGGTAGTCATCAGTAACTAGTATGCTGTCACTGTCTCCCTAAATGCCATTGTTAGTTGGAGGAAGTTCCCAAAACGTGATAGTTTCCATGCCCACTTTCTGAATGCGAACATTTTTTTGGTATGCAATTGCTGTTCTTCTTCTTGCTTCTTTACCATATTTTTTTGTATGATTTTCTGGTCTTTTTTTTTTCTTGGCATTTTAGTATCATATCAATATATCATCAATCTAAGAAAAGTTCTGCTGTAGGATAAATCAGTAGAAGGTTTTCCACGAAGGAGAACACTTTTTACGGTTGGAGCATTTGCTGTTGACCATCTTACACATCAAGGCAAGACTACCAATTTTTAAGAAGATTGCAGCTTATCTTTAGGAAGTTTTAAAAAGATTTTAAAGAACAAAAAATGCTCATCTGACTCCTGTTTCTTCCTTTTCTATTGGTGAGTGCAGATCTATAGATTGCAACTTCGTATACAACATGAGAGCAGGACATGGTCTGAGGAAAACCAACTACTTCCTTAGATGGAGATTAAGAGTAGGACATTTGCTAATTTTCTCCTTTATGACATACCAATTGCTTAACCTTTGCAGCAATTGTTTCTTTTTTACTTATTTGATTCTTTAGTGTTGAAATGTCATATTTGTTGTAAATGATAGTTATGTCTATAATAGAGATAGGTGTGTTTGCATTTTTATTTCCTGTGGTTTTTACAGGTTTTGGGTAAAGCTTATCATGTTTTGAGCACTTAGAAAAGAAGTCATGGGGTGTAACTTTATTTGATGCTTTTATTTTGACTTTTTTAAAAAAAAAAAAAGGAGATGATGCTTTGGTCAACGCTTTTATGAAGTTGTCCAAAAATTTGCAAGCATGCACACAACCTGTCCTCCCTGCCAAGAATTGTCCGCTAGAAGATATGGAATAAGACATAAAAACGCCACCTCCTTCATGATATATTGAATTGTAATGAACCTATGCTCAAAAATGAATCTAATATCTATGGCATCACAAATAGGAAATCTAAACTAAGTAAAGAAGGACTTAGAGTGAAAGGCTCTTTTGAAAATTAAAAACACGTTATTAAAACAATTATACAAAATAGCATAAGATATAGAGCACAAATTGTATGCTTCCTACATGTGAGTTACTTTTAAGTTTATTAATGGAGTGAAATAGTTTCTTTTTATCAATGAAGGTGGCAGGTGGCCAAAGTCGTTGCTATTAATTTGAAATAAATCATTATTATTCTATCTCATTTACTTACTTACATATATTTAATTTTTAAATATTATCTCAGACTTTTTTGAAAAACTAAAATAAGATTTATTTATGTTTCTCAAAATCTCTCTGGATTTTCTAGAGTTTTTAGGTTAAGAAAAATTATTTTCAAGAAAATAATACTTAAAATAACTTAAAGTAAAAATTTAATTCACCCCAACTTTAACCCTTTCCTTTACATGTGGTAATGACATTACACCATCTCTTTCACCATGTCTCTTACCCAAGTTAAACTTCTAATGTTCATTTTGCACAGAAAATGGACTGTTTTAAAAGCAGCAGATGGTAGCAGAGAATAGAGGCAAAGGTGAGAAGCTGATCCTTTCTTATTTTAAAAAATTGTTGCCCACATGAGACAATGTAAAATGAAGTTCACACCAAGTAAAGAAGAATGCAACAAGATGAAAGCAATTGAATTTAATTATTCATTTATTTTAAACCGTCAGTCAAATTTAAGTTAATATTAAAATGGGGAAATAAATTTGTAATTTAAGATAAAGGAAATATTAAATTAAAAGGGAAAGCCAGAGAAAGAACTTTATACTTAATGAAAAGTGAGGAAGATGGGTAGATGAAATCCAATTGTAGCAAAGCAAATATCACATCACAATGTTAGTGGCGACTTGGGCGATTGTGATTAGGCCAGAATCGAAATTTTAGATAGGAGGGAGACGTTGCATTCAATGAGACTATCAGACAAAAAGGATCAATTAAGTCTTCATCTTTGTCCCAAACCACCAGATATCATGATGATATAGAAGCCTAACATCAATGGTTGCAAAGCTGACTGCATAGTGAGGAAACTTGGATTCAATAATTGGATTCATGTTGAAGCTACTGGATTTGTTGGGGGAATTTGGTTGCTTTGGAATGTATGAGATTATGATATACAATATATCTCCTCAAATCTCAAATGAGCAAATTCTTCACTGCCAGATATGTGATAAGTGCTCTTTAAAAAATGTGTTGAGATTTCATTTGTAATATGTACTCTAAATCGATTGAAGGATATTTTTGTTTAATATTATTAGGGTTTCATTTCAAATTGGTAGTAATTGTCTTAATATTTTTTAAAGAGAAGAAAGTGACATTACTTTAAAAGTAAAATATATTTAAGTAACCCATAAAATACTATCATCCGTGCAACGCACGGGGAAGTAAAAGCTCGTTTATAAAGTAGAGAGAATCATGTTTTATCCTTAATTAATATAAGTCACTTCATTACATTTATTATATGAATACACAATTTTATCCCTAATTTATTATTTTCTATATTGTTATTTTCTTGGTACTTCTCAATTATTAAGTTGGACTAAGTTGAAAAGTTGTTAAATTTTAAGATGAAATTGATGAGATTCAATGGTTTTTAATTTATTATGATGACACATAACATGAGAGAAGTACTTTTTCAAATTATAAGATCTTTTTATGATTATTAAGTACAACTAATTTTTTCATTAGATCAAGGGTGTCCCCTTGAGGCTTAGAATGAAAAGCAAAGGGTTTTCACTTTTCCTAACAAGTGTGCATCCAAGGTATCCCGTTAGAGTGTGTTTGGTTTTAGATGAGGTGATGGGAGAGGAGAGAAAATTTTGACCAAATTTTTCACAAATTTTTTTCAATATTCCATAGCTATAATCTCAACAAACTCATTGCCAACCACAACTCCTTCTCTTTGAAGCCACAAATCCCCATCACTGCCGGTTCATTATTCTTCAGAATCACTGACTTCCAAAGGTCACTGCTCCCCTCCCACCCCAAACAAACACTTCTCTCCTCCACCACAAAACTCGTTGCCTCACTCATCACTACTACAAAAAGTGGATATTACTTCCCTAAAAGACATCCTTATTTTAAAAAAGGAAGTAAAAAGTATAGGTGATGGCATTTTTATAATTATTTGGCTGAATTTTAAGACTTAGGCGTCCTAAATATAATTTTAGGGAGCCTAAAATATGTTTTGGCCCATTTTGAGGTATTTTTTGGCGCCAGGAAATTGTTTAGCGACATGAAAACAAAATCAGGACGCCGAAATTAAATTTTAGGCCCCCTAAAATATATTTAGGACGCCTAAAATAAAATTTTAAATTTTTTAGCGACCTGAAAGTAAAATTAGGACGCCAAAATTAAATTTTAGGTGTCCTAAAATATATTTAGGACGCCTAAAATAAAATTTTTCATGCATCTTGATGAGTTTTTTGACACAGGAATATTTTTTTGGTGTATTTTAAAGAATTTTTTAATGCAAGAAAATTTTTTGACACCCTGAAAATAAAATCAGGATGCCAAAATTAAATTTTAGGCGCCCGCCCAAAAAATGCTTTCTTTATCTTAAACCCCGCGCTCGATCAGATGTATCTTTGCTATCACTCTTACTCTCGATCAGATCTATTTTAAACACCATCACTCACTCTCGTCCTAAAACCATCGCTCGCTTGCCGCCGCTCTCGCTCCGTCGTCGCCGGTCTCGCTCGCTGCTGTGCGGTCGATCGCCGTCCAACCTCTCCACCATCGTTCCAAAACACGGATCAAGGCCCCGATGCGAACAACCTTTGTAAAGCCCAGATCTGCCGCCACGGCGATGTTGCTGGCGCTGGTTGCATCGTGGTGACTTCTCCTTGTTAAATATTAAGGCGATCTTACATGCTAAACAACTGAAAGAGCATAAGATCAAAGCGGAAAAGTGGTAAGGATCACAAATACCTCCCGCCATTGATTTGCCTCAGAAGCTAGTAAGGACGTACAGCAAATCTCCAGTCACGAACAATCCTCGCCAGCAACCAGGAACGATCACGGAGTCTTTTCCTTCTGACCCTTCACTCTGATCTACAGATGGTGTGTTTTCTCTAAAAGTCAGAGTAGAGGCAGGGGACCAGACAGACAGAATTTTTCTGCGCGTATTCCTTCTCTGGCCATCACAGAGCTGATAAGGAAACTTTTCGAATACACAATTATTGCGTATTAATTCTGCTTTAATTGGGCCGTTACAACTTTAATGAGCGGTTACGGAAAGGGTAATTGTGTGGGTCATAAACGAAAATTAATCCCTGAATTAATGTAATTAATCCCTGAATTAATGTTGATTAATTTTCCAACATTCTCCCACTTGGCCCACATACTTCAGTGTATACTAATGGAAAACAAAATGCATGGATCATGGCGATAGGTCCTCTTAGAGCGAGTAATATCTCCCATGTATCACAGTGCATCATGTTTCCCAAGCCCAAGCAGCTTAATGAATAAACCCTATGTTTATTCCAGGTCCATACTTAATGATGTTTCTCAAATTAAACAAATAAATGTGTACACAAACTGAAATGAGAAAAACATCTCAAATGGGGTTCCATAAAGTAATAACGTTCTTACAACGAAAGAAAATCATTCAAAATGAAATTCAAAGAAGGGCACTAATTCCCATTCTTTCCACATGATCCCTAAACCTCATCGGTGGCATGCCTTTAGTTAAAGGATCTGCAATCATCAAATCGGTGCTAATGTGTTCAACAAACACTTGCATATGCTTAACACGTTCTCTTATGGCTAGATACTTAATGTCGATGTGTTTGCTTCGACTACCACTTCTGTTGTTCCTAGCCATGTACACAGCAGCCGAATTGTCACAATATATCTTCAATGGCCTAGCTATTGACTTCATGATTCTAAGCCCATGGATGAACCCCTTCATCCAAACACCATGAGAAGAAGCCTCAAACAAAGACACGAACTCAGCTTCCATCGTAGAAGTAGCAATCAAAGACTGCTTCTTGCTACTCCATGATACAGCTCCACCGGCTAGCATGAAAATATATCCAGTAGTGGATTTCCTTGAATCAACGCAGCCAGCATAGTCTGAATCGGAATAACCAGTCACTTCTAGATTATCTGTCCGTTTGTACTTAAGCACGTAACTCTTAGTTCCTTGAAGGTATCTCAACACCTTCTTCACAGCCTTCCAGTGATCCATACCTGGATTACTCTGATATCTTCCCAACATTCCAACAGCAAATGCAATGTCAGGCCTGGTACAGACCTGAGCATACATTAGGCTTCCTACAGCTGAAGCATAAGGGATGTTTTTCATTTGTTCCCTCTCCAAATCATTCTTTGGACACTGGTTCAAACTGAACCTGTCACCTTTCACAATGGGAGCTGGACTTGGTGAACAATGCCTCATCCTAAATCTTTCCAAAACTTTGTTGATATAGGTCTCTTGAGACAGACCAAGAACACCTCTTTGTCTGTCTCTTTGAATCTTAATGCCAATGACATAAGATGCAACTCCCATATCCTTCATTTCAAAGCTTTTAGAGAGGAATTGTTTCACTTCATGCAACAAGTCATTATCATTGGTTGCAAGCAAAATGTCATCCACATATAGAATAAGGAAACAAATCTTACTCCCACTGACCTTCTGGTATATACATTCATCCACAACGTTCTCTACAAAACCAAATGAAGAGATAACGTCATGAAACTTTAAATACCATTGCCGGGAAGCTTGTTTCAATCCATATATGGATTTTCTGAGCTTGCAAACCAAATGCTCACCATCACTAGAGGAAAATCCTTCTGGTTGCTTCATGTAAACCTCTTCCTCTAGTTCTCCATTGAGAAAGGCTGTTTTCACGTCCATTTGTTGCAACTCCATGTCAAAATGTGCAACTAATGCTAGAATGATGCGAAGAGAATCTTTCTTAGATACAGGAGAAAATGTCTCCTTGTAATCGATTCCTTCTCTCTGAGTGAATCCTTTGGCCACAAGTCTTGCTTTATGTCTGTCAATGTTGCCTAATGAATCTCTCTTGGTTTTGAAGACCCATTTACACCCAATGGCCTTCGCCCCATTAGGCAACTCAACAAGATCCCAGACTCTGTTGGATGCCATAGAATTCATCTCATCCTTCATAGCATCATGCCATGACGCTGAATCTCTACAGTTCATGGCTTGTGAAAACGTTACAGGATCATTTTCAGCTCCGACATTATAGTCAGATTCTTGCAGATACACAAAGTATTCATCAGGTATCGCTGATCTTCGCGGTCTAGTAGATCTCCTTAATGTTGTTTCGCCATCTTCTTGAGGAACTTGTTGTTCAACTGGTTGTTCAACAATTTCTGGTTGTTCCTCATTAACAACTTGATCGACTAGATCATCATCAGCCGGTTGTGGATCTTGTATGACTGGTTGTACAACACTTGGTTGGGCTGAAGGAGCATTGTATACAATCAATCCCGAACTTGAAGTAGATGGTTGGCTATCTAAATGATCTTCTTCAGAAACTAGGTTTCTGAATTGATCGCTCCCACTAATCAAGTCATGTTCAAGAAATTTGGCATTCCTTGATTCCACAAACCTAGTTGTATGAGATGGACAATAAAACCTGTAACCCTTAGACCTTTCGGCATATCCAATGAAATAGCCACTAATGGTCCTTGGATCCAGCTTCTTTTCTTGTGGGTTATAGATCCTAACTTCAGACGGGCATCCCCAAACGCGTACATGTCGCAAACTTGGTTTCCAACCTTTGAATAACTCAAAAGGCGTCTTTGGAACAGCCTTGGTTGGAACTCGGTTTAATATGTACATTGCCGTCTTAAGTGCATCTATCCACAAGGACTTAGGCAGCTTAGAGCTACTAAGCATACTTCTCACCATGTCCAATAATGTTCGGTTTCTTCTTTCTGCCACGCCATTCTGGTCTGGAGAACCAGGCATGGTGTATTGGGCAACAATCCCATGTTCTTGAAGAAACTTGGCAAATGGACCAGGTGCTTGTCCATCTTCAGTGTATCTACCATAATATTCACCACCTCTATCTGATCTCACTATCTTAATTTGTTTTCCACATTGTTTCTCTACTTCTAATTTAAATACCTTAAAGGCATCTAATGCTTCGTGCTTGTTATGAAGTATGTAGAGATACATGTATCGTGAGTAATCATCAATAAAGGAGATGAAATATTTCTGACCATATGCGCCCATTTCAGGACTACAAATGTCTGTATGTATGATTTCTAACAATTTAGAACTCCTCTTAGCACCTTTCTTTGACTTGTTAGTCTGCTTTCCCTTAATACAGTCTACACAAGTCTCAAAATCAGTAAAGTCCAGAGTACTAAGTACCCCTTCCTTCACCAATCTTTCAATTCTTTGAATGGAGATGTGTCCCAATCTCCGGTGCCACAACATAGAAGAATCCTCATTCATAACACTACGTTTCGAACCAACAGAAACATGCATGGCATCATAAGCAGTATCATGTTGTAAGTAAATATGATAAAGACCGTTAGACAAAGTACCATTCCCCACTTTATTTGAGTTATAAAACATATCCAAAGATGTCTCATAAAACATAAAGGAATAATCCAAACGTACAAGTCTTGAAACAGAAATCAAGTTCCTAGTGAAACTTGGTACATAAAAAGTCTTTTCCAAATTTAAAACATGACCACTACTCAGAACTAAACTGCAAGTCCCTACAGCCTCCACATGTGAACGAATCCTTCCACCAGAGTAGATGAATTGTTCACTTCCCAACGGCTTCCTTAGGTTTTGCATATCCTGCAAGGTATTCGAAACATGGATTGATGAACCAGAGTCAACCCACCAAGTGCCATTAATGTCATCAATCATATTAGATTCATAACAGACAAGTGAGACTGACATACCTTTCTTCTCAAGCCATTGTTTGAATTTAGAGCAGTCCTTCTTCATGTGTCCCTTCTTTTTACAGAAGAAACACTTGGATTCCTTCTTAATTCCTCCTTGGGGTAGTACCTTTTCTTTCCCCTTTGGGGTGGTGTTTTTGACTTTCCCCTTCTTTTTGGCTTGAGTCTGACCCCTTTTCTCGGTCGTCATAAATGAGCTCTCTCCCATTTCCATTTGCAGCCTTCCCTCCTCCTGAACACACATGGTCAAAAGTTCATTAATTGACCATTTATCCTTATGTGTGTTGTAGGATATTTTGAAGGGTCCATATGGCTGTGGAAGAGTGTTCAGGATGTAGTGGACGAGAAAGGAGTCAGACATGTCAACCTCAAGTTTCTTTAGTTGAGCTGCAATGTCCCTCATTTGCATGATGTGCTCACGCACACCTTTCACTGTAGTAAGTCTTAGGGATGAAAACTTCATTATCAGGGTGCTGGCTAGTGCCTTATCTGAAGTCTGAAATTGATCATCGATCGCCTTCAGAAGTGGCTTGATTTTGTCATGCTGTTCGACGGAACCACGAATACCAGCAGAGATATGAGTCTTTACGAACATCACTGAGAGACGATTAGATCGCTCCCACTTTTCGTAAAGATCAACCTGATCTGGAATGCTGGTTGCAGTTATGGAGGGTGGTTCGTCTTTCCTAATAGCATAATCAATATCCATCCACCCCAATTGGAGAAGAACTCTTTCTCTCCAAACCTTATAGTTGTCACCCCTAAGTTTGGGAATATCATTTTTCATATCAGAGAAATTTGCAGGTTGTTTTGCTGCATAATTAAGAAATACATGCTTAATAAACAAGAATTGAGACTAATAAACTAAATCATGTTTTACCAATGTAAATCATGCTAAAATTCATAAATCTACCGACATACAACTTGCCTGTGGGCTAAAGTTCTAATTCAATTAGATTTATGCAAAACTGTATGATAAAACTATCAAATTATTTCCCTATTCTTAATACCTGTGGGTTAATTAAGAATATAATTTGACATTTTATCCTAATTAATCATACAAAACATATAATAAAATATTCCTGTGGGATAAAATTTTATTATACTACATATGATTTATTACAACTAATGTCACTATGTGATCATGCAACTCAATATATAATTTTCAACTAATTAAAGATGCTGTGGCTACTCTCTAATTAATTAAAACATATAGATCACTTAACATTACTGTATAATATTGCAAGAAAATAAGCAATATTAAAATTGGATACTTCATGCTTTGCTTATTATTAAACATAATTTAATAATAATTATTCATGCAAATAACAAAATATGTAATTTAAAATTACATGAAAATCCAATTTCATAAATTTTTTCAGATTTAAACTTAAATCCAAAAAAGGGCAAAATAGGCAAAAAATAAAATTTTAGACATATCATCTAGTGTCATCTTTGCTGGATGGTTCAAAAAACCTAAGTAAGATTTTTGGACCTAAGAAAAATGGGTTCGAATCCCATTGGCAACACTTTTAAAAATTTGATTTTTGCTGAAAAGAATTATTTAAATAAAACAAATACTCAGCAGAAGTCACAAAGGAGCCCATGGCTCAGCTGGCAAGGCGCTAGCCTTTAAGGCGCGTGGGTGCCTACAGGTCCTGGGTTCAAAGCCAGCTGAGACCACCTTTGCGTTTTTCTTAAAAAATTGATTTCGTTGGAAATTTACTTAAATAAAATAAGCCTGACAAAATAACACAGTGGGACCGCGTGGCGCAGCTGGCAAAATGCCAGCATTTAAGGCGCTCACGCGCCTAGAGGTCCCATGTTCGAATCCTACCGTGACCACTTTATGCGTTTTTTTTTTAAATTCTGAAAACCAAAAACGCACAGGCCCAAACCAAACATAAACCGCGCCAGGCCCAAACGAAAGTGAACCCGGCCCAGAACGCGTCAGCCCAGCTTCCTTATAAATGAAACGTTGCGTTTCATTAAGGGCAAAAACGACGCCGTTTCAGCTTTCTTCTTCGCCCGTTTCATTAAAACCTACCCGACCCGAGACCCGGTTACAACCCGATAGACGTTGCCGCGACCCGCGATTTCCAGGTGTCATTTCCGGCGACGGTTTCAGGCGTTTGGAAGCTCAAACCCAATCGTTTTTAACGGTGGTTTCAACAGAAAAGGATTCTGAACATAGATTTCACAAAAAAAAAAAAAAAAACTCCAAAGATTTCCTCAAAATCAAACCAATAATTTGAGTTCTTGAAATCAAAGTGAAATCGCTTTTTCACCGCTTGTGTGTCTTCGATGGAGAGCCAATAGCGTCAATGTAACTCAATGTTAAGGAAAACCAATCCAGTCATAAACCAATTGCAAAAACAGAATAATCCTAACTGAACACGCAGATTCTGAGAAAAGATTCCAGATTTAAAGTTTTGAAAACTTATATGCAATTGAATCACGGATCGAAGGTTGTGAAATTTGAAACTCACAGAGAACATCGTTAGTACAGCGATAATCCTAACTGAAAATATTTAAAAAATATGTCATATTTCTTAATGATTATCTTTGAGCACAAACAATAATTCTCTAATTTCAAAAGCTCATTGAGAGTATCCACAATATGAAATTTAGAGTTTCATAAAATCAGTCACAAAATCTAAACAAAAGGATTTTGATACAATATTAAAATCCATAATATGAAATTTCGAGTTTCATAAAATCAGTCACAAAATCGAAACAAAAGGATTTTGCACATGAGCATCTTCGAATAACTAAATTTAATATATAATACACCCAACAATTTAATTTAACTATTAAAATAAATTGCAAGCAGTGAGTATATATTCAAACTGAAAACATATATGTATCAAAATTTTTAAAGACACAACCAATGAATGGACAAAATTTCATTGGTGAAAAATCAAGGCAGAGGCATATAGAACGGCTCTGATACCAAATGTTAAATATTAAGGCGATCTTACATGCTAAACAACTGAAAGAGCATAAGCTCAAAGCGGAAAAGTGGTAAGGATCACAAATACCTCCCGCCATTGATTTGCCTCAGAAGCTAGTAAGGACGTACAGCAAATCTCCAGTCACGAACAATCCTCGCCAGCAACCAGGAACGATCACGGAGTCTTTTCCTTCTGACCCTTCACTCTGATCTACAGATGGTGTGTTTTCTCTAAAAGTCAGAGTAGAGGCAGGGGACCAGACAGACAGAATTTTTCTGCGCGTATTCCTTCTCTGGCCATCACAGAGCTGATAAGGAAACTTTTCGAATACACAATTATTGCGTATTAATTCTGCTTTAATTGGGCCGTTACAACTTTAATGAGCGGTTACGGAAAGGGTAATTGTGTGGGTCATAAACGAAAATTAATCCCTGAATTAATGTAATTAATCCCTGAATTAATGTTGATTAATTTTCCAACACTCCTTTCTCCCGAATTCGGTTTACCCCTATTTCTCCTTCACCATTTTATTCTGAGTCTGTCACTTGTGTTTTTCTTTATTCTGAATCTGTCATTTTGTGGCGTTTTATAGTTGCAATAAGAGATTAATGATAGATTTGATGGCATGCGTTCTCTGAAAATTTTACTGGTTTAGAGCTGGAGGATGGAGGAGGACGTGGTACCTCAGGTTTTTCCTTTTAAGTATGATGTATAATGTCCATCGATTTAGAGGTTAATTAAAACGAGGGAATGAAAAGTAATAGAGAGAATTACACCAACACGATGTTTATTTATTTTTAATTACCTCAGTCTGTCTTTGCTTGATGGTTTGTAACACAGGTCAAACACTTTGAGGCTTATTGATGAGAATCAAACCATGGTCAGTGACATTTCCTATTCTATAAATACTTTACATTTAAAATTGGGTATTCATATCTTTCGCTTGTTTGAACGCTGGAAAAACAAGTGGAATGAAGGACTATGGGTGTTAGCAATTTGGTTGAACTGAAGGATAATATTTATTAAGTTTGTTATTTTTGCCTATTTTATGCATTTTTGAAACTTCCATTTTGAAAATGGAAGAGCCTAGTTCATCTTCTTGGTATTGCATCGTTCTCCATTGCATTATAACTTGGATGTTGCCGTCAAGAAATTGAACTGTGAAAGTCAGGACGCTCAGAGAGAGTTTCAGGTAATATCTGCAAATGATTCATGTTGCTTCTATGTTTTAAAATTCAGTTAAGTGATTACATTATTGCAGAACGAGGTGGACATGTTAAGTAAAATTCAGCATCCAAATATAATCTCTTTGCTGGGTTGTAGCAGCAATGGTGACACGAGATTTATTGTCTATGAATTGATGCAAAATGGATCATTGGAGACTCAATTACATGGTAAAACAATTTATCTATATTGCCTTATTTACTCAATATTGAAGATCATGAGGTTATTTATTGACACCAATTTTATTTTCCGGATATTGTTAATTATTAATTTCAAAGGACCCTCTCATGGATCGGCGTTGACTTGGAACATGAGAATGAAGATTGCTCTTGACACAGCAAGGTAAGCTTCATTAATCAAACTTGGACAGTTCTTGTGCTTGATGCTTGTATTAACATATTGAGTTACGTTTGCTGTGAACCAGAGGATTAGAGTATCTGCATGAAATCTGTAACCCCACAGTGATCCATAGAGATTTGAAATCATATAATATTCTTTTAGACGCAAATTTCAATGCCAAGGTAACATCTTGTTCAACTTACCGTCCTTTTCTATTCCCTTTTCCTTTGACCTACTACTAGTAATTAATTGCACTCACCAAAGCTTGTTTGTGGGTGAGCTTATGAATTTATTGGTGGATTCAGCTGTGTGATTTCGGATTTGCCATAGCTGATGGGTCCCGAGACAAGAATGACATAAAAATCTCAGGGTACATTTGGTTGTTTAAATTTCAGATTTTCTACTTAGTTAAGCCTGGTGTTGATTATAGCTTCCCTTCATAATATTTGGTTTTTTATAGTAAGTTTGAACTTGTGGCTGTGGTAACCTTTTATTTGGATGAAAATTTTCCAAATTCTGATATTTATTCCTTCAATCGTTTATTAGGTTGATAGACTTGGTCCATCAGGATCTATTGTTGGCTGATCAATTCTCAAAATTAAAGGTGAACACCTTCTCATCTTTGTTGTATCTTAGAATTTTCTTTGTATTGGACTGGTTTCTTGTTAACTTGTTCCTGATGTAATCTTTGTGGTCAAATGAAAAATTTTGGGGCACTCTAACAGTTGAGATTTTACATAATTATATATTGTGGCACTCTAGTTCTACCATGTGCCCCTTAATATTAATACCTTAGATTCTTAGGTCCCGTTTGTTACAAAGAAGATTTTTCAAAGGAAAGGAAAGGAAAAGAATGGAAAGGAAAGGAATGGAAGATTAGGAGGGAACTTTAAAAATGTGATCCGTTTGGTACACTAGGGAAAGGAAGTTAGTTGTAGGAAAATGATATGTTTGGTATGAAGAATTGGGTGTTGGTTAAGTGAGAAGATTAGGTGAAATTCCTACAATGCCCCTAAACCGTTCAAACGCTGGCGTCTGGTTCGAACGTAAAACTGGACAGTAACCAAACTTGTGCAGCTGTTTATATCAGAACATTCGAGGAACAGCAAAATGACAGAAACAGAAGTAGGCATTTTTGACAGAAACAGAAGTAATGTAAATGCAAGACAGTAAAAAATCACAACATAGACCCACACATCGTCTTCTTGTTCTTGCTCATGTTGTTCCACTTCCTCTTCGCGGTCGTTCTCGTTGATTTTCTCAAGAACTTTGTGGTGGGTGTTTTGGGTTTTGGGTTTTGGGTTGGGTTTTGCAACTGGGCACATCAGAGACACGATAAAAGTAAAAGGGTCGGCAAAATTTCAGAGAGTAACTCGACTTATTGTCGAATTGAAGGCCGCTTGGTTTTTTCGAGGAGGGTCGGTGGGTTTTGGTGATGGCTGCCATCGAAGCATCGACGCAAGTGGCCATGAAGAAGAAGCAGGAAGAAGAAGATTTCAGGGCCGATTTCGTCAGATGATTTTACTCTCCCAGAAGATTCAAACTTTCCCTCCGTTTTTGAATGGAATGAAGGTTCCCATATTTGAGGGAACATTGGCAAAGGCGGGAAAGCACCTTCCTGGGAAAGCAGTGTACCAAACACGTTTTTTGTGAGGGAACTTTGTTATCTTCCCTTTCCATCACCCACATTCACTCTAACAAACGGGGCCTTAGAACATAACCTTATGATAAAATTTTCTGTTCTTTCATCATTTTTGTTGTTGTCTTCTAAAGTGTAATATTTATCATTTTATCAACATATCAAAACTGTTTGGGTTATTGTGCACTACTTGTTGGAAACTGGGAATTCAGAAATCACCAGCTCTTTAAAAATGACACTTACACTACAGAGAGTATTTTAGCACAGATTCTTGCTATAGTTAGGCATACAGTTAAGAGTTTTTCTGTTTTATGATTAGTCATGTAAATCGCCCTTCATAGTAGCTCATGTTCGTAAAGTTTTTTCATTAATGAAAGCATATCCCTTTCCATTCCCCCCCCCCCCCCCAAAAAAAAAAAAAAAAAGACAACAGAAAACACTAGCAAGTAAGAGCAACCTGATTTTATGAAATGCCAGTTTAGATTTATTATTAGCACAGGCAAGAACTTGAATTAGCTTATTAATATGATTCGTAAGCCTGCTGGACTTCATGTTCCTTTTATTAACAGGCATTCGAATAATCGTGAAGTTGCACTCATGATGCTTATGGCTTATTTATCATACATGATTGCTGAGGTACCCCAACCATCTCCTCTATAAAAATGCAGTTATAAAATCTTGTCTTCTTTGAAAAGAAAATGAAGTATTTTTATGTCTTTAGATTACATAAAAATTTGGTCCCCTTGAGTGTAAGTTTATTCTTCAGAAATTTATCTACCAATAAGGTTTCTTTCTATTTTTCTTCATTATGTCCGTTCTTAGACTTTCAAACCTCACTTGCTAAAATTTGCAGTTGATCCAGAAGTTCCTCATGTTCAAAATCATAGAACCTTCTTCAAATTTGATTATTTTCTCAAACAAGAGTTCTCTTTAATGTAAAGAGGTTTATCTTATCTTTTAACTGGTGTGTTATTTTGTAGGTTGTTTCTTTGTTAAAGGATGATAATACATTTATTCAGGAGTTGTTTTTAAGGCTAAACTCTTCCACCACTTCTCCAAAGTCTAAAAAAAATTTAGTAAGTTGTCTTGATCAGAAGTTGTTTTTATTCTATGACTAATGACAGCAAGAATGTTAATTTTCCATAGTGTTATTTATTTCTGAACTTGAAAATTGTTCCATCTCTTGAGTGATGTAGCTTATTTATATGTGCAGTGCATGTGGTCGATGAGATTATACTTAAAGAAGAAACAGAATTTCATTTTAAAGTTATGCTAATAAGTGGTCCCTATAGTTCTTTGGCTTTCCTCTTTCTTTACATTATAACTCTAATTGCTATCATTCTATTGTTTTATAATTGATTTGCTCCAAGATTTTGGGAATTCAGAGATTGTAAATTGCTACCTGAGGCAAGTTTTTTAACTCAGACCATAGTACTCTTGCTGTTAAAGATATATTAAAAGATTTCCTTTTACTCTATATTGAACTACATGACAATACAGGACGTCACAACAGGATGTCACAAATTTGATTTATATATAAAATCAGGACCTGATTTGTGGTGTCCTGATTTTAGAATCAGGACGCCACAATTCACAATTGTGGGAATTGTTCCCAATTGTGGGAATGTGGCGTCCTAATTAAAAATCAGGACGCCACATTCCCACAATTGGGAACAATTCCCACAATTAGGTCAGGACGCCTTCAAAAAGGCATCCTGAATTAATTATAGGACGCCTTAAAAAAGGCGTCCTGAATTAACCATAGGACGTCTTTTTTAAGGCATCCTGTATTAAGCCTAGGACGCCTTATAGGTTATTTTTTCAACTATCCCTAGTCAGACGTCCTCAAAAAGGACGTTAATTACCTCTAATTCAGGACGTTATTATGCTTTTTTGTAGTAGTGCCTTGTCAGATTCATCGATTTCCTTTGTCACTGATGAAGCTCCTCCAGTAGAAGACCATCGTTTTTCCCTGAAGCCATTGAACAAACCTGCATCATCAGTTGTGGTTACTAATCGGTTTCAGGTGGAGCCGAAGGTAGTGACCAAGGTGGATTTTGGAGGCCAAGAGGGTGTCATGGGTGTCAATGATGTCGAAGAAGCTAAGGCACAGGCACTGCTGCTGGGAGAGACAATTGGCGATTATGTCCCTGATGCCTCTTCAATCGTTTGTGGCTTTCCTCACCTGGAAAGAGAAGATGACGAAGAAAGAGGCAATAAGCTTGAAGGAGCAGGCGCCACAATATTGAAAAATTTCCAATGGCAATTTGGTCAAGGCGAGATAAAAATTTTATCTCCCCTCCTATCCCCTCCCCTCAAACCAAATACACTCTTAAAGTTTGCCTTGATTAGTTCGACGTGTTTGCTTTTCAGTAGTTTGGTTTAAATATATACATGGCAAAAAATTGATTATTGAGAAAAAATTTGTTTAGATAATGGTATTATTATAAGATAGAATATTGAACACTTGAACTTAAAATAATTAATCAAATATTAGTGGCTTTGAAACATCTAGAATACGAATTTCTTATCTGAAAAATATTTTTTTGAATAAAATTAAATTATATGGGCATATATTTTGGGTGGTGATTTTTTCTTTAGAGTGGAATACTACTTTATATAGATTTTAAAATGAGTTATATCATATATAGTTTATAACTAAGTAATTAAATGAGTAGTTAAACGGGTTGAGGCCTTATAGGTCAAATAACAACCGGCATTTTGGTCCAAAAAATGACATCAACCATCTCTCTGGGCTTATGTCGTGTGAGGGGAGGTTGTCAGTTGAACAGAACGCATGAGTTATTAAAAAGAACTAAGTAGTGGAATATATGTATGTGTGTGTCGGTTTAATAAAAAATTGATCGGAGGTCACTATCTGTGAATCCAGTTTTCCTACTCATCTAGAAGCTTTTCCTAGTTTAGGTTTTTTTTTTTTTTTTGACTTTTCATTTTTCAAAAACAAAATATTTTAATGGATAGAGAATTTAAAATAAAGATAATCTTTCAACTAATATATTTTTAAAAATGATATATTGATTTAAAAATCAACGATAAAAAAAAATATAGACTGCCTATATCCCATCTGGACTGTCCAAATCCCATGTGACCGGTCAAAAATTTCTCCTACTCATCCTTTGTACAAAAAGGAAAACTGGATCCCACTATCTGCCCTCGGGACTGTGAATATTGTCATTTAAGCTGCCCATGTGCTGCATTAGAAATACAGACACGCCAGACACTATTGAAGAAGAAAATGGGGGTATAAGGGAAATAAAAAGGAAGAGTAAGATTATAATATTTCAACATCCTAAAATCTAAAAATATATTTAAAATTTAAAAATTATTTGTAAAAATTATAGACAGAACATAATAAAATATGTGAAAATATTTACATAAAAAATGATGAGGAAAATATAAGGGTTATGAGTAATGCAATCCATACATTTTACATGATTATTTTAAAATTATTCAATAAATTTTTGGAAAACAACTTGAAGAAATTAGCTCAATATATTATTTGCAAAACTACTAGAAAAAAAACTTATATCTCTGCCCCAAATGCCTAGATTAATTGGTAAAGTTGTTGCTCCAGTTTAATTAGTGATCTTGTGTTCAAGCCTTAGGTATGTAGTCGCGATAATTACAGGTGGTAAGGTGCCTCCCATAATGGGCCTACATTCCCGCAAATCAATTAGTCAGCATAAGATAGTGGTGGATTTTTTTTTAAAAAAAAAAAAACCTTACATCTCCAAATATTTTATTTGTTTTTCATTATTTTACCTTAATAATATAAGTACTTGATGCATTTTCAATTATAATTCAAGTACTTTATATTTTATTGGCAATACAATTTACAATTTTGAATGAATTAATTATTAATCTATGTAAATCCCCTAGAGTTTAAAGTATAAAAATTTAGAGAGTTGGATTGCTATATATATATATATATATATATATATATATATATATATATATATATATATATATGTTTTAATATATTATTTAATGAGTGATAGAATGGTAAGAATAAAAGAATATTCATAAATGATCCCAACAGATGAACAAAATATCGTAGAGAATTCGTTCTGTTTGAGTGATAGAATGGTAAGAATAAAAGAATATTCATAAATGTATTTTTTTCAGTTTTTAAAACCCAATTATTTATCTAAAAATAATTATATAATATTGGCTTTTATTTATAATTAGCCATACATGCTCTTTTTATCTCCGTATAAAATACTATATTTGGTATTTATTTAAATTTATATGTTGTTATCAGAATTTTTTTTTGAATATTTTTTTTCAATAATATAGCTTACCTAATTTTTTTTTTTTAAAAAAAAGTATGCCTCGGGGCAGTAAAAAAGTGATGTAAAGTATCATATGCTTTTTTATTTTTCTTTTTTTAATCGAGGAAATGTACTGAACCACAGTCCATAGGAATTTCCCTTAATTAGGAAGTAATGCCACAACAACAATAATAAAACTACTAAATTATTTTTTATTAAAATTAAAATTTACAATAAATCGGTTATAATTAAGTAATGTCTAATGGCTTTGTCTTTTGATGTGTAAAGTGTAATAGTGGTCGGGCACCAGATACATGTGATTTTATTTGTTGAAAGTTGAAAGTCAGAAAAAGAACAAAAATAGCAAAGTTTATAGTTCTAAAATTAGTTAGATAGGTAATAGTCACTTTCAGTCCTTGCTCATAAATATAATTAATTGACATTATGAATATTATTATTTGAGCTGCCCATGTGTTGCTTTAAATTTTATATACATATATTGTATACGAAAAATTATATATATATATATATATGTGTGTTGATCAGATGTTAACTAATCTATATGTCTTATGTGAAGTTGATTAAATGAATTTGGAATAAACTTTTAATAATAGGTTGAAGTTCAATGAAGGATTGTAGCAGTGATTCATTCGATGCATGACACTTTTGTTTATGATTTCTGTTCAAATCGTGCACGTGGTGTCTATTCTGATAAATTTTTTAAGAACTATACATTTAATTTTTAACTTGATAACTATCATACATGGTATCAATCTAGTTCATAATAATAATAAAAATTACTGTAATTTTCTATATAATATGAAAAGTTTCCCTTACGAGGCTTAAAGTGTAAAGGAAATATTATAATTTTAATTGTGGAAATATATAACTCGATTTTCCTTAAATAAATTAAAATTAAGAACTTGAATTTTGTGGATGTATAAAAATTATGTTTAAATAGTTTTTTTTAAAAAAAAAAAGTTAAGCAAGGATTTTTCCTTTTAAAGTATGAAATGCAAATTATTTTTGCCTCTCTCAGCAAGTACTCTACTCGAGTTTCAAATTTGCTTTCTCCTCCCAATGAGATGAGGTTTTTTAACCCATCAACTACCAACTTGTTGATTAAATGAGTTTGAAAATATATGAATGGTCACTACGGATACTATAAAAACACTATAATTTAATTGCTTTTATATGTTATAGGCTATATTATTTTTTTAAAAAAAGAGTTAAAATGTACATTAGTTTCAAAAATTTTATTCAGGGTGGTCCAAATTTTTTTATTTTTATTTTTTTTAAGTTCAATGTTATCTCATCTCATTATTTTTTAAAAAAAACTTAATGTAGACAATTAAAAAAATTGATGTTGACTGTTAAGTTTTAACATTTTTTTGGATACAAACCATCAACATCTTTTATGATAAAGAACAACATTATTTTATTTTAATACTTTTGGGTTAACTTTGGACGTTAAAAATTTGGGGTAACATTTCCTTTGAGTAAAAACTTGAGTAGTGTATTTACACCATAACCATTTAAAAAAGTAAATACAATTGCGATAGAAGCTAATTGAGAGTATAATTTTATCTTTTTGAAAATTTTGAACCACTATTGTTCTTTTAATTTATTACTAGGTTCTACTTATAAGATTATTTTTACAGTGTAAATTGCACTGCAAAAGTAATCTAATAATAAGGACCGGAGGGAGTATCATTATATAATTCCAAGGTTCTTGTTTGTTTTTAATTGTTTCTATGTACATGTCCTCAAGACAGTTCACCCTTTAATCAATGATGAGATAATAAGGATAAATAGAATGTGCAAGTAGTGTTCCTCTATTAATGAATAGACAATGCAATACGTTGTCGCGTCGCAAAATCCAATTAAATCTGTCCATTGGATTGATCCAAAGTCGCGTAGGAATCTTTTTTTCCAATTTTGTATTTTTGAATAATATTTTATTTTGATGTAAAATATTTGATTTGTATTGAGTTTTGAACGCCGTCGGTAAAAGGCAGCGTTGCCGGTGTTGGGCTCATTTCAGCAACCAATGACGTTAGGCCCCGACTCCACAGGCGGCAAGACAGGTGGCTGCCCTAATGGTTGATGTGTAATTGTGGAGGGTGTGTGCGTAGATGACAGGAATGGGTGTAAAAAGAGAGAGATCATTAAGAATTTCAAAACTACTAAAGTGCTCGAAATTAATTATTGGACTCCAAAAATACTGTTTTTGGCATCCTAAATTCTGTTTAGGATGCCAAAAATTCTCCTTTTTCCCATAAGTCCCCTTCTTTTGATGTCCTAAATTTAATTTGGGATGTCTAAAAAGTTCATTTAGGCATTTCAATTTTAAATTAGGATGCCAAAAGTAACTTTTGACGTCCTTTTTTTTTTAAAAAAAAAAAATTGCCGGGATATTAAAAGCCTTCATATAATTACAAAAATGTCATCGTCTTTATTTTTTATTTTCCTCCTTCAAAAAAAGAGGTCTCTTAGGAAAGTAATAACCTTTTTTTTTTTTTGGTACTAGTGAACCGTATTTATGTCAACTATATAAATAACGATGTTTTAGATAAATGTGTTAGCATTACTATAAATATGTAAGGGTTTTTTAAATAACCGTTATTTATGTTACTACATCTATAATGATTGTTGATAGGAGACCGTTATATATTATACAAGCATTATCAACTATTATAATAGTAGTTTATGCGTGTCGTTATTTATTATTACAGAGTTGTACGTGCATATCATAATCTTACCAAAGCTCAAGACATAACGAGTGTTATATTAAAACCGTTATAATAGATATGGAATAAATCGCGATTTTAAACTGTTATTATCTATGCCGAGCATATGCAATATATGCATATATGACGATTTAGAATCATTATTTGTCAATATAATAATGGTGATGTATTGGTGATTGAGTGATTCTTTAGGAGTGTTAGAACATAAAAGCACCAACACCAACGACTACTGTCACGAGGTGAAGAGCACCAACACGAGCGACAACAGCATATTGGCTATCTACAACACCAAACAAAATCACCAAATTTGCCCCAGCTGGACTCCGCTAGATCTATACAAAGCCATCAATTAAAAATCTGTCATCAGCCACTGGCGGAACTTGGAGGAAAAGTTTAGCGGGTCAAATAGTGGTGGGAGCATGGTAGTGAAAACATAGATTTTACTTGAAAACGGAAGGAGAATGAAAAATCGTAAAACGTAAAATCGTTACGTAGTAAAATCGTAAAAACATAAAAACGTTTGAAAAATTAGTCAAATCGTTTTAATGAAAAAAATCGTAAAAACGTAAAATCATAGTGGTAAATTGAGTTTTTAACTACTATGGGTGGGAGGATTCAGGGGTTCGGGGGCAGTGTCCCTAAAAAAATTTTTTAAGGAAAGTTTTAAATGCATTAAAAATGAAAAAGAATAAAAATATATATATATATATATATTCATGAAATTAAGTCAATTAACTTCATCTACAAGTATAGTGTAGAATGGGTAAAAGCATAGTAAGGGATACACCACAAAAGTAAATTTCACTGATAAGCTAAAAATTTTAGGTAATTAGAATGAAATATAGAAAAGAATGATGACAAAATTAACATAAATCATATAAGACCCCATATGGAACAAAGATTGAATTATAAGCCCAAATATATAAAAAGAGGGGAAAATGTAAAAAAGAAGAAGAAGAAAAAGAAGAAGTTGGGGGGCCAAAATTTAATTTTACTACTTTGGGGGGGCTAAAGTTGTATTATTCACTAAAAAAAGTTCTATAAAAAATTTTAAACAATTTTTTTATTTTTTTTGGCCATTGTCATAACTAAGATCCGCCGTTGTCGTCAGCCCAAAATGAATTAATTTGAAATATTGAAAGTTTAAAACTCAAGATTCACCACCTCACTTGCAATCTTCGGTCCACTGCAATAAAGCCTTCAAACTCTTCTTCTTAAAACGATTGGTGTGTGTATCACATGTTGGAAGCTCTGGGATGTTTGCAATCAAAGAATATTCACCGATGCTATTTTTACTATCGAATGGATCTTATCTCATGTAAAGGCTATGGTTGTTAACTCTCAGTTTAGCTTTTCTAGATTACAGTTACTGATGTAATTTGCTATTCTTGTATTTCTGGTCCTTCCTTAAAGGACTTTTCTTGTAGTTGCCCATTTTTAATGGAATTCAATTTCATTCAAAAAAAAAAAAAAACCGTCCTTTCCCTCTCGTCTTGCCGTCATTTACACTGAGATTGATTTTTAGTGCTGATAATGAGATTTTTTCTATACACACCGTTTGGATCGAACCTCTGACTAAAGTAGTCAAAGTATATAAAGTAGCTAATTTCTTTTTGGTTTTTCTTTATATTATAATAACAACTTTAGTAAATCGGTCATACGGTCATACCTAATGGCTTCGTGTTTTGATTTGCAGAATGGTCCAAAGCCCGGTGGGTCTGTTGTACAGCGATAGAAAGAAGGGAAAATTCGTTTCAGGACCCCTATTAAGTAAAAAATTCCAGAAAAGGTCCAAACAATCTGAAAATACCCAGAAAGGCCCAGAGATTCTGGCAATACGGAAAAAGGCCTCAAGATTCTGACAGAGTTGTTAATGGGGCTGATATAGTTGTTAGTAGGGAGCTGATATAGTTGTTAACCGGGCTGATTTAGTTATTAAAAAAAAATTAACAACTAAATCAGCCCGGTTAACAACTATATCAGCCCTCCGTTAACAACTATATCAACCCCATTAACAACTATATCAGCCCCCCGTCAGAATCTTGGGGCCTTTTTGGGTAATGTCAGAATCTCTGAGCCTTTTTCCGTATTGTCAGAATGTTTGGGCCTTTTCTGGAATTCTTTACCTAATAGGGGCCTTAAACAAATTTTCCCTATAAAGAAAAGGAAATGTGCTCAAGGCAATAGTACAAGGACAACTGGTGCTAGTTAAATAATATTTTGAATTGGAACAATAATGGGAAAATAGACGTGAGGTTTTAAGGTAGATAAAAAAATGTTAAAAAAGTTCTAACCCTAAATTCTCTCACAAGAAAGTCCTAGGACTTTTTCGATATTACCAAAATTCTTCTCACATAAAAGTCTTATTGTTAAAATGAATTTTCATGTTGTCAAAATAGTTTTATTAGTTGTTAAAATGTCTCTATGAAAATCTCTTTATTAAAATGGCTTCTAGCGTTGTCAAAATGACTTTTAATGTTGTCTAAAATTCTTCAAGTTTTTCCTTCGGTGTGTAGAATTTTAGAAATTGGAAAATTTTTGATAAGATGAAAAGTCATTTTAAAAATGTTAGAAGTTATTTTGATAACGAGATTTTCATAGGGACACTTTAACAACTAATAAAATCATTTTGACATCTAAACTTGTTTTGTGAGAGGAATTCTATAATTGATATATAAAAAGTCCCTAGGGACTTTTTAAAGATGGGATTTGAGGTTGAGACTTTTTAATATATATATATTTTTTAAATCTATTTTGGGACTTCATTGATATTTTCCCAACAACAATTACGTTTGAAAATCAATAATTAAGTTTAAAAATATTGATTTTAAAAGATAATTTGCAAATATGTGTGTGTTATAATTATAAATTATTAAAAGTAAGATCTTTTAGTGCCAAAACTCCGTCGTAATAAATTCTAATCAAAGTTACTTTCTCGCTCGTTTTGTAAATTATTTAACTGAAAGAGAGAGATAATTAAGAAAATATTTATATCTTGTATTGCTAAAGACTTTTTTAATAATTCACATAGATGTCTCTCAACATTTTGAAAATATTTTAAATAACAAATATTATTTTAGATGTTATATGGCCTTTATCCAACCATAAAAATTCGCTGTTATTCCTTCAATTTTTTATTTTTTAATAAACTTGTAAATCCAAAAAATATATTTGCAACTAAAATATCCTTTTAATAATTTTACAGAAAAATTCATGTATGAATTTAATAATATTTAAGAAAAATCTCCCTAATTTACTCAATTTAGCTATTATACTTCTAATCGTAATAGTCACTTTTCTCTGCATTAGTGTCGTTGATATGTTGGGCAGCAATAAATTTATTTTAAATTACATGTGTAAAGTCATAATAAAATAATAATAGTGGTCAATTTATCTTTTAGTATAATCAAATTTTCAATAATTAGTTGTACTGATGACTTTGTATTTTGACTTGGATAATATAGTCTAACCCTCCAGGTAAGTCCCACGTACACGTACAGCAAGACGAAGAAAAAGAAATCTGACGAAGACAATAACAGTTTATGCTAATAAATTATTATTAATATATATATATATTTAAATTTATAAACTGATTTCTTTGTTTCATACAAGAAAGTAGAAAACAACTTCCACAAGCCCCACACTAAGTGGAAAACAACTTCTACAATCCCCACACTTCAACTATGCGTAAAACTCTAATATAATATATAATATCTAGTTTGAGATATCGTCTTCTCAAACTAGAATCTTCCTAATTTATGGTAATATAAAATATAATCTTTCATGTAAAACATCAGTTTATTAAGTTCAGTTCCTTCTTCTTAAGCAGTTGCGATTGGACCCAGATTCACATTTGATGCTTTGAAAGCTTCAAATCTTGGTTCTTTGGCATCGAACTTGAGCCTTGCGTAGAGATTCATGTAATCTTCGAACACAAATTTGGGGTACTCTTCGACGTTCTTCTCCTTCTCCACCAATGTTGGTGCTGGGTAGATCACAGCGTCGCTTCCTGGATTGAAGAATGAAGCTATGGACATTCTGGTTCCATCGTTTTGCGCGATCACACGGTGCTCCACACTCTTGTACTTCCCATTTGTGATCACCTGCGTGTATTCGTGGAAAACTTTGGTTGAGTTTTTGGAAGTTGCAGGTAAGGTGTTCTATGAAATGTCTGCGAGGAATAAAATCCTCTTTTTTTAATGTTTTCTTGTGATTGTAAGTAATTCCTTGCTTTAACACTTTATTGTGCTTATGTGTTTATGTTATCAGAGAGATATAAGAGTGGATGATTTAATTTTACCTCGAGCTGGTCGCCGAGGTTGACGACGATGGAGTGGCGCATTGGAGGCACATCGATCCACTCGCCATCTTTAAGCAGCTGAAGGCCACTGACCTTGTCGTCCTGGAAGAGAAGGATGATGCCGCCGGCGTCGGTGTGGGGACGAAGACCCTTGACAAGCTCTGGTTTAGGACAAGGAGGGTAGTTTGCAACCTTGGTTCCAAAAGTTGGACCTCTTGATCCATAAAAGGCCTTCTTCAGGTAACCTTTCTCTAACCCAAGATTCTCGCATAGCAAGTCTAGAAGCTCCTCTGCTAGCTTCTCTAACATCACAGCAAACTCCTTCATCACTTTCCTGCATGATAAATCATAATGAACAGTGATTTAGAGTTAGGCACTCAGAATCAATCATAAATAAATCACATCAAGGTCTGGGAATTATTTCTTTCCACATGGCGGAAAACTCTCTCTGTTTCTGGGGTCAATTATATTTGTTATTTGGCGAATTCTGTTCACACTTTCACATGGTAGATTCATAAATTCGTAAAGGGCATGTGGGATGGATTGAATGAATGAAGTTTTGTTATTTTATTATACCTGTACTCATCAGTCAGATCAGGGATCTCAGAAATGTTTGACACGGGAAGATGACGCAAATGGAACGTGCTCTCCCAATCCATGTCTTTGACCTCAGTTTGAACAGCGTCTAGCCCTTTGCTTGCCACTAATTCCTTAAACCTCTCTTCCATGCATTTCCTGTAGTGTTCTTTGGTCAACCTCTCCACAGTGTCCATGAAATCATGTGGTATTCCATGGTTCACCAGCTACAGAGTTTTTGATTTGAAAGCCAAATCAGACAAACACCCAACAAAACTGAAACAGAGATCTAAATCTAATGATAACTTTAAAAACAAAAAAGCCCAGAAAGTTCTTATCTATATACCTCAAAGAATCCCCAGTTTTCACAAGCGTCTTTGATCTTGTCCATGGTGGCCTTACGCTCATCACCATTGAGCTTGTCCAAGCTAATAACTGGGAAGTTCAAGTTCTCCATCTTTCTAGGAACACTTACTTTCTCTCTGTGTTTCACTCTTTCTTTCTTTTTCTCTTTCTCTTTCTATCTCAATAGCTTACTATGCTCAATGCAGATTAATGCTTCGTAGGGTGGTATTTATAGGAGAGGGTCCGGGGATTATGACAGGAATATTTGAGAATTATATAATATCTGATTAAACTATAAACTATATATTTCTCTTAATGTGGTTGAGTTTCATTTAAAGACAGCTAATATAGAGAGATAGTTTTGGTTACGATATGGAATTGGCTTACCACTTTGGTTTCGACTTAGTTTAAGTGTTAAACACCGTGTTTAGTTCATTCGGCTCATCAAATCTGGATAGTCCAGATCTGATTTTAAATAATCCAGATTTAAGTTTTTTTTTTAAAAAATAATTTTTTTAATTTAAAACATCATTTTTAAAATAATAATTGTTAATAGATTATTTTTATTTTACATTCTATACACATCAAAATATTTTTTATTAAAAAATATAAAATTTTAAAGACTTATATCTAAACTGTTTGAATTAGATCTGACGGTCCAGATCTGAATTTTGGGGAGCTAAGGAGGGATTGGGGATTTGGGCCCCACTTGGTGGCTGAATTCCTTTCTTGAAACTTTGACCAGACGACTCAGAAGGGAGGGGGCCGCCACTAAAGCGCATTTATTACGCATTCTTCACAAGTTTTCTTCTTCAACTCAACTTTTTTTTTTTTTTTAAATAAATTTTTTGTGTTTTCTCAGCCGAAAGTGATGTGTAGGAAGGGGCTTAGCAACTTCACTTCCTTAGCATTAACAAAATTCCCCACATTTGATATTTTATCGAGTTTGTTTTTTTGCATTTGAGAGTTTATATATTAATGGTCATATCAATCTTTCTCTAGAAAATTCTTGTTTTCATCTCATGGGTGGGTATTTATGAGTAAATTTTTTTATGGGTTCGAACTTCATACACTTACAAAATTGAGTATTATATAATTTTTTTTAAACATCTAACGTGCTCACTGTAAAATAAAAATAGGGTTAAGGTACAAATTTTTTTTAGAAGTTTTCTTTCAAGAGTAATGATGCTTTGTGAGTTTTTTTGGGGCTCATTGTTCCGAAAATTCCAAAACGTGACAATGTTGTTCCACCTTATGAAAAAACTAATGTTGACCGTTATAAAATGAATATTGACCCTTAGCAATTTTAATGGTGTGGGGCAAGGTAGCTTTATTTTAACATTTTCTATACAATATTGCTCCTGAATGAAAATTTTTGAAGCAAATTTGCTATAAATATATATATTTATATATAGGGGTTTACGTTTCTCATGTTGTATAAAAAGAAGAATATTTCTACACACACGAAATGATGGAACCCACTTTTTTTTATATATAATAAAAAAAAAATCTCAAGCTCAGAAATCGATGTATCTATGACATGCGGATACACTTCTCTTGCAACATGAGAAGTATATTTCCCTCATATATAATATAAAAACACTGATAACTTATGCACTAGTTATGAACTATGCATTATAATATTTACCTTTCAGATTCCGTACAATGCATAGTACCCAATACTAGCTTTTATAGGAAACTAATAGTAACATTACAAAAATGAAAATTAAAATAAGAGTTGGGCGTTCAGAATATATTTGGAATAATAATAAGCATATTCTTCTTTATCAATTTCTCTGTATAGATGAATGTATAACTATCTGATACATAATCTTGTGTCTGTCTCTCCAGAGCTACTCTCTAGATTCTGGGTCGACTCATATTCATTTTGTTTTTGAATATTACCCTTTTTTGTTTAAAAAAAATTGAAATGGCTTTGAATTATTTTTTGATGATGTACCATGTGAATGATATGTATTTTTAAGGGAAAAGGCCAAAGATACACGAAAAATAGGTTAAAAATGGAAAGCTTACTAAGAACAAATGCTTTATGCACATTGAGTAATTGAACTTTATTAGGAAACTAGAAACAGCCATGAAGCTTCCCAAATAGTGATCATTTTAAAGACATCTTTTTTTTTTTTTCCTTTTGCAGATAATGAAAAGTTATCTTTTTTTATTGTACACGTGACCCAAAAAAATTAATTATTATTGCTTCCGAGCCATTCCTTCTGTCAGAATTATTGCCATTTGTTCAAAACCTTATCTCATTAGAGAGGAGTAATCTTAATGGAACATCATCTCGTTTTGTTTTACTAGAAAATTTAGAGAATTATGGGTCAGCGAAGAACATGTGACAATACGCGTTTGGCACCCTTTTTGAAGGAGAATTTTCATTTGTAGTTTTGAAAATTATGGTATTAAAACTCAATTCGAATCAGCTAGTCAGACCAGTGAATCGGTAAACCAACTCCTAACCGGTCCCGTAAAGAGTTTTAGACGGTTTGAATTATATGCTTTTTTCTCCCTCTCTTAAGCTCAAAATGACCTCATTTTGAGTTTAGTAAAAATAGTATCCCTTATATTTATGCTTTAGTAACTCTTTTTCGTTGGATTATATTTGTTTAGTCTTATTTATAAGTCATTTTTAATATGTTTCATACATATAAAGAAAAACATTAAACTTTATTAATTCTACCTTGAAATTTAATAACTTTTTAACTTTACTCGTATTTAATATAAATTACATCACATGAGAATAAAATCAATACAATAATAAATTATGAGTAAAATTGTACATTTATATACAAAATTTCTCTTTCTTCCCTCAAAATAAGATGAAAAAATTTCCTTTCTACCTTCTGAATAAAACCTGAGGAATATGTGATTTATATAAACGTACCATTTGCATGTATGTGTGTGTATATATAAATATTACCTTTTTGTATTAATTTTTGTATATTTTAATAAAATTATATCATTTAATTAAGATAGGTATCTCAATTGCTTCAATGACCGTCTAATTGTTCATAATACTTTTATTCCTATAGGAGTAGCAATTATTTTTGTTTCTTTAAAAGGTCAAACTTCTATAACTTGGACACTGATCAGATTCAGAAGCATTACTATAAAACGAAATAAATTTGAAAAAAAGAGAGTATACGTGTACGAATGCACAATAAACTTTTCATTTTGCCTTTGAGAGACATACAGTACAATTATATGTGTTTTAAAAGGAATCTTTCACATGTTGTAGCTATCCACTTATCTGAAGCTATATGCTCCAAATTAGTGACAACCATTTTTTTACACAAATTTAGAATTGTTTATTTTTAAAAATTCATTTTGAATGGTGAGCCTTCTTCTTACACAATTATAATATATATATATATATATATATAGACAACGAAGTATCGACGATAATGTTCAAAAAAAAAGTATCGACGATCATGTGTCATTATTGGGGTATATTTTTTTTCCATTTATGATCTCTCAAACACTAGCAAGGTACAATGCACTGAATTATGTGAGTGTTTTTTCTTTTGACCTGAAAGTGAGTGTGTGTGTAACATAAATAAATATATAATGATATACCTTTTACCTTTTTATAAGTGCTTATGTACGTACAACTTTTGAGGTAAATATATGAAAAGAGTTTTATCTCAACTTATAAAAAAAGACTTTTGAAACTATGGTTTAATAGTTTCCCAAATATACACTTAGTCGTATTCGATCATTGTCAGGTCAAATTAATAATATTTATCTGATCCCCCCCCCTTTTTTTTTCTCTTTTTTCTTGTAATACCTAAACAGGATTTGGTAATATTGGGTGAAAAGCACTATGAACTTCAATTATTGATGAAGCTTGACTTGGCTTACCTTGAGATACTTGGTTTAGTGGTGCACTAGTTAGACTATAAAAGTGGGCAAACTAAGTTTGAATTTCACCTTACTCAAAAAGACCTATAGAAAGAGGCATCTTGATTGTAAAGCATTAATCTAGACTAGTTGGTTGCTCAGATATCTGATAATAGAATCTAAAAAAAAGGGTTGACAAAGAGTTCTAAAAAAGAGAGTTCGATTTTGGTTTTGTTCAGGGCTTATTTGATACGAGGGATTTAGAGGGAGATAATTTTTTTTTATTAGTTGAATTTAACAAAATTACAGAGGTGAGGTTGAAAATTTTAAATTAATTTTTTATACTATTTTATCTTTTATCTTCTCGTTATTAAAATTTTATAACCACACTTCAATTTTTTTAAAATTCAACTCATAAAAATTTTACTTTCTCTCCCCCTCCCTCATAAGTTCCTTCCACTTGACCAAATCACTAGTGCCGATGTGGTTTTTCACTATCCATAATTACAGTATTTGATTTTTAATGTAATTGTTTTCCATTGGCCAAAAAAAAAAAAATCGGTTTCAATATATAATTGGGTTGAATGAAAAAAAATCTGGTGTTTGCAGAGTTTCTTCTATTTACGGCTCAACGCGGCTCAAATTCAATTTCAAAATAAATAATATTTTGGAAATTTTTTAGCCAGAATTATTTGGTAAGGGGCAAAAAAGGAGAAAAATAAATGTGATCAAATGAATTGGTGCCATAATTTTTTGGGGAGTGGGGATTGAAAAGGAACTGTTTATATGCATGAATGTTTCCACAATTTTGTTCGTGGATTCACACAGGAAATAAAGCCAAAAATAGAATGAGTCATAATGATTTTTTTTTGTAATATTATAAATAAACAAGGAAAGATTCCAAAGATAGTTAGTACCTAATTTTTTATTCAATAGCATTATCATTGCATTTTTTGGCTATAAAAAGATATCTAATTTGCTCTTTGGATGAGAGTGGATGGGGCTCAAGAAGAAGAAAGGACAAAGAATGAAAGAGTGTAGAATAAAAAGAGAGAAAGTGTAATTTTTGAAATATATTTAAAGCGTGTTGGTGTCAATTATTTACCTTTTTTTGTTTTTTTCTATTGCACCCAGTTCACCAGAGCTTCGCTCTGACTAGTCCGGATCGAAGTTTTGTCGGGCGTATACGCGGGAGATCCTTCGCCCTGACTAGTCCGTCCTGACTAATCCGAATCGAGGTTCTGTCAAATTTTTTATATCCATAAGGATTCGAACTCGAGACTCTTACTTAAGTGACTCAAGTCCCTTCCACTTGAGCCAACTTCCGCTGGTATCTCCAATACCTATTTATAGATGAAGATAAACTCTTGTGGCTTTATGATCCAAAAGTTTATATCCAATAATGCATATAAGTATATAACCCTTATGAACTAGAATAAAGCAATAGTCAATAATGCAATTGCATAATTTAAAACACAATAAAATTATAATTGAATTGTGATTACAATCACAACTAACTAAATTATAGCATATTTTTTTAAACACATTAATCACCTTCTCATACTATTTAGTTTCATCCCCAAGATACGAACTCTTGATCTCGTCTAAGGAGAATCGAGTTTTTCATTTTTAATAATAAAGTTAGAAACTTTATGTTATGTCTATATTCTCCATTCATATTTTGAAGAATTTCTTGAAGCTCTAATTTGAGGGATAATGAATTTTATTCATGGAATCAAGACTCAACCTCACTTGGGATGGTCGATTAGACCAATTAATCGGTAAATCAATGCCTTGAACGATCTGGTCAATAGGCCTTATTTATTTATTATATATATATATATATATATATATATATATATATATATATATATATAATATAATATAAAATTTTAGGAAATGAGTTGTGTTCATCCACGATCCAAGGGCAGAGAGAAATCTTCATTCCTCCTAGGTTATACCGATATTGGTCAGGGCGAGCTGTCGATTACCCTTAGCTGTTTATAGGTACCTAGAAGTTAAGATGCATCCCCCAGTATTTTAACCAACTCCAGGATCGAATCTCCTCCCTTTGATGAGTGGTCAATAGTTTTAAATGGATTGGTTGGGTCGGATTTCATATTTCTTTTTTCTCTTCTAGCCTATTTGGGATAATGATAGTAGAAGTGATTTTTGTTTTTGATGAACTTTTCCTGAAGTGATTTGTATTTGATATAGCCTTCAAAAGTCATTGTGAAGCCAGAAAAGCTCCATCAATGAGCTTAAAGAAAAATTTCATGTTAAACTCAGAAACCCATCAAACACTGAAGCTATCCCAAACACTCAATTATTAGGTTTTCTCTCTTGATGGGCTTTTTTCGCCATCAGATAAACACACCCTGAAATGATGCCATTTTGAGTTTAAAAAGAAATAACATTTAGCCATATTTATGATTTATTCACTTTATTTTGTTAAATTATCGGTTCTTTCTAAATGAACAATTTATCTGTAGATTAATATATTTTTCATTTAAATAATACTCTTTTCAGGGTTACATATGAATATTTTGTGCATTTTAATTATATTGTATTATCTTCATTATAATTGAATTATTGATCTCAGTTCAATCACAGTAGCACCATTAACCCTTAAACTATTGTCTCGACAGGCTTAATGACCTATGTAATTTTCAGTACTTCTTGATCTAGGAACAAACAACAACTAAGATCAGTACTTGTTAAGTATAAATTTAAGGGTTAAGGTTCAATTTTGCCCTTGAAATTTTCGGCGTAACAATGTTTCTTCTCCATTAAAAATCCTAACGTTGACTGTTAGGTGATTGCTAAAGCAGTTAACAGAGGGGCAATATTGTTACGTTTTTAAATTTCAGGGTCAATATTGCTACGCTGAAAACTTCAGGAGAAAAATTGTTCCTGTGCGCATATTTTAAGGACAAAATTATACCTTAACCCTAAATTTAATGAGATTATAAATTAAAGTAGTATAACTTATTAGAAGATGGGTGTGGAGCAACATGGTTAGGTATTGTTTTTTTTTTGGTTTTGTTTTGTTGGATAATGTAGGGTGTGGAGCAACATGGTTAGGTATTGTTTTTTTTTTTGTTTTGTTTTGTTGGATAATGTAAGCAGGGGCGGATGCACTTTTTTGGGGGGGGGGGGGGGGGATTGAATTTGTCTCTTCCAAAAAAATTTTGTTAAAGATGTGCCCTTCTTGAATAGCAATAGCATTAATAATAAGATAATCATGATGGAATTTTAAAAAATTAGGCCTAGAAGAATAACATTATAATTATTTTTGTTATTAAAATATATGTACTTGAACTTATTGAGTTCCCATCCTTCATTGTAATTTATATAACTGCATTTTTAATCGTACTTAGCCTTGCTTTTTTAAATGACAGGTTTGTAAAATAACCGCCTCTCTTATTACATCATCAGTATTCACTTGATTTCATGAATATTTTTTTTATATTCTTTTCTTTTCTTATTTATATTCTTTTGTTTTTTTAACACATTTAAAACTTTCCTTGAAAAAAATTTCAAAGGCCCGAAATCTCCTCACTAATTATGTAGACACAAACAAAAAGAATCTTGACTCCGTCACTAATACCCCTCATTATTTTTCTGGATCCGCCATTGAATGTATGGTTAGGTAATTTTAGCCAAGAATGATGATGATAGCTAACCAAAGTGGGCTCCGACATTAGTGGGAGAGGTAAGTAAAGACACTGACGAGGAAGGACCACCATGAATACTTCTTTTAGTAAAGTGTTTCACATGATCTTTTATTTTATAATATATTATTTTTTGATGTTTGATAGCCAATATCGCCACAAAGTTGGAGAAATTATGGTTCCTATATCTCCACGTATGAATTAACCACTTTTGATTGCAAGTTCGGTGTCTTGTTCCAAACCACTTTTTCTTTTTTTTTTTTTTAAAAAAATTAATTTAATTATTGAATTTTTATAAGAAAGTGTTTAGGTATGATGAGTTGGGATGTGGACTCAGCCAAAAGACGACACATCGTGTATGCGCTTAAAGATATATTGACATAATTATCTGGGGAAATTGATATCTCAGTCCCCCCTAACAAGGAAATTATTAAAATTTTAAATATTTATTTATTTATTTTTTATTAAAAAAGTTGTTAGTATATTGTATTAAAATTGCACATTCTAATAAATTCAGGTTCAAAGGACTAAAATATTAATGCTTCTCTAACAAGATCTTACTTAACTAATATTCTCCCTATTGTTTTTTTGAAAAGAAAATCATGGTTTTAAAAATCGAGCTTAATCAAACGGTTTGACCAGTTTGATCAAAGTTGAACCATCGTTGAGTCTGGACCTCAAATGATACCCTAAACAGATTTTATAACATTTGACTGGTTTTGGCCATCAGAAAAGGGGATGAAAAAATTTAAAAACCTATAATAAAACTGACCTTTTAAAAAGCTCAATATGTTTTTAGACCATTTATAATATTATGGTACTACCTTCGATCCTAATTATAAAAGCTAGTTGATTTTCTTTAGAGAGATTAAGGAAGTTAAATAAGTTACTTAATCATCTTATATGTTAAATATTCTTAGATAATATATTAGTTTATTAGTCAAACTAATAAGTTTGAAGAAACAAATAAAAATAAAAATAGTTTAAGCTAATTTAATTAGCTTCCTTAATCTCTCTAAAAAAGTCAACTAACTCTTATAATTAGGACCGGAGGGAGTATTATTTTATTGAAAACTTCCTATGGTGTTATTATTACATATTATAAATTTATTTCTTTCTATGTATGATTGACTTATAATAGTCTCATTAAATTTTTATTTAATTATTATATCATTGGTTTGACCACCCGTCTGCCCAGTTAAATCATAAAAACTGAGGCCTTACTTTTGAAACATTGATTCTTTCATCATGTGCAACACTTGAAACCTTATTCTTTCATAGTATAAACTTAATTAGATCATCATCAACTAAACCAATTTTTATTATTTTAATGAAATATTATCTATATATGATTTTACCAAACAAGATGTCAAATATATTAACTAACTATTTAACAATTCAATGAAATAGTCTGAGGTAATAAATATTTAACTAAATTTTGAATTTCAAATATATTAATAAAATATGAAATTTTTAAGAATCTATATTATTTATAAATTATATGAACAATATGTTTTTTTTTTCATAACCTCAAACAAAATATGGAGGCCGACCAACTTTTTTTTTTTTTAAAGATAAAAGTGAGGCAACTTGCCAACGATTTTGTATGCAATTCATACAGTATCACTTTAAATTTGTTGGGGACAATTTTCTTTATTCCTCACTTCTAAATAATATGGTCCACAGGACAATTTTTTTCCTTTGAAGTGACTACACAAAGTTGTTAAAGATAATCAAAGTCGATATTCATATAGGGCACACACACAATTTTGGAGGTAGCCGCCTTCTTCTTCTTCTTCTTTTCTTTTCTTTTTTTTTTTTTAAGTTTTAATGTTTGATTTGATCAATAATAAAATAATATTAAAATGTCAGTAACCAAAGTTTTAAAAGTTGGAGCGAACGTTAAATTGACAAAAAATTAAAGCTAAAAGCTGTAGTTCAGCGGTTCCCATTAACAATGACAAAAAAGAATTTTATTTCATTTGATCTTTACAAATTTAAGGTAAAATTCAAGTAGTGTAATATGATTTTTTTGTAGAAATGTCAGCTTAACAAATTGAAACTTGTTTGGATGAATAATGAAAAAGCAAGTTTATTTGTAAATGATGGAAAATGACATAAATTTTATTGAGTAATACATATTTATATTATATGTATATAATATGATAATTTAAAGGAAATATTAATATTAAAAGGAAAAACATTTCTCATGTTGTAGGAGAAATATTTTCTCATGCCACAGACACATAAAATGGTGGGACCCGCATATATATATAATAGGAAAAACATTTCTCATGTTGTAGGAGAAATGTTTTCTCATGCCATACACACATAAAATGGTAGGACCCGCATATATATATAATTAACACTATATATATATATATATATATATATATATATATATATGTGGGTCCCACCATTTTATGTGTGTGTAGAAATCTTGTTTTTCTCCTGCAACATGAGAAAAGTAAATCCCATATATAATTAGCACTATATATATATATGTGGGTTTCATTATTTTATGTGTGTGTAGGAATCTTGTTTCTCTCATGAGAAAAGTAAACCCCAACATTAAAACTATAAAAATTAAAAACAGTTATTTTATTATTTGGAAAATTTTGAGAATACTTAAATACGAGTACTCTATGTATACAAAATCCGTAGAGAAAGTGCTTCACGTGTTTCAAAATTTATTAGGTCATTCTTACAAATTAAATTTGTAAAAAGAAAATTTTTCCAAATTTTAGCTCTTTTAGAATAATTTTATCTTTTTTTTTTTAATTATCTTTCTTTTCTTCATTTTTCCCCATGTTTTCTTCTCTCTCCCTAGTCCCCATGGCAGCAATTATCTTTTTGGTTGAAGCAGCATAAATTTGGCTGCTTTTAGTTGACCTATAAATCAGTTTATAAAATGCTGTCCCAAGGGCGTGTTTTGGACAGTGGTAGAGCCGTAGAGAAAAAGTCATGTTGAAGCTCCACCATAGTGTTTTGATTTGCGTTATGTTAGAAGAGCTTATTAGTCAAAAGCTGCATCACCATGGAAGCCATCTTTGAACGGCTTCTTGAATCATGGTAAGTAGAAGGAGAGAAGGGGTACGTATAAAGAAAAAGAAGGACAGAGAACGTACGTTAGGCATGAGGTAAGGTGAAAAATTGTTTTTTAATTTGAGATTTATATTATATTATATTCCTTTATTTTGCTTGTACGGTAGATAGAAGATGTAATTTTGGTTTTGTTTATAGGTAGAGAGAATTTTTTCATATGAATGTATAATTATATCCATAGTGACTTTTTTTTTTAACAGGTTACATTGTATATTAAATAAGGATAAATGTGAAAAATTATTAAATTTTAAGACAAAATTAATAAGGTTTAAGATTTTTCTTAATGTGCGAAACATGATTAAATAATTTATAAATAGGACCATAGAGTATTTAATTTTATTTTATGTCCTAAAATTATCATTATATATATATATTACTTAATATATTTACACATTCAGTCATTTTTCACCTAAATAGATTACTGGAAGAAAGAGCTTTTTAAGACCGGTTGAAATTGGTGTTTTTAAATTGGGTTTATATCCAGTCTTGTATTGACCGGTTTAGAAAGTCTGTCATTATTAAGACCGGACATATCACCAGTCTTACAAGTTACTTTTTAGACCGGTTGTTTAAATAATCAGTGTTAAAAATTTTCAATTTGTAATATTAAATGTATACTCTTTAGACCAGGTAATTTCATACCAGTTTAAAAAGTGGGGATTTTTTTTTTAAAAAATAAAAAACGTACGCTTTATTTTGTTTCACAGAAGCACTATTGGATATTATTATATTTAAAAGCTATATTATGCAATATAAATTCTAGAGACAACCCTAAAAACAAAATTGCAATCGACATAAAATTAATTATAACTAATAACCATAAATCGATGTTTACTTTTTTTTTTTAACTTGCATTTTCGCCACCACCAAAGGAATTAGATGATTTTTTTGGTGGAAATTATGCCTAGGGGTAGATCATTGCATTTTAAACGTTGTTGTTATTTAAAGTATTTCTCCATTTAGTTATCATATCGTTTGTATGTTTATTATGATAACTGTGTCCTTGGACGTATCATAAAGATTGTCCTAAATGTCCCTGGTCAGTCAACTATGCAGGAGCAAAGATGAAATAAGATTGGTATGACTTTGATGAGGTATGGAGATACGAATCAAAGTCATAGGCACTTGTAAGAGTGTAAGAGTACAAGGTGCTGGACCAACTCACTATGAGAAAGCTGCATGGATTAAGTCATAAGCTTATCTCATGTATAATCGTATCACAATGCCCTTTGACTTGAGATCATCACGGATTCCTAAATAACAGTTGCTGATCTTTGACCTAGTCAAAAGTCACCTTTGACCGGGTGATGATAAAGGCTTCGATCGGGATTAGTGGTTTTCATGCAAAGGAATGTAAATGGTCAAGATGGAATTTGTCCCTCATATTTATAGAGAGATAAGACTGGGTCCCTCGATGAGTGAGTCTAAGAAATGTATGGCCATACTACGATGAAAATGAGTTTCCATTTCAATTGTTAGACTACTCAAGAATCGAGAAAGTAATGATCAAGAACAGGAGGATGACACTATCCATACTTCATCCTTGACCAAATTATCGCGTGACAAAAGGGACGTGACATGGTTGTATGATAGGTATATCGTATCAACGATCCTCATATGAGTTGGGTAGTCGCAATGTCTTGTTAGAGGCCGCTTGGGACTTGTGGGCTAGTACAGTATTGGCCCGCCGCCAATCTCATGTGGGCTTGTAAAGTCGTACATAAGAATAGCTCAACACGAGCAAGCAATAATGTTCAGATTCATTGAATCTTAGATATGTCTAAGATTTAATGAATACAACATTTAATCTAAGATGGATATATATATATATATATATATATATATATATATATATATATATATATATATATATAATATTAATTTGATAATAATAATAATATTATTTATATAGATAATAATATTATGATGTAGTATTTAATTTATTTGATGAATTAAATAACTAAAAAAAATAGAGATATTGTATCTCAGATTTAATTTTCGAATAGAGATATCGTATCTCAGATTTAGTTTGAATTGAGATATAGTATCTTAGATTTAATTAAATAGATAGATATCATATCTTAGATTTAATTTATAAAGATAAATTAAATCAGTAGGCTTTAAATTCAGATTAAATAAATAAATTAGATTAGATTTGTTGGACAGATTTATTTAATATATTATTTTAATCCAAATTCGAATTTCAAGATTAATTAAGATTAATTTTGAATATTTTAATATGGCTCTTTAGGGTTTTAGAAACCCTATAAGATAATGATCTAGTCATATTAAAAATTAAGGGACGATTCGCGAAAGAAAAACCCTAGAGAAAGAAAAGAGACCTAAGACGTTGAAGGTGCTAGCACGCTGCTGTCGGTGTTGGAGTATGTTCGGTGTGGATACCGGTAGAGGGAGTGGATTCGCTAAGTCGGCTCCTGGTGATCGTATCGAACAAGATGCTCACGAATACAAAGGTATGGTTCTGTCTAACCCAATTTAAACGCCATTGATAGATCCTCCTATAGGATTTGTAAAATTTTAATGGACCAACATTTTTAGTGTTGGATTTAGTGGATGCAATTTTAGGGCCGACATAAGCATGCTGTTAACACATGATTCATATTATGAACATCCCTACAGTTTAATGAAGTTACCCATGGATTGGCTGCTGGGTTACCATACTTATGCATTTTGATCCTTTTGCATCTCAAATATGAAACATGACTCTGCCCTACCGCAGTCTCAAGTGATAAATGATAAGATTCTTATTTAATGAAGTGAGTATAATAAAGTTAATATAAAGTATGAGAACTAGATTTTATATGTGTGCATATGCCTCGTGGGGAGGTCTTAGTTGAGAAAGAAACCAAACTGAAGGTCAATAATAAGAAAGTAATAACCAATTAGGCGGAAATACTAGTGACGGGTGAGGATGAATAATTCTAAATCAGAGGACGAAAAACATAAGGTTGGTGATCTAAACTTGGAAGGACAAATTTTTTGACCTAAATGACACGACTTTGATTGTTACAACTCACTCTTTTAATATTTGATTTGCCCAATCATCACTAGGTTATCTAGTTCAACAAAATTTTCCTTTCAAGACTAGATTACTGGCTTACCTTTTTAGTCGTCTAATTTAGACGTTTTAGCCATCAACCCGTCACTAGTAACTCCACCTAGTTGGATAGCTCTATATTATTGGTCTTCACTTTGATTTCCATCTCAAACAAGATCTCATCACACAACTAAATTCAATCATACAAAATAGAATTTTCAAGTTTGTATATCAACTATGTTAAACTCAGCTGTATTAAATAAGATTCTCTACCTTTATCACCTATGAGGTAGGCCAAAGCCATATTCTATCTAAAATCTCAAAAGAACCCAAATGCCTAAGATTAGTAAACTTTGCAACAAATCCAAGGGTGGCTGCATTTAAGTCTAATGATGGCCCACGTTACAAACACACATCTATACCACATGCTAGGATTAAAATTACAATTGAAACTCCGACCCAATACTCAATAATGATCTAAGCCTTTTCAAGGGGGGTCATCCAAAAAAAAAAAAACTTGAAAAGAACAAAGGCATGGCAAACAAGATTCAATTAACATATGTATATGCAAACATTTGTTCAAGGAATTCACAATGATTGGATTTGCAAAACTTGTCACTATGAGAATAATACAATGAAATTGTTTCATTGTCATCATCCCAAGTTTCACAATCCCAACCATAATGAATTCTGTGGACTAAAGTTTGCCTACACTAATTAGCTATAACAACCACGAAGAATATACAGATAATAAAAGAAATGTAAACTTTCATGTATCACATAAAGAACATGCAAGAAGGAAACAAGTACAAAAGGAATATCATATTAATACTTGTGGAAGGAAGAATTTCTTTTTTCAAGTCCTATATCTGCAACCTCAAATTGTGTTCGTCTGATCCCCTATTTTCAACTACAAAAAGTTACATATTAGATTAAATTATTTAATGCTATTCACACGTATACAAAAATATAAGTGATAGCTACAAAAAACCACTCAACTTGGAGCTCTTTACATGTCTTTTCGACGCTTTTCATAGTCTTTTATGTAATTAAAAAGAATAAATTTGTAATAAGCAAATTAAATACAAATCCACTATAAACAAATAAATATGATGATGATGAGAATGATATAATTTGATTGCATTTGGAGCAAGCAACAAATGAAATAATACTAGCCTCTTTTCGGCGCTCGTGTAGCGTTTGTGCTATGTGTGATGGGTTTGATTGGCCCGAATAGCCATTGTAATAAAAATAAAGTTTTTTACTTGATACGTCCATTTAGCCTCTTTTCCATATACACAAACCTTGTATGCCATTTCCATTACATCTTAAACCTTGTGATATTTGTAGTGGTTGGAGGACACAAGGTGTGTGGCATATGGCTAAAAGGATAAAAGGCGTAAGCATCATTGTGTTTGCAAAAAAAAAAAAAAAAAAAAAGAAGAAGAAGAAAAGGAGTGAGCATCAATATTTCTTTAACTACAACAACCACAAAGAATATACAGTCAGCAAAAAAATATGTAAACTTTCATGTATCACCCAAAGAATATACAAGAAGGTAACAAGCACAAAAGAGATATCATATCATCATATTTATGTAAATCCAATGCAACTCGTGAATTTGTGAAAGACAACAAAAGGAAAAAAAAAAAGAACTTTTAATCAGGGTTTTGACAAAGAAGGAAAAGGAGTATCGAGGGTTTGTGAAAGACAAAAAAAGACAATGATTAAAACTAACAAAATGTAGGAGAACATTAATAGAACAAGATAGATATGGTTTATGAAAAAGAACAATTTTTTACTGAATGTGAGAGAAAAATAGTGACGATAGAGAGGGAGAGCCCAACGGAAATGAATACCAAGCCAGACCAATGGCAGAGAGAGAGAGACATCAAAGCGGCCAGAGCCGATGGACAGAAGAAGAGCATGTGTGGGGGACTAAGAGAGGCTAGAGATAAATATTGATTGCAAAAGTGAGTATATATACTAGGACAATCTTTTCTAGAGTAGTTCTCATTAAAGAGAGGTGTTAATATGTAAAAAGCATTTTTAATTCATAACAACACCATCTTTCAAATCAATCGGTCTAAAATATTAATTTTTAGAACATAAAAATAAAATTTTAGAAATAATAACTTTCACCTTAAAGGTTGAAACTTTTTTTTATCAACAAGAGATTAATAAATAAGATAGATGATCATCAACAAGAACTATTAAAAGACATAAAATTTTTTATTAATCATCGCCTAAAGGTGACAATATATATGCATGAAATCAAAATTACATCATAATGTTATAAATGATGATAAGCGGCCACAAAATCACATCTATATCAAAATATTATGACAATAGGGGTTCTTGAAAGCCAGGCTTTTAAATGATCATCATCATTCTTGGAGACTCGCCACACCTAGTCTAAATGGTTGATGCTGTCATTCAACACTACTGCCAACTCATCTAGTCATTCCAAGAAGCGATCTTGCCTTACCATGACCTACAAAAAGGATGTGATGGAGGTGAAAAATGGTATCAGTGATTTCCTCCAACGTCGGAGTTGGAGGGGGCTATGAAGAGGAACCGCTGGTAGCTACCGCTGGAGGAGGACAGGGGAAACACTGCCTCTTTGTTCTTGCCATTGTAAGTGTTGCTGCTTAATGAAGAAAGAGAGAGCTAGAAAGGAACTTTTGGATTTGAACTTCAGAACTAAAGGCGCCTTGGTATTTATAATGGGGATTGTTGTCCAGAAACGTTAGATGGTATTGAAGAGACATGATGATATGCATTGGAAGTTGAAACATTACATAGTTAGACCAGTTGTCTTTGAAAAAGCAATGTAAATAATAATTATGAGACCAAATGCACATCTTATCCGGAGTAAATAAAAAGTGAAGGTTGGAAAAATAAATGACAGATAGACTGATAAAGACTCAAACGATGATTCATATTAACACATTTAGACTTAGTGCCATTGCAACTGGTTGAATATAGTGAAATTATATATTTAAGTTGTGGAATATCCCAGATAATTTAATTTACTAATTAAGTGTGTGTGTGTGTGTGTCTATATATATATATATATATATTCTATGATAGAATCTTCCTCCTGAGCGCCGAAGGAAAAGGAGGAGGAAGAGGAAGGGAAGAGGGGTCATCCAAAAGCTTGTACTTGACATCATTGGTGTTGAGTACAAGGTTGAGCTTGTTGATGATCAGTGTGTAGTAATGTCTCAAGAGTCTTCTGAGGCATCTATCTATATAATCCACCTCACATGGAGGTGTTGAAGAAGCCGCCTCGCTGAAAGTGGTGGAACAGGCGGTGGAGGAGGAGGAGGACAGATAGAAGTAGCCCTAATGCATACCATATTGAGAGAAAAGAAAATAGGAGCTAAATATGAAGAAATGAAAGCAACGAGGAGTTTAAATAGACAAGACAGATGAAGATTACATTTGTTGAAGTGGCCTCAGATTTCGAAGGGACGGGTAGTTGGAAAGTTTACCTTGAAAGCTGAAGAAAATCTGAGACATTGAACACTTGTATAAAGAAATAGTGTTATCTAACTCTAGATGTATAAGTGTCCGGTCTCACAAGAATTTAAATTTAAATTTCTTAATATTTAGAACTTATCGACACCGCATTACATTGCAACTGATCTAGAAAAGATTATTTAGATCGCGCGACAAAGCGACTGCTGTTGAGTTATATCAACATTTACAAAATGCCACCGAACATACTTTTTAAAACATCTCCAATTATGGAAGTCTAGATGTGTTGATCTTATAGGTCTTTTTTCTAGTAGTGATATGCTTTTCAAATAATTATCTAAAATGTTTAAGTTTGAGGAAAAAACCAGTTTTTCCACTGCCAATCCAGATGTAAATCTCATCACACTATCTTTTACCATTACTTGAGTTTTCAAAAATCATATAGAAAAAGTCACTTTTTCTACTGCTAATCCAAAACATACACCCTTAGTCTCCTTCCCTATATATATATATGAGAGAAATAAGTTTATGATAAGTCTAATTGTCAACATATGATAGAACAATATACGAATTTTTTTTTTAATGAAATGACACCATATGTCTATAATGGTTTGAAAATATATTAAGCTAATTGAGAAATGACACCGTATTATTATTCAACGGCTAAGTTACTTTGTACTTCTATGGGAAATTATTCTTCTTTTTCTTCTTCCTCTTCTTTTTTGCTTTTTTCCCCCTTGCATAACTACTTCCTCCTATCTTTATTGTAAGGACCATATGTATATTTTATTTGGTTAAATTATACAAAACTCCCCTAAACTTTATGCCATTTGTAAATAACTTTTCTGAGTTTAAAACTTTAAAATAAATTGCTATTAACATTTAATTTATGCAAATAATGTTAGTGCCAACGTTTCATCTAAGAGAGGGAGTGAATTGGGTGATATTAAAAATTTAAAATGAAAATGGCAATATATTAAATCAAACATAAAGAGTTAGAATGATATCTCCGAAGTGTGCACTGCTGTTTATACTTGTTCGGTCCCAATTTACTGACCTACGTTTACTATCGTTATAAGATTACATGGGTTCTTGGTACCTCAATATAGAGTAATCCTCACCAGGACTTAATTCCCCTTACAAGTTGTAATCTAACAACCGCACTAAATGTTCCACTATCTTTAGATTCTATAGAAATCAAATTGTTTTCGAATAACTCTATCATAGAGTATATATAAAATCACTGATGAAAAAATATCAAAAGATATTATAACACAAGAGTATGAGCAGTAATTAATCATGTGCTTGGTTAGTTGCTCCGTATTGAATGCTCACGTATTTATAGTTGAACACCATTAATGATCGTTGTGAAGGTTCAAGCTTTCCGTTGAGAGCGAGTGTTCAAATTATCCGTTAGATTGATGAAGCTTTCTGTTAGACACAAATTAGAGTCAATGGAAGAATTTGAGGTTCGATCGTTTTCGCTTCGCTACAAACATATCTACACATGACATTGCTTTGGTCTGCTCTGGGATTGCTTAAGGTTGGGTTCCTTTCACCTTTACTACAATATGCGCTTCAAAGGACATTTATTTGACCTGCCCTGATATCGCTTTCGTGTGTTCTGTTTTCTGTCATCACATTTAATGCTATGACACAGAAACTTGCTTATGTAATTTCGCACGTAGTCCATGATTAAAATAATCTAAAACTCAAAAATAAATATGTTTAGAAGTATTGAGAAGTAGTATGAGTATTAATCAAGTGTACACAAATGTTAATCAATAAATTTGAATACTTAGAGATGAAGGCTCAGTGCAGCAAAAACAGACATTTGAGTCTTGTTCCAGGTGCACTCGAGTGCTACAATTGAGTGTGAATTTTGCACACTCAAGTGCTGATGGATTCACTGTCTAGTAGAAGACTGTGGAAAATAGAGTGCTATTAAAAATATTTGAATTTCTACAAAGCACTCGAGTGTACTGATGCATACTCAAGTGTTGCAGAGTGACACTTCAAGTGCATCTCTCAAAAGAGGAGCACTCTTGAATCATCAGCGAGTGTCATGCACTGAACTTGCAAGTGTTTACCTTGCATTTGAGTGTTGGAGTTCACACTCAAGTGTCCATCAATATTTTCAAAGTTGAAGCGACACTACAAAAAAACCGCCCATTTGTGGCAGTAAAAAATGCCCATTTGTGGCGGTTTTTGGTGTGACAAATGACATTTATCACGGTTACAAAACCGCGACAAAAACCAATGAAACAAAACATTTTGTCGCGGTTCAAAATAACCGCTGCTACATGAAAATAAACCGCTACATTTACTGTAACGGTTCATAATAACTGCCACTATATATGGCTACGCTGACAACTTATACACACAACTGTCGCGGTAGAAAAACCGATACAAAATGAAAAAAGTTCTGGCGCCTTTTTTTATTTTACATTTGTCGCGGTTCAGTAACCGCTACAAATTCGTCCAAATATCTGAAAAAGGCCATATTGTTTGTAGCGTTTTATAACCGCCACAAATAATTCGTCCAAATATCTGAAAAGTTTACGGCCATATTTTTGTAGCGGTTTATAACCGCCACAAATAATTCCCGCCAAGATTTTTACAAAAAAATTTGGCACCATTTTTTATCTTTACGTAGCATTTTGTAACGGTTTAGGTTGCGGTTTCTGTAGCGGTTTTTCTTAGTTGAGGTGGTGTGCCTGCTGATACTTTGATATTTGTAGTGGTTTTGAAACCGCTACAAAATTGTGAAATTTAAAAAAAAAATATTTCACAACTCTTAATTAAATTATTATCTCATTTATATTTGTACGGAAAATGATATTAAAATATAATAATTGATTGCATAAGGTAGTATAGATATGGAAAATAATGAGAATATCCAAATATAATAACAATAACTTATGAGTTAGTAAAAATAAAATGAATTACAAAAGAAAAGTGTGGAAAAGTGGATCGATGAATAAGTATATGAAAGTAGAAAAGAAGTTGAAAATTAAGAAAATGTACCTGTAAAATAAAAGAAGTTACAAGTTAATATCAATAGGGTAGAAGAAAAAACAAATATTATCAAGCTGAGTGACACTTACCCGATTCAAACACTTTGCCTCGTTGAGAAAACGTAAAAATATGAGAGAAGTTGGAGAGAAAACGTGTGCAGAAATCAAAATGGAGCATATTGAATGTGATTTGGTGGGGGTATTTATTTTGATCTCAGCGTATCATTTTGTCGCGGTTGAGGTTGTGTTTTCCATAGCGGTTTATTTTAGTAGCGGTTTTGTTATGGTTTGTCGCGGTTGAAGAATTAGTCGCTGTTTTTTTAGGGTTTAGTGGCGGTTTCAAACCGCAACAAAAACTTTTTTTTGGCATTTTTTTTTAAAAAATAAAAGTAAAAGGAATAGTAGGGATACAAATAACTTTTTTTGGGTTTTTTTTTTTTAAAAAAATTAAAGTAAAGTGATGAGTAGGGATAATTTTTCTTCTCAATCTTCTTCGGCTTCCCTACAAAGAAAGTTTGTATAAAAAGTTACGTGTGAGTTAATATAAAATAAGACATAGAAAAATTTTTGGAAGTGAAATTTGTATATTTCATGTTGCGGATATTAAAAGACGTACCGAACTATAGGTAAAGTGTCATCGCCGTCTGGGAAGAAGTTTTCGAAACTGGCGGTATGTAGGGGCTCACAATCATAGGCGACGTTCTCACCATCGCCCATGTCGTATAGGTCCCAAGGCTTTAAGTGAACCACCATATTCCAATCCCTGTGCCTCTCATCGGCGACGTAATAAACCTGATGGGCCTCTGAGACAAGAATATACGGCTCGTCATCTTCAGATTGACCAGTGTGAATAGGGCGGGAGAAATTCACGGATGTGATGCCTAAGTCATCGGTCGTGAGTCCTCAGGACGTTGTCGTATTCGCCCACAAACACTTGAACAGAGTCACAGAGAAAAGGCCTTGGTAACTTATCCTGACCACATCAAGCAGCTTTCCATAATATGGGACGTCCCCGAACTGCATGTTCCCGTCACTGCTGCTGGCATAACTCCTCGTCCCAAACGTGCCGTATACACCCGAGTTTTGGGTCAGCGATCCCTGATCTCGTGAAACTGTGCAAAACTTGAAGCCATTGACATTATATGCTGTAAATCTTTGGGCGTGGTCAAGCGGGCCGAGTGCGAGAGCTCTGAATTCTGGTGAGTGGAGGTTGTGATCATTCATTATTCTCCTCCTAAACCAACCCTGGAATTCTCTGTGGACCTTTCTATCAATTTCGGAGGATGTTCGTGTACGGATCTTCAGCTGACGCTTCACATGACTCCTGAATTCCCTGCAATTAAACATGTGATGACGAGCAAGAAATGTGCCTATAAAATGTAAGGAAACATATAGGATAACATATAGTAATTATGTGGGCAATCCTTACTGAAGGTACGGTTCAACTTTAGTACAATTGATCAAGACATGTCTTTGTGCTTGAAACTTCTCAAGTGTCGTGAGTTTGAAGGTCTCACGTCCGCCAACTGGTTTACCAACATGAGGGAATAACAACTCTGAACCTGATGGCTCTGGCTCTAGCTCTGGCTCAGGACAATCGTCCACACGAGGCAGTCTGTTGAATGACGTCTCAATGTCATCAAAGTATCTAGAACAAAATTCCAAGACCTCATCCCCAATATAACCTTCTGCTATTGAACCTTCAGGCCACGCCTTATTCCTCACGTAAGATTTTAGTTTCCCAAGGAACCTATAAAGTAATGAGGAAAAATGTCGATACATCAATGTTTAAACATGGGACTAAGAAGTAATGTATTATATATGCTGAAGTAATTAATTTTAAAAGAGTACCTCTGAATAGGATACATCCATCGGTAGTGAACCGGGCCAGCAAGCTTTGTTTCGTGAACAAGGTGTACTGTCAGGTGAACCATGACTGTGAAAAATGAAGGAGGAAAGATCATCTCTAAATGGCACAGCATAAGAATGATTTGTTGTTGCAGCTGGTCGAGCTCCTCCACGATCAACACCTTGGAACACAACTTCCGGAAGAAAGTACAAAGCTCGACCAAAACGATCGACACATCGAGAGGCAGTGTATTTTTTATGGCCAGCGGAAGTAACTGCTGCATAAGCACATGTGAGTCATGACTCTTCAGCCCAGTAACCTTTCGAGCCTGCACGTCCACACATCGTGAAATGTTGCTCGAATACCCGTCAGGAACTTTTATTTTCTTCAAAGTGGCAAGGAAGATTTCCTTATTTGGTTTTGTCAGGGTGAATTTTACCAGTTGAAATCTGTCATGCTCATTCGGCCACGCGTCTGCACGAACCCCCATCTCCCGTAAATCTTTCCTCGCTTGAAGATGATCTTTTGACTTGCCTGGTTCGTTCATAATCGTGTACAAGACATTGTCACACACATTCTTTTCAATGTGCATGACATCCAGACTGTGTCGGAGCAAATTATCTTTCCAATACGGAAGAGCGAAGAAGACGCTTATCTTCCGCCATTGCTGGGTCGCAGAACCAAAAGCCCTGGCCGTCTTTGTCCTGGCCTCCGATGACCCATGAAGCACCACTTACGACTGTGGGCAAGGCGCACTAAGTCAGAGTCAAAATTGCAAGCCGAACACGCAAGGCCGGTATGCACATTCCACCCGGATAAATGTTAGTTCTCAATGTGTTTTGATGATTAACAACAAGTGAAAAATATGTTTTGAAGTTCCCAAGATTCTTTGAAAATCATCTAAGAGTTGCTTACCGCAGTATGGGATGGCATGCTGCAGTAAAGGGTCTTCCAGAAAGTCAATACTGCAGTATAAGGTGATATACCGCAGTATAGGACTTACAGAAGATCATCAAATTGATGAAGTTAAGTCAATACTGCAGTATGTTAGTTACATACCGCAGTATTGGACTCCCAGTGAAAGGCCATACCGCAGTATAGGATGTCATACTGCAGTATAGGGCCAACCCGAGAGCAACCGTATTTTCAAAGTAAGTCCATACCGCAGTATAGCTATGCATACTGCAGTAAAGGGACTTCCAGAGAGAAACCGCGTTTTTTCAAAACAAGCCCATACCGCAGTATAGCCTTGTATACTGCAGTATAGGGGCATCCAGAGAGCAATTAAAATTCTAAGTCAAGCCAATACCGCAGTATAGGTATGTATACTGCAGTATAGGGCCAACCCGAGAGCTATCAAATTTTCTCACCCAAGTCCTTACCGCAGTATGGAGTTGGATACTGCAGTAAAGGCTCTCACAGTAAGCTCTCTAAGTTTATAACTCTTGCATACTGCAGTATAGGTTTTCATACTGCAGTATTGGGCAATCACGGGCTCTCTTCTCTTTAACAAAAACTCGCATACTGCAGTATGTTATTTTCATACCGCAGTATAGAGCATTTCTTTCAAAAATATTTCGCGAGGTTTTTGTCTCTGGAAGTTGTTTACTGCAGTAAGCTTTGGATACTGCAGTATGCACAGTGGCATACTCCAGTATAGAGGAACATACTGCAGTATACAACGGTCAAAATTGGTTTTTGAATTACGCGAATTTGCAAATCATTATTGTTTGATCTTATTGCTTCCATAATTCATTCAATCATACTCCTAGCTATGTTTAACAAGTTTTTTGAGTGAATTTCAGTAAGATCAGATGAAGATTATTGGAGGTCAAAGCAATAAAGCAAAAAGTGAACAGTGCATTAAATGCACTTCTGCAAATCAACCTATTCTTAGCTAATCCATCTGAGCACGCCTTCTAAACGTTAAAGAATGCTTACTACAACAAGTAAAGACATCTCCAACGGGCAAATTCTCAGAGAGCCACATCAGACTCCATTAAGACTTGGATTAGCAGAAATTTAGAAAGAGAAGATGACCAGAACCCAAGCTAATCACTTCCAACGGTTGGAATCATCTTACAACGGTCATTTAATGTTCTCTGCCTATAAATAGAGAGCATTAACTTCTTCTCAAGCTGATACAACTACATAGAGCGAAAATTTATTGAGTCATTTATTGTATCAAGCTTTCATCTGTATTGTACCATTTTGATACTTAGTTCGTCAGTGTTTATCCTATCTGCTCTGTAAGAGAGTCAAATACTTGTAAATCATTTATTAATTGAGATAACTACAAGTCAGGGGACTTGGTAGTTGGGGTGTATTGATTACAACTTGTAAGGGGGAGTGTGTTCTAGTGAGAGAACAACTCTTAGTACAGAGTGTGTAATCAATATTTGATTATAGTGGATTGAAAATCCCAGGTGAGGCTTGGGGACTGGATGTAGGTCAGAGAAAGGACCGAACCAGTATAAATCACATTGTGTAAAGCTTTCCTTCCCTACTCCTCTGTTAGCCTCTGTTTTCATTAGTCAAAAACAGAGCTCAATCCTTAATTTTTAAAGATACCCAATTCACCCCCCCTCTTGGGTATTTAGCTCCACTCTTCATAATGTTCCCAGTCCAGGGAAGTCACTGACAGTCCACATCAACGCCGCACGCATGTTGAAAAGTGTCTTCTCGTGCGCGTCATACGTCTCGACGCCTTCGTCCCACAACTCCACCAACTCGTTGATGAGCGGTTGGAGATACACATCGATGTCATTTCCCGGTGCCTTTTGCCCGGAATGATCATGGACATAATGAAGGAGCTCTATTTCATACATATCCAAGGGGGCAAGTTGTAAGGTATCAAAACAACTAGCCATATACTATAACTTGTACTAAGATTACCAAACGGATTAAAACCATCGGTTGCCAAAGCAAGACGAACATTTCTAGGGTCCGCCGCGAAATCAGGAAAGTCTGAGTCGAACGCTTTCCACGCTTCACCATCATGTGGATGTCTGAGTTTACCATTGTTGTTCTTGTCGGCTTCATGCCACCTCATATGCTCAGCTGTCTTAGACGACATAAACAATCTCTGTAAGCGAGGTTTTAAAGGAAAGTACCTTAGAATCTTTATGGGTTTCTTCTTCTGCTTTTTTCCCTTCTGAACTGTCCTGAATCTCGAAGTGTGACACTTCTTACAAGTCTCCCTTCGAGAGTCCTCCCTCATATAAAGCATGCAGTCGTTGGGGTAGGCGTCAATTTTTTCGTAGTTCAATCCTAATCTGTTGATTATCTTCTTGGCCTCGTAGAACGTTGTGGGAATGTCCGCGTTAGGGAAAGCATCTCGTAATAGTTCCAGCAGCATCGACATCGCCTTATCAGTGATCCCACACATGCACTTGATATCGTACAATTTGATTAGAAAGGATAATTTTGAGTATTTCTGATAGCCTTGATACAACGGACGATCGATCTCATCCATTAGGCTAAAAAATTCCCAATCTGCTTCATTCCTGTAGAAAACTGGTTGAGGACCTTGTACTTCTGCCGTGAAGTTGTCGTCTTGAACACCAAAAGCGTCGCGAACAGCCTTATTAACCGGATCATCTTGATCTAGTTGATTTCCTACTTGTGAGGTTTGAGGAAGATGATCCCCATATCTCATACCATGCTCCTCACCATGAAGTCCCCAGAATGTATATGTTTCTGGGAAAGGCTTAGTAAGAAGATGTTCCATAGCACCTTCTCGTGTTTGCCACTTCTTAAACTTGCATCTACAACAAGGACACACGATCTTGCCATTAATGCTAGCGTGAGAGAAGGCGAAATCTAAGAAATTTTTCAATCCCGCTAAATATACAGGAGAACTGTGCAGCATCTTGATCCATGACTTATCCATCTGTAGCAAACAAAGCTAGGAAAGTATATCAATGTGGAGACAATGTTTAATAAATTTCACCTTGAGATGTTTAAATGCAATCTTGGTCACTTTGTAGCGGTTCACAATCGCGACACAAACCACGAATTAGTTTGAAATACAATTTGTCGCGGTTAAAGAACCGCTACCAACTGTAATTGTGAAAGCGTCGCGGTTAAGAAACCGATACAAATTTGAATTGAAAATCCCGCCGTATATTTGTCGCGGTTAAGAACCGCTACATAAATCGGTACCAAATGATGACTGTTTTTAAATTTTGGCGGATATTTTTATTTCTGAAATTCAAATTTGCAGCGGTTTTACTATAACCGCGACAAATATATTATTAAATAACATTTGTCCCGGTACCAAATGTATTTTTTATTTCTGAATCATACATTTTTAATCACTAATTATAAACTCTATTTAGTAAAATTAAAATTTAAAAAAGCTAGTGAAAACAAAGATAACAAATATTTAAATATAATAAAATTATTAACAAACATCCGGGGTGTCAAAATGAAATACTGTCCGTAGACAATAATAACTAACTATCAGGAGCCCAGTGATCAGGTCCTGTCTCAGGAGGGTAACTTTCAGGGGCGACGTAGGCTCGACCAGAGGTAACATCGTCCTCGTCAGCAGCAGCATTAGGTTCCAAACGCGGAGGCGGGGGAGGCGGGTGAGCCGTGGGGAATCCTCGAAGATGAATGTAGGGGGAGGCTCGGGAGATGGAAACCATCTCTCCGGCAGCAACTCTGTCAAGGCCCCGGCAAGTGACTACCAGCTATGCCTCTGAGTAGCGAACCAACTGTTGAGACTCTCCTGCATGCGCCTAGTCTTGGCCTCATTCCTGACCCTCTCTGCAGCAACCTTCTCGGCAACTTTCTCGGCAATCATCGCATCAACCGCAGCAGGTGGTGGCATGCTCGAGCCGGAGGTCCCGGCGCTAGAGGAGGAGGAGGAGGCCTTGCCACACCAGCTTTCAATGCGGCCATAGGATCAATAGAACCCTGTGACTCCGGGGTCTGCGACGATCGCAACTCCTGCGTGCTCTGCTCAATCCGGGCCTGACGCACATATTTCATAAAACATTAAGCAATCAATTTAATTAAATTTAAATATACAATTAGTTTTTTGTAACTTACTATTATCTGCTCTGCTTCCTCAGAGATCGGCGTCCCATCACAGTGCCTATGGGTGCGTGTGAACAACTCCCCATAATCCGTCTGACGGTTCTCCTCCCGAGCCTTCTCTTGCTAAAAAAATATAAACTTTGTTATGACTAGAACAAAACAATAGTCATTTAGCGCGTCATTAACTCCACTTTTAACATACCATCTCACTGTACGCCACCGCAAACGTCTTGGATCCTCCCATGTGATTGATCCTCTGTGCTGCCCTGCTTCTAGTGTTCCTTTGCGCTAGGGCCTGCAAAATAAATGAGTGTAATTAATTAAAACAAATTTTAAAATATACAATACTTTCATGATTGAAAAAAAAACTATGATTAATAAAAAAAAGGTACCAATCCACCCTGACTCCTCCTATATTGGACAAAAACTGCCCAGTCATTTGGAGGAACGCCATCTGGGACGTTTACCATCAATTGCTGCAGAGGCATAGACCCATCTCCATTCTTCTTGTCATATAGACGACCCCTCCGGCTCTTCCACGCTTCTCCCATCTTCATATTTACATACCTCTTCGCCTCGACTCGCAGTTTAAATTTTTTCTATACCATTAAATAATTAGTAATTAATTAATAATTATTTAAGAAATAAATAACTAAATTAACCACAATTTATACAACTTAAAACTATTAACATGTAAATTTTAATTACACAACATAACTTACTTGCACAACGTCCGTAAACGCCCTATCCTTGTTCTCATCCGGAACCTTTCTCTAATTTTGGAAATAGATAGGGAAAAACCCCCAATTCCCGCCAAGCTGTGACAGGAATCGGTTCAAGAAGTGACCACCACTGCCAATCGGCTGGTCCGTGTCTGCGTTCCACGGGACGATCACGCGGTAGGTGTTGTTCTGGTGGTTGAGAGTGGGAACGTCCAGCGTCCTCCTGCTGACGTTCGCCTGTGGATCTGCACAATTATAACAAAATTGTTGCAATGTATTTAGATAAACAATCATTACACGTCAGGAATTTAAATTTTATTTTTCGATAATAAAATACTTATACTTACCTTCGACATCCACCGTAAATCCGGTGGAACAAGAAGACGACGGTCGAGAGTTCCCTTGGTCCCGCTCGTTGTCCTCGTCGAGGAACTGCTCCGCTTCCGCAATGGGAATCTCAATCTGGATCTCCTCACCATCTTGGCTATTCAAGATGTCCTCAATCGACAGACTTGCGCCTCGTTCTCCACCTACGGTCTCTAGGGTCTCTGGGTGTGGGATTGGGTCATTTGCAAAGAGTTCGTCAAACTCATTCCCAATCTGAGGGGCCTGAACGGGGGTATTTAGAGGCCCACGCCCTCTCTTACCTCTACTACTACCACCCTTGAGAGGCCTTCTTGGGGGTTCCACTACTTTCTCTTTTCCCTTGTCCTCAGGATTCATGATGGTGAAAAGTCAAAGTTGAAATTGAGACATGAATAGTAACAAAAATTGCGCTGTGAATGTTGAAAATGAAAAGCGAGGGATAATAACCATTGCATTTCGTGGCGGTTATCTCAAAAACCGTCACAAAGTAATAACTTTTGTGATGGTTTAAGAGAAACCGCCACCTACACCGAGACAAATGTGCCTCGTTTTTCGCTCAAATTTGTGGCGGTTCTATAACCGCTACAAACAACTTGACTATTGAGATTCTGTAACGGTTAGGCGTAAAACCGCCACCTAAACCGCGACAGATGCGCCTCAATCTTCGTGAAAATTGGTAGCGGTTATAGAAACCGCTACAAATTTCATAAATGTTGACACTTCGTGTCGGTTTTAGAGGAACCGCTACCGATTTAGTATTTATTTTTAAAAAAATTCAAACTAATTAGTTTATCAAACTAATTAGTTTGGATTTTTTTCTTTATTACAATAAAAACATTTCCAATTATTTTCTTTAATTTCCAGTTAGGGTTAGTAATAACAAGTTTATTGAAAATTGGATTCAGTATAGCCATCGATCTCCTTAGAAAAACTTGCTGACTCATTTTGATCAGAGATATTTCCCAGAGAGAATGTTGGCTATATTGGACCCAATCTCCGATGATATGTTGGACAATCTTCAGAAGAGGAGACGTCTTTAAGTGAATAGAATAACTAAATCAAAATTTTCACTAAAAGAACATTCTCAGCTCCACATCTCTTATCTCATATCCCGACAACAGAGCAGAGAATGCTCTTTTAGTGATAATCTTGACTTGAATTATTTTTAATTTGAATATTTATAGTTGTTGTACGGTCGCTATTTATAGAATAAATTTTGTAGCGGTTATATCCTAAACCGTGACTAATTGTAACATTTAGAGTATAACCGCCACCTAAACAACGACAAATGCGCCTCAATCTTCGTGGAAATTTGTAGCGATTAGTTAACCGCCACAAAAGCAATACACGTTGTAACGGTTTGAGATAAACCGCTACCAATTTAATATTTTTTTTTAGACAAACTAATTAGATTGGATTTTTTTTCTTTATTACAATAAAAACATTTCCATTTATTTTCTTTAATTTCCCTAAAATAGCTAGGGTTAGTAATAACAAGTTTATTGAAAATTGGATTCAGTATAGCCACCAATCTCTCTAGCAAAACTTGATGACTCATTTTCATCAGAGATATTTCCCAGAGAGATTGGTGTCTATATTGGACCCAATCTCCGATGATATGTTGGACAATCTTCAGAAGACTAGACGTCTTTAAGTGAATGAAATAACTAAATCTAGATTTTCACCAAACGAACTTTCTCGGCTTTGCATCTCTTATCTCATCTCCCGACAACAAAGCAGAGAATGTTCGTTTAGTGATAATCTAGGTTTAGAATATGTTTTAATATTTCTAGTTGTTGCCTATTTATAGACTAACTTTTGTAGCGGTTACAGCGTAAACCGCTACAAATTGTAATATCCAGACGAGGTCAAAGTGTCGGTTTCTTCTCACCACGAGAAAATGTACGGTGTCGTTTCGAATACATTTTGTAGCGGTTACAGTCAAAACCGTTACAAACGTTAACAATTAGACGCGGCAAAGGTGTCGATGAATTTTTGTAGCGGATATTTCAACCAAACCGCTACTAATAAACCGCCACAATATTCGCGCCAAAACGCGCCAAGGCTGGTGCCATATTTGTGGCAGTTTTGTTTTGTGTAACCGCTACAAAATTCGAAGCAAAATGGTCACCATTTTCCGCCAATGTTTCCGTTACTAATTGGTGGCGGTTTGGCTTTAAACCGTGACAAATTCACGTCAAAATATTATTTTGCAGCGGTTTTTTATAACCGCTACTAAGTAACCGCGGAAAATGACCGCTTTTTTTGTAGTGCGAGTGTTAAACATCATTCTTGCAAATGTTAACTAGCACTTGAGTTTCCACTTGTGTACTCGAGTGTTAAATATAGCACTTTTATAAATCAATCGAGTGTCAGGCAAAACTTCCTGTAAGTGTTGGCTAGCACTCAGTTGTCCATTTAAGCACTCGAGTGTCCAATACAACAGTACTAGAAATGAAGCGACTGTCAGACAAAACTTCCTATGTGTTGGCTAGCATTCAAGTGTCCATTTAAGTACCCCAGTGTCTAACACAAAACTTCTAGAAATGAAGCGTCAGACAAAACTTCCTACAAGTGGCCAACACTCGAGTGTTCACCTATACACTCGAGTGTTCTGAGTCTTATCACTCGAGTGTTGATGCCTACTACTCGATTGATCTTCTTAGATCACTTTGTAAGAATTCCCTAATTCATGTTTTAGTTCAAATAAGGTTGTTCACTTGAGTGACTTGAATCAACAAATTCTCTTTCTTTTCTAAATTTGTTATCATCAAAACATAAACCAAGAACAAACAAATAATCTCAAACTTATAAATTTCATGCCTCCTTTAACTTTACTTTTGTACGCATATAACCCTTTTAAACTTTGAGTTAATTATTGCATATAAACCCTTTAAACTTTAAGCAATTTGTAGATAAATATTGAACAAAACTAATAATTTGGAGTTATTTGCATAAATGTAAAATTTTAGTGAGGTTTAATGAAAATTTTCAAAGATTAGAGAGATTATTTTCATATGTTGTGAAGTTCAAAGGGATTTGTATAATTTCTCCATTTTATAACGTAACATGTTTTGTCGAAAAGCATTAATTCTTTTTCTACTTAACTAATTAACCAAACTCCTCTAACTAATGACTTTTATTGAGGATAATTTTAAAATTAAAATTAATGGATTTTAAATAACCTATGTAAAGTAGTTGATTAGTGCTTGTAAAAAATAGATTTAGTGATTTAAATAATATTGTGCACTTGCATAAGGGAGCTTTTCCGTGTTATAATTTACAACTTATCTAATTTAAACATTTAATATTCTTATTTTCTCACGCGAATGTTTTATTTAAATTGAGATTAATATGTGAATATCCTAATTGATTATAGGGAGAAATGCATGTAAGGATCATCAAAAGACAAAAATCCCAAAATGTCACTTAAAATGACTTAATTCCTATGAAGTCTTTAAAAGACTAGTCTGAAATTAAGTTTTTCTAAATGTGAAATGGCCTAATTTTCCTTGTGAAATTAGTTAAGTTGTTAATTCTTTATCTAATGTTGTTATTTCATTTTTTTATTTTTCAGATCTCAAACTAGTCCTTAAGAACTTCACAATAATTAGGTTATTTTGTCATCTAAATTTAAATTTGATACGTTTGTGTCTTTCTTCCTTTACTATACAATAATATATTTGCATCATTCATCGTACAACTTTAAATCTCAATGAGAAAGACAATTTAAATTATCAAAATCTACCAAGTGTATATTTTCAATAATATATTATTCAATTTTCAAATGAATTGAAATTTTTCAATGATAATTAAATCACACCATCGAAATTTTCCAATTACGCCTAACAAATTTTGGTTTAAATAATTAAATTTGATATTATAGTTTCATACTTACAGTTTTTATATTCTTATGGAGCTATGCTATAATAAGATACATTTGTTTGATTTTGGCTGCTTAGGCAAATGATTTTCTCACACTCTTCAAAGAGCATAATTAAATTTTTGAATTTCCACATTTTACACATTTATAATTTAATTCTATAACGTCAACGATGGCTGGTGGAAAATTGATTTGAAGCAGAAAATTTAAGGGAAAAAACAACTAGCCACTTAAAAAATTAATGAAGTACTTAATTACATGTTTGATGATGTCTCATTTCTGGATTTATAAAATATTTTTGAAAATTGATAAAACAAAATGTTAGAAAATCAGTCATGGATAATTACAACCAATTCAACCGTAATTCATTTACCATTATAGACCAATAAATATTGAAAATAAGTGCTTTTACAAATTTAATGACAAGCAAACTTTGAAAGAAACTATAATCATTGAAGCTCAATAGTTACTAAATTGGCATGTTTAATTGGAAAGGATTCTATTAATTTATTTTTTAAATTTTAATTGTACTGTTAACCCAAATCAATTCACGTGGATTGATCTATAATTAATTAAATGTTAAATAGTCAAAAGTTGAAGCTGATCGAGAGATTGATGCGGTCAAATTGAACTAGAAATCATTAGACATCAAATGTACGCCGAAAGTTAGAACATTTTGTGGAATTTTGAAAGTATGTTAGCTCTTTTCTAAAGTTTTGTTTAGACTCATTAAATAAATGTGTCACCGACAAACAGTTAATTAAGGTGGTAAGCTGGCTTCACTCTTTAAACAGGAGAACACATGTTCAAATTTCAAGAAATATAATTGTTGAGAGAGGCAAAAACCCTCTACACTCTAAGCTTTGAGAGGGAATTTATCCTCGATTGCCTCCCTTAGGATGATAGGGGGATACCTGTGATTATAAAACACATTTGGAGAAATATAAATAAGGGAAAATTAGGGAATAAGGATCAAGAAAAAAATAATAATTATAAAAGATCTTTAAAAAAAAATTATTTAAAAGGACCAAACTTAGAATATTAATTTAAAAATACTAAATTATCCTTGATCAAACTTCCTATAGTCTCTTCTTCAATCTCTCTCACATTCTATTTTAAAACTAACTAACATTTTATTTTCCACCAAAAATAAGACCACCAAAATCATCCACAACATGTTTTTTCTCCCCCTTCTATACTAACATCAACATAATCATATGATCAACATATTAACATTACATGTGAAGAGGAGTTTTTATCATTAGCAATGGGGTCCACAATAAAAAATTAATGACAGAGCAATGGGGTCCTAGGTCATTCTCACTGCTATAAAAAGTAAATTTAATGACACTAATTAACGTCTGTTTTTAGAAAACAAAAGTAAAAAGGAGGCGGTGGTTTTTTTTATTTATTTAAATTTTGGTTTAATGAAGGAGAACTGAGGTCAATGACAAAGCAAGCTAGATACCATGAAGTAACAAGATCACCTACCAGCATTATAGTGATCTAGGTGAGATACAAATCTGCCCAGTCACCAGAACGACCGAAAACTACTCTAATGTCAGTAATCAGACCGATACAAATTCCCTAGTAATGGCGGCAAATTTTGATAGAGATTTTCCTAGCTCTAGCAAAATAATCAAGTTCAATAAAAATTCCAATATAAAGAACCTGGATTGTTTCTCTCAAGGAATTCACAGCGGGTCTAAAATCAACAGTAAACATAGTAAAACAGTAACTAGAATGGGGGAGTTTTTCAATGTAATTAAAACGAAGCCAAGCTAGAACATAACATAGAAAATGATTAACCCATAATTGGGATTCCATGACGTCCATTGGACAAAAACATAATAACCAAACTCGTGGTTGATTATGGACAAACCGAAATCTCTGTGTTTGTTTAAAAACTCCCTCGACTAGACAATCGCCTAGCATCTGATCGAACACGTGGCAAGCTTGCTGTGCGATCACACAACACTCTCTGTAACCTAGTCCAACCTATGTCCTTGGAGTATCAATCTGAGTATTAAATCTAATACCCAATCCACAATGAAAATCGGATCCAATTAAAATAAACAAATACGAATTACATTACTGATTAAAGCACAGGTCCTCTGGATTTGTGGAATCCTCAATCACAAAAGCTTAGCCAATCATGGCTGGGAAAAATGCAGATGAAAAGATGAAGAATGCGAAGAACATGATGAACAACTCAAAGAAAATAAAAAGCTTCTAATTTAATCCGAAAATCATAAAGGAGGTAATGCAAAATGTGTTTGCGGCCGCCATCTAAGTTAACCTAAAAGGGAATGACGGCTAGGGTTTCAAAACAGGCTAGGGTTACAAAATAGGCCCAATATGGAAACCTCTAATAATAACTGGTCTTTTATTACAGAATTTGGGCCCAATTAAAATTGATAAAAATGTGTCCGTCTTTAGCTCCAATTTTGTCTATCTTCTTGTTCAAATCAGTCTTCTGAGTCTTCATAACAATTGTAGCTCTCTAAAACATCTAAAAAATGAAAGAAGAATTAGGCTAATCAAATATCTAGATCAAAAGTTATGGAGAAAATAGTGAAGCACTGTAAATCTAAAATTTATTCATTAAAATGAATTAAATACAATTAAAGGCCCAAAACCCAATTAAGTAATAAAACCCATTATTTACTAATTAAACATTTCTAAATTATTAACCAAGAGATACAAATAAGTGAAATAATATCCAATTATCACCTGTATAGCAATCCTCAAGATGCAAGAAGTTTGATGTGGCATGCAAATGAAAGGAGATATGACAACATGCTTTGGCATCCTATTGATTCTTTATAATGGAAGAAGTTAGATATGAACCACCATGAATTAACTAAAGATTATTGAAATCTACGCGTTGCATTGGCTACTGTTGAGAAGATCCCATCAGGGACACAAAGTAATACTCACACTACATGGCTAGTAATATGTTTATATATAACCTTCCTCCATGGTTCTGCATGAAGCGCAAGTTCTTCATATTGTCCATGTTAATTTCAGGGCCCAAGCAATCTGAGAATGACATAGATGCCTACTTGGCTTCACTAAATGAATACTTGAAGTGCTTTCAAGACGATGGGCTCATGGTGTATGATGCTCACGAGGATGAAACGTTCAACTTGAGAGCCTTGCTCTTTGGCAATATTAATGACTTTCTGTAAATGATAATTTGTTAGGATACCACATTAAGGGATAACTTAGATGTCTAATTTGTGAAGAGGGTATGCATTCAACTATATTAAAGCATGTCATGAAGAATTCCTACATGAGACATTGAAGATGGTTGCTTTAGGAGCATCCTTACCGGTGTTTAAAAAATATGTCAATAGGAAATCAAAAGTGGGCAAGGCACCTCAACCTTTGACTGATAAATAGGTATATCAAAAGGTGAAAGATATGAAATGTTTATTTGGAAAACCTTTTGCAAGAGATGTTTGGACGAGCAGGTGGAAGAAGAGGTCTATTTTCTTTGACTTGCCTTATTGGAGGACCCTGGATATGAGATATTTTCTTGATATTATACAGATTGAGAAAAATGGATGTGAAAGTATTGTTGGCACATTACTCCATATGCCAGGGAAGACCAAAAATGACATAAATGCTAGACTAATCATGATTGAGATGAGAATGAGGGAAGAGTTAGCACAAGAGGAGAAGAAAACTCGTGTATTTCTTTGTCCCCCGGTTCATACACTATCAAAGGAAGAAGAAACTAGTTTTTGTTAGTTCCTTGCTTCAGTCAAGGTGCAAGACAGTTACCCTTCAAACATTAGAAAACTCGTGTAGTGAAGGACTTGAAATTGATGAGATTAAAATCTCATGACTGCCATGTCTTGATGGGGAACTTGATTCCGATGGCTATATGAGGTATCTTGCCTGATAAGGTGCAAGCAGTAATCACCAAGTTATGGCTCTTCTTTAAATCACTTTTTAGCAAAGTGATAGACCCTAAAAAAATTTTAATGTTGCAAAACTGAATCGTACACACATTGTGTGAGCCTAAGATGTATTTTCCTCCAGAATTATTTAAGATCATGGTCCATCTGACAACTCTCTTGGTTAGAGAGGTATAACTTTGTAGACCACATTTCTGGAAATTTATCTAGACAGTAGTTTTCATGCATGGATTTTGAAGGATCAAATGGTGTTTAAAAATTCTAAAATATTTCATAATTAAAGTAGACAGAAGGGGTTTTATTTTTATTAAAACACATAATTTTTAGAGTGTTTTACAAAAATATGTGAATTTTTCAAGTTGACCTATGTTTTTGGACTTGCATCTGGAATAGTCATGAGAAACGTTAAAACTGGGAATGATCCAAAGACTTCGAGCTTCTGGTTTATTTTTCCTTGAAAATAGTCATGTTAAAGGTCATGTAGATTTTTAAATCACATCAATTGGAGTTTTTTACATTTAGTTATGAGTTTTCAAAGTTGCTGAAAAACCTACTAGAAAATCCAAAGTGTCGTTTTTAAGGAAACGTAAGGGTAAAGATGGAAGAACCTATCCACTAAGGGTAAAAAGGTCAACAGTTCAAAAATAACCCTTTTGGATATTTTTTTAAAGTGATATGGTATTAATTATAATATCATATAGAATATGGAAAATAAAGTATTCCGATGATAGTATTATAGGATACCCCAGAAGTTCGTGGTCGGATTCAAAGGACGGGCATATTACTAATTATAGGGGAGTAAGGTACGTTCGCGTACAATAACTTTAACTCTTTGATGCCTTGTATGTCTTTATATGATTGTTTGATTCATAATTGTGGAAGTTATAGACAAGACTGGATTTTGGGCCATGCACTATGACTGACTAAGATTGGGTCTTAAGTCATATGAGTGTTTACATTCAGTATAGTTGTGTATTATTGTTGTATATAATAACGATGTATCCTTGTTTTCCTAGCGCTGAGGATACGTGTCTAGGACACGAAGCACTGGTGAGTGCATTCGCCGTTGATATACATTTGTTGTGTGCTATCTATTGAGGTTGGTAAATGTTGTTGTAAATATCTACCATATATTGTCTATACTTTGGATATGAGGTTAACTGTGTTACCTGAGATTCAATTTTATTGAATATCAGACTTGACTAAAGGTTCAGGAAAGGAATATGGACCGGGGAAGGTGATAAGGATAGAGCCGTGGCAAAACATCGGCCAGAATGAATGCCAAAAAAGGTTTATTAAGGCATAGTTGCTGGCAATGAATTTGATAAAGTTAGTTCATATCATTGGTGTCTCAGGAAAGATGGTTCGAAGTGGTTTTCAATAAGTCACTATTGCGAAAGCATAAAGAGACTCCTATTAGATTCATACTGACCTGCACAATCGGTATGATGGATTGAGTTAGATTCATGGCTTAGCTATATCTAGGTTTGTTTAAATTGTATCAAAATATTCCTCTGGGAATTTAAATTCACCAGTATATGTATGGGCTTATAATATCAGTTTCTTATCGTCCAAACATAATGCATGCTCTCCATTCTGCTTTACTCTGATCTGTTAACGCCATCAACTCTGTTGATATTTCTAATACCATGTGTCAACTGACACAATAAGTAGTAAGGAATTTGGAGTGTTACACATTAACCATAACTCCTTATATGAATGAGTTATTAACTAGGTCCATATTGTCATGTGAAATTTAATATTTATAACCCTTAACTCTTTACGGTACTCATGAGTTACAACCCATAACTCTTCACGCTCTCATGAATTAAAAAGTTAATCCCATGAGTTATAATCTAAAGCTTTTTATAAGGAGTTATCATTATTTTAATTATTGAGAAACCCGTAACTTTTTATGGTACTCATATGTTATAACCCATACTTATGATACTCATGTGAACTCGTAACTTTGTATGGTGGTCATAAGATACTTATTAATTAATTTTCTCTTTTTTAAAAAATAATGGTGTTATTTTATTACAATTATTTAATATTTAGTATTAATTTCTTATTATGATATACTTGCTATGGATAGGGAAATTTGCATGCTGGTCATATTTTTATATAGTTTTATCTATAGAATTGAATTGATTTTTAGGTTAATATATGAGCATTTAAGCTTCCATAAGAAAAGTAATACTGATTACTTGGGGACCTGTAAACTGCTTTCATCAGTTTTGGCATTATTTAAATATGCCAAAACCACGTCCATGATGCAATTGTTGTAATATCTTGAATTTTGGGCAATGAGACTTGAGAATAAGGCCATATCTTTGGCCGAGAGACAAAAAGGGCCACATAAACACTTGACCATGTCATTAGGATGACATCACCTCCTTGTTTAAGAAGCTTAATATTTTAGCCTAAATAGAGAGAAAAGAAGAGGACATGTAGCTTGTGAAATATGACACACAAGGGCAAAATTGTAAGGGTATTTTGGTCATTTCACAAGAGGACACCTAAGCTCTTGCTTATGTCATAAAAATGACATCACAATCTTGCCCAAGAAGCCTCAAATTTGTGAAAAGCAAGAGAGAGAGAGAGAGAGAGAGAGAGAGGTCAACAAAACTTGCAAAATGAGCCAAGTCAAGAGGATATTTTGTAAGGGCACTTTGGTCATTTGGTTTGGGGATTTTAAAGTGCCTTATTGACATATTTTAAAACATTTTACACTTCCTTTTGCATGAGTATTTTGACCAAGAGCTCAACGGTCATAGAAATTAAAGTGTCAGTGCAGAAGGGCACAAAATACTTATACAGTGTTAATCGGTTGGTGAAAAATGCCACTTAGCTATATCCTAAGGTATGAGGCAATTAGTTGAGCAAAAATGTGTCAAAATAGATATGCACATGACATTTCCTAGACTAATATGAGATTCCTGCGTTTTTGAAGGAAAAGATTTGAAAAACTTGAAGAAAAGTGAAAGTGAAGCAAGCTATTAACCAGCGGTGCACAACAAGGACTAGTGGATAAAGGGGTGAATTGGATAATTCAATTAAAAACACATGGGATCTGATTTTCATGGCCTGAAATGTGACACCTTAGCCCTGGAAAAGTCTAGAGTTTCTTGGAAATAAAGAAAGAAGAAAACATGCAAAAAAACCAGGGAACATGCTTTTAACCTTTTAACCACTAGATAAAAGAGCGTTTTGGTTAATTTAAATAATTTGTGCATGGAAATTTATAAAAATATGATTCCAAGGGCAGAGATGGCGACACATCAGCTGCTTCTAGAAGACTCTGGAATTTCTTGGAGGAAAAGCAAGAAAACCCTAATACGTGCTATTAACTAGTGGACAATAGAGTGAACCAGACAATTCCCAGTGCCCTGACCATTTTATAAGGACTATATCCCTTACATTCTTAGCTGCCAAGGGTGAAACCAAGGAGGCCTAGGGAGTTTCCAGCCAAGTCCAAATACTCGGAGGAAGAAACAGAAACACCGGTTTAAGCTTCGAATCCAGGTAAGCCCGAAACTAGCTTCTGAAACTTGAAACTCAGGATTTTCGTCCAACTGGTTTTAGCATGAAGTTGTGATGTGATTTTGATATTTTTGAGGCTTCCAATGAGTTTAAAATGAGATTTTGTATGGGAATGGGTTAAAGTTAAGATTTACGAACTCGAAAACCCTGAAAACAAAGAGAAACAGCTAGCTGCCAAGTTCAGGAATTTTGGGCAGCAATGCTTAATCGATGGTTTTTAAATAGTAAATGAAGTTCATTTGCCTTAAAAATTTACAAGCTTAAAGTAGACACCCTGAGATTCATTTTGATATAAGATTGTGTAATTTTCATGCTTCCTACTAGGAGAAATTAATTTTTTAAAATAGTCCAGAGAACTGGATTTTCTCACTGCTCAACGACCAAAGATTTAGCCATGTGAAAGAATAAGATCCCTTCTGGACTTGAGAGTATTTTTAACATAAACTATACATCTTAAGAGTTCAATGGCCTTTGATTTCACATCAATCGGATTTCTGTGGAATTAATTAAAATTGTTTGAAGTTGAACATGCATTTCTGGAATTTTGGAAGACTTGCTCGGATTTCTCAAAAGTACAAGATGAATTCATGAAATACTGAAACAAGGTATATTGATGTTGTCTAGGGAAAAAAAAAATACTCAGAAAGGCTCTTGAAACATTGGGAAACTCTAGTGATATCTGAATAGCTACTAGGTAGTAACTGTTTACTCACGTACTTCATGTTACTGTTGTATATTTGTATGCCATGCTTGTGTTTGCCTAATATGCATTCAGAATAGTTGGGGTTCAAGTCCCTAACTATTATGTGGTTCCTAGCATTGAGGATTTTCTGGGGCTGGTCTTGTTAGGCGGCTCGACGGCTTTGTGGATTCCAGGGCTGGCCTAGTTCGGCGGCTCAATGGCTTGTGATTTCGAGGCTTGCCTTGGTAAGGTAACTCGACGACTTGTTGATATTGTGTTGTGATTCTAAATGCATATATGGTATGTTTGTCATAAGACTGATATTTCCTGATTGTGGTTGCGTTCATACACAACATACATATAGTACATGAGTTTAACAATTACTCTGAGGTTCATTATTGAACTCTAGACCACTTTGTAGATACAGGTGAAAGACATTAAGCTGTTTAGGAAGTTGGAAAAGGTAAGGGCATCTGGTGAAGAATTGAAGAAATAGGGAATGCCCTATTACACTTTGTATATTTAATTTGGAATGACTGTATATATATTTATTTATTGTTCAATATTTTATTTTGGACAACTATACTCTTAACCCTCTGGGGATTATTATATGTTTTTATTCTTACCTTTACCAGTACATGGTGGTTGTCCAAACCGATCATATGCTCTACCGCGCTCACTCTGATACATGTTAAAAGGGAATAATTAACAAAGCAAAGGTAATAAGTAAATAGGATCCTTCTAACCCATCACCCGAAAGAGCGAGGCCAGTAGGAGTAGTGTAACAATTGTTGCTTTTCACAAGCAATTTATATATTTTCTTCGTGACACATGATTGAGAATAAGTTTAATATATACAACAAGAAAAATGGTATATTTATTTGAAAAATATATTTTCAGAAAAAAGAAGACTAGTCCATGCATCATTTATCATTTATTTCCAAAATATGACAAAGCCTATCAGTTTTTCCCTGAGGTTCTGTAATTCCATAAAGGGCTCTTTAGCATTACACCGATATGATTACTTAGACCGATTAATTGATATGAATATTGGATGGTTGAAAATCACTTCCAAAAGATTCAATGAATTTAATTAATTAGTCATAATAATTGGACAGATTCTAGCTGGCTAATTATTTAACCTTGCTTGGCTTGAAATATATTGGATAATCAAAGCTTGAAAACAAAGGAATCAATAGAGTCAACTCAATTACAATTTTTTCAGACTAAGTTGAAATTTTCAGAGTTGATAAATTCTCGAAAATATTAATTTAGAGGATCTGGGGTTGAGCTATTACTTTTCCAAGTTTTTAGTTATTTTTTACTCCTCCGATCCTAAATTTAGGACATATTTTGTACTACAATTTATGTCATATATTTACAGCCGGAGGTAATATCTTTTAGGATTTTGTTACAAAGTAATATAGTTCATAAAAGTAAGATGCATATTTCAATATTGACCCATATACTATTCTTTACGAAAATTTCACATATATGAACTAATATCATTTTTTTCACTTTTTGATAAAAGTGTGGTGCATTTTACCAGGAACTAAAGGTGTCCTTCTAGTTGCCTACAGATTAAGCATTTTGTAGCGAACACTCAAACACGTTTTGATGTTGAACATGAAAGGAGGAAGGGAGAAATGAATATGAATTGTATATATTTTTTAAAACAAAAATATGAGTTGTATATTAAAGCCTACCAAGTTGCAAATAAAGGATGAGAATAGAAGTAACTAAAAACTTTGACAACCAATATTTCCATTCTTCATTATAAAAAAGAGAAATGTTTTGTAAATTATTACCTAAAAAATTCGAAATAAAAGGTTAATTTCCTCCATTTGTCATGTAAAAACAAAAATTCAACTTATTTAATGTAAATCTCGCTATTTGTTTTGGATTATTCCTTTCGGTCTTTAATATATGATATATTTACCTAATTTTATTGGATTAAGAGTGTTAGTTAAATTACTTCATATGAAATGTATTTTTTAAAAATATCTTGATTGTCATCTTCATTAATTCTCTTCTTCCCTTAGCTTTCCTCTTTGATTATTGTTGAGGAAACATGGATATAAAAAAATTAGGAAAAGAATGATAAATATGAAAACTATGTCTTATATTTATGATCAAAATCAATTTTTTTAAATATGTGTTATTTTAATGCCACGAGGAGTAATTTGCAACTTATATGTATATGTATTAACCTCTCTAGACCGAAAAAATAATGGAAATTTATCTGTCAAATTTTTTTGCATCTCATATTTCCTTTTTCATAATTGAAGAACAAAACAATTGTACTTTTCACTTTTTTTGTCTCATCTAATAATTTAATATAGTTTATAACGTGTTTATAATTAGTGTTTGATACGTATATGACTGTATGTACATATTTTATGATCGAAAGAAAGAAAATTAACTTGACAAATTTTGCCCTTTTAAGTGATTAGGTACCTTTTCTCTTTTTTTTTTTTTTAAAATGCACTTCCTAAGGATTAATTTGCAATTCCCACACACACATAAATGATGAATAAATGAAGGCAATTTCGTAGGAAAATAACAGAATGGTCAATCAAAAGAGTAGTGTTAAAAAAAAATAAAATAAAATCAAAAGAGTGCAAGAAAAATCAACTCGTACAAAGTAATGTTTCTTTTTCTTTGACCATTATACATTTCAAGGCATAAGAAAAATCTTAAAAGGATGGGGGAGAGAGGGTATTCTATTCTCTCCGATGCACCTTCTCATCCTTTTTCTTTATTTTCGCTTTTTTATTATTAGATTAAGATCTCAGTGATCCAAATTAAATATTTTATAAAAATGTTATTATAATTTTATTGAAAATATAAAAAAATAAATTTTTATAATTTTATAAATTTTACTTAAAAATAAATTTTGTATCTTTTAAGTAACATTATTATAATCATATTTTTATGAAATGTTAAATTTGGACCATTGAGATCTTAATTCAATGATGAAAAAGAAAAAAGAGAGAAAATGATGAGAAGGGGTAATAGAGAGAAGTCAATCCCGAAAAAGAGAGGGGAAGAGATCGAGCAAAGAACAGAAACTGCTTGGAAACTAATTTCATGTAGTATTTCTAATATTTCTAAGATGATTTTTCTTGAACCACACGAAATTTCTTTCATTATCTAATTGGTCCCCACTTTTTTTTTCTCATTTTTTGTTTTGGTCAAGTCTTTCAATTAATTATTCGTTGGTTTGTAAGGTAGAGAGTTACTGGTCAATATTGTGAAAGTTCCAAATCGTACGTTAGTCTTTATAAGTTCGATTTTGAAGTTTAAATGTCTTATTTGGAGGGCTTATCAAGTTAATTTGACTTTGTTCCTTCCAAGTATAAGTTAAACTAAGCTCATTTTTCTTAAGAATATGTTCATGTTGATGTTGATATCATAAGATTTCCAAATTACTTTGAAGTCCTTTACTAATATTTTCTAAAATGTGAAAATTAGCAAAATAGTTGTTAATACTGTAAAGATCAGTTGGAGATAACGGAAAAACCGTTGGAAATCAAATAAAAATGCATTTACTATGATAATTATTTTTAAATTTCTTATATATAAATCTTAAATTTTTGAAATTTTTACAAAAACTATGACAAAATTATTATTACATTTAATGACTTTTTTCCCCCTCTTTAGCACGCAGCATGGAGAAAGTGAATAGTGATGAGCGGGTGGGGTTTAGTAGGTTGTCTGGTACGAGAGATTTGGAGTACTAGGGAAGGGAGTGGAAAATTTTTGTGACTTGAATTTTAAAAAATTAGAGAAATGGGTTCAAAGTTTGTAATTAATATTTTTAACTCTTTTATTATTCCGGGATGACTGCCCTCATTTACCAACAAAAAAAAAAAAATTATTTCAGATTGGGTTGAACGTTGACCCACAAGTATTGGGCCTTAAATCCCATTTCTTGTACACATTGACGTCGGCCACATTGTGTCACAAAACAAATGTTGCGGCGTAATTATTGGTCTCTTGGCCCGTTTAGATTTAATAAACAAAATGTGCCGTCCTCGATTTTAGGGCTGCGAAGGCGAAAGAAATAATGGGTTTAACATAACTACTATTCAATATCCCTTTTTTTGTGACTCGTTTTTTATTTTAAGGGAGAAAGACATCTAAGGATCATTTAAATATGATAATTGATAATTCGTCGATCCATACACACAAATGAAAAACTAAGATCAATATTAGTAAGGGAAAGGATGGAGGCGAAAGTAGACTCTCTGGTAGCGAAAGTGGATCCGCCGCTGCTATCGAAGGATAGTCTCCGATCGACCAAGAAGGTGCATATCCGGCTTGTGGGGGTGAGAGACAGGGAAGATGATAGTTCTCATGCAGCAGATGTGCAGATGACAAATGGCGAGACTAATGCGGGTACCTCCTATAAGAACAAACTGCTAAACCTTACTTAGGATAGGGGGCGGGGCTGATCGGCATAGGAATGAGATTGTTCTAACTGAGGCAAATTACTGCATCGGTCGTGATGGTGATATCCCTTCTATTAAGTTTTCCAAGGATGTTCGTGATGCCCTGGTGAAAGGTATGGAGCGTCCTTTGGTTATTAAGCTACTCGGCCGATCTATTACCTATCTAGACTTGGCGTCTAGGACTCAATCCCTATGGCAAATGAAAGGGTCATTCCAACTGGTGGACGTGGAAAAAAACTTCTACTTCACTACTTCGACCTAGAGGAGGATTTTTACTAAAGTGCTCATGGAGGGCCCATGGATGATTTTCGGTGCGTATCTAACGATGTAACCTTGGTTGTTGGCTTTTGACTGCAACTCCCTTGCGATATCCAGGGTAGTGGCTTGGGTGCATATTCCAGGGTTCTCCTTTCAGTATTATCACAAGAGTGCACTTAGAGCGATTGGGACACTTCTGGGGGAGGTGGTTAAAATTGACTACTCAACAGAAACTCGAGGGCGGGGTAGGTATGCAAGGCTCGCCATCCTTCATTTGCAGCAACCACTCATTCCGTGGCTCAAAGGTTGATGGGAAGGCCTACGACGTTTAGTATGAAGGGTGACCCCATATCTACTTCGAATGTGAGAGATATGGACACATGAAGGATAAGTGCAAGGGCACCCAGGGCTAGCTGCATGGTCAAGACGCCCTGCCTCTGGGCTCTGTCCAATCCCAACCTGCCAGAACTGCACTGGAAGTTGCTGCTGGAACTTCACCGGAGCCAGGCTCCTCCACCTTTGGCTCATGGATGCAGGTGACATATCATAAAAAAGGCAATAAAGGATTTTGAGGGAAGGAAACAAAGATGGCGGGATTGCCTATTAATGGTGGATCACGATACAATGTGCTATTTGATTGTGATGATTTGGAGGCAAATGATTTGCAAGAACCTTGAGTTGATATGGTGGTGACAAATCAGCCTCTGAAGGAGCTAGAGCCACTTCGTGGAATAGGGGCCTAGTCCACAGCCCTTGGATCTAAACCCTCCCTTGGGCCCATAGTACTGCCAAGCAGGGTCGACCTAAGGCCAAAAGCAATGGAGCGAAGCTAGCCCAAATTTACAGGAAAAAGGAGGTGGATGTTGGTGCCTCGAGTTTGTCATCTCCTAGGCCTAGTAAAGAATTGAATGCCTTCTCAACTAAGAGCTCCCAAGCCCATACCAAATAAAAGCTAGCCTGCCAAGATCTATGCCCTACAGGTGAAGCCGCAAAGCTAGTTACAGTCATGAAGAAAGGCTCTGAGGTTGTGAAGTTCCTTAACTCTGCGTACTAAGCACTGGAAACTACCTCGTCTCGAGACAGTCACAAGCACACCATAATGACATTCCAACACCCTGGACAAGTTTCATAGGAGGCTTCCGAATGTAGTTGGACGCTCCTAATGTTCAAGGTTCTATGTGGATGGACCATATTAACACGATGGAAGGCAAGGAAAACCAATCTCCCAACACTCCTGGTAGACCCTAGTTAAACTATGGAGTCAAACTTCAATTAGCCACCTTGCGCAACCTGAAAATCCGCAAAAAGAAATCAAGAAAAAAATGTTTAAGGACACGTTAGCTATACTTCGAGAGGAATTGGAAACACCTAAAGAGTTGGATGTTGCACTCTAGTGTACACCTAGAGTTGCTTAGCCACCCCGTGAGTACGATGGCGACCCATCGAGGTTTGGTATGACTATCTAACCCCCATTTTATTTATGGTTTTACAGATTTTCGTTTGGAATGCCCAAGGGGCAACAAGTAGAAGTTTTTTTGGGACTTTCTTGCACTTTATGTTTGAGCATAAACCAGATATGGTAGTATTGGCAGAGCCTCAAATATCGGGGGCCAGAGTGGACAGGTTTATCAAAAATTCTAGATTTGACTGCTCTTACAGATTGGAGGCACAAGGATACTCAAGAGATATTTGGTTACTATGGAAAGAGGCTTCAGTGGTATCTGCTAAGGCTTGCCATCCTCATTTTATTCATACCAAAGTTCAAACCAAAGTGAGACTCAGCTTCTCTTGCTGGGGATTTTAACTTGATCATTCATCCTAGTGAGCGCACTGGTGGGACGAAGAGGCAAGCTTATGGTTGTGAGTTGTTTTGCACCTTCATCTTCAATTGCGACTTAGTCGATTTGGGTTTCTCGGGCCCTGAATATACCTGGAGATGTGGCACTTTGCTCTAGCGTTTAGATTGTGCCTTGTGTAATAAAGCTTGGCAACATGGCTTTCTTGCTGCAGTTGTTAAGCACCTTCCTAAACTAAGCTTCGACCATCGACCGATTGGTATACATGCTTATGGATGCGAACGTTCCCCTTATCAACGCTGACAGTTCAGGTATTTAGTGGCTTGGGCTACCTCGGACTCTTTTGAGCAATTAGTCCACGACAACTGGTCCAGTTCTCTCCCTGTCAATGATAATGTTAAGCACTTCACTGAGGCAGCTAAGAAGTGGAACCATAAGGTCTTTGGGAGTATAAGGACTTAGAAACGCAGGATTTGGCACGCCTAGGAGGAATTCAATTGGCTCTAGCGTCCAGACCCTCGTCTCATCTAGATCACATTGAGAGTGTTTTACATAAGGAATTTGAACTCAAATGTGAGTAGGAAAACTTGACATGGGCACAAAGAGCAAGGTGTGACTGTATTTGATTTGGAGACAGGAATTCTGCATATTACCATGCAAAAGCTGTACAGCGAAGTAGAAGGAATGATATCATTGCCTTTAAGAATGAAAGAGGGGAGTGGTGCTCTGATGATAAGATACTCCAATCGTGGGTGATTGCTTTTTACAGGAACCTATATACAAAAGAAGATGATGCTTTAACCACACCTTATCCCAAGAAAGGGCTATTTCCAGTCATTGGGAACACCCTAGCTCAGGCCTTTAGCTTGTCAATCACGATGGGTGAAGTTCATACAGCTCTTTTCTAGATGAAACCACTTAAAGCACTGGGGGTTGATGGTCTGCATGCTACTTTTTTCAGAACTAGTGGCTGACTGTGGGCCCTTTTTTCTTTCATATGGTCACTCGTTGCTTTAATGAGGGCCTCATTGCACCTGAATTAAATGAGACGCTTATCACTCTTATTCCTAAAGTTCCTGCCCCTGAGGTCCTGAAGGATTTCTGCCCTATTAGCTTATGCATGACCCTTTACTCAATTATTACCAAAGTATTGGCTAACCGCCTCAAGAAGTGGCTACCTCAGCTAGTGCTCCCTAACCAGTCTAGTTTTGTAACAGGAAGGCAAATTATTGACAATATTATCATTGCTCAGGAAGTGATTCACACCATGCATTTGAAGAAAGGCTCAGGAGGTTGGATGGCAATTAAGGTGGACCTTGAGAAAGTGTTTGATCAATTACGATGGGACTTCATAGAGGAGACGCTCCATGATGCAGGGTGTCCGGCTATATTCTTAAAGGTGGTCATGGCTTGTGTCTCCACATGTTACATGAGGGTTGTTTGGAATGGGAACCGCTCGGAGTATTTTTCTCCTTCTCGAGGGATCCGGCAAGGGGACCCTCTCTCACCATATATTTTTGTGTTGTGCATGGAGAGGTTCTCTCAAGTCATTTCTTAAAGGGTGGCTGATAAATGATGGAAACCAATCCACATAGGTCATAGGGGTCTACTGCTTTCACACTTATTTTTTGCAAATGACTTAGTCCTATTTAGCTCAATTGATGCAGACCGGGTTCAACTTGTCAATAGAACTCTCGAGGAATTTTATGGTAGCTTAAGTCATAAAGTCAGTTCCTGTTACACCTCCACCGGCCTCGCCCTTTTGGGTGGCGGGTTGGAGAGATTCTTTTTATACTTTACCTTTCTCTTATTATTAGTCCAATTAATTATAGACAGAGTACGCGCAATAGAATATAGGATCAGTTTGGACAAACTAACATACTGGTAAAAAGTAAAAGTTAACAAAAAGTAAAGTCCCCGGAGGGTTTAAGATGCAGTCATTCGGTAGTAAATGCCAAAATATAAGTACAGTCATCCCCAAAAAGTAAAATACAAAATATGATAGGGCATCCCCTATCCTTCACTGTTCCATCATCCCTACCTCTGCAAAAAGGCCTTTATAGCTCAGGCATGCTCCGCTGTGTCACCAAAAACTCCTGGAGTTCGAATTTGGATCCCAGAGTAACCATCAATACTCATGCACTAAATGTGTGATTTGTATGCATGCAACCATGTACATATGTAAACATAGAAGAGTATGCCAAATACACCACAGTATGCAAACAGAAGCACACACAATAACATGTCTTCGCACCGTCAGGTTGCCTTATCAAGACAGACCCTGGAATTACCAAAATCACATGCTCGTCTCCATTGAGTCTCCACATAGGCAGACCTCGGTAGGCACCCTCAGCACTAGGGACATAAACATAAACATGGTCTGTATGCATATTTGGCAACACATAAACCAAAACACAAATATGGCAAGTAAAACATACAACAAAACACATAAAAGTGCTGGAGTAAAGTGGTGACAACCTGATGAGCTTTTACCGTCCTATCAAATTTTACTGTGTCTAGTAGCTTCTTCAGGTACACTTTTACCCTAGATAACACCAAAACACTTTGTTTTAAATATTGACAAAAATACCCTTGTAAGTTTGTGAAAATCCGAGCTCCTTATAAATTTGCAGAAAAATCCAATGTTTCAGACACCACTTGTATCATTTTAAATGAATTAAAAAAAAATCATTTTAACATGAAACCAATGCCATTTGAACCATTCAGCTGTCTAGTTTCCATGAAAAATATACCCATACCCTGAAAGTACACATATTTTGGCTTGTAGCAATTTGTCTTTCCTCTGGTCCAGATTCGCACCCCTAACTCTGGCCCCTTTTTTACCCATTTATTTCACCCAGTAAATCTTATCCAAAGTTATCATATTATATATCTAAATTCATGCCCCGGATGTCTAGGTTCTCCCTGTACAATTTCATCTTAAAACAAGTTTGTTTACACCTTCAAAAATGCGTTAGAAGCTTCGCTGCCCAGATTCCCTGAAATTGGCAGCAAGCCGTGACCTAGTGTTTTCGGTGTTTTTGACTTTGGAAACTCAAACCATGACTATGCCCTACACAAAATCACGTCCCAGAGCCATTGGTGACCTTAAAAATTCAAAAATCCAACCCCAAAACTAAGCTTCTATCTTTTGCACGAAAATACTTCAATAAGAACTCAAGAAATGGGGTTTTTTGAGGTTACCTAAAATCGGACGGTGGATGAGTTTGGGATCCTGACCTTGGAGCTTTAGCTATGGTGGCTGACTGGTCTCTCCTTTGGCTTCTGGAAATTTAGCCCTCTAGGGTAAAAATATGAGTGAAATTACCTTTTTAATAAATGTGAAATTGATCCGGTGAAATTGGAATTAATAGGCGTAAATTTATGGCTTTTGTATAATAGATAGGATTTGCTTTTGTCTTCTTTCCCAAGTATTTTCAAGAATTTTGAAGGAGGTCCTAGGGTTCTGTGAAGTGGCGCAGCCCCATCCAAAAATATCTAGATATTTTCTGCTTTTGGGGCAAATTACCCGTTTTGGCCCCTAAACTTTCAAAAATTACAATTGTGGCCCAAAGCTTATTAATTATTGCCAAATTTTCCCACATGTTTTGCCTCCCCAAAGGGGACATATATGGCGCCATTTGGGGCCCACATGTCTGCCCTAATCAATTTTTTGCTCATTTATTCCCATTTTGCCCCTTTTCTCTGAATATAGGACCCGCGGTTTGACTTTTACACTGATTTTTCTTCCTTTTTCTTTAAGCAAATATTTTTTTTATAATTAAAGGGGGTATGTGGCTCCTAAGGGGCCCCACACATCTGATCCTTTGTATTTAATCCTCTTTTCCCCACTTTATCACCAATCTATCAGTCCGTCTGGGTCCCGCTGGTCATCAGGGTGTTTCTTTTTGCACTTTTCTTCACCTTTTTCAGTTTTTTCCCCTTGAATAGACACTCATATGTGATGTTCTCCAAAATCTCCGGAGTAGCCCCACACTCAACCCACTCAGTCCAAATGAACCCCTAATTGGTCCCTATCGGTCCTGTTTCTGTCAGTTAATCGCTTGTAGAACCCGCATTTTGAGTTTGGGCCTCAGTATGACTTAAATCACATGGTTTTCTCTTCTTTCTTATGACAAATGAGATTTCAATATTATATGAAAATCAATTTGACTGTTCTGCCCTTGCTTTTCCTCTTTTAAATTTTTTTTAATTATTACGATTAATAATTATAATAATAATAATTATCGAGAATAAAACTTCTCATTAATTCATCATCATTTACAAGTACAATAATTACAACTGTAGGGGTGTTATAGTTCCTCTAAGTCTGCTATATTTTTCTCCAAGAATATTTCGCAGGGTGTTCAAATGGGGATAAGTGATGCCTTGGGTTTGTGCCACGTTGAGGACTTAGGACAGTATTTGGGGGTCCCTCTCCTACATAAACGGGTTCGTGTTGGAACCTATGAGTACATAAAGGAGAAGGTACAGACTAAAATTTCCAGTTGGGCGGCCAAAACTCTCTTGTTGGCAGGACGTATTACGATAGCTAAAGCGGTCTTATCTGCTATTCCAGCCTACACTATGCAAATCACCAAATTGCCACCTGGACTATGTAATAGTCTTGAACGTCATATTAGGGATTTTTTGTGGGGTCATACAACATCAGAAAAGAAGCCGAGCCTAGTTAACTGGGAAGATATGTGTAAGCCATATGCAGCGGGTGGCTGTGGCTTCAAGCAGCTGAAAAGACAGAATGAGTCATTCCTAATGAAAATTGGTTTTGCACTATGATCTTGGCCAGATCTCTTTTGGGTATAGGTCTTAACGAAAAAGTATGGCTGGAATTGAAAGTCGAGCTAAATCACCAAGAAAGGGGGTGAATTGGGGATTTCAAAAACTTTTTGATTTGCTTTGTTTTTGAACACTAAAATAGAGATGAACAGAGTATAGGGAAGAAGAGCAAGACACAAGGATTTATACTGGTTCGGTCCAACTTCTTGACCTACGTCCATTCCCCAGACTCTATGGGATTTTCACTATCTCAATTGATTACACACTTTGTGACTCAAGAGTAATTCTCTCACTAGAACTTACTTCCCCTTACAAGTTACAATCAATAAACCCAATCACCAAGTCCCCTGACTTGTGATTCTTTACAATAAATGATTTACAATCAATGAACTCTCTCTAAGAGTGGATAAGAATAAACATTGAAGCTGAATGTATCAAAACATACTTTACAAGTGAAAACTGAAAGGGTAGGTGTAAAACTTGAATGCAATTCGTTTTCAGCAAATGTGGTTGTTGAAAAGACTTGAATGCAGCTCTATATCAAGAGAGCATTAAATGACCGTTATAATTTTCAATATAACCGTTGTCTTCATTAGACAAGGATTAGGTTAAGCTTTGGTCTTCTTCTTTCTCTACTCTTCACTTAATCCAGTTGCACAGAAGTTTAAGGTTGACTTCTTGAATATTAATTCATTGGAATAGCAGCTACAGGATGTGGAAAGCATATTTTAATTCTTTGTTAACGTGTGTAGAAGGATTGTCCAAAAGTATCCAAGCTTTTTGGGTTTTGCATTTAATGTACTGACGTCACTTTTTGCTTTTGCTTTTAATCTTCAATTAACATCCTCTAAATCATCTGAAACTCACTAACAAAGTGGTTAAACATAGCTAGGAATATTAATGAATGATGATAGGAAGTATTAAGATCAAACAAGAAGGTTTTGCAAATCCGTCAAATTTGAAATTCAAACTCTGCGACACAAACTTGAGTTTGTTCATCAAAACTGGAGTTTGTCACTGTGCACTTATAGCAAAACTTGAGTTTCCTCTTTTTAGAGAGGAATGTCACGATTTGAGCTTTGAAACATATTTTTGAATGAAGCTCAAAACTCGATTTTCCATTTCCAAAACTCGAGTTTTGGACTTTTAACATGAAATATGAATTTTAGTCCAAAAAGTCAAAACTGGAGTTTTCATCCAAAACTGGAGGTTTCAAATCATTGAAAAACTGGCAAAGCTCTAAGCTTGGCCAAAACTCAAGTTTCTAAAACAAAACTCGAGTTTTCATTTAAGTATGAGAACTTAGAGAATTTTATGCCAAATCAAAACTGGAGTTTTCTATGAAAACTGGTGGTTTTAAAAATTGAGTAAAACTTGAAAACTCTCTGCCAAGTCGAAACTTGAGTTTCCAAACCAAAACTCAAGTTTTCACAAAACTTAGGAAAACTTATGGCAAACCGAAAAATGGAGTTTCCATATCAAAATTGCAGTTTTCATAAGCTTAAAATGTTGGAGACTCTCTGTATGGCCAAAACTCAAGTTTCCAAATGAAAACTAGAGTTTTGTGTTTTCCAGAAAATATTGAGGAGTCTCTGCGCGGTGAAAACTGGAGTTTTAGTAAATGTGAAAATCTTGGAGTGCTCACTGCAAGACCAAAACTCGAGTTTCCAAATGGAAACTGGAGTTTTGCTTTGTTTATTGAAATTGAGCTATTCGTTGTCAAGGTCAAAACTCGAGTTTTGAAACCAAAACTTGAGTCTGCCTTTGACAATAAGTTTTTCAACTTACCAAAGACAAACTTCACATTGCGTCTACAATTGTCAGTTATCATCAAAACACATAGAGAACTAACATTCTCCCCCTTTTTGATGATGACAACACTTGTAAACCAAAAGTTTCAAGAGTTTGGCAGAATTTGGGCAGTTTGAGAATGTTTTGTAAAAACCATAAGAGATGGTAATTGAACAGAAATACAAAGATTGAATTACCAATATCAGAATTTAAAATACAATTATCAGAAGCGCAAGATAATTGGTATTGCATTTCATATCAACAAAAAGAAGGTCATTACATCAGATATAGCAGTTAAAATTCAGTTAAGAAGCTTAACTACATAGAATTTTTGAAGTTAAAGACTACACAAGCAGAAATTCAATGCAAGCAACAAAATGCAAAATGAAAAAGCAAATTCTCCAAAAACTCTTCTCTATTCAGGTTTGCTCTTCACTTTTCTCTCCCCCTTTGTCATCTTCAAATGGGGGTGGAGCTGTGATGGAGGGTTCATGGAGAGTGACTAGTGGAGTAGAAGGAGGTGAAGCATGGTGAAGAACCTCAGTAGCTGGGGTAATTGGAAATGAAAATGGTAAGACTACTCTGGCAGGTGTGGAGGTGGAAATGGGAGAAGGGAAAATAGGTATGGATGGGTCAGGTGAGGAGGCTGGAACCTGAGGACTGGTAAAGGTAAAGGAAGGAGAAAAGGAGTGCTTAGGATCAGGCTTCAGATGATTAGCAGATGAACCAGAAGCAAGGCCTGAAGTGTTGGGACCAGGAGATGTTCCAAAAACAGAAGAGGACCCAATGTTGAGATGTTTCATGATCTTGTCAATTTTGTCACTTAAGCTAACATTGGAGACCATCAGTGTAGTGAGCTTGGCATCATGGTCCATTATGTGCCCTGTGATATCCTTGACTTTTTCCTTAATTTCACTGCCTTGACCAGAAATACTCTCAATTTGTTCCTTCATTGCTTCTTGAGTATCAACCAAGTCATTGTTCCCTTGGGTGAGTTCAGCCACAAGCTTTCCCATCTCGAACTCGATCCTGATTGTCATAGCTACAAGAGCAGCATCCACTATGCTCTTTACATGTGATTCAAAATCAGAAGGCATTGATGTCTGAGGGGGTGGAGGGGCAGATTGGGCTTCCTGGGCTTGAGAAGCTTTGGCATGAGATGTATGAGACCTTGAAGGAGCCTTGGATTGCCCTGAACCTTTACCTTGAAAGCTTATCCGCATCAGATTCAACTGGGCTTTCCCAAAGAAGGGAGGATATTTCAATGAATTAGCAGTACCAACATACCAGATCTTATTAACGAAGGAAATGGTATGTGGGAAGGCCTTCTAGATGAAAATTTGAACTTGACCATTTCCTGGAAGATCCAGTGGCCAAGATTGAAAGGAATTTGTTTCACAAAAGCAGTGAAGAGGGGATAGTCTTTTTGAGCAAAGTGGGTGAAATGGCCACCTTTTTTAATGAAGTTCCTAGAATAGATATACCAGAGAACTATGTTTAAAGGAGACATAGACCCAGGGTTGAAAGATAGCATATGTAACTGACTATCAGGAGTAGGCTCATTGGGTCTACGAGTGGTGAAGATTTCTTGATTACTGAAATTTATTGTGGGAATAGGAGGAGGGTTGTCAATTTTCAGAATAGAATTGAGAATTGAAGCAAACAAAGTGAATTTGACACCCTTGACAGAAGTAGTGATTCGTTCCTCAACTAACTCACCACTTGAATTCAGAATATTGTTAGACTCCATATTAAAAAAGAATAATCTAACAAGATTGGGAGTGTAAGGAGCAGAAATAGATATGAATGTTTCATATGGATTGAGTCAAGGGGATAAATCTAAATGACACTCTCTTTAAATTTGTTCTAAATCTACTCCAACCACAGGACAAAAATCTTTTTTCATGTATGATTCCTTAAACTTAGCATTTTCTTTAGAGGTGAGAGTAGCAGAAGCAATAGTAAAACCTTGAGGAGGAGAGGGGTTACGGTAAATGTCTTTTACTGCATTGGCCATAATCAGAGGCACCTCCTCTGGTTGAGTGTGTGTGGAGGTAGTAGCTCTTAGAAAATGGCCTATCTACATAAAGCTCTTTAAGTCAACTTTCCAATTCAACAAGAACTATTTCTAAATTCATTATATTATGAAACTTGTGATTAAATCCATAGTTGTTGGTTTAGAGCAATGTTTATACATGAGCTTGTAATTCTGAAATTCATATCTCTTCTAATTGAAGTTTCTTGAGCTTGATCTTAGTGTCGTTGAGATCCCTATTGAGTCTAGTTTTTTGTACAATAGGGTTCTGTCCAAAACTAGTTCTTGGATGAACATTATAATTTGAAGAGTGACTGCTTGTCTAGAATAAGGTTTCATATTCAAGCGTCAAATTCCAAGATCCATATCTCTTTCATATAAGACTCTTTGAACTTGATCTTGTTAGCACTAGTTGACATCAAAGAGGGAGGTGAATTGAGTGTATGATAAAACTTTAGGAACTTTGAAAATCTTTATGCATCTCAGTAAAAGCAATTCGTATGACAGTAATGAGTTATAAAGCGATAGTCAGTCATTCAAACATATATGTTGGAAATATAGGAGTTTAGGGAAGAGGATATGTAAACTGTGATTTATCCTAGTTCGGGCCAATCCACGATGACCCACGTCCAGTCCCCAGGCTCCTCCAGAGATTTTCAATCACTACTACAAAATACTAAAAAGACGACCTAAAAAAGACTCAAAAGACGACCTTATTTTGAGGGACGTCGGGGAGAGTGTAGTAGTATTTGCTGAAATAGGCGACCTTATTTCTATTTATGAGGCGACCTTATTTCTATTTAGGTCGCCTCATTACTTTTATCAGGTCGCCTCATATGAGGCGACCTGAAACAATTTAGGTCGCCTCATATAGAAGTAAGGTCGCCTCATATGACCTATTCTTGCAGGGGGTATATTTTATTTTAAACAGACTACCTAAATTGGGTTCAGGTAGCCTATTTTATTAAAAAGACTACCTAAATTGGCATTCAGGTCGCCTATTTTATTACACAGACTACCTAAATTGTGTTAAGGTAGCCTATTGTATTAAAAAGACTACCTAAATTGGTGTTCAGGTCGCCTATTTTATTAAACAGACTACCTAAATTGGCGTTCAGGTCGCCTATTTTATTAAAAAGACTACCTAAATTGGCATTCAGGTCGCCTATTTTATTAAACAGACTACTTAAATTGTGTTTAGGTCGCCTATTTTATTAAAAAGACTACCTAAATTGGCATTCAGGTCGCCTATTTTATTAAACAGACTACCTAAATCGATGTTCAGGTCGCCTTATATTAGTTTTTTTTTTATAAAAAAGTAGTTCTCTCTCTTTGTTTGTCCAATTTGCTGCAAAACTGAATACTTCACAATTATAGCAAGGCAATTCGTAACTCAATTACAGCAATTTCCTGCCAAATTCCTGTTTTTCTAACACCAATTCAGCAAGGCAATAACTCAAAATGTACAAGTTTTTACCATAATACTCAACCAACCATAGCAAAATTCAAACAACGTTAATGGTACATGTCCATGATTCACAACAAAACTACAGTTACAATCAATCAAATTCAAGCCATTCACTCAACTCCCAGACTCAGAAACTATCCACTGAACATGTTACTACAATAATTTAACTATACCACTGCAAAACAGAACCAATTTGTACAATATTAACAAGGGAAGGCCAAACAGAGCTAAGTCATACCACAACAAGTCATACCCTAACAATAGATTAACTTGCAAGTGAGCCATGTTCAAGAAGATATCTTGCCATCATGTCTCGAGTCGAATCCAGGTCATCCTGTGAGTACGGATCCTTAGTACGAAAATACTGTAAATTGGAAAACAAGGTATAATTAACAACTGAAGTACCACAACATAAAATATTATCATTTGAGGATCACGGAGCATTACATACGTTTTGAAAGCCAGTAGTTTTTCCATTGGAAACGATAGATTGCATCCAACTGATGACATAGTATCCGCACTCGGTGTGCCCTAGTTGTTGATGGCACTATAAATCAAAAACAAATTGTTAAAATGAAAGCTATTGTGTCACAGAAAAACACTTGAATTGAAACTACTTACCTTGGGGGTAAAACCACTTCGGTCCACCCTGGTTTCTTTGTCCAGCAAGCTCTCTATACGTCCTAAGACCCCTATCATCATTAAAATGGAAATTAACAGACATGAAAACAATTCATTTAAAAGACGAATCGATGATTTAGACAAAAATTTACTTACTCGGCAAACATGTTTTTGATATCCTCGGTTGGCCTGCCACTTATAGAATCATACCAATAACATGCGTTCTTAGAGGGGCAAACTACACACAGGGTCCAATGAGCACTACAACATATAAATATTCATATTAAACTAAGATAAGAAAACAATTAATTCTTAAAAATCTTATATAGACAAAAAAAATACGTACCCTTCATGTATTGGCGCTAGATAATAAGTCGATTGTAGGTCACCCATTGCTAACCCAGCATAAATGACCCTCCTTGCTAAGTTATTGACAGTCGAAGTCGTGCTTCCAGGACATAAGAATCCAAATGAACCCAATCAGCCTCCCTTTTTGCACAGGTCGTGGCAGACACTATGATCGAAATAAAATGATAGATGTTGTTGAATATATTAAACAAAAAAATAGTAACTGGCATAATTAAAGGGTACAAAAAACTTACAAGATTGAAAGTTGAAGCCACTGTATATCTAAACATTCCATATGCATAAACTCTGTCAGATCTTTCTTGTCAATATTGATCGAATATGTCTTGTCTGCACCGACAATGCCTGAAGGCATCTGCAAGCCTATAGAGATGATGTCCTTGTAGAGCTCTCGCAGCTGTGCTAAGTATGGAAATATGTCCGCAGCTTGTTCATGCTATGAAAACATAATAAACAGATTACGAGTGGGTTAGCAATGAAAATTAAATGGGAACCTACTCATCGTCAATCAGTAATGTATGGAAATACCATTGGAGGTGTCATCCCTATCTCAATAAGATGATGCGGCCAAAGGATGAACGATGTGGTGGCAGTGCTGAGATAGGGAACCTCCTCATCATCAATCGGGATGGCTGTCTTTTCTTCACCCTCTCGCACACTTCTTACAGTCACCCTTCATAGGTCTTGTAGAATTTGCATATTGTGGTGTGTGGTTTGTTCTGGGTAAACAAGACCATCGGCAACAATACGCCGGTGTGGGTCATCCAAATATAGATTGCAGGGTTGTTTACCCTGTGGAGTGTGAGAAGGCTCGCCAATAAGTACATCTGGAGAGTGATGAGAAGGTTCGCCAATAGGTACATCTGGAGCGTGAAAGCTTTCTTTGCTACTTGGGAAGGCCGGAGATTCCTCGTTTGTAGGTTGCGTATTTCCCCTCTCTTGTTTCATAGCCCTCATTTCACCCCGTAGTTGTGCCATAACCTCATCTACGAGGGACGCTCGAATTTTGGCTACAAGCTGAGGGCTAGGGTTGTCATCGTCATGCGAACAAGTAGAACGCCGTCCAAAATATTTCACGACGCTAACTCCCCTCGGCTCCCCTCAAATAGCATCAAGGTAGTCTGGCTTCCCAATCGCCGTGGACAAAATGTCCATCCGTGTACCCGGCATGAATGAACCTTGGCTGCTCTGCTGCTCAAGCGCATCCTGTATCATAGGATTTTTCATAAATAGTAACTAAACTCTAAAAATATGAAACAACAGAGGCTATTATTTAATACTTCTAATTTAACTACTTACAATCTTCTTGGCAACCTCAGCCACATTTTCATTTATGAAATTGTCACCCCTCTTCCTCACAGCTATCCATTTTTTGTGGCGAGGAGGACGCTCAGGGGCCTGGATAACAGTGGAAGGATCGGATTGCGTAGCTTCCTTCATTCCCTGCAACTCTTCTTTCATCAGCTTTCGTTCAAGCTTCTTATAGCCACCCCTAGACATGCAATGCGGATACTTGTTTCTCGCTTGCCTCTCTCTATTGGCCTGACTTTGTTCCTGTGACACGAAAACAAATAAATTTGTGCCTTCGATGTCAAAACAATGCGAACTAAAAGATAAGATATGAAAGAAATTTTACAAGAAATTCAGGATTTTGGCGTAACGCCACAAACTCCCGCCAGTCCTCTGGAGAAATGTAATCATAGTCCTGACATGGGTCCTTGTCCCTCTTTGCCTCTCGGATATACTTTTTAGTGAGTTTGTTCTTAAAGTCTTTCCAATGCAGACGAACCTCGCCCATCCAATGCTTGTACATGGCCTTATTGTTAGGCACATCATACGTTTGCTGCAAGGTAAAAGATAGAAGATATTAGACAAATCAAGTACTAAAACTAAATATACAAATGCAGAACGAATCGAAAGTGAGATACCAAAAGTTGTGCCCAGATCAACTCCTTCGTTTTCTAAGGAACCAACTTCCAATGAGTGAAAACAATGCAGACTTTGCTTCGAGCCAGATAGCCTACGTAGCTAATGAAATTGTCTTCCTCTGGACCAATCGGATTCATATTGGCATTGAACTCCACATGCAGCCTCTTTTTCTGACCCTGACGACGTGCAATTAACGCACCCATATGTGTGCTACCTCTACCCTTTCTCTCCACCGGTACATCATTCCCACTATCACCCGATGGCTCGTCAGAGCTAGACATATTCCTGTTCATCAAAGACAAATCAATAATGTTAGATAGGGTTATTATTAAATAATAAACAAATGAATAAAATGAACTAACATGTTAAACCTGTACAAAAATAACATAGCACTTTTTCAGAACTTAAGACTTACTTTATATGGTCTCCCATATTCCTTCAGAATGATCCTTTCTTGGAGCATATTCTTCATCATCTACCAATTCTACTTCACGTGTTATAGGTGGGTTTGTTGTGAAAGGGAGTGTATCGTCGAGGTTCAAGGATTCTTCACCATATGTCTGTTTTTTACTTTGAAGTACAATGGACATTTTGTTATTTGCAGGATCTGTAACATAAAACACTTGTTTCGCCTGGCTTGCTAGAATGAATGGCTCATCTCTATGACCAAGTCTTTGAAGATCAACTGAGACAAATCCAAATTTAGGATCTATTACAACAGCATTATTGTTAACCCACCGACATTTAAATAAAGCAACTTTGAACTTGGTGTAGCTCATCTCCCATATTTCTTCAATAACTCCATAATAGGCCATTGATGCTAACACCGGGTTTTTGTCTTTCGAACTCGAAAAGTGGATGGATTCTGCTTCAACCATCACCCCACTGTTTTGCATAGAACTTCTGTCATCTTGGTCTTTTGTGTAGAAAGAATATCCGTTTATATCATAACCTGTCTAAGTGATGACCTGATAAGAAGGCCCCCAGGCTAACCACTCGATTGTATCTGACACTCCGGTCTCGTGCGATACCTTCTCCTCGAACCACTTTATGAACGTCTTCTTTTGCTCATGAGCTATTTGTATGTCATTCTTCCTTGGATTCTTATTCTTCAAACTCTTTCTATGTTCATCAATGTATGGTTGAACTTCTTCCATATTATTCAAGATGTACAGGTGTGCTTGCAACACCTCTTCATGAGGCTTCTTCTTCAGTTTGATTCCTCGAGTTCCCTCACTTATCCCCTTATCATGCTGAGATTGTAATGTCGCCCCCGATAGATAATCTTTACAGAACTCCATAGCCTCTTCCACTACATATCTCTCAACTATTGAGGCTTCCAGTAGATAAGGATTTTTAGAATACCCTTTTAAGATCTTCATGTATCACTCGAAAGGGTACATCCACCTTAGGTAAACTGGACCGCAGAGCCTTACCTCCCTTACCAAGTGCACTATCAGGTGCACCATTATATCGAAAAAAGCAGGAGGAAAATGCATCTCCAGTTGGGACAAAATAATATAACCCTCATTTTCCAATTCATCCAACTTTTCAATGTCAATGACCTTGTTACATATAGCATTAAAGAAAATACACAATTTTGTTATAGTAGTCCGCACTTCATCTTTCATAATGCCCTTAATAGCTACTGGTAATAGTTGTTGCATCAACACATGATAATCATGGGACTTCATTGCCACTAACTTGAAATCGTCCATTGAAACACACCTTCTCAAATTTGAAAAATATCCTTGTGGAACCTTAATGTCATATAGACACCCACACAAACTTTTTTTCTCGGCTTTTGACAGTGTATGAGCTGCTGGCTCCATGTATGCCCTCTTACCATCTTCCATTACTCGTGGATGTAACCGTTCTCTTATTCCCATATCAACCAGGTCTAGTCTCGCACTAATTCCATCCTTAGTCTTCCCTGGTATGTGCAAAAGAGTACTGACAAGGCTATCACAAACATTTTTTTCCACATGCATCACATCAAGACTGTGTCTTACATCAAGACTACGCCAATATGGAAGATCAAAGAAAATTGATCTCTTCTTCCATATATTCTTCTCACCCGCAATCCTTTTCTGCTTACCCAATATGACATTGATATGCATCACCCGACTATAGATTTCCTCTCCGATTAATGCCTTTGGAGCCGTTCCATGCTCTGGTAAGCCGTTAAAACGCTTTCTTAACTTACGATATGGGTGGAACAGATCAAGAAACCTCCTGTGACCAAGGTAGACCGTTTTCTTTCCATGCTTTAGTTGCTGGAAGTTTGTGTCAGCTTCACATATTGGACATGCTTTATGCCCCTTCACACTGTACTTAGACAAATTTCCGTATGCAGGAAAGTCGTTGATCGTGGTAAAAATCATTGCACACAACTTGAAGAACTCTTATATGCATCAAACACATCTATGCCTTCCTCCCACAACTTCTTCAAATCCTCAACCAAAGGCGCCAAGTACACATCGATATTGTTACCGGGCTGTTTTGGTCCAGAAATCATCATATACTTGCGTTTCATACATAGCCAAGGAGGTAAGTTGTATATTACAAGGAGAACCGGCCATGCACTATGGGTACTGCTAAGAGTTCGATACGGATTGAAGCCATCTGTACAAAGCCCCAGCCGAAGGTTTCTTGGCTCACTGCCAAATTGAGGGAACATTTCGTCTATTTTCTTCCATTGCAGAGAGTCAGCCGAGTGCCGAAGATATTTTCCATCGAATATTCTCTCATCAGAATGCCATCTCAACTTCTTCTCCGTTGTTTCACTAGTATACAGACGCTTAAACCGTGGAATTATTGGAAGATACCACAATGTCTTCAAAGGTTGTGTTTTTGTTGTCTGCTCTCCAGAAACACTTCATTTCTTTACTTTGTATCGTGAAGTTTTACACTTCGGACACTTATCGAGGCCTTTGTACTCGTTTCTGTATAATATGCAGTCATTAGGGCAACTGTGTATCTTTTTATACTCCATACCCATCGTAGATAAGATTTTCTTGGCCTCATACATACGATTTGGAAGTACATTATCATCTGGCAACATATCACACAACAATTCAAGCAACGACGTGAAACTGCTATCGGTCCACCCACAAGTTGCCTTTAAGTTGACCAAATGTAAGGTCCCAGTCAACTGTGTATACTTAGTACACCCAGGGAACAAAGGTGTCTCTGCATCACTCCGCACGCTATCATATTCATGCGGTTGTACAAAGGATTCGACCTCAACATCATGAATCATTCTCTCCATTCCATCATCATCTACCTCAACCTCATTTTCGTGGGATGCACTAGGTGTTACCTCCTCACCATGCCATATCCATGTTGTGTATCGAATGTTTATTCCATCACAAATTAGGTGATCCCTTATATCAGCAATATCCCTTCGAATCCCATTTAAACAATTAACACATGGACAATAATACATCTCGTTTTTTGTAGCCACATTCCTTCTAGCAAATTCAATAAACTCTTCCACCCCTTTCTCATATTCTTCGCTAGTTCTCAAAGCATTCATCCAACTATGACCCATTTTATTATCAACTAAGACATTTCCAACAACAGTCAAGTTCATAACAATTTCAAAAAATTTCGGCAGCATTTCCCCTCAACAATAAGACATCCCAAAATTTCAACAACAAACCATTTCAACTTAATTCAACAAAACTTACTAACTAAGGCAATTTAGAAAATATCAGCTATTAAATCCAATACTTTCATCAATACAAAAAACTAAAATATATCTAAGTTGTAAAATTAGAAAGGTGCATCAGCAATAGGAGAATTCACTGAGAACTTGCAATTAAATTTAAGAATTACAAAGGTGTAGCAATAGGAGAATTCACATTCACTGAGGATAAAATGAGCAAAAGTACAATAGTCTTATGCTCACAATGATGCAACACTTCCCAAATATTCAGTTTCTAAGCAAGCCAGCAAGTAAATTTGAACTTTTTACTCACACACACACAACAAGCTAAGTCAATTGCAATAAAGAAATCTCTAAAATTAAACAATAAACGCAACAAAAAACAGAGCAGAAGAAGCGCTGACCTTCAAGACAACTAACAGCGAACGGCAACCCAAAGCCGACGAGAGGCAAAAAGAATAAAAGGCTCGACCTAACCTTGCGTGCGTCTCTGGTTTGGGTCAGTAGGCAGTAGTCGTGACACGAGCAGAAAATGATGATGCAACACTGAGGATAAAATGAGCAAAAGAACAATAGTCAGTCAGCAATAGGAGAATTCACATTCGCTGAGGATAAAATGAGCAAAAGTACAATAGTCTTATGCTCAAAATGATGCAACACTTCCCAAATATTCAGTTTCTAAGCAAGCCAGCAAGAGAAATTCTTGGCAAGTTCAAAAGTATGCCCTGCATGGTTTAAAGATATCAAGTTCAAGAAAAATGAATTCTCCTTATTTGAAGGATCTACCTTTAATAAAATAAAAAAAAAAGAAAGCAAAATTCTTGGGTTAGTGGTCCATTTGGACTAGTTCATGTTGGTCCAGTCTGGTCCAGTCCATGTTGTCTTTTTTTTTTTCCTTATACAATGTCAAAAACCTATCTGTTTCAATTCACATTGCGCATCATTCAGATTTTTTTTTTGGCTCAAAATGAATAATCAGATTCCGAAGCATGTCGTTTGGTACTTTTAAAGGTTTGGGTTTTTTTGGTTAAAAACAAGTAATAGTAAGATATGATCGAAGTTCAAAAAACTAGTCAGTAGTCACTGAATCACTGATGCAAATCCGAGCAAAACAAATCACCGATGCAAGAAAAAACAACGTAATCATGTTTATTCACAGAGTTTATAGGCTATCTCATGGCAGTTCATATTTCAACGCTCATAGCTCTTAGAACCACACGACCAACTGTTAAAAATTAAATCCACATAAATTTATAAAAGACTATCGAAAGATTACTTCACCAAGCCGAGCATAACAAGCAGTAAAAATTTTCTGCAAAAGAGACATAAACTAAAAAGTAATCTAGCATACACCCAAAGATAAACGGAAAAAAGAACATCATTTCTTCAGTTACAGAACGATCATAGAACTAAGAATTAAGATCACACCAAACCATATAAGTTCAGTAAAAGCATCAATAAAGGCAGCTTACAAGTTGAAGAACGACAGAACTTCATTCTTCCATAGACGCACTTCTCGTCGATTGAATCACAAAGACGGAGATGATGGCCAGAGTTAGGGTTTCATCCTTTCAAAAAGCCGAAATGGAGATCTGCTGAATGTACAGAGAAGCAGATTGAACAAGAAGCAAACCCTACTTGGAGAGTTAAATTTGAAAAATTAAGCGACAGCAAGAGAGATGAAGGAAAAGAAGGAAAACTTGGGTGCTTACGATATGTTCAGTTGACGGAAGAGAAGGCCGATAATGGCGAGCGAACAGAGGAGAACGATGAAGACATCGGAGACCAAAGAAACGATGCTAGAATTCCGGTAGGCACAGTGATGGTAAACCAGTGTGGGTAGTGATGGCGACTGGTGAATCAGCGATGCCACAAGCGAGGATGGCGACGCCGTGAGTGGAGGAGGTAGCGGATGATTTGGGTAAAGGGTTTGGGGAGTAGGACTGAAGCAACACGAGAGTGAGCGAAAAGCGATACTGACGGAAATGGAACTTTGAAATTAGTTAAATGATTTTTAAGTGTTTTTAGGCGACCTGAAAGCGACTTCAGGTTGCCTATTTTTCATTTTAGGCGACCTGATTAAGCTCCAGGTCGCCCAAAATCAAAAATAGGCGACTTGATACCCAATCAGGTCGCCTATTTTTCAAAATAGGCGACCTGATACACAATCAGGTTGCCTATTGTTAACAATAGGCAACCTGATTATTGTTCAGGTCACCTATTTGGAACAAAATAGGCAACCTTATTATATTTCAGGTCGTCTGTATTTTAAAATAGGCGACCTGATTGTTGTTCAGGTCGCCTATTTTAGCAAAATGGGCAACCTGAAAAATGTATCAGGTTGCCAATTTTCTCATTGGCGCGCAAACAAAAAAATTCTCCCCTCTGGCGCGAAATTTTTTGGCAGATTTTAGGCATCTTGAAATATTATCAGGTCGCCCAAAATGACTTTTCTCATGGTAGGAAGCTCATTTCCCTTGTATATAATAACAAGATTGCCATTGGCCTCATTTTTTACTACCTATTTCTTATTTGGGACGTATTTGAGGGTAGTAATATCAAATTTTTGTAGTAGTGAATCCACTATCTTCTTATTTAATTTGGGCACAAAAGAAGCCTCTACAATCCCACAAGTTTAATCAGGCACTTTGCAGCCTTTCACAAAGCTTTCATCGCGATACTTTCCCTTACACACCATAAGGATACAACATTTATGATCAAGGATTACAATCAATCTTCTCTCTCAAAAGTGTATAAATGAACATTGAAGTACATTACAAATCATCTTACTTTCTATAGTAAGCGATATAAACATTGAAAACCGAGAGTGTATGAGATAATGTTGGAGTTAGAATATTGGAATTTCGATGGTGAAGTTGTAAGCTATCATTATTGGCTTCGTCAAGTCGTTTCCTTGGTGTTTTGTCTTGAATGAGTGTCTATTTATGGTTGATGGAGGTCATATGACCATTGAGTAAATTCTTCCTTCATGTCTCCTACAACATGATTGTTGGAAGTAGTTACGGATTGTCTGTGCTTCCTCTCTGTTTTGTCTACCATTAAACATCGTTAAATGACTATTGTGAGTGTTCAAACTTTCCGTTAGAGACATATTGGAGTTGTTGGTAGAATTCGAGATTTGGTCATTTTTGTTTTGCTGCAACGTATCTCCACATAACATCCTTTTGGTCTCTGTAATTAACAAAGGATGAGTAACTTTCACTTTTGCTAGAATGGGTGTCTAAGAACATGATCATTTGACTTACTCTGAATTACATTCTTTGTGTGTGTGCTTTATTTTCTGATATGCATTTATTGCTTTGACACTTTCTTTGCTTTTTGAGGATTTGCATGTAATCCTTTAGCTAATCATCTGAAACTCACCAACAAACAAGTTTAGAAGCATTGAGAACAATAATGAGTAATAATAAAATTGTGAAGGAATGATAACCAATTAATTTAAATTTGAATTTATGAAGAAGAAGAAGAAGAAGTATTGTAAATACTATAAGAGCATTAGTCGAGTACAAACTTGGTTTACTTAAGTAACTTTCAAATTCTTTCACAGAGAAAGTGTTCAACAGGAAAGCTTGTACAAGTGCACAATTACTCTTGCTCTAGTAACCTACTCGAGTAATACTTTAATGTGCTCGAGCAGCCACTGATTACATTGTGATAAATTGAGCTTACTCGAGTAACCTTAATCTTTGCTCGAGTAATGTTTTCTAAGTGCTCGAGCAATATCCTTAAATAACTCAAAGAAGCTGATTGAAAAGATTTTCTTGAGTAAAGCTTCTTCTGTACTTGAGCAATGTACTCAAGTAAGACTTCTTGGGACACTCAAGTAACAACCTGAAAAGCAAAAGGTTAGCTATCAAAATTCTCATGCTCGAGCATAATATTTCCTTACTTGAGTAATATGCTTGAGTAACAAATACTTGTGCTCAAGTATCTTGCTAGATTATCATGAACAAACTCAGGTGCTTGAGTAAACTTCCTCCATGCTCGAGTATTGTGCTCGAGAAATGCAATCATTTACTTTGGTAATTTTGAAAGAAACAATTCAGGTTACTTATCAACGAACACATGCTTGAGTAAGCATATGTTATATACTCAAGTAACAAGTATGCTCAAGCAATCACCAACTTGCTTGAGTAACTTGTCTGTTATAGAGGCCAGAGATAACGAGTATCATGCTTCATTTTCACGAGTGATCTTTGGTACAAGACTCAACTTCCAAAATGCAGTGACTTTCAGAAGGCAAGAATATTGGCAGCATAAGAGTCAATTTCCAGTGAGCATAGCATCTTCAACATAGCTCCAAATCGAAAAAATGACTTGTGCCCAAAAATCTCATTAGGTCTTCTTTCTAATGTAAAAAGAATCAGCTCCAAACTTATTGACCAGTGTTTTTGTAATGTTTTGATCTGACTGTGAACTTTAAAAAAACATATCTCTCTCATTTGATATTTGTTTTTTTGTGATCTTGATGTTTTTGAAAGGGTATTGGAGTCTAGTTTCATATGCCACCAGTTTCAACTCAACTGAATGTGTATTTTGTGAGTTACATCCAAAATACCAAAGTTGTGTCTGCTGTGTGGCGTGAATTCATTGGAACTCTGTTGGGCTTGAGTTTCATGCCAAAATAATGTATTAGGAGTCTAGTTGCATATAAAATTGGTTTCAATTGAATCAGATCTCTAGTTTGGGTCATATCACCAAATGAACAAACCTCACTCAAGGAAAACGTTGAACAGAGTTAGTTAGAGTGGCTGGAACATGCATCATGCTCAAGTAACTTAGTGGATGCTCGAGTAATGCAATTTTGTGCTTGAGCATGATGGAAAATCATTGTAGCACCAACTAAATTGACATTTTGGAAATTCGTGGTACCAAACTGTAATTTCTGAAATATGAGCACCAACCAATTTCTTTTTTTTCTTCTTCCTCTTAATCAATTTAATTTAATAACTTTTTTTTATTGATCTTCTTCTTCATCATTCTCCATAGTTGAACTTCATATCTTCTAAACTTTAAATCTACATTAACTATAGGAATTAGTCAACGTAAAAGATGAATATATTATATAAACTTTTTGCTCTTAATATTTGACATCTATATTTGATGTCATCAAAACTAATTATATTCAACATTCCCCTCCTTTTTGATGATAATAAATCCTTTAAGAAAAATATTTATGAGTATGAAAACGTATTAGATACAACATATTTTTATTTCCTTAATCAAAAGGAATGTATTAAGAAAACAATTTTCTCTCCCTTATGTAGAAGTATTTTCATTTTTAATGAGATGAAATTTCGAATGTTTTTATGAAAACAAGTTTGAGACAATTTGGGGAGATTTTTAAGAGAAAACTTTCTTGATTGAAGCAAATTGATACCAAAGATGTGATAAATATTAATAGAATATAAAGACATAGGGTTTAGAAATGCTCATGTAGATTTTGATTCAGCAGCGAGTTGATGTATAATCCTTGAAGTCCAAATTTCTTTATTAGGGGTGGGCTTTCTTTCATAATGATCATGTCAAGCTAATTGCTCACTTGTATTGGCAAACATGATGTTGCTTTGAATATTGTGGCCAATATATTGTTGGAAAATATGCCCTAGGGGCAAGTCATTGTTGCTTTGATGATGTATGGAGATACAATCAAAGTCATGGGTACTTGTAAGAGTACAAGGTGCTGGTTTGACCCATTATGAGAAAGCTGCATGAATTTAGTCATAAGTTTATCTCATGTATAGATGCGTCACAACGCCCTATGACCTGAGATCTCCATGGATTCCTACATGATGAGTCACTGGTCTTTGACTTAGTCAAAAGTCACTTTTGATCGGGTGATGATAAAGGCTTGGATCGGAATCAGTGGTTTTCATGCGGACACTAGTACAAAAAAGGCTTTTAAGACCAGACAAAACAGCCTCATAAGAGCGGACGGACGGCCGGTCTTGTTCCAGCCGGTATTAAAAGTCTACATATAAGACCGGACAATGATCCGGTCTTAATAGTCTACATATAAGACCGGACAATGATCCGGTCTTAATAGTCTACATATTTTAGACCGGACATTTAAAACATTCGGTCTTAAAATTTGTACTAAATGAACATGAAATAGTTTGATTTGGTCGGTCCAAAAACTCAAATTTTAAGACCGGCCTAAAATTAGTCCGCTCTTAAAAATATCGGACTTTTAAGACCAGACAAAAATAAATACGGTCTTAAGGTTAGCGACTTCTAAGACCGACTAATCATACGCGGTCTTAAAAGACTAACTTTTAAGACCGGATGATAATTACGTCCGGTCTTAAAAATTTTCCTTTAAGACCGGACTTCTAAATATAATATAACGATCTTAAAAAGGCCAACTTTTAAGACCGGCTTAATATGACCTTTAAGACCTGTCATATAATTACATCCGGTCTTAAAAGTCAAACGCATAAGACCGGCTTATTTATTTCCAATCTAAATTTTCACAAATTTTTCCCTGCTGTTGTTCCTGCTACTATATATATACACAAATCCACTACCCAATCCAGAACATAAAAGTCGATACTTTAAGCTACAAGCTATGAACAATTATTTGAATAAATTGAATTGGAAAAATGATACAAATATTATTCACCATGAGTTATTTGGCCTCTTAATTAATCTACAACACCAAAGTTAATTCATACATCCAATAAGATAACTTACTTACAAATACAATAAGTTACAAATACAACATAGATGCGCCCAAAATAATATTCACCATGCCTTCATCATCGGATTCCATGCCACCCAACAATGTAACATCATCTTTTATAACATGATCGGATCCTGCCACAAAAATAAAACAAGGAACAAACTTCATAGTCAAAGACATTTTATGAACATAGAAGGAATAATATATATAGTTAAAGCCTTAAAGTAGTCAAATAAATCTGCATATATATGAATATTACCTTATGAATTGACTCTTTTATAAAGTGATATCTTCCCATATCCCTTCTTGATGATCACTTCTTATGCCGGGTTCATTATCCGCTTCATCTTCTTCGTTCATGTCCGGTAGACCCCTTGAAAAAGGTGTACTCTCAGGAATACCATAATTTGAATTTTCCTCATCAATATCAATGACCCTCTTTCCTTGGAGAGCTACAGACCACATTTTATTTTCTTGATCGGTGATATAGAACACTTGTTGAGCCTGGTCTGCCATAATAAAAGGTTCATCTCCAAAACTTCTACCATTGACATCGACTAATGTAAATCCTAGCCGATCGATCCGAACACCATTATTGACATCAACCCACTTGCATTTGAAAATGGGAAATCTAATTTTCACATAGTCCACCTCCCATATCTCTTTAATAACCCCATAATATGGCATGACTGCCAATAAAGGGCTTTTGTCTTTCGAACTGGAGAAGTGCATAGATTCAGCCTCTAACATAACACCACTGTTCTGGACTGTGCTCCTATCATCTAGGGACTTCGTGTAAAATGTATAACCATTGATCACATACGAAATCCAACTTATGACATCAACCTCAGGACCACGTGCTAACCATTTGAGGATATCAGAAACACATTCCTCCCCCACGACCTTTCGTTTGAACCAGTGTGCAAAAGTTCTGTTATGCTCCCTAATCAACATTTGTTCAGTCATTCGAGGATTTTCTTTCCTCACAGCTTCTTTATGTGCAGCTATGCTGGCTTGAACTTCATCAACATTATTCAAGATGTATAAGTGGACTTGTGACAATTCATCAGGATCCACAGTCTTTACTGAAGCCCTTTGCCTAACCCCTCCAGCATGATGACGTTTTGGAAGCCCAAGATGTCTTACTTTGGCCAAATAATTTTGACAAAATTCCATGGCTTTTTCAGAAACATATTTCTGAACAATTGATGCTTCTGGACGGTATACATTCTTCACGTACCCTTTAAGGAATTTCATAGATCTTTTAATTGGGTACATCCACCATAAATGGATAGGGCCGCACAACTTTATCTCCCTCACTAGATAAACAATTAGATGAACCATGATGTCAAAAAATGCAGGAACAAAAAGCTTCTCAAGGTGGCACAAGATAAGATGTCCTTCATTCTCCAATTCATCCAACTTTTCAATGTCGAAAACTTTAGAACAAACCGCATTGAAGAAGACACAAAGTCTAGTCAAAACAACCCGAAGGTCATATTCAGCGATGCCTCGAATAGCTATTGGGAGTAGCTGTTGCATCAAGACATGACAATCATGCGATTTTTGGCCTACTAATTTCAAGTCCTTCATCGATACAAGCCTCTTAAAATTTGAAGAATACCCCGAGGAAACTTTTGTGCCATGTAAACACTCACAAAAACTACGTTTCTCATCCTTAGACAAAGTATGAAAAGCCGAGGGACAATAAGTTCTCGTCCCATACGGCCTTGGATGTAGCTCTTCATGTATTCCCATTGCTTGCAAATCCAATCTTGCCTTCACACCATCCTTGGAACTGCCTTGTATGTTGAGAAGCGTGCCAACAATGCTATCACATACGTTTTTCTCCACATGCATGACATCGATACAGTGTCTCACATCAAGATTGCGCCAATAGGGAAGATCCAAGAATTCAGATCTCTTTTTCCATATATTTGTATCTTTTCTACTCTTGGCTGTCTTGCCGAAGATGACATTGATATTTTTCACCTTCTCATAAACTTGCTCCCCAGTCAATGGCACTGGAGCATCTTCATATTCTTGGCCACCAAAGAAGGTTTTCTTTAATCGACGATATGTTGTAAATAATGAGGAGTACAGGCCATGAACTATGTACGCTGCTAAGGCTTCCATATGGATTCATGCCATCCATGCTAAGGGCAAGCCTAAGGTTCCTAGGTTCTTCTCCGAAGTTGGGAAATAATTGATCGATTTTCTTCCATTGAGAAGAATCGGCTAGATGACGAAGCTTTCCATCAGAAATCCTCTCATCTGCATGCCACCGCAAATGTTTTGGATCATTTTCATTCGCAAACAACCTCTTGAACCTTGGTATGATTGGAAGATACCACAACACTTTTGCAGGCCCCTTATTTGACTTGTACCTTGGGGTTTCACATATCGGACAATTCTGCTTCTCTTCAAACTCTTTTCTATACAATACCCAGTCATTCGGGCATGTATGGATCTTTTTGTACTCCATCCCCAGTGGACAAAGTATTTTCTTAGCATCATAGTATCGATGCGGCAACACATTATCATCCGGAAGCATGTCCTTAAAAGCCTCAAGCATTTCAGAAAAACTCTTGTCGCTCCATCTATGACGTGCCTTCAAGCTTACCAATTTCAATACAGTGTTCAACAATTGGTATTTTTGACACCCTGGGTATAGCGGGGTCTCCGCATCACTGCATATATTACCATATGCATGTGATTGTTGAAAGGCCTCTTCTCCTACATCACGAATAATGTCTTCTATGCGATCGTCCATATCCGTGTCATTATCATCAAAGGCCACTTCCCCATGTTGAGACCCACTTGGTATTTTTTCACCATGCCATACCCATACTGTATAGGTCTTACAAAATCCCTGACATATTAAATGTGTCCGTATAACTTCAGGACTTAGTCGCCTCTCATTCAAACATTTTACACAAGGGCAATAAAACTTCCTACTATCATCATTGGCATTTTGTTTAGCAAATTCAATAAAGTCCCTCACCCCTTTCTGGTATTCAACGCTCGTCCGTAAAGCATTTATCCAACTGTGATCCATAGTAGAATTCCTATGGACGAAAAGATTTAACATACGTATAATAAGGCAAAATAAATGCATAACGAAGAATCACTTTTGGTCATGAATATCACAGTGAAGCCAAACTAAAATACTCCCGAAGCAAAATAAATGCATGACGAGGAAATTTAAATGCTTCGCATGAAGGTCTTGTAGACTCACCTGTAGCATATAAATTCAAATGCCAAATAAGAGTCTTTCTTGTCCCGCCACGAACGTTGATGTTGGAGACAGCAAGAGTACCCTAAAAACATTTGTTGGTCAGTTGGGTAGGTCTCAAGTGCAAATATAATCTTCAGAATAGAATATTCACTAACAACAGAGAAGCACACAAGAGCATTTCATCGATTTCGTTCAACTCAAGAAAAACCCAGAATGATAAGTAGGCAAACCATGAAGTTATATAACCGAAACACCTCTTACAGCTTGGTCTAAGTTTAGCTGAGGAACGAGGAAGTGATTGTCGAGAGAGCAACGCGAAGCACCGACGGAGCAACACACAACCACGGGAGACAGAACCTCCTCAGTAATCACTTTCGGCGCGACAAGAGAAATTCAGAGAGGGAAATTTAATTTTCCGCGCGACAGAGACTTGGTTTTATGTTTGGATTTTTTAAGACTGATTAATTATAAAGCATCTGGTCCTAAATATTTTATATTAAATTTTTAAGTGTTACTTTTAAGACCGAATTCTTATCCTGTCCGGTCCTATATATTTAAAATCGCAGTTTTATAATACTCCAGACCTAAGTTAATTTTCCAGAGAAAAGAGTATTGACTTTGGGCCTTTGGTGAGCGCATAAAATTATCAATGCTATTAATTAATGCTACTATTAATTACTTGAAGAAAAAATTAAAAAGAGACAAGGTTATAGTTCTTAAGTAATAATATTCTTAATTAATGCTACTATTAATTACATTAACAAAAAATTAAAAAGAGACAAGCTTATGGTTCTTAATTAATGATATTCTTAAATAATGCTATTATTAATTACTTGAACAAAAAATTAAAAAGAGACAAGCTTATGGTTCTTAATTAATGCTATTATTAATTACTTGAATATTGTCGTACACATTGCCCAAAAAAAAAATACAGAAAATTATCAAAGCTTATTATCCTTCAAAGCTCAGGCAATATCGGCTTGAGCAGCATTAATCTCCTGCTGGAGATCAACAAGTTCCCGTCTTATTCGTATCAGGTCGTTAGAGGAAAGAGGACGAGGGTCAGCGGTCGGCGCGCTGGGGCCAACTGGTTGGAGAGGTGGAGCAGGAACCTCTTCATGGTCGGAAGGCTGGAGGGGGGTGCGGCAATGTCTTCATCATCAGTAATAACAATGGGTCCAACGACCTGAGACTCTTCTGTTTCAATCGAACGCACTCTCGATGGAGGAGGCGCACCGTATAACGATCGACGGAAGGCACGAGCATCACGAGTAAGAGCACCCCTACGAGCGGTTATCTTGTATCTAACCATGGTTTGAGCAGTACGTTGGCGCAAAGAGGTATGAGGCGTTTATTAATAAAGGCAGAGCTAGAGGTAGTTTGGAGTTACGAGGTAGTGCGGAGTTAATAAGGAGTGTTAAGGACAGAGAGGTAAAGAGCAGACGAATGGTCTACACTTTACGAGCGAGTTTTATAAATATTATTTAATTTTTAAGATGAATTAATATTAAGACCGACCTTTTATAATTTCTCCGGTCCTAAAAGTATATTATAAATTTTTTTAACTAAATTAATTTTAAGACCGACCTTTAATCACTTCTCCGGTCCTATAAGTATATTATTTATTTTTTTAGTCAATTAAATTACTTTTAAGATCGATCTTTTATCAGTTTTCCGGTCCTAAAATTCATTTATTCAAGATTTAAATTTCCTAAAAAAAGTTCATCGTTTCAAATTCCGATATCAGAGTCGTATCCTTACACTCTATCAGATTTCTTCGGCTTCCAGATAAACTTCCCATCGTAACTAGGCGTCTCCTCGTATTCTGATGAACTATGCATCTGCTCATTAAAGGTTCCGACGTTTCACTCCAGATGGGTTTTCTATTTAAAGCCGTTGTTACTTTACTTTCTTCACATTCTTCATCATCACTTCCACAATGGCTGCTCTACCGCCCTAAGGTCCTCCACCACCACCAGGTCCTCCTTTTCCTCCTCCTGCTGGGCATAACAATCCTTACCTTCCTCCTCTGCCTTCGAACTCGACCACCAAACAGCTGCTGCGCCACCTTCTGGCCCGCGTCGATCATATAGATCGATGACAGGGCCAGCTTTTTCAGGTCTACCACGCCGTTAACAACAAGATCAATGCGATACTCGACGCCCACGACGTTGAGTACAATCCGTTAGATGACGACGTCACCGACCCCTCCGACGACTCCCTCCCCTCCGACAACGATGGGGAGGAGTAAATATTTTTTTGTTTTTGTTTTTTAAATCAAGTACTCCGCTGCCCCCCATGGGGCAGCATTAAAAAATATATAATAAATTTGTTACTTTCCTATTTCGATCGCCTTTATCCTTCTGATCAGTACATTCTTTCTTTTTCCGACAAGGAGGAAAAAAACAAAACATTGTCCTCGTGTGTATGATCAACATTAAAAACTCGCACATTAAAATATCCAACAATATACAATTAAGATCAGATCAACAAAACAAAAAGAACGTTTACCTTATTCGAATAAAAACAAACAGTGACAATTCTTCTCAAGTTTGGACCATCAGTGTCGTCGGTTTTACCTCGCCTGATTAGAAACAAAGTGTCCTTTTCAATATCTCTCATCTTTTTCCGACAAAAAGAAAAGGGACAAAGAAAAGGGAAACCGATAATCTAAATCTGGAGAGGCAAAAACGACAACATTGAGGGTCCTAGCTTGAGCAGAACGCCAGAACCTCGGTTGCCTTTAATTACCCTAATTAATTTGTCTGAAAAGCGAATCAACTCTATTTAAAGGAAGACTATTAGGAGCGGACGGAAAAAGGAGATATGGTCCTAAAAGTGTCGAATACTTTTAGGACCGTCATTTTAAAACATACGGTCCTAAATGAAGCCAGAACTTTCTAATTAATTTGTCCGAAAAGCAAATCAACTCTACTTAAAGGAAGACTATTAGGAGCGGACAGAAAAAGGAGATACGATCCTAAAAGTGTCGAATACTTTTAGGACCGTCATTTTAAAACATACGGTCCTAAATGTCTCACCAATATTTTGTCAATACTTTTAGGACTGGAAGTATACAACATGCAGTCCTAAAAGCCTCATATTATTTAACCGAAAACTTTTAGGACCGGAAGTTTACCCATATTTGGTCCTAAAGTCGCGAACTTGCTACATCATCCTTAACCTCAAATTTCAAGCGCACTAAATAGCTATATCCACCATCCAATTTCAAATACCCCAAAAATGGAAACAAGAAAATTGTTTGAAAAATTAAACAAATTTATCTATTGAATTTTACATTGCCTGTGTATTATTTACGAATTGATCGAAAAAATAATCAAATTTTATAGAATATTTACAAATGAATAACATCATTAATTATTGTCCTGATCACTACTTAAGATCAGGTCATACAGATATTGACAAAACAATTCGCGTATGTGCTCGAGTTCAGCATCCGAGAAGGGGGCAGGGCATTGAAACATCTGTAACATCAAAGACACAAACTGAATTAATAACTTGCGCCCATATTTCAGATGTAATTCATTAAGCCCTAGAAACTGAATTAACTTGCGTGCATAATATGTAACATCAAATATTTACCTTTGCAAATAATTTAGTTTCTCATTTAGTGACAATATCATACATGTGTCTCATGATGTATTGGCCACATAGGTTGGACTCATGTGGTTGCCGACGAGTCTAAAAAGAAAAAGAAATATATAAGTAATATATATATTATGACTAAGTTCACAAGGCAGTTGACAAGTACCAATATTATATTGTACCAACCTCTGGTCTGAGCCATTTAGGCTCTTTGGCCTTTGAAGGACGCTTTTGGAGTGCATCGATTTGGAAGGTCCTCATGGCACTATCATCAAAAATGCATATTTATCAATTCACTGAAAATTCACAGAAGAGATTTCTGACAAGAGAATCAAAATGACATGCTTACTCGTTGATGGTCTGGACCAACGTGCGCACTGGCAGGCTGTGAGTGGAGCATAAGAAGATAACTTTAATTTCTTCCATGCACATGATGACCAACTGCCAGTGGCGGCTGAAAATTCATAGCAGTAAAGTATACTCAGTGATACATATAGGCATGTAGTAGAATTAAGTCACTTGTAGCCAAGATTTGTGATATGTACCTATGGAAGAATGGCAACAAGTACACCTTTCTTCTCACATTACACAACCTCCTTGATATGTACTCTTGTCTTTGCACCATGGTTGTTTGACTCATATACTATGGGCACAAGAATCCAAAATCGTCGAACCTGCCCTTATTCTCCAATTCTTGATGCAAGAACCTACAATAATTACATCGATCAGGGAATTAGTATATATATGTATGTGTGTCTAAACGATGCATTTAAATTATATGTACCATAGAGGAACATACTTACTTCATCCAAATTTGAATAATTGCATCAGTAAGCTCCTGCCGAGGAAGCAGCAGGGAGTCAATATCAACGGAGTCAACTTGGACTGGTAGGGGAATTGCGTCGCCTACTACTTCATTGACAGACCACGATTTAGTTTGAAAACATCCACTTTTCACAATATCGGTTATTTTTTCGCAGCCAGTCAACTTAGTAGTAGGGTATTGAGCTTGAGGAGGAGGGGATGGAACTTGAGGACGAGGGGTTGAAGCTTGGGGAGGAGTACAGACATGTACAAGCTTCACTGGCCAAGAGATGAAGGTTCCCTTGACATCACTCACAATCTTCATCTCATCAGTTGGGAGAGGGAGAGGTGCATCAATGATCACCTTTTCAACTGACACTCTGACTTCATCATCAAACATTTGTTGGTGATGTACATTTGATCCCAAAAAGTTGTGGACAGTCCCTTTTGCAACCAATAGTAGTCTATCATGATCCTCCACATAAAGGTCACAAGGTTGCTCTGACTGTCCAACAATGTAGCTCCCTCGAGTGCTCTGCTGCACAGTTGCAGGTGAGTGTGTGAAGGGAACACTGGTCTCTGGACAAGAGCTCAAAAGCAGCTTCACCTGATTCAGTTCCTCCCTCAACTTGCTCATATCAGATTGATGCCTTGCTTCTTTAGCCGCTGCCTCCTCATTTAATTTGGCCACTGTCTGATCCATCTCCTCCCAGGTAACCACCTCTTTCCTATGGCGTTTGGCGGATGAACCAAAGAATACCTTCAGGCCTACTCATCCTCCAACCCCCCTACACGCCCACAGTAGTCCGGTTTTCCAGTGGCAGCCTTGAGAACATCACTCCTACCGGACGACAGAAAGATCCCTCTGCCTTTTTCTTTTTAAGATCTTCCTGTAAGGTACAGATAACGAGAAGCTTAGTAATGAATCATGTTAACTAAAAAATAACAACAATAACAATACTTACAATTTTTTCAACAACTACACGAGTTTGTTCACTTGTGTAGGAGCCGCTTGGCTTTTGCCGAATGTGCAACCACAAATCCTTGCAACGTATTGGAGATGGCGGACTATGCACCGCCTGAGGATTGGATTCTGCTTCATCTTCTAATCTCTTCCGCTTGGCCGCCATCAATTCCTTTTTAGCCCTTTCATATCCGCCGCGAGAAGCCCTATGCGGGCAATCATTCTTTCTCCCTATCTCCTGTGCTTTTGCCCTTCTTTGCTTTGAATCAGAATTGAAAACAACTATTAATTATGAATTCCAGCCATCTCACTAACAGAAATTAGAGAACTTCTGCTTGATATGAACCTCAAACACTAGTCAAATTCACTTGATCAAGTTTCAACATTTTATTATTTAAGGAAGATGTAGATAGGTTAAGAAACAAAAGAGAATTATGCTTATAAAAGAGCTATGTTTTGTACTGCTAGGTAGATAGAACAAGAAAAAACAGAGGATTATGCTTACAGAATAATACAAACTTGATCCTTTTTAAGGCATCCAGTGAGATCATCAGTACGTCCACATTAGATAGTAACAATTGGGTATATAAAGTTTCCCCCTTTTAAGACTATTCATTTCCTCCTTTGCAAGACAAACCATTACACAATTACCTCCTTAGTATTTTACCTTTTCAGGGTTTACATATCAGACATGCATAGACAAAGGCAGGAAATGTATACTTCTATTCACACACCAAACAATATAATTTAACTAACAGGATTAGATGAACAAATATAAGCTCACAGGTTACATAAGCAAACAAAACTAAATATAGACTCACCAGAGCTTCAGGAGTGGTCCGCAGCCGAACAAATTGTTGCCAAATTCGTTCATCAATAAATGTGTATTGTTCCCAAGGCTGTTTGGCAGGCTCAACCTCATAAAAAATATATGTGTTAGCGAGAGAGGTCTTAAACTTCCTCCACCAATCAGCACAATAGGACAATGTCTTGACTTTCAACTCCTCAGAGTCAGGGACAGTGTATGTAAGCCGGATAGTGTCCCAAATAGGTTGCTTTACTTTTTCAAAGTTAACACTTTTCCACTCATCTTCCAAGATGCTAACCTTGCTGCGTGCAAGATAGCCGACAAAACTATTATATTTGTTTTTATTAGGACCGTAAGGTTGCAACTTTTCATCGAAATGAATCTCGAGCCTTGACCCAGAAGTCCGACTTAGAGATACATCCATCATTCGTGTGCCTCTTCTACCACGGCGTGCAAGGCGGTTAGGAGGCACATTGTCAGTGGAGGAGGGTTCGTTCTGACCCACACCATTAACTGGTGATCCCGAAACACGAATGGAATCGTCTTCACCGTTCATTTTTGAGACAGTAAGAGAGGAATGCTTGAGCAACTGAGAGTATAAGAGAGGCTACTAGTACGTGGTAACGTGGGTGAGGAAGAGTGGTAATGCAACAGGAAGAGTGGCTTCACAACAACAAGAGGGGTTTCAGAGGTACAACGTAAGTCTTATGGGTTTCGCGCGAAGATATAGGGGTTTCAGAGTTCAGAGATACAATGTAAGTCTTAAGGCAACGTTTCACGCAAAGATATATTTGGCGGTTTATTTTTAAGACCGGATGAACAAAAACGACGGTCTTAAAGGTTACGTTTTAAGACCGTCCTCTTTTAAACTCCGGTCTTAAAAGTATTACTACCGGGTGCGATTTTTGTCCGACTAAAAAGTATAATCTTTAAGACCTCCTGTTATATATATCCGGTCTTAAAAGTTTAATTTAATTTTTTCTTTATTATTTTGGAACGTAGAAAAAATAAGTCGGCCTGTTCGAGATTTCTCTATAAAGAATTTTTATATTTCAATTTTTTTAATAACATTCTTAAGACCGGTCGTTTTTCTAAGCGGTCTGAATAATATATTTAAGACCCATTGCTAAGCGATTCGGTCCAAGAAGTTCTTTATATTTACAAAACTGCCACCGGTCATAACTTTAAAGTTCTTTATATTTACAAAACTGCCACCGGTCATACCTTTAAGACCGGGCCGTCGATAGTCCGCTATAAATGAGGCAGTCTTAAAAGCCTTTTTTGTACTAGTGGGAGTAATGTGAATGGTCAAGATGGAATTTGTCCCTCACATTTGTAGAGAGATAATACTGGGCTCCTCGATGAGTGAGTCTAAGAAATGTATGGCCATACTATGATGGGAAGGAGTTTCCATTTCATTTATTAGACTACTCGAGAATCGAGAAAGTAATGGTCAAGAACAAGAAGTTGACATTATCTGTGCCTCATCCTTGACCAGATTATCGTGTGACAAAAGGGATGTGACATGGTTGTACAATAGGTTGTATCACGTCATCGATCTCCATGTGAATTGGGTAGTCGCAATGTCTTGCTAGAGACCGTTTGCGACTTGTGGGCTGGTACAGTATTGGTCCACTGCCAATCTCATGTGGGCCTACAGGGTCGCACATAAGAATAACCCAAAACGAGTAAATGTGTCCAGATTCATTGAATCTTAGATTAATCTAAGATTTAATTAATACTGAATTTAATCTTGGGTGAATATATATATATATATATATATATATATATATATATATATATTAAATTCGAAAATAATATAATAATATTATTTAATGGGGATTATAAAATTATTATATAATATTTGTTTTTGTATTTAATTTATTTGAAAAATTACATATCTAAAACAAATAGAGATATTGTATCTCATTTAATTTTTGAATAAAGATATCATATATATGTTTAATTTAGATTGAGGTATAGTATCTCAAATTTAATTAAATAAATAAATATCATTTCTCAAATTTAATTTATAGTGATAAATTAAATATGAAGGCTTTTAATTTGGATTAAATAAATACATTAGATTAGATTTATCAGATAGATTTAATTAATATATTTATAATCCAGATTTAAAATTCGAATTTCAAAATTAATGGCGATTAATTTTCCATATAATACGCCGATTGGGTTTAGAAAAACCTACGGGACTTTTAGTCGAGCGTATTAGAAAGCCGCGATAAAACCCTAGAGTGAGAGAAAGAGAGAGAGAGAGAGAGAGACGGACAACTCAAAAAGGTGCTAGCACACTGCCGCAATCGTGTTCAGGATTATTCGTGTGGATACCGGTAGAGGAGGGTGATTGATAGAGTCGGCTTCTACTGATCAAGAAGGTAGCTCACCAGTTCAAAGAGAACGAGATGCGGACGCGTTCACTATAGGTAATATTCGATTCCTTGACCTTGATTTAAACGTGATTGAGTGATCCTTAGGTTGGGATTTGTAAAAATTTTAAATCCGCTACGTGTACGGATCCCAACATATATTTCTCTTGATCGATTGTTAAAGAATCTTTCCTTAAATTTGATAGCTTCTTTTTGTAGTATGTTGAAAAAAGTCCTCGCACAGACGAATTCTCCTGCTACAAATTTAAGACCTTCTTACAAAGGAGAATTATTAGTGCAATCAGATATCAAAATATTCATTTATATATGATATTTTAAAATTAAGATAACAAAAGTAGAATATAAGATTAACTCATCATCAAAACTAATGAAAGATGGTGAATGCATATGAGTATGTTTAAAAAGATTTTTTTTTTCTGATAAAGGGGATGAGCTTTAAAGATATAAAACACATGTGAATATGAAGCTCCTCCTTAATCATACCAAAAGATAATGTGATACTAAATGTTATGAGGTTTAGATAACCTCCAATGGACACAACATGAGAACTCAAAATTAAGAACTTCTAGTTCACTTGAGGGACTTGAAAGTAATATGAAGAAATCACTTATATATGCTTTCTATGTTGATAAAAGTATTTAAAACATCAGAATCATTATATAAATGAGTTTGTTTGGGCTAAACTTCATGAAATAAAATGAAATGAATGAAATCAAGTTAGCCTATCATGATTGTTATTTATGCATATTTCAAATCTCGAATGTTTTTTCAAAACATGATAATGCATTATGAAATTGAGATTTTAATGTATGAAAACAATTTATTTTTGACACATGTTTAAAATCAATGCACATGCTAAACATTGTGAAAGTCAAGATATTAAAGAACATATTGGAGTACTTTAATTTTTGGAGAATATGTTGAACCTTTAGATGTTGAAAAATTTTCCAAAAGAAAAAGACACAAGGAAAATGAATTAGCCAAAAAGGCTAAGTATCATAGAAATATATAGGCACAATTACTTTGCTATTGATAAGGAGATCATCTTCCCTCTTAGAATTAAATATAGAAATATATGAAAAGTAAGGCAAGAATTTGAATATACAGCTATAGTTACTCAAAAACGAATGAGGACAAATGTTGATGTATTTGAGTAACAAAGTGTAGTACCATTATTTATGGATGAAGAGGTACATACGTATTAGTTCAAATGAATAGAGTTCCAGGATATCATCCTATCGAGTTATTCCACCATAATGGTTAATTCATCAACACTCAATGCATTAATGATCATTCATAATGCTTGGAACAACATGGCCAACTAAGAATTTATGTATTAAGTGTAACTCTTTCACAAATTGAATTCTTTTATAGGAAATAAATTTGAGACTCATAGATGATCAACTTGTTAGACACGAGGTCCAACTAGATAGAGGATGAGACTAAAGAGTTCAAGCATTACATTGAATACCAAAAATCAATCTGTGAGTGATAGCAAAAAATCCTAATGGATAGAATTAAAACACTTCTAACTTTTTGCATAAAAGATTTAACTTCCAATTTCGGAACATCATTTAAATGAAATCAAAGTATGCATATTTTTTCAAAACATGTGTATGCATTTTTGTAAATCCAGTGAGTTGAAATCCAAACAAATTCTAGAAATGTGCATTTAAAAAACATTAACTTAGATAGTTATGCTCAAATTCACTTACGGTCCATTTAGCAATATGAAAACATTTTGAAAACCGTAAATGATTGATTGCTAATGGACAAGTATTCATAACCTAAATGTGAATTTCATATAAGCACAATATAGAGTAAGGTTAAATATCCCATAAGATTTTTTAACATGATCAAAAACATTTGTGCTTTTTACAATAGAATCAGTACATGTTTGAAAAAACAATTTTATACAAATGTTCAAAATCATTTTTCCTAAATAGACAAGAATTGGAGTTAAATATAGAGTAAGGTTAAATATCCCATATGATTTTTTTAGCATGATTGAAAACATTTGTACTTTTCACAATAGAATCGGTACTTGTTTGAAAAAACAATTTTATACAAATGTTCAAAATCATTTTTCCTAAATACACAAGAATTGGAGTTCTTTACAACATATGCTTCTTGAGCTCCAAATAATGATTCATCGTAATCGTCCATGAGAAGCTCTTCTTGAGGATCGTCTTTCTCTTCTTCTATGCTGACTAAATCATGGAACTGTTCTAAGATTTCTCCTTCATTTGTAACCTCCAATAGTTCATCAATCATGAGTATGTAGCTTATAATATAAGATGAACTGTCAACACTTTCAACTTTGACACAGTTGTTAAAAGCATATATAGAATCAAGGGTACCCCAGATATCTTTAGCATTAGAGCAAAATTTGATTTTCTCAAAATCATTTATGGTTAAGGCACTGTAAAGGATTTTCATTGCTTTAATGTTCAATAAAAACATTTTCTTTTGCTTTCTTGTCTAATCCTTTCTTGGTTTGAAATCAAAAGCATTAGTAAAAATATTCCACATATCAAAATTAGATGCTTTGATGAAACAAATCATTCTAGCTTTACAGAATGAGAAAACAATATCTATAAAAAAATGATGGAATGGTATAATCGAAACCTTATGAAAACGAGCAAAACCAAAATTCATCCATTATAACTCTTGAGACGATTAAGTCCCTTAAACATGAGACTAGCTTTGACACCAAATGTTTGCACTAGCTGACACCCAAGAAGGGGTGAATTGGGTGTATGGTAAAAACTTAAGAACTTTGAAAATCTTTTCTCATCTTAATAAAAGTAGTTTGTATGATAGTAATTAGTTATAAAGTGATAGTTAGTCATTCAAACATATATACTGGAAATATAAGAGTTTAGGGAAGAGAATATGCAAATTGTGATTTATCTTGGTTCGGCATGATCCACGATGATCTATAGCTAGTCCCAAGCTCCTCTTGAGATTTTCAATTCACTATCTTTTTGTTTAATCTAGGCATAAGAGAAGCCTTTACAATCCCACAAGTTTAGCGGAGCACTTATGCAGCCAATCAAAAATCTCTCACCGAGATATTACCCCTTACATACCGTAAGGATACAACCTTTAAGATCAAGGATTATAATCAATCTTCTCTCTAAGAAGTGTCAATGAATATTGAAGTGCATTACAAATCATCTCACTTTGTATAGTAAACTATATAAACATTGAGAACAAATAGCTTATGAGATAATGTTGGTGTTAGAATATTGACATTTCAATGGTGAACTTGTAAGCTATTGTTATTGGCTTCGTTGAGTCATTTCCTTGGTATTCTGTTTTGAATGAGTCCCTATTTATAGTTGATGGAGGTCATATAACCATTGAGTAAATTCTTTTGTTTTGTCTCCACTTAAACAACGTATCTCGACATGACATGAAAAGTTTCAAAAGCATGACACAATCGGACTGCCTCCAGAAAATGAATATGGCAGCACTACCAGTCTACCGCTTAAACTTCAATCATAAGGTTTTTGAAGGTGGAGCTAAATACCCAAGAGGGGGGTGAATTAGGTATTCTCAAAATTTTCGAAAATAACTCTGTTTTGAGACAATAAAAACAGAGGTGAACAGAGTAAAGAGAAGAGCAGCTGGGCATAGAGATTTATACTGGTTCGGTCCTAACAACTTGTGTTACACCCCTACCGGCCTCGCCCTTTCGGGTGGTAGGTTAGAGGGATCTTTTTCACTTAATATCTTTCCTTTGTTAAATAGTCACTTAAGACGAATATTAGAGTATGCACGATAGAGCATTGGATCGGTTTGGACAACTCACAATATACTGGTAAAGATACAAATAGTTACATAAAATAATCCCCACAGGGTTAAGGGTACAATCGTCCAAAATAAATACAAGATAGAGAGTACGACTCGTATAGTCATCTCAATTATAGAGGTACAAGAAGCAACTGGGCATCCTCTGCTACTTCGTCTATCCGCAGCAAGTCCTACCTTCATCAAGTCCTCCAGCTGCTACTAACTTACGCTTGTATCTTGTCAACCAAACTGGAGTTCAAAGTTAAACCCCAGAGTAACTGTTAGACTCATATACAATATGTATACAATGCATGCAATGCTAATCACAACCAGGAAGTACAAATAAACCTGACTCTGTCACAACCAACTAACATGTAGCAACTCCGCAGGACCGCCTGGTCAAGACAAGCCCCCGGACTCAGCACGCAAACAGGCCTCAGTAGTAAGTAAGCGACCCCAACCACCTAGCCTAGGCCTCAGTAGACACCTATAAACACACAGTCATATAGGCTCTACCTAGCCACATACCTCGGTACTGCAACAACACCCTAAAGACACACAGTCCAATAGGTACCGCAGCCTGATCCTACATGCCCTCGATACTGTAGCAGAAACCCTAAGGACACACAGTCCAAGTACTACAGCCCGATCTCGGTACTGCAGTAGAGGCACTGCAGCCCGATCTCCTACATCATGATAAAACACACATGCAAAAGTAACATAGAGTATGCAAGTCAACAATTACTACCTGGCATGCCTTGTAAAATAAAAAACTCTTCCCTTGACATTGAAAATAGGGTCCACGCGTGCAAACACCCTAGATATAACCAAACATCATGCTATCAATTACACATCCAAACTCTAACTCTAATTTCATGAAATTCGCATAGCTGCAGAATTTTCCAGAAACGATGACCCAACTTCACCGATTTTTAATACATTCTAGAAAAATCGTATCGACATGAAATCAGTGGCCATTGAACCCTTAGAATGTCTAGTTTACCCCAAAAATAACTCCCAATATCTTCTGGGTTCATATCTTTTTCTTATTTGCAAAACCGAGCCACTGGTCCAGATAAAAGTCCAGGTTTTTAGGTCATTTTCAACTTGAAAGATCTCTCGGTTGGAAACTTCAAATGACACAAATTCTTATATCAAAATCATCCTTAGGATGTCTACTTTCACCATGTAAAAGTTCAGATCAAACAGAGTTTATTTACTATTTCAAAACTACTGATTAACCCACACTGCCTAAATACCGAAAGAACCGATAGATTTTCGTATAACAAAACCTTGAGCCTTTAGGGTTTGGAAAAAGGTAATCCAACATGTCCCCACACAAAAACACCATCTGGAATCAATGGAAAAATTAAAAAAAAAAACCAAAATCCCACTTTAACTCCACGAAAAACATCATAGGGCAGAAGCAAGAGTTCCAAGTTGTCGGTTAGGGGCTTACCTTAGGATGTCGGTTGCGTATGACCTTCTTCTTCTCCTTGGACCAAGACCTTGCTGCTCAATCCTTCCTCCCTCACCTTGAGCATGAAAAAGGCAGCAGAAAATGGCCAAGGGGAGTGTCCTATTTATAGGCCCCAAGTTCCAAATTTTGCCCCTAGATATTTTTAGTTGTGGGTTTTAGGGTTAGGGGTAAATTGGTCATTTCGCCTTGTTCATCTCCCAAAGCAAGGGGCCCACGAAATCAGATCTTCTAGAAGACTTCTAGGGTCTTCCAAGGGCAGAAAATGGAGCATTCCAATGCTAAGAATAGGGTTCCAATTTTGCCCCTAGGTTGCCTTAGGTGTAGGTTTAGGGTGTAGGGGTAAAATGGTCATTTCGCGCCATTCTTCTTCCAAGGCAGTGGGGTCCACGAAATCTGCCCCTTGATATGCCATAATGAGTCATAATTATTTGTCATTTCATTGTCATATCAAATTCCATTTGTGTGGTCTAGATTAATTCTGATTATTTTATTCTTTCTCTCTCATTATTATGACCTGATGTGACATTCTCTCTCTTCATAATTACAAGGCAAGATATTTTCTCTCTCCTCTAGGCCCACTGAAATTCGCCTATATCAATGTCCTAGGCTTAGGCCCGACTCCAGGAAATCCTAACCGGTCACGCTCAGCTCCCTTTTGCCGGTCCCACCTTACCTCGTAACTCGTGCCCTTCAACTGGACTTGTGTGGGCCTGGATCATCAGTCACTTTTCCCTGACCACAATTGGGCGGAATATAATACCTTTGGGGTCAAGAAACCTTTATTCCAATACCTCAAATCCACCTCGTAATACGTGCTACCCGCTTCTCCAACTTCTGGCCCCAAAATGCCACGTGTCCGACGTAGCACTACTACTATTGACTTTTCCTTCTATACTGGGTCTAAATACACATTTTCTCTCTCTTTCCTTCTTATTTCCTTCAAAAACGCAGGACTCCCATGACTGCCCTGAAAATGCCGTATACTTACCTGTACTAGCATATTTTCGCTCAACTAAGTGTCCTATACCTCAGGACATAGTCGGGCGGCATCTTTTCCGACCAGACTTACATTGTATACATCTTCTGTGCCCATTTTATATTAGCACCTTAATTCCACAGCTTCAACATTCCAGGTCTACTAACCCGTATAGGCAAGTTACTTAGTCCCTGAGAAACTTCCTAGGCCTCGAACTTCTTGGGACTCTTCCCGAACTGGGCCTAGTTGTCCGCCTATTACAGGCTTATTCTCAATGCTTAGGGTCCAAAATTCGGGGTGTTACAACTTGACCTACATCTAGTCCCCAGACTCTTGGGATTTTCACTATATCAATGATTACACACTCTGTACTCAAGAAGTAGTTCTCTCACTAGAACTCATCCCCCTTACAAGTTGTAATCAATGAACTCCCAAATCACCAAGTTCCCTTAACTTGTGATTGTTTACAATAAATGTTTTACAAAGATAAACTCTCTCACAGAGTGGATAATAATGAATACTGGAGCTCAAAGTATCAAAAGATACAATACATTTGAAAACTAAAGAAATAAATGCAAGACTTGAATGATTTTCGTTTTCAGCTGTTCTTGTTGTTGAGAAGACTTGAATGTAACTCTATTTATACTCAGATAGCATTAAATGACCGTTACATCTTCAATCAAACCGTTGGAGATGATCTGCAATGGTTAGGAGCAGGTTTTGGTCTTCTTCTCTCTCTACTCTCCACTTAATCCAGCTATACAGAAGTTCAGAGTTGACTTTCTGTGAATTAATTCGTTGGAAAAGCAGGTGCTGGATGTGGAAATCATTCTTTAATGCCTGCTAGACGTGTGCAGATGAATTACCCAAAAGATTGTAACTTTCTGGGTTTGCATTTAATGTGCTGACGTCACTTTTTGCTTTTGCTTTAAACATTCTCTAATTCATCTGAAACTCACTAAAAAAGTGGTTAAACATAGCTAGGAATAGTAGAGAATAATACTGGAAAGTATTAAGATCAAACAAGACTGATTTACAAATTTGAATTTCAGATCCAGCGCAGAAACCTCGAGGTTTGTTCTCCAAACCTCGAGTTTTGGACAAGACTTGTAAATTTGATTTGAGTCCAAAACATCAAAACTTGAGGTTTCTGATCAAAACTGGAGCTTTTCAAAACTTTGAAATGTTCAATACTCTCTGGCTGACAAAACCTTGAGGTTTCCAAACAAACCTCGAGTTTTCACTCAAGTATGAAAGTTTTGAAAAACTCTGTTCAAATCAAAACCTTGAGGTTTCAGTTCAAACCTCGAGTTATCAAATCAGTGAAAAAATCATTTGCTCTCTGTTTGCCAAAACCTCGAGTTTTCTCTACAAAACTCGAGTTTTGTTCAAATGTGAAAACTTTGAGATTTTGAGCAAAGACAGACACCTTGAGGTTTCAAAACCAAACTCGAGGTTTTGAAACTCTAGAAAACTTAGTTGCTTTCTACCTGGACAAAACTTGAGGTTTGTCCCCAAACCTCGAGTTTTCACAATATGTGAAAACTCGAGAAATTTCTGTCAAATTCCAAAACTGGAGGTTTTCACATAAAACTGGAGGTTTTGTGAAGTGAAAAAGTTTAAGTTTTCTCTGTCTCCACAAAAGTAGAGGTTTTTCCCAAAACCTCGAGTTTTCACTCAATGTGAAAACTTTGAGAAAATCTTGTCAAGTTCAAAACTGGAGGTTTTATAGAAAACTGGAGATTTTGAAACTTGGTTAAAATCTAAGTTTTCCTTGTCAGCCCAAAACCTCGAGGTTTCTTACCAAACCTCGAGTTTTCTCAAAACTTTTGAAAACTGAGATTTTCAACTTAAAACCAAACCTTGAGGTTTGAAATGGAAACTTGAGGTTTTCAAATGTTCAAAACCTATGAGATTCTCTATATGACAAAACCTCGAGGTTTTCCCAGAAACCTTGAGCTTTGCAATTTCTCGGAAGAAGTTGAGAGCTCACTGTGTGTGTAAACCTCTAGTTTTCTCTTGAAAACTCAAGTTTTGACTTAGTTCAGAAAACTTGAAATTGTCTCTGTAAGGGCAAACCTCGAGTTTTGCTCTCACAGTGAGTTTTACACATTTGACAGCAAAACTTCAAGCTTTGTTTACAATTATTGGAGATCATCTAATGTTTAATGAAAACATTTTCTTTTCTTTTTTTTTTGTCCAATCCTTTCTTGGTTTGAAATCAAAGACATTTATAAAAACATTCCACATATCAAAATCAGTTGCTTTGATAAAACTAGTCATTCTAGCTTTCCAAAACCAAAAATCAATATTTTTGAAAAACGGTGGAACGGTATAATCAAAACCTTCAGAAAGCAAGTAAACCCCAAAATTAGCCATTGTAACTCTTGAGACGGTTAAGTCCTTTAAACAAGAGCCCTACTCTGATACCAAATGAAAGACCTAGCTATCACCCAAGAGGGGGGGTGAATTGGGTGTTTGATAAAACTTTAGGAACTTTGAAAATCTTTTTGCAACTTACTAAAAACTGTTTGAATGACAATAATAATTGAGAAAGCAATAGTTAGTCATTCAAACATGTATGGACATTCATATATATATATATATGCTAGAAATATAAGAGATAAGGGAAGAGAATATGCAAACAGTGATTTTTACTGGTTCAGCCTAATCTTTGACCTTCGTCCAATCCCCAAGCTCCACTTGAGATTTTCAATCCACTATCCTCTTGTTTAACTGGGCATAAGAGAAGCCTATACAAACGCACAAGTTCACCCAGGCACTTGTGAAGCCACCGTGATACACCTTTCAATCAGTTACACACTTTGTACTCGAAGTTATCCTCTCACTAGGATACACTGCCTCTTACAAGTTGTAAACTGATAACCCAATCTCCAAGTCCCACGACTTGAGATTCTTACAATGATTTAATAATCAGAAATGTTCTCTCTAGAAGAAAAGATGAATAAACATTGAAGTACAATACAAATCATTCACTTTCTATGTTGAACTATATAAGCATTGAGAACAGATAGCATATGAGATAGATGTTGAACTCAGAATATCAGCATTTCAACAGTACAAGCTCTTCTCTTTATCATCTCCATTTTGAATGGTTCTCCTTTTATAGTCAATGAAGAACATAGAGCAATTCTTCCAGGTTTGAATATGACCGTTGTAAGTGTATATGACCATTGGAACTTTCGACCGTTTGAGAAATATTACCGTTGAAGCTTCTGACATAATCATCTGCTTTTTGTGTAATCTAATGTTAATCATTCATATAATCATCTGAAACTCATTAACAAACTGATTAAACATAGTTAGGAATAGTAATGAGTGATTATAAGGATTAATAAAATCACAAACAATGATTTTGAATTTTTGAACACGGTGATTTTTCAGAAGCAGATATGTTGACTCGAGTTATTCCATGTAACTTGAGTTGTTTTAAGCACCAGATGTTCTCTGTATGAATTCTAACTTGAGTTGTTGTATGTAACTCGAGTTGCGCAAATGTCATTTCCTCTCTGTCTGCGAGTAACTCAAGTTATCCTTCGTGACTCGAGTTGCCAAGGTGCTCCAATTGCTTTCTGTCTTCTTGAGTGACTCGAGTTGGTAGTTGTGACTCGGGTTATCTTTGTGTGCCAAAGTTCTGATTCCTTTTTGTCTTCAAATGACTCGAGTTGTTTTGTAAATGACTTGAGTTGAAAGCTCATCAAAGTTGATTGCTTCCAAATTCTATGAAACACTTGTTGAGTCTAGATTCATATGAAATTGGTTTCATTTCATTTGGTTATGGATAGTGTGAGCTTATCCAGAACATCGAGGCTATGTTGAACTCAATCCAAAATTTCGAGTATCAACTTTCAAAACCCATATCTTTCTGGTCTGAACTCTATTTTGGTTGGTTCAAATCTTGATGGAAATCACTTTGAGTCTACTTTCATATGCCACTGATTTCAGCTCAATCGGATTTGTAGTTTGTGAGATACGCTCAAAACTTCGAAGCTTGGTCTGCTATGTGGAGTGAATTTTACTATCAAATTCCACAATTCATAACTCATTTATCTGAACTCCTTTGGACTTGAATTTTATACCAAAATGACGCATTAGGAGTCTAGTTTCATATGCCTTTGGTTTTGTCTCAATCCGATCTCTGGTTTGGGAGATATCATTGAAATACCAGACCTCGCCAGCTGAAACACGAAACAGGGGTAAACAAGTTGCTAAAATAGCACTGTTAACTCGAGTTATTAGTGTTAACTCGAGTTACTCCTAGTCCAGAGACGAAAATCACATTTCTTAACTCGAGTTACTCATAATAACTCGAGTTGGATCAGTACACTGTAGCAAAGTGGTTAACTCGAGTTGGATCATCTTGAACCTTATATTTGCTTGTGTTTTAACTCTGATTTGAGCCATTCCAACTTCCATTTGATCGTGGAAACTTCTAGAATCAATCTTAGAACTTGTATAATGATATTCCCATTCCATTCATTAAGTTCTTCCTTCTTCCATTTCTTCTTCTTGAACTTGAAATTTTCTCCAATTTCTTCTTTCTGTAATCTCTTATCTCCTTCTTGATCTATAATTCAACTTGGACTAATCAACTTTGGCTCATTATTCTCTGTAGCTTCTACATTCTTCAATATCTTTTCTTCTTCTCTTCTCTTGATCATTATCCATAATTCAACTTCTTCAATATTAAATATAAGCATCAGTCAAAGTAGAAGATAAATGTACTATGGAAACTTTTTGCTCTTAATATTGATAAGCATATTTGTCATCATCAAAACAAAGCATAACTAATAGACTTGGCCACCAAGTCAGCCAAAGATGTGATGTAGCATCTTAGAGGACATGTCAAGATGTGGTTAGGTGGTACCCTATGTGGGATCCACAACCTACTAATGTCATTTGACCATTTTTCCCCTATACCAAACTCATTTTTGTCTAGAGTTAAAATTGACAGAATTTTTAACCAACTTTGCAAATTCATCTCATTGTACAAATGCCCAATTGCAGTGTTTCCAAAGTTTATATGACAATTAATAAGTCTATTCTTAGGAAAAAATACCTCCCATGGTCAAACACACATGATTTATTGTAGAATCACCATTTAATGCACACTAGTCTAGAACATGTTCAAATTCCAGGGCTAACTTTTAAAAATTATAATTCATGGTATACAAGTCCAAATCAACCTATATGACCCATATATTTAAGCCTTATCATGTCTACTTTAATACTATAAAGTTTCACAGCCATTAGATATCATTTACTTAGTCAAAGACACATCACAAGTTGACCGCCTCTCAGAAATCCAATCTGCTGCATCACGAGAAATTCCCTTAATAATACTTATCATACTTCCTGAACTGGGCTTAGTCATCTACTTGATATAGTTTTATCCACAAATCTATATATAGGCCCAAAATTCAGGATATTACATCTGGATATTCAATCTCTTAAACAACTGGAGAATCAGCTTCACCAGAATGGTGAGACTAATGTTTAGGAGAATGAGATGTGGAAGGTGACTCCTCAAGAATGACCGAACTGAAAGGATATGGTTAGTACTCAAGGGTATAAATGTAGATGTAGAGGATCTTGATCAAAAGTAACATCATCTGAGTAGAGGATGTAGGATCTTTTATGGAAAACGGGATATTGACTAAAGAAGTAGTCTTTTAAGTAGGATTTGAGGTAGTGGAACAATCTTGAACAATGGGATGAGATAGTGGAACTTTTGAAGGTTTAGTCTCTAGAGAAATGGTTTCAAAAGGAGCCTCAGTAGTAGGAATACCCATTTGATCTCTAAATCTTTGCTCATAACTCCTTTGGATGCTACCATATTCAAACATCATCTTGGTCTATGTCTCTTGTTGCTCAAATAGAACCTTGAAATTCTGGTTGACCACCCCATACAGTTGCCTCATCTTATAATTCACAGAAGTGATAAACTTAGCATTGTTGGTGACAATCTCTCTGTGAAACCCCAAAAGTCCCTCTCTTAGATATCCTTAGGTTGATGGACTGATGAATAAAGGACCATAAGATCTAGCTCTAGCTGAATATTGTGCCTCATCTATCCTTGAAGTCCTAGCTTCCATCCTCAGCCTTTTCCTTACAGACCTCTTCCTCATAACACATCTTAGCTGGCTCTAAATCAAAGTAGAAATATCTCACTATTTTAGGACAATATAAAAGGTGAATGGACAAGCAAGGCTCATAGTGTCTAAAGGTTGTCTCTAACATATTTTTCAAGATTGAGCATCAAAAAAGGTTTCCTCAATTTTATAGTTTCTACTTATAGTGTGTTGAGGAATGCTCTTACATAGAACAAATTCTATTGCCACAAATTCAAATATTTCTTGTAAGGAAAATGGTTAGTGTAATCAAATAACATATAATCAAAAAGAATATAATATTTTCTAATTAAGATCATATGAGGAAAATATATGGGCCACTCATCATCAAAACTAATCAAAAGATAGTGATTGCATAGACATATCAATATACATATTTTTTATGCATTCTCAATGCATGGTTAACTCTAGAGTTGGGAAATCGGGCCATTTCTATCGGGTCGGCCTGCTTAAGCCCTGGCCCATCAAGGGTTGAGCTTGAAAAATAGGCTAGAAATTTGAAATTGACCCTGTAGGGCCGACCTTGCATGGCTTCGGGCTTAATTGGGTTGGCCCTACAGGGCCTCGGGCCTGCCCGTTAGACCTGTTTAATTGTAACTTTTTTTAAATATATATATATATATATATATTATTTAAACTTTCACTTAATGAATGTGTTTATTTGTAATAACTTACATTTTTTTAGTTTAAACTATAATCCTTTTTTTATGTTAATTATTATTCTATATTAAAACACATAATTAGTTATTATAAATTTTAAAGAAGGGATGTTTTCATATTAAATAGGGTATTACAATATTATCTAAGTAATAAATTATAAAGATACTTTATGTAAAATAAGTATAATTATTTTTACATGTCAGTAAAATCATGCATGAACTGAAGGAATCTACAAATACACACAAAATTACAAGAGGGAAAGGCATTTTGTCGTGGGCATAAAGCAATTCCTTTGTTTAATATTTTTTGAAAAAAAGAAAAAGACATATTCTTTGTGTTTATTTGTTTTTTTTTATTACGAATTAATGATGTGTTTATTTATTGGATGATTTATATTGTTTAGATGTTAATGTTAATAACATTTATTTGATAGATTAGAACTTTAATGGTTGCAATTTACTAATTATATTTCTTTGGAAGAAACTGAAGGAAAAATAGTTAGAATTTGGAATAGTAATTTTTAGGCCCTATGACCTTGGTACTATCGGGCTGGGCTTTGAAAAATAGATGTTTTCCTTACTCCAGGCCCTGTAGGGCCAGCTCTGTTAGGCCTTAGCCCTATAGGGCCAAGCCTTGTCGAGCTGAGCCAGCCCTGATTGCCAGCTCTAGCTAACTCTCCTTGTTGGCCAATTTCTAACTCTTCAATTTACTAGTAAACTTGGACTTTTAAGCTTTAATTTTTAAACTAATCCACTCTCTTGATTAAAAATTCTTCCCTCATGCTAATCCTTTATAACTTTGTATGAAGACTTCATTAGTTCCAAATTACAAAATGCTAGCTCCTTTCCTATGATCTTAGGCCAAAAGAGACCCCCCCTTTTATGAATTTCCAATTTTTTGCATGTTTCTTTAGATCATTAGAGTCTACATAAAATAAGTGACATTTTGATATCTTATGGGAAAAAATGGTATGGTTTTCAATTTTCTATGATCTTTCAAAGATTTTACACTTTTAATGAAAAAGAAACTATGTTGATTTTTATGTAAAATATTTGAAAAATCATAGAAAAATGAAAATGACACCCTTTCCCCCATAAGATATCAAAATGCCACTCATTTTATGTAGAATCTAATAATATAAAGAAACACAGGAAAAAAAAAGGGAAGTGGGTGAAAATTGAGGGTCAACATGGGGGTAGCAAGGAGGGGGCAACAAGTACCCCCTCCTGGCAAAACATGGGTATTTAAGATGTAAGATTTCACTTCGTGCTTTATGCATCTAAGTTGGTACTAGGAGTCTAATCTCGTACAATTTTAACATCAAATTAAGAAATATTTAGCTCCAACCTTTCAAATAGCTTGGTCAAAAGAGGTCAACGAGCAAAAATTGATAAATTGAAATTCTATTTCCTTTGAACACATCCTAGGAGCCTCTAGACATGACTTAAATTGTTGGAAATTATGCCCTAGGGGCAAGTTATTGTTCTTCATTTAGTTATCATTTCATTCACATGTTTATAGTGATAACTGTATCCTTGGATATATCTTATAGATTATCCTAAATGTCCCTGGTCAGTCATCCACGTGGGAGCAAAGATGTAATAAACCAATATGACTTTGATTAGGTATGGAGATAAGAATCAAAGTCATAGGCACTTGTAAGAATACAAGGTGCTGGACTGACCCACTATAAGAAAGTTGCATGGATTAAGTCATAAGCTTTTCTCATGTATATCGCGTCACAACGCCCTTTGACTTGCGATCATCATGGATTCCTACATAATGAGTCGCTGCTCTTTGACCTAGTCAAAAGTCACCTTTGATCGGGTGATGATAAAGGCTTGGATCGGGATCAGTGGTTTTCATGCAAAGAAATGTAAATGGTCAAGATGAAATTTGTCCCTCACATTTGTAAAGAGATAATACTGGGCCCTTCGATGAGCGAGTTTGAGAAATGTATGACCATACTACGATGGAAAGGAGTTTCCATTTCAATTATTAGACTACTCAAGAATTGAGAAAGTAGTGGTCAAGAATAGGAAATTGACATTATCCATAACTCATCCTTGACCAAATTATCGTGTGACAAAAGGGACGTGATATGGTTGTACAATAGGTAGTATCGCATCATCAATCCCCACATGAATTGGGTAGTCACAATATCTTGCTAGAGGCCGCTTGGGACTTGTGGGTTGATACGATATTGGCCCACTGCCAATCTCATGTGTGCCTGCATGGTCTCACACAAGAATAGCCCAACACGAGCAATAGTGTCCAAATTCATTGAATTTTAGATGTGTTTAAGATTTAATGAATACTGTATTTAATCTAGGATGAATATATATATATATATATATATATATATATATATATATATATATATATTAAATTCGAAAATAATAATATTATTATTTATAGATAATAATATTATATATAGCATTTAATTTATTTGATAAATTAAATAACTATAATAGATTGAGATATTGTATCTCAGATTTAATTTTTGAATAAAGATATAATATTTCAGATTTAATTAAATTGAGATATAGTATCTCAAATCTAATTAAATAGAAAGATATCATATCTCAGATTTAATTTATAAAAATAAATTAAATCTATAGGCTCATAATTCAGATTAAATAAATATATTAGATTAGATCAGTTGGACAGATTTAATTAGTATATTATTTTAATTCAAATTCGAATTTCAAGATTAATTAGATTAATTTTGAATATTTTAATACGGCTCATTAGGGTTTTAGAAACTCTTTAAATAGATATTGATCTAGTCGTATTAAGAAGACAGATGAATTAGAAAGCCACAAGAAACTCTAGAGTGAAAATAGAGAGACACACAGTTCAAAGGCGCTAGCACATTGTTGTCCATGTTCGAAAGCTATTTGTGTGGATACCGGTAGAGGGAGAAGATTCGTAGAGTCTGCTCCTAGTTGATCGAGAAGGTAGCCTACGTGATCAAATCGAAGGAGACGCTCACCAATTTGTATATGTATGGTTTCTAACGAACTTTGATCTAAATGCCATTGATGGATCCTCCGATGGGATTCATAAAAGTTTTAATTCTGCTACGTGTACGGATCCCAACAGTGGCATCAGAGCCAAATCAACCGTGTGTTTAGATTGGGTTTTCTATATGCGAATACATGTGATGTATATATGGCTAAAACCGAATCTGTGTATGCATTTAAATTGTATGTTCACGCATAGGGTTAGGTTCGGATTTATGGTTGGATCTCGTAGCCGTTTTGTGTAGTTCTGAAGAGTTCAGATTGGACAGTGATAAATTGAAATTCTATTTCCTTCGAACACATCCTAGGTGCCTCTAGACATGACTTAAATATGATTAAATAATTTCCTGTTCCTACATTTCAAAACAGTGATATTTTCCATCCTTGGTTGTTCAAGGAATATGAATATAATAGGTATTCATCATCTTTCATAAACCTTAGCATATTGGAGGTTCAAGATGCTTAGGACACTATTTTATTTTCACTTGTAAATGACTTTGACGCATGCTAAAGCATTAAAACATTAGGCTTTTCTTAAAGTTTGAGCTTCAGAGTTTTCTAGCTTCATAGCATTCATCTTCATACACTCTTTGGTACTTAAATCCTGCTATTCCTTTAACAAATGAATGCTCTAACTTCTTTTAACTTCTTAGACATGGATCATTCCTTTTTAATCTGAAAATTTTTAATATCTTCAAACATACCATGCTAATAAACATATTAGAGTCTTTAATCTCACTTTAATAATTTCAGACTCTTGTTAACATTTAGAGGCATCAAATCAGCAAGATCCCTTTGATTCCACTTCAAAATTTCAGCTTCAACATGCATAAAATATCATAGCTGCAACAAGATTTATATATACGGTGGCTACAATAACATTCAAGCTTTAATTTTTTTCCCATTTCTATAAAGAAACCCAATGCCATTCTCATCAATAAAGAAATTCCAAATTTGAAAATCCTCTTTCCCACTCAATATTTAACATGCAAGCCATGAATCATCGAAGACAACTTATATCCCATCATCTCACAATGACTTCTCATGCATCTATAATGTGTTCTGCACTTTCTCTCTCTAAAATCATATCTTTCAATGATCATCCTCTCGCCGAACACACACCATTTGTAGTAAATAAAGATGGAATAAGGTTTAGAGTATATATGCCTTAAAAATCTCTTCTCTACTTTTTGAGACTTCTCTAAAATTTTCGGGCATTTTTCAAAATTATACTTTTACTACTGAACTCTTCGTATTTCCAACTTTTGGACAAACTTAATTTAACTAATATTAAAAATTCAAGATGTTACATTGTTTTTATTTTGTCGATTATGACATATTATTGAGGATGTTGGGTAGAGATTTGTTGTCGTCGCCACCATCCCTTCTCATCATCACTAGAGGCCAGCATTGTTGCCGGTTGTGAAGAAGAAGAAGCTGAAGGTTGTGGGTTGAAGAAGAGGAAGATGATTAGAAGGGAATTCCGGTCTTTTAAAATAAAAATTATGTCAGATTTTAGGAATGCCAAACATATTTTAAACCACATAACCATAGGCATCTACATACAATTTCTGTTTCCATGAAAATCGATTCCACCATATCAAAACGGGCCCTGGGACTTTTTTTGTGATTTCAAAAAATTTGGTCACGGTAAAGTTGCTGTCTTCAGTTATTCTATTGAAGCCTCATGTCTCATCAACAGCCAGCCCTCAAAATCGCGAGCTTCCCCCCCCCCCCCCCCCCCACGTTTTGGGGCCTTTAATTTATTAAAAAAACATTTATCACATTAATCTGTGTTCATATAATTTTGATGAGGCCTAAGTACAAAGCAATCCATAAAAATTGAAGTCTAAATCATGTTCTTTGATTGGATTCCTAGTTAAGATAATTGGACTCTTATCATTATGTATGCCATAGAAACTATCACAAGTTACATCTTTCACAAGCCGTAGTATAGGTCATTCCTCGAAATTCTATTTAAACTTTTATTTGCTTCATAATTAGACGATCTCAAAATTTGGCAAGAAAATATTCATCCCATTTTTTTTGATTGAGTATCACTAACACAAGTACAAGTAGTCAAATCCACACAAAATAGTAATTAAGGTGAGGACATATGTTAACCTCTCTCTCATTGGGCATCGGATACAATATCCTATCACACTTTTAACCTACACCCTTTATATTGATTAAGGTCACTAACTAACACGTACAAAAAGATCTTAACTCCTAAGTCTATGATCTTAACAAACTTATCCATTCCAACATAAAGATTCACTTGTACGCATTTTATTTTTATTTTTGTGTATTATTCCTTATTTTTCCATTCCCAAATTAATAAATTGTTTTCCCTCCTTAAGCTGTTGCATTGGTGGAACTCATAGCTTTCATGGCATCAAACCTTGGTTTCTTAGCCTGAAACTTGAGTGCAGCATAGAGCTTCATGTAATCTTCAAACACAAATTTTGGATAAATCTGGTTCATTTCTTCTTCCTTTCCTTCAATCAATGGTGGTGCTGGGTATATAACAGCATCACTTCCTGGATTGTAGAATGAAGCAACAGACATCCTTGTCCCATCAGCTTGCGCAATCACACGATGCTCCACGCTCTTATACTTCCCATTTGTGATTACCTGTTCATGAAATTGTCTATGGTCACATGTATCTCAAAAACGAAAATGATTAGTCTCTCCGATTCTACATGTAAGAGTTAGTTGCTGGGTTTACGGTAGTACGTCTTTAGTGTAGTTTATGTAACTAGGGAGGGAGAGAGAGATTAACATAAGTTGAGTCCCATCTAATAAGTGGGTGGGTCTACCTATATCTCAATCCCTCTATTGTTACACAAACTATTGTATTGGTTGTGAGGATACTAGTTATAGTACATATCAAATTTTATGGAAGAATTTATCTTTAATACCTCAAGTTGGTCACCAAGATTCACCACAATTGAGTGGCGCATTGGAGGCACATCAATCCACTGGCCGTCTTTGAGAAGTTGGAGGCCACAGACCTTGTCATCTTGGAAGAGAAGGATGATGCCACCAGCATCGGTGTGGGGGCGAAGACCCTTCACAAGTTTAGGGTTTGGGCAGGAAGGGTAGCTGGCGACCTTTGTGCCAAAATTTGGTCCTCTTGATCCATGGAAGGCCTTCTTGAGGTAACCCTTCTCTAGTCCAAGATTCTCACAAAGCAAGTCAAGCAGTTCCTCTGCAAGTTTTTTTATCTCTTCTGCAAATTCTTTCATCACCTTCCTTCATTTAATTTTAATTTGGACATTTCAGTATATGTACATACGCGTATGTATATTAACTAGTTATCTACCAAACGATATATAGCAACATAAAATACATGTTTGTTCCTTTTAGTTTATTAGATCTTTCACCTGTGTTCTTCAGTCAGATCTGGGATTTCAGAGAAGTTTGAATCAGGCAAGTGACGCAAGAAGAATGTGCTTTCCCAATCCATGTCCTTCACTTCGGCTTCGATTCCCTCTAATGCTTTTCTTGCCACTAACTCCTTGAACCTTTTCTCCATGCATTTCCTATAATGCTCTTTTGTTAACCTCTCCACCGTGTCTAAAAGGTCATGGGCTATACCATGGTTTACCAACTACAAGAAAAAAAAATGAGATTTATTTAATAATTTCTGACTAAATTTAAAAAATAATGAAAAATATGGAAAGAGGTATATACCTCAAAAAATCCCCAAGTCTCACAAGCTTCATTAATTTTCTTCATGGTAGCCTGTCTCTCCTCGCCGTTAAGCTTCTCTAAGTTGATGACTGGAAAGTTCTCCATTTCAAAACAGTCAAACTCTTACTTTCTTTTCTAAGAAAAGCTTCTCGGTTTATATGCCAATTGGCAACCCATGCTTGTGGTATTTATAGTAGTTCAGCGTCTTGGGTAGACAAGAGAAAATTAAGCAAAGAAACAAAGCAATAATCATGCATGACTTAAAGTCTTAGGCTGGCCTGTAGAAGATCTCTTTGCGTTTTTGAATTTTCTACTCATAATTTAGGGTCTGATTCAACGTTTTACGTGTTTCACTGTAATGATTTTTAATTGTTACTATTTGTTTGGGCTTGTTCGTTTGTGGTTTTCAGTTTTCTTAATTAACACGTGATGTGTCGCAGTTCTTTGAAGGCCGCGAAAAGTTAAAGTGGTCAAAAATTATCTCTAGTTATGTCTTGTCATAGAAAATCTTGCATACAGCAAGTAAATATGTGTACGCGTTTAATGATCAAATTCTTTAGGTGCTTACACATCTAATAAGTTCTAACCAACCAAAATGAATATACATAAATAAATTTAATTACCTCCGAACCTTTTAACACTAGTTCTTTAGTAGCAAAACCTATCAATGAAAATAATATGTAGGGACATTGAGCTTTGGGTGATATCAAACTTGATAATCCATGATAATAAAGACCTTAAACATGATAAATAGAAAGATGGTGAGGATAAGAGATGTTTTAACCATCTGAATCACTAAAGTAGCCGCTTCATGCATATTATTCCATTGCAAATCACTCGGGGAGGTTTCTTAAATATGTACAAACACTAGTACAAAAAAGAGCTTTAAGACCGCTTCATTTAAACCGAATTATAGAGAATCAGGTCTTAAAAGTATGACCTGTGGCAGTTTCGTAAATATAAAGAACTTTTTGGACCGGATTATGAAAGATCCGGTCTTAAAAATATAACTGGTGGCAATTTCGTAAATATAAAGAACACTTTTAAGATTGAATTATAAAGGATCCGGTTTTAAAAGTATGACCGGTGGCAATTTCGTAAATATATATAACACTTTTAAGATCGAATTATAAAGGATCCAGTCTTAAAAGTATGACCAGTGGCAATTTCGTAAATATATAGAATACTTTCAAAACCGGATTATAAAAGATCCGGTCTTAAAAGTATTACCGGTGGTAATTTCGTAAATATATAGAACACTTTTAAAATCAGATTATAAAAAGATGTGGTCTTAAAAGTTAGCAATTTTGTAAATATATAGAATACTTTTAAGACCGATTATAAAAGATCCAGTCTTAAAAGTATGACCGGTGGCAATTTTGTAAATTATAGAACACTTTTAGACTGGATTATAAAGGATTCGGTTTTAAAAATATACTTTTAAGATCGGTTTTTACAAACAACTGGTCTTAAAAGTGTGAAAAAAAAAGGAAAAAAAGAAAGAAGAAGAAGCTAAGTTCACTAAACCTATTAAGTCCGTGAGTGTGCTTGTCTTCTTGGTGATATAATATTTGGTTAGTTATAGATTCAATGAGTGTCCCAAGAGCCTCACGGGTCAAATTCTCAGCAAGAAAGACATCCTCTTCCTTTAACCTACTCGCAATCTTCGTAAGTCATCCCAAGAACCACACAATCAAATCCTTCGCAACGTTGACAAAGAGATGCTTTAAGGGTTTTATGATGGCGTCGACTCCAATCATCAGCAATGACAGAAGTGTACTACTTCGAGGATTCTAGATGACGGCGGCTCCTTCCTCTTTGATCTCCGGCTTAAAATCAAACCGAGATCTCTTCTTGCTTAAGTCTGTTTGTTCCTACCTTGACCGCTCTTGCTCAGATCTAGGCTTTGATTTTGGTTGCTTGAAGCTTTGCCAGTGCCCCCTAGAGGATCTTGCTCAGATTTGGTTGCTTTAAGCTTGTGATTTTTTTGTAGATCTGGACTTCAATTTCACCTCTGATTTTATATTGATTCAAATTCAATTTCCATGGAGAATGATTTTTATTTCTTATTATATTTTCTTATTTTTAGACTTTGTATTCATCTTTTTTGTTTTTCTTGTTGGTGTTGCTTCCAATCTTCTCTTCTTTTTTGTTTTTCTTGTCGATGTTGCTTCCAATCTTCTCTTGATTCTCCGTCGCTGATGACGGAGAAACATTCAAAATGTTGCCAAATCTGGTGATTTGGGACCGGTTGTTTCATTTGGTTTTTTTTTTTTTCCTTTAATTATTTTGAAACATTTTTAAGACCGAATATTTTAAAAGTTTGGTCTAAATTTTGAAGACTGGTCATTCATCCAGGCTTAAGGGTAAGTTTGGTTTGAGGAAAGAGGAGGGGAGGGGAGGGGAGGGAAGGGGAGAGAAAAAAGGGGAGGGAGAGAAAAAATTTGTGGGGCCCACTACACACAATTTTGATCCCAATTTCTCCTCCCCCATTTTTTTTTCTCTCTCTCCCCCCCGCCCTCCCCTTCCCTCAAACCAAACTTACCCTAAGGGTGTGTTTGGTTGGGGGGAATGGGAGGGGAGGGGAGGAGAGAGAAAATGTTAAAAGAAGAGAAAATTTTTGTGGGCCTCATCACAAACCCCTTTTCTCTTTCTCCATTTTCTCTCCCCTCCCCTTCCCCCAACCAAACACACCCTAAAAGTTACAGACTTTTAAAACCGTCTGAAACAAGACCTGTCGCAGATCCGATCTCATGATACCTCTTTTGTCCAGTCTTAGAAATGTTCTTTGTACCCGTGAAAACATGAACCCAGCCCTGATTAGACAACCCTCAAGACATTGTGTCGATATGTAGGATCATATATGAGGAACATTGCAGATCAATTTGATTAAAAGCCAGTTGTGCGAAGTGAAACATACCCAATATTTCATTAATTACATTGGGAGGAGAATAAATCCTTCCTTCATGCACGGCCAAATTTCGCTAAAGCCAGACTACATTGATAACTAGAATGATTCCATGAATTAAATTATACCGACCATCTTGTCAAAGCTGGAGAATAGTATGCTTAAGCCAAGTCACAAAATGATTATAAAATATCTTTAATAACGTAAAAAAATAGAAGAAATAAAATATACAAATAATAACAAATAAAGCCGTAATTATGACCCCATGAGTGATATGCATTTTTACTATTTTTATTTGATATTAAATTATTAAAAAATTTAACAAGTATCAATAATTGTGTTAAGTATAAATCCCCCAAGCCAATTTTTGTAGTTTTGAACTCAAGTAAAAGGGTCGAACCGTCAAACCAGTAACTGAAAGTGAATTGATCCGTTGAAATCATCTAACCCGTTTGATACAGTGTATTGCATCACCAGTTCTCCGTTTATTCTTTCTCTTTTTTGTTTGAGTATTACCAATTTCTAATCAATGTCATGAGGATTGAAAAAAAGATCGAGAGACTCTGTTTCTTAATTTACTTCTCTCGATATATGTTGATGCATGCACCAAATCATTAAAAAGCAATTCAATCAAGGAAAGTCGAACCAGCAAACTTCTTATTTCAGAAACTCACTGTTCAATGCGTGCAGTAAAAGATTATTATTATTTTCAAATAACTAATAAATATCTGAAATTATAGTTAATTTGAAGTGGATGAATTAATGCTTGAATTGTTTAAATTTGTAATAAATTTATGAAATTGACTGGGACTTTGTGAAAAACAGAATCATAAAATCTCTTCCCAAAAAGCCACGCACCTAGATAAAACCTAACATGTTAGTGAAGTCGTACTTTATCTTTTGATATGACCTATATGATTGGATTAGGTTCAAGCATTGTCAAGCTCAATTGGAAGCAGGCTCTTCCAAAGACATTTGCTATATTTACACAGATTCAAACTCAAAATAATGTGCTTAAGTGGCCGAAGTCCATATCTGAAATTTCAAAATGTCATAAATATTCACGTGCCAACTGCAAAAGAAATTGGAGAAAAATAAGAAAGAATTAGTTCAATGAATTGAATTCATTGAAATACTTGCAGTGTTCCGTCCTAATATAAAATATTTTCAATTTTCGTGTCATGTTCTGAATAACTAATTAATTGTTCAATTCATAGGAAGAAAAGTGGGAGATCACGATCTTGGAAATTTTCATGTTCATTGGACAATTTTTTTTTATTTAAAGAAGTTATGAAATGACTGGAACCAGGGTTTTGTTTGACCAAGCAGACAAGAAACAAAAGATTCTTTTCCACCTACCGAAAAAAGAACTGAAACTCTACACAATCAATTCGACATTATTTCTTACAGTGTCATTTAATATCTTCGGATATTTTTTTGTACTTTAGTGTTTATCATTTATATACTCAATGAGGAGTTTAAACACTTATTTGGTTTTATGATTATCGTTTAAATCTTAAGGTTGTGGAAACTTAAGTGTAGGTGTATAATTACAACTTGTAAGGGGGAGTGAGTCTTAGTATGATAGGATCATCTCGAGTACAGAGTGTGTAATTGTATTTGTATTTGTGGATTAGTGAAATACCCAGAATATCTGAGGACTGGACGTAGGTTGAAAAGTTAGATTGAACCAGTATAAATTCTTAGTATCCATTATTTTTGTCTCTATCTTAGTTATTATTGCTCATCTTTTCAATTTGAAAAAGAATTTCAAAATCCCATATTTGCCACCTTTCTGGTGATATTCTCTCTTGAATATTAAGCTTTCACTAGTGCAAAAAAGAGCTTTAAGACCGTCTCATTTAGACTGGACTATAGAGAATCAGGTTTTAAAAGTATGACCAGTGGCAGTTTCGTAAATATAAAGAATTTTTTGGTATGACCGGTGGCACTTTCGTAAATATATAGAACACTTTTAAGACCGGACTATAAAATATGCGGTCTTAAAAGTATAAACGGTGGCAATTTCGTAAATATATAGAACACTTTTAAGACCAGACTATAAAATATGCGGTCTTAAAAGTATGACCGGTGGCAATTTCGTAAATATTGTGAGAAGACGCCGATGAGTCCGAGAATGCGATGATTTATTCCTTCACTTAATTGGAATTATATACAGATGCTAATAAATAAATAATCTTCTGACCTAGTCAGTTCCTATAATCTAGGGATTACAATCAGGAATATAATTATGAAATTCAAAAAATCATGATCAATAACTTAATTCCTAAAATCTCTCTAACAACTTAATTAAGATGATTACAATCAGGAATATAATTACGAAATTCAAAAAACCATGATTTGCTCATTTAATTCCTAAAATCTCTCTCACAACTGAATTAAGATAATTGCATAATATAATCGTATATGCTAACTAATTAAATTTGAATTTCCAACAAATATATAAAACACTTTTAAGACCGGATATTTGTAAAAATAGGTCTTAAAAGTTTGTTTTTAAGACCAGACCCTTTATAGTCCGGTCTTAAAAGTATGACCGGTTGCAATTCGTAAATATATAAAACACTTTTAAGATCGGACTATAAAGGGTCCGGTCTTAAAAGTGTTTTATATATTTATGAATTGCAATTGGTCATATTTTTAAGACCGGACTATAAAGGATCCGGTCTTAAAAATATACTTTTAAGACCTATTTTACAAACATCCGGTCTTAAAAGTGTTAAAAAAAAAAACTAAATTCGCTAAACTCGTTAAGTCCATGAGTGTGCTTGTCTTTTTGGTGATATAACATTTGCTTAGTTATAGATTCAAAAAGTGTACCAAGAACCTAACGAGTCAAATCCTCAGCAAGAATGACATCCTCTTCCTCTAATCTACTTGCAATCTTCATAAGTCATCCTAAGAGCCACACAATCAAATCCTTGGCAACGTTGGCAGTGAGATGCTTCGAGGGTTTAGCGATGGCATCAACTCCAATCCTCAGCAACGGCGCAAGGCTTTGAGGATTCTGGATGACGGCGGCTCCTTCCTCTTCGATCTATGGCTCCTCCCACACCATCTTTGCACAGATTTGGCTTAAAACCAAACCCAGATCTCTTATTGCTTAAGTTTGTTTCCTCCTACCATGCCTGCTCCTGCTCAGATCTGGACTTTGATTTTGGTTGCTTGAAGCTTTGCCAGCATCGACAAGAGGATCCTGCTTAGATTTGGTTGCTTTAAGTTTGTGATTTTTTTGTAAATCTGGACGTCAATTTCACTTCTGATTTTATATTGATTCAAATTCGATTTCCATGGTAAATAATTTCTATTGCTTGTTATATTTTCTTATTTCTGGACTTTGTATTCATCTTTTTTTGTTTTTCTTGTTGGTGTTGCTTTCAATCTTCTCTTCTTTTTCGTTTTTCTTATTGGTGTTGCTTCCAACCTTCTCTTGGTTCTCTGTCACTGATGATGGAGGAACATTCAAAATGTTACCAGATCTGGTGATTTGGGACCGATTGTTTCATTTGGGTTTTTTCTTTTTTTTATTATTATTTTGAAACACTTTTAAGATCGGATATTTCAAAAGTTCGGTTCATCCGGTCTTAAAAGTGTAACTTTTAAGACCGCCTGGAACAAGACCGGTCGTAGATCCAGTCTTACATACCTATTTCGTTCGATCTTAAAGCCCTTTTTTGCACTAGTGTTTTAAGTCAACAAAAAATACCCAAATCAGACTTGTATAAAGGGAATTATGATTTTTCAAAGTTTGATATAAAAAATGATTTGTTAATGTTTGGTCATGAAATTCCGGAAAACCCTATGTCTAGTTTTTCTCTTGAATATTAAGCTTTTAAGTGAACAAAAAACACCCAAATCAGACGTGTAGAAAGGGAATTATGATTTTTCAAAGTTTGATAGAAAAACTGGATGAATCTGTGTTTCCAGAAGTGATGTCCTTATTTTGGGAAAAAGTTTTACTGGATAAATGGAATTTCTAGAATTAAAGCAAATATAATAAGCTTTAATTTGATAGGTCATACGCCTAATTTGGATATGCATTTAGGAGTATATGAATTTTTGAAACTGACCTATGAATCTGGAACAAAATTTTGGACAATATGGGATTATTGTTGACTCTAGATTTGTATGCATGAGAATGACTTTTGTAAGTATTTTTCCTTGAAAATGAAATCAACAATGATTACATAGGTTTTGGAACCACCCCATTAGGACATTTTGACAATTAGTTATGATTTGTTAATGTTTGGTCATGAAATTCTAGAAAATCCTATGTCCAAATTCAAGATGTATCTACATTTCAAAATTCTGACATTTATACAGCTATAAATGAATCTTGTGATTATTTTTTCTCTAAAATAGACTTACAAAGCTTTAAATAGAAATTGGAACCACTTGATTTTGAGTTATGTAAATCAAGATATTATTTTTGAAAGTTCTTAGAGAAATAGAAAGGTGAATTTCAGTTAAGTCTAGAAATAATCATGTTTTTGAGAAAGTTTCAACTAGCTTTAAATTGGAAATTTTTGAGTAAAAATTGAAGGGCTAGATGGTTATGTCTAGGTAGAATACAAAGTTCATAACGTATGATAACCAAGTAATGAAAATAAAAAGGATAATTTCTATGGGTAGGTCTTGTAGAACATAATCTTGATATTGCTATTAAGATTAGATTGAATAATGACCTATCTCCATATATTATAGGATTTGACATTTGTCTTGGCCCAAAGGATAAGGAGAGCAAGAAGAACTCTGGTGAAGGGACAGAGTTAGCAGGACATTTAAGTAGTAACTCTAATTTCTCATTCTTTATATGACTGTATATGCTTGTTTAAACCATATATGTGAGTCCTGCCTATATGAGGCTAGCACTACTCATGAATCGTTTGGCTAGAAGGGCTGATTATGGGACCAGCTTCCTGGTGGCAGGGCCTAGTGCATTCATTTATTTTTGGGTTGTTAATTCACCCTATTGTATTTTCCTAGCGCTAGGGTTTTAATTCTTATAATGATGTTTGTGTTACAAACTACATGTGAACTGTGATACATGTTGTATGATTTTTGAATGTTGTTATGCTATTGTGGACTAATTCTGTTGTGGTTAACTACCATATACTATCTCTAAAATTAATCTGTTACTCTGGGAACCTTTGTGATCCCAGCCCTTATTACTACTTGTGATTTGTATAGCATATTAGATTCAGCTCCCAGGGCAAGGCAGTGGATGTCGGCAAATGGAGATACTGACCTGGTTTAGTTTGGTTGGGAAATAATGTGTTGAGAAGCCTGTAATAATGCATTAGAGTTTATAGGTAATATGATCAAACCATGTAGGTATTTTTGTAATGAAATCAATAATTTTATATCAGTAAATAATGCTATTTCTATTTTGCCCTTTGAACTGTGTGCTATGACTCTGATAAATGTCGATATACCAATGGGGCATTACATTTGTGTTATCAGAGTGCGGTTCTAGCAATATCAGAATAGTAAACTGATACTTGAGTATATAATACCTAGGACTGGAGTGGTAGTGATGCTTATACCTGAGGCAAAGGGTTCGAGTTCCAATGAGTTAAAGCTCTAGAGATAGATATAATGGCACATGATATAGATTCTATTGCTAATCCTAGGGCTATTGATGTTGAGTTGGGATATGATTTGGTTCTCAGATCCTATTAGAGCTTTGAGGTTAAGCATGCTTAGGTGAGAGAAATCTCAGGATGGGTGACCTCCTGGGAAGTATCATGGGAATTTGTAATCCTTTGATTTAAAGCTTGAGAAGCTTGAGGTATGGAACATGGTGATTCTTGGGGATTCCATAGGAATGTTGGAATGAATATGGTAGGTCTTGCTTCTCTAACTGCCAGCTTCCTAAATATGGACATAGGCATTCGATTGATGCTAGCGCCTACATCACAAAGTGCTTTTCCACAATAGTTAGGGCCAATGGCACAGGGGATTGTAAAGTTGCTTGGGTCTTTTAGTTTTGCTGGAAGTCTATTCAACAGTAGTGCACCCTTGGTCATGGCTACTATCTCAAATACACCCAACCATCATTTCTTAGATACGATGTCCTTCATGAACTTCACATAGCTAGGTATATGTTCTAATGCCTCCACTAGTGGGATGTTGATGTGTAGCTACTTTAGCATGTCCAGGAATATTTAGAATTTCTTCTCTTGATTGTGCTTCTGAAGCCTTTTGGGAAATGGTGGAGGTGGCTTTGGAGTTTGTGAAGGTCCTCGATCAAGGGCATGTTAAGATGTTGATGTCGTAGCATCATGCCTTATTTTCGTTACATGGACATCTGGCGTGACTTTCATTGAGAATGCTATAACATAAAGTCCATCATCCTTTTGCTATAGCATTGAGGTGTCTAGGTTTGATTCCTGGGTGGATTCAATAGTTTCTTGCCCTTTCTTTGTCTGGCCTGATGTTGGTTCAACATCCTCGATAGGCCTTTTTGAGACCTTTATTTGTTCCACATTTTTGCCGCTTCTTAGTTCAATCGCCTTGACTTGTTCTTTTCCATGGTTCCTAAGGACTTCAGTGTCATTAGGCAATGAGCCTGATGGTTTGTTATTGAGTGCTGTAGCAAGCTATTCAACCTGATTTCCAAGATTGCAAAAGGAAACATATTGGCTTTGTATAATGATGTCGTTCTCGTCCATATACTCCTTGAGTAGGCTTTCCATGGATGATGAAGGGGCTAAATCAGCACCTTGTTGCCTTGCTTGCTGGTTGAATGTTTCCTCCATCATGGGTTGTAGGTGTTGGAGTATGGGTCGTTGTTGTTGCCACCCCCGTCGTAGTTGTTAGTTCTCTATGTGTTTTGATGATAACATATAATTGTAAACTTGAATGAAGCTTGTTTTGATTAAGTTTTTGAAATGTTGAATCTTGTTGAAACTTAAACCAGAAACTTGTAGTCCAAGGAAAACTCGAGCCTAGAGTTGATAAACTCAAGTTGGAACTTGACAGAGAGTAAGACAAGTTATTTGAGCTCAGCTTGACTCGAGCTTGGTCATGGAAACTTGAGTCTGCGAGTGGCTGAGAGTTTTTCAAAGAACTCAAGCCTGTTGTTGCTTAACTTGAGTTTATCCTTGGCAGAGAGTTCTCAAAGATTTTCATGTAATGTATACTCAAGCTTGCATCAGTAAACTCGAGTTTATGCCAGACCGAGAGCTTTCAAGGAATTTTGAAGTTAAAGTGACTCGAGCCTTTTTCTTAAAACTCCAGTTTGAGCTTTTATGGACATAAACTTATTTTCAGCTTAAATAGTCTCATACTCGAGTTAGTCACTTAATGACTCGAGTTTTCATCGATTTCAAAATGCTTCCAAAATGCTGTCATGATGCTCATTTCTAAAGAAGAACTAAACTCGAGTTTAGGGAATTAAACTAGAGTCATAAACTTGAGTAAAATGTTCTAAGCTCTAGTTTCAGTCTTACAGAGACATCTTGATTTTAAACTTCAAATCTTTTCCAAAGAAGAGGTTCACAAGACTAGAGTTTAGAAGTGTAAACTCGAGTAGAGAACTCCAATTTGCTTGAACAAAATTCAATTAAAAGTGCTCTGTTTTAAAATCATCTTGCTCGAATTAGCAAAATCTTCTTGTTTGATCTATATACTTCATATCATCTTTTACTACTACTCTTAACTATGTTTAATCAATTTCTTAGTGAGTTTCAGATGATCAAACATGTATTAAACTGAAGATTAAGCATAAAGCAAAAGGTGATGTCAAAACATTAAATGCTAGCCCAAAAAACCTAGCACCTTTTTAGCAAATCATTCTCTATATATTCCAAAGGTTTAAATGTTTTCTTTCCTCATCTAAAAGCCACATCATCTAATGAATTCATTTCAAGGGAAGTCAACAAGAATGTTTGGGCATTTGGATTAAATCAAAGCATGAGTGAGAATGGACCTAATTGCAATCTAACAGCCTCATTAATGTCTCCAACAGTTACATTAATGTTTCTAACAGTCATTTAATGCTTTCAACATATATAAGTTGAAGCATTCAATTCTCAACAAACACCAAAATACAGAAAACAAAAAATGGTCAACGTGTAACTTGCATTTACTGTTTTCTACTCATCTATAAAGTATCTTCTGATACATTGAACTTCAGTGATTATTTATCTATTCTTTTAGAGAGTTTATCTATGATTGTCAATCTTTGTAAGAATCTCAAAGTTGTGGGACTTTGAGATTGGGTTATCAGTTTACAACTTGTAAGGGGAAGTGTATCCTAGTGAGAGGATAACTTTCAAGTACAGAGTATGTATATGATTAAAGTGATAGTGAAAATCCCAGAATGTTGGCGACTGGACGTAGGTCAAGAGTTAAAGCCGAACTAGTATAAATCTTTTGTGTCTTGTTTTCTCTCTATCTCTCTTTATACCCTCTTTAAATCCCAATTCACCCCCTCTTAGTGATTTCCTTCCATTTACAGTAGTTGCTCACATAATTAACAGATTCAGGGTTAGTAGAACATTGAGAGTAAGGATGCACTCCACCACAGTACATACAAGCTACTTGACCAGGTTGTGTTGCTAGATGACTGGTAGGTAGACTCATTGATTTGATCATGTTGGTCAGTGAAGACACTTGTGAAAGTGGAGCTAAATACCCAAGAAGGGGGTGGATTTGGTATTTTGAAAATTTTTCCAAATACCTCTGTTTTCAAACAACGAAACAGAGATGAACAGAGTAATGAGAAGAACAGCTAGACACAGAGATTTATACTGGTATGGTTCTAACCACTTGACCTACGTCCAGTCCCCAGACACTCTGGGATTTTCTACTATCACAAAAGATTACACACTCTGTACTCAAGAGTAGTTCTCTCTCTAGAACTCACTCCCCCTTACAAGTTGTAATCAATGTACTCCCAAATCACCAGGTCCCCTTGACTTATGATTCTTTACAATAAATGATTTACAGATAAAAACTATCTCTAAGAGTGAATAATGATAAACACTGAAACTTATGTATCAAAAGATACTTTTACAAGTGAAAAATTGAAGGTAGGTGAAAAACTTAGAATGCAATTTGTTTTCAACAGTTGTAACAGTTGTGAAGACTTGAATACAACTCTATTTATACTCAGAGTGCATTAAATGACTGTTGATTTCCCTAATAGAACCGTTGGAGATATTCAGCAAAGGTTAGGGAGTGATTTAGTTTTCTTCTCTCTCTAATCTCCACTTAATCCAACTGTGCAGAAGTTTAGAGTTGACTTCCTGTGAATTAATTTGTTGGAAAAGCAGGTGCTGGATGTGGAAATCATTCTTTAATTCTTTGCTAGACGTGTGCAAACGGATTACCCAAAAGATTGCAACTTTATGGGTTTGCATTTAATGTGCTGACGTCACTTTTTGCTTTTGCTTTAAACCTTCAATAAACATTCTTTAATTCATCTGAAACTCACTAACAATGTGGTTAAACATAGCTAGAAATAGTAGAGAATAATACTGTAAAGTATTAAGATCAAACAAGAGTGATTTACAAAATCGTCAGATTTGAATTTCAAACTCTACGATAGAAACTCGAGTTTGTTCTCCAAAACTCGAGTTTTCAACTGTACATTTAAGCAAAACTTGAGTTTTAATAATGAAACTCGAGTTTCCTCCATCCAAAGAGGAAAGTCATGATTTAAGCTTTGGAATACATTTTTGAGACAAACTCAAAACTTGAGTTTCTAAAAACAAAACTCGAGTTTTGAACTTTTAATGAAAAACATGTGTTTAAGTCCAAAACATCAATGTAAGTTACGGCTGAACCCAAGAGGGGGGGTGAATTGGGTGAAGTATAAAAATTTCCATTCTTTAAAAGATTTTCGCAATTCAGGAAATTCATCTTTGAGTAATAAAAGTAAGATCACAAACAATTGGTAAATACTCAAATGTAAATGCTGGAAATGCAAAAGATAAGGAAGAAGAGCTTGCAAACAGATTTATACTGGTTCGGTCTTTTCCTTGACCTACGTCCAGTCCCCAAGCCTCACTTGGGTTTTTCAATCCACTATCTTCAATAAGCTTGATTACACGATCTGTAACTGAAGCAATCCTCTCTCTAGGATTCACTCCCCCTTACAATCTGTAATCAATACACTGCTTGATTACACACTCTGTACTAGAGATTATCCTCTCACTAGGATACACTCCCCCTTACAAGTTGTAATCAACACAATGTTTATCCCACTCAAGATTACCCAATCTTGAGTAACTCTCAGAAAGATAATGTGTTTACAATAATTTTCCTCTCAAAGGAATGAATAAATGATCACTGAAGTTCAGATACAGTTCATTTCACCCTCTAAGCTATTTAGATATGAAAAACAGAGTGAGAATGATGTAGAAGCAGAGTATCAGCATTTTGGCATTGTAAACTTGTATCTCCTCGTTTTTCTGCTTGAGTCCATGTCTTTTATAGGTAGAGAATTATGTGTGACCGTTTTTGACCGTTGTAGGATGAATCAGACCGTTGTAGTTGATTGTCATTAAGTGTGGTCTGCTTCTCTCTCTAAACTCCAACTAATCCATGTGTTAATGTGATCTGATGTGGCTCTCTGAGGATTTGCCCGTTGGAGTAGACTTTGCTTGATGAAGAAATGATTCTTGACCGTTGAGAATGCGTACTCAGATGGATTAACCAAAAGGAGGTTGATTTGCAGAAGTGCATTAAATGCATTGAGCACCTTTTTGCTTTTTGCCTTTGATCTCATTAATCTTCATCTGTGCTGACTGAAATTCACTTAACAAACTTGTTAAACGTATCTGGGAACATAAGTGAATGACATATGGAAGCAACAAGATCAAACAATAATGATTTGCAAATTCGCGTAATTCAAAAATCAATTTTGACCGTTGTATACTGCGGTAAGTTCCTCTATACTGGAGTATGGCATTGTGCATAAGTGTCCATACTGCAGTATCCAAAGTCATACTGCGGTATACAGCTTCTAGAGGCAAAACATCGTGATTTGTGTTTGAAAGTCATGACCTATACTGCGGTATGTAAGTAGTATACTGCAGTATGGCACTGTTTGTGTGAAAAGTTTAAGTTCAAAAAGCCTCTATACTGGAGTATACAAATCTAATATCCTTCGTTTTAATCATCTGAAACTCACCAATAAAGTGGTTAAACATATCTAGGAACATTAGAGATTAATCATAGGAAGTATTAAGATCAAACAAGAAGGCATTGCAAATTCGTCAGATTTGATTTTCAAGTTTGACGTTCAATACTTGCGTCAATACTAGAGTATGTTAGTGAAAGTATGCAATACTGGAGTATAGAACTTCATACTGGAGTATGCAAGAAAATGGTCAAGTTGAAAACAAGTTTAAGAGCTCAATACTGCAGTATGCAAACCTATACTGCAGTATGCAATAGTTATAAAATTTGGGAGCTCTCTGTATAAGCCTATACTGCAGTATACATACCCATACTGCGGTATTGACTTGCTTGAAAAACTTGGTTGCTCTCTGGATGGCCCTATACTGCAGTATACATACCTATACTGCGGTATTGACTTGACTGAAGGAAGAGTGAAAACTGTAGTTTCAAAAAGAAAAGGAGCAAGTTCTACAGAACGCAAATCATGAGTAGATGCACACATGAAAGAAAGAATGGCAAAAGATGAATTCCATTCATGCAGGCCCAAAACTTCACAAGGTCAATACCAAATTAGGCAATCAACAACATCAAATCAACTACAAGACATGTAATCGAAGAGTCAAGAATTGCAGACCAGACAGAATGATCCATTAAAACCAGCATGTCCAAGTTCATAATATGTAGCAATCATAGAAAGAGAGACTGTATTATTCCAAAAAGCAAAGTAGAAAAAGGAAAACAAGTAAAAGAAAAGGAGGGGGAAGAAAGAACAATACTCCCCAAGGTTGGTTTATGGAGGATAAGTGGCATCAATGAGGAGAATCTCTGCTCCCTCAGGCTGCTGCTGGGATCCCTCATGAAAGTGCTTGAGGCGATGTCCATTGACCTTAAAGGTTTGTCCTGTGGCTGGATCGCATAACTCAACAGCACCAAATGGAAATATGTTAGTGATCTCAAAAGGGCCATCCCATCTAGATCGAAGCTTACCTGGCATAAACTTCAAACGAGAATTAAATAGAAGAACTTTTTGGCCCACAGAAAATTCCTTCCTCAAGATATGTTTGTCATGGAATGCCTTAGTCTTTTCCTTGTATGGTCGTGAACTCTCATAGGCATCCAATCGCAGCTCATCTAACTCTTGCAACTGTAGCTCCCTCTCCATCCCAGACTTAGCCAAATCCATGTTACACTGCTTAATAGCCCAATAGGCTTGATGCTCCAACTCAACCGGAAGATGACATGCCTTCCCAAAGACAAGCCGATAAGGAGACATCCCAATCGGAGTCTTGTAGGCGATGCGATATGCCTACAAAGCATCATCTAGTTGCTCACTCCAATCTTTAAGGGTAGAGTTAATAGTCTTTTAAGGATTTGCATAATCTCAGAGATTTCAGCTTGACCGTTGGTCTGAGGATGGTATGCTATGGAGACCTTGTGGAACACTCCATACTTGTGTAACAAGGCACCCATGCTTCGGTTGCAAAAATAGGATCCTTGGTCACTGATAATGGCTCTAGGAACACCAAACCTGCAGAAAATGTTATACCTAACAAAATCCACCACCATAAAAGAATCATTAGTCCAGGTGGCTTTCGCCTCAACCCATTTCGAGACATAATCAACAGCTAGCAGTATGTAAGCATAACCATATGAAGTAGGAAATGGACCCATAAAATCAATACCCCAAACATCAAAGATCTCACAAAACAATATAGGGTTCTGGGGCATCTCATGCCTACAGGAAATATTCCCTGCTCTCTGACAGTTATCACATGACTTACAAAACAGATGGGAATCATGAAACAAGGAAGGCCAAAATAATCCACTGTCTAACACTTTCCTAGCAGTTCTTTGGGGTCCAAAGTGACCACCACAAGCAGAAGCATGAGTAAAATGCAATATAGAGTGAAACTCATGATCAGGCACACATCTCTTAAAAACTTGGTCACTACAAAATTTCCACAGATAAGGGTCATCCCAAACATAATATTTAGATTCACTCTTTAATTTAAGGGTTTGGCCCTTAGTGAAATCGACAGGCAAAACACCAGTTACCAAGTAGTTAACCAAATTAGCATACCATGGAAGCTTACCTTGCAGCTGTAGAAGCTACTCATCAGGGAAATCATCCCGAATAGAAGGGGGTGAGAGGGGCAATGGGTGATGCGACTCAAGTGGTCAGCTACTTAGTTTTGTGCTCTACTTAGGTCTCGAATCTCAACATTGAACTCTTGGAGCAAGAGCATCCACCGGATGAGCCGTGGCTTAGCATCTGCCTTTTCAAAAGAAATTTCAACGCTACATGGTCAGAGAAAACCACTACCCTACTTACTAGCAGATAGGACCTAAATTTATCAAAAGCAAATACAATAGCCAACAACTCCTGTTCAGTAGTGGTGTAATTAGACTGGGCAGGATCCAAAGTCTTAGAAGCATATGCAATCACATGAGATGCTCTGTCAACCCGCTGTGCTAAGATAGCACCAACCGCATAGTTGGAACCATCGCACATCAACTCAAAGGGAAGGCACCAATTAGGGGGTTGGATCATTGGAGCTGTAGTCAGGCAACACTTCAAGTGATCGAAGGCCGCCTTACACTCATCATCAAATACAAAGTCAGTGTCCTTATGCAGAAGGTTGGACAAGGGTCGGGCAATCTTGCTGAAATCTCGAATGAAACACCGATAGAAACCTGCATGTCCAAGAAAAGAACGAACTTCCCGCACAGATGCGGGGTAAGGCAAAGCAGTGATTACATCTATCTTAGCAAGGTCTACCTCAATCCATTTCCTAGACACTATGTGTCTCAAGACTATACCCGACTCAACCATAAAGTGACACTTCTCATAATTCAGCACAAGACTAGACTCAATGCACCTCTGCAAACTCTAGACAAATTAGCTAAGCATGCATCAAAATCAGACCCATATACAGTGAAATCATCCATAAAAACCTCCATGCAGTCCTCTAGAAACTCAGAGAAAATGCTTACCATACAACGCTGAAAGGTGTCAGGTGCGTTGCAAAGGCCAAAAGGCATCCTTCGGTAGGCATATGTTCCAAAGGGGCATGTAAAGGTTGTCTTCTCCTGATCCTCAGGAGCAATATGGATTTGGAAGTATCTGGAGTAGCCATCCAGGAAGCAGTAATGAGACTTGCCAGCCAATCGCTCTAACATCTAATCAATGAAAGGTAGAGGGTAATGATCTTTGCGAGTGGCTTGGTTGAGTCTCCTATAGTTGATGCAAACTCTCCAACTATTCTAAACTTGAGTAGGAATGAGCTCATTCTTCTGATTGGCTACCACAATGACTCTAGACTTCTTAGGAACCACCTGGACTGGGCTAACCCACTGGCTTTCGGAAATGGGATAAATGATACCAGCTTGCAGAAGCTTAGTGACCTCCTTCTTCACCACATCAAGGATAAGAGGATTAAGGCGTCTCTAGGGCTGCCTCACTGGCTTAGAGTCTTCTTCCAACAAAATTCGATGCATACACATGGCGGGGCTAATGCCAACGATGTCAGCTAATGTCCAACCAATGGCTTTCTTGTTCGCCCTCAATACGCTTAGCACCTTCTCTTCTTGGTCAGGAAGAAGATTATTTGCCACAATGACTGGCAACTGTTTATCCACCTCCAGAAATGCATACTTCAGGTGATCTGGAAGGGATTTTAACTCAAGCTTGGGTGGTTGCTCAGTGGAGGGAAGAAGCTTGGGTGGTTGTTGCAACAACTCTGATGTCATGACACTGGAAATGCTTGAAACCACATTCAAAGAAACAAAAGAAATGTGTCTATACAGCTCAATGTTAACATCAGAATCAAGCTCATCAAAATCAGAGTTAAGCTCATCAAAATTAGAATCAGGATGCACATTAGGATTAGGATGAAGCTCAAACTCAGAATCAATATCAAAATCCACATGTAATGTAGAATGACCAAGCAAGTCAGAATCATCAAGCAAGTCAGATTCACCAAGCAATGCAGCATTAAGCAAATCAGTGCAAACAAAGCACCATTCATTATCAGCACATGCACAAATGGGAGAATCACTCTCAGATGCAAAATCAGGATAATCAACACACTAACTAGCAAGAATATCATCCACAGCATCATCAATCACATCAATGGAGAAAACAGAATGATCTTCCCTAGGATGTTTCATGGCATCAAAGATATTGAAATTCACAGATATATCACCAAACTCCATGGAAAGAGTACCAGAATGCACATCTATCTTAGTCCTGGCTGTTTTCATGAAAGACCTCCCTAGAATGATTGGTGACCTACTACTAGGAGACTCATCCTTCATATCTAAGATGTAAAAGTCAGCAGGGAATATCAATTCATTAACTTTGACTAATACATCTTCAACTACACCAGAAGGATGGACACTACTCCTATTAGCTAGCTGAACAACAACACCAGTAGGACGTAAAGGACCAAGACCAAGAGATTTATAAATAGATGCAGGCATGACATTAATAGAAGCACCTAAATCTAGCATGCAATCATCAAATCTATAGCTACCAAAACAGCAAGGGATAGAAAACATCCCTGGATCCTTGCACTTGCGAGGCATTATAGGCTGGATGAGTGCTGATACATTCTGGTTCAAGCTCACTCGTTCACTCCCCCTCAGTCACCTCTTGTTGGTGCACAACTCCTTCAGAAACTTGACATATTTAGGAATTTGTTTGACTGAATCTAAGAGAGGAATGTTGATCTCTACTCTTCTGAATGTCTCAAGTATATCCTTATCTTATGCTTTTTCCGCCAACTTCTTGGACTGAATCGCTCTCTGAGGGAAAGGAAGAGGAATGGAGATGTCTTCCTCTTTACCTTGCTGCACTACCTTTTTATTTTTAGAGTCAATCTTCACATTTTCTGACTCTTTTTCTGATGTGGAATTCACATCTGCAGCTGGTGTAGGTTCCTCCAATTGTTTGCCAGATCATAGGGAGATAGCACTCACATTCCCCTTAGGATTGGGAATGGTCTGTGAAGGAAGAGTGTTGGATCCTTGAGGTTGAAGCTGATTCAGTGATATTGCAAATTGTCCAATTTGTGTTTGCAAACTCTGAATGGAAGTGTCAGTTTTCTGTTGGAATTACATATTGGCTGTGACAAATTGCTTCCTCATATCTTCAAGTGAGGAACCACCACCACTACTACTGGCCTGCTGTTGCGCCTCCTGTGGAGGTGCACATATGGCTGGTCGAGGAGGTGGTGCAGGCAAAGGAGGTGCAGATTGTTGTTGGAAATTTTGTGGTCTGTACTGTCTCTGCTGGTAATTTCTAGAATTTTGCTGATATTGGTTACTCTGGTCCTGATTCTGGTTCCAACAGAAATTGGGGTGTTTTCTCCAATCAGGATTGTAGGTATTGGAGAAGGCATTGTTCTGCTGGTATTGTGGCTTTCCTGGAAAAACACCCACTGAAGCTACTGACTGGTCTTAATAGGTAGGATCATGCAAAGTAGGGCAAGAATCAGTAGGATGATAAGGGTCAGAACAAAACCCACAGGAGGACCCAATCTGAGGAGGAGAAGACTGGACTGTTTGTGTTACTGCCAACTGCCTCACAAGGGAGGTTAGATCATCAAGTCTAGTCTCTAATCTCTGAGAATCGTACTAGGCTGGAGGTGTTTGAATCTAGTAAACAGGAGTACTATTGGCCCTGGTGCAAATTGCTAAGAATTGGCAGCCATAGTAGATATCAATTCTCGGGCCTCTTCAGGTGTCTTTCTATCTAAGGCCCCACCACTAGATGCATCCACAAAACTTTTATCCAACGGTAACAAACCAAAATTGAAATATGTAATTAGAACCTAGTCTGAAATCTGGTGGTGTGGATAGCTAGCACACAATTGCTTGAACCTCTCCCAATACTCATACATGGTCTCCCCATTGATTTGTTTGACACTAGTGATCTCCTTTTGAATAGCAATGGCCTTTGAGGAAGGAAAGAACCTCACTAGGAATAACTTCTGCATATCATCCCAACTACCAATAGATGCTGGTTGCAAATTGTATAGCCAATCCTTAGCGACACCATCTAGGGAAAATGGAAAAGCTCTCAGCTTAATGTGGTCTTCATCAATTGCTTGAGGTTTCATCGTGCTGCATACCACATGGAACTCCTTTAGATGCCTATGAGGACATTCACCTGCAAAACCATGAAACTTGGGCAACAAATGGATAAGACTAGATTACAGTTCAAAGTTAGCAGCAAGTTCAGGATATTGAATACATAAATTTTGATTGCCCACATCAGGGGTAGCTAATTCTCTCAAGGTAGGATGATCTGCTTGTTCAGCCATATTTTCAGAGTTAGCAAAATTGCTACTAGAATCGGTGAAAACAACAAGACTATTAGAAGTACTATCAGAAACACAATCAGAAAGATCAACAGAGTGGACACAATCAGAAAGATCAATAGAGTGGACACAATCAGAATGGTCACAATTAGATTCACATTCAATGTTCAATTCAGTGTTAATCCCACGACTTAGCCTAACAACTCTTCTAGTAGTAAGAATTGTTCTTTCTATTTCAGGATCAAATGGCAACAAGTCTTCTGGGTTGACAGTGCTCCTAGTACTCATGCAGCATAATCACTAGGCAGGATTTGTAGAAAATCAAAATCACAAAAATGCCACTGGAAACTCAAAATTACGAAAATGCCACACTAAAAGGGGTAAAAAGTAGAAAAACACTAAGACACACAAAAGCAAACACAAAGAAAACAAGAACCTATGGTAGAAATTGACCAAAATGAATCCCGAAACACTATCAAATGATTTTTAAAATTTATGGGACTTGGACAGGGCAATTCCTAGACCATTGGAGGACCCAAAAATGGAATTAAAAAAACTTCAAAAATTGGAAAAGTGGTCAAAACGATGGAATTTGGCGAAACGGAGCTTACACATGAAAAATGGAACATTTTCGATGTGCCCAGTGAGATAGGCCATTTTCTATCATTGTACCAAATTTCAGCCCATTTTGAGATAGAATGAAAAAAACTGACTAGTAGAAATCACAAAATCAAAACTTAAAACAGCGAAAAAGTGGTCTAAACTTGGAATTTGGGGAAAATAAGGCATACCTCACTCCCAAGGAGAGTGACTCTTTCTTAGAATGCCCAATTCCTTGTGAATAAGACCTGGTTTGAGTGATCTGGGTCAGAAAAATTTTGTCCAGCTACCCGAACCACCTAAACTACCGAAACAAAGCTATTTACACTACTGTTACTAATCAAACCGATGCAAATTCCTCGGTAGCTGCGCCATATTTTGACAAAGATTTGCCTATCTCCCAAAATAACCAAGTTCAAATAAGATTTTTTGCAGAAATAGGGAACCTGGGTCATTTCCCCAATGAATTCGCAGCAGGTTCGATTGATAACAATGAAACAGAACAGTAAAACAGGGGGTTTTTATGTGAACAGAATAAAAATGAAACTAAATAAAGAAAAAAAACAAAACAAGCATAACAGAACGAATCAAATAGAGGCTAAACAGTTAATAGAGATTAACCCAGGATTACGGATTCACTTTCCTTCCTCAGACGAAACAGATTTACAACCAAACTCGTGATCGACTCTAGATAAAAGCTTCCATTTTGATCCAGAAGTTTAACAAAACGTGAATGAATAGGTGTTTTCTGCTGCTGCCACACTTACCCTTAAATGGCAAAACGAAAACGGGCTCCAATCCACAATTTAGTCCCAAAATGGAAAATACTAAAAATGGGCTTTAATTACAAATAAAAATCCATAAATAAACATATGACTTCGGATCCAAAATCAACCGCCCTCTTGTCCGAATTTTCTCTTCATGTCTTCATAACAATTGTAGCTCTCTGAATCATCTGGAATATGAGACAAAAATGAGGCAAATCCGATGTTTGGTTCAAGAGTTATGGTAAAGATAGCGAAGCAATGTAAAACTGGAATTTTACTATTAAAAATGGCTAAAATATGATCAAAGGCCCAAAGCCCAAATAGATATAAAAAGCCATTATTTATTAGCTAAAGAGTCCTAAATTATTAATCAAGAGACAAAAAGTAGTGTATGAAATATTCAATTATCAGCTACCCAGGTCATTTTAGGAGGTAATAGAATGAGCAGGCATAGTGTTTAGCCATGCTCAAGCCTTGTCCCTAAGTAAGAATGGGAATAAAAGCCTGTTTCCTGAGGGCATCGAGTATTACTCCTGGAATGACGAAGGCGTCACAAACCTTCATGAATGACTTGAGATGGTGTCTGATAGGAGTCCTCCAAACTAATGCCTTTAATTTTGAAGTGTCTTGTAGTCAGATTTGGAGGTATGATAGCTGAATTGAATTTGGTGAGGTCAGGTACCCCAAACTCCATGATTACTTGGTCTAGATCAGCATTATGATTCGATTGCTAAGGCTTCTGATTGTCCCCATTCAATAATTGTTGCTTTTATCTATTCACGCCTTAATTAACTTGCATGTCCGCCATGTGTGCAGAGTCACTTATTTCACTCCTTTGCCTTTGCTTTTTGCTTCATTGCTTATAGGTTTGTTCAATCTCTAGATCGTATGGCTCAAGGTTAGCAATAGGCAAGTTACGCATACACTATAGAGTGTACCTAAAAATCAGAGGTAGAGAGAGTGAGTTTGGTGAGGTGAACACAACTTGTCAAAAAGAAACTTACAATCGTAAAAGGTATCTTTAATCCTCGGCAACGACGCCAAAAACTTGGTTGTCGAATTCCCTTATGACAAGTGAAATAGTCGAACAAGTAATAAAGAGTAAGTAGAGTTATCATCCCTAGAGAATGTGTTGGAAATTATGCCCTAGGGACAAGTCATTGTTCTCCATTAAGTTATCATTTCATATGCATGTTTATGGTGATAACTATATCCCTGGATATATCTTATAGATTATCCTAAATGTCCCTGGTCGATCATCTACGCGAGAACGAAGATGAGTTAAGACCAGTATGACTTTGATGAGGTATGGAGATATGAATCAAAGTCATGGGCACTTGTAAGAGTACAAAGTGCTGGACCGACCCACTATGAGAAAGCTGCATGGATTAAGTCATAAGCTTATCTCATGTATAACTGCGTCACAACGCCCTTTGACTTGAGAACTTCATGGATTCCTACATGATGAGTCACTGGTCTTTGACCTAGTCAAAAGTCACCTTTGACCGGGTGATGATAAAGGCTTAGATCGGGATCAGTGGTTTTCATGCGGAGGAATGTGAATGGTCAATATGGAATTTGTCCCTCACATTTGTAGAGAGATAATACTGGGCCCCTCGATAAGTGAGTCTAAGAAATGTATTGCCATACTGTGATGGAAAGGAGTTTCCATTTCACTTATTAGACTGCTCGAGAATCAAGAAAGTAGTGGTCAAGAACAGGAAGTTGACATTATCCATGCCTCATCCTTGACCAAATTATCGCGTGACAAAAGGGACGTGACACGGTTGTACGATAGGTAGTATCGTGTTATCAATCCCCATGTGAATTGGCTAGTCGCAATGTCTTGCTAGAGGCCGCTTGTGACTTGTGGGCTGATACAGTCTTGGCCCACTGCCAATCTCATATGGGCCTGTAGGGTTGCACACAAGAATAATCCAACATGGGTAAAAGTGTCCAGATTCATTGAATCTCAGATTAATCTGAGATTAAATGAATACTGAATTTAATCTAGGATAAATGTGTGTGTGTGTGTGTGTGTAATATTATTTAATGGAGATTATAATATTATTATATGATATTTGTTTTATATTTAATTTATCGGATAAATTAAATATCTAAAACAAATAGAGATATTATATCTCATTTAATTTTCGAATAAAGATATCATTATCTATATGATTTAAATTGAGATATTGTATCTCAGATTTAATTAAATAAATAGATATCATTTCTCGGATTTAATTTATAGAGATAAATTAAATCAAAAGCCTTTTAATTTAGATTTAATCTAAATTCAAGATTCGAATTTCAGATCTGGTTTTAATTCGGATTAAATAAATATATTAGATTAGATCTATTAGATAGATTTAATTAATATATTATCCAGATTCAAAATTCGAATTTCAAAATTAATGAGGATTAATTTTGATTATATAATACGCCTATCAGGTTTAGAAAAACCTACTGGAGTTTTAGTCGAGCGTATTACAGAAAGCCACGAGAAACCCTAGAGTGAAAAATAGAGTGAGACGCACAAGAGGCGCTAGCACTCTGCCATAGCCGTGTTCGGGCATTGTTCGTGTGGATACTGGTAAAGAAGCCGATTCTAAGAGTCGTCTTCTGTTGATCAAAAAGGTAGCCCACCAGTTCAAAGAGAACAAGACGCGGACGAATTCACTACAGTTTGGGTTTTCTTGATCACCATAAGAAAATGTGCGCAAAGGTTTGTGTAGATTCTTGAGCTACTAGTTCGCTAAAATCAAAGGAAAACCTCCTGCTCCAGATGATTCCGAATTCTATAAGGTACGATTCGGGTTCTCTAACTCTGATTTAAACGCACCTGAGTGATCCTCGGGATGGGATTCAGTAGAAAATTTTAATCCGCTGCGTGTACGGATCCCAACAGAATGTTGATAAAGAAGATAACACTAGTTTCTAAAGACAAGTGTGTGTTGTAAAAGTTGTATTGGTTTTGGTTGATTTTACTATTACTAGTGACAAAAAATAAATAATGCTGAGATTGAGCTCAGATTTCATCCTAAGTCATGTCATTCCCCCAATTTGCCTACAACGCATTACTGTAGCAATTATGCTGCACAACTTCTGCTATGTTACAGCATAACCACCTTTTACAACATTATCCAATTAACTTACCACTATACTATACAAAAGCTTTCGCAATGCTGTAAATACAATCCTCACTCTACTCTCCTATATTCCTATGGTGATTTCAAGTCTAGTCTATTTGATTAGCTTTAGGTGTTTTTGGTTATGAGCAGTAAATCCATTCCTAGCATCTATAATTTAGGTCGAGCCATGCACGGACTCGCCCAGCAAGCACTGCTTAATAAAGGTTTAACCCTACCTCGCTTCAGAGTTGACAGGACTGCTGAGATAGCTCTTAGCATCCGCTAATCAGCTATGAATTAAAACACTGTTAAAACAAACTGGATTTATTAAATGGAGAACTAACAAACTGGGTTCGTTTTACAACTTAGGAATTCATCCTCATTCAGCCAAAGGGAATTTAGTTCATAATTGATGAGGGACACATAACGTAGAGTACTGTAGAACAACCCATAACAGAATTATGAAAATAAAAATAACAAAGAAAACGAGGAGCTCGTTGAAAGGTTGATGGCATAAGAGGCATCCTGTCATGCAATGTCTCCACATCTTCTACAATCTGTCTTGCTCCAAGGAAGAACTTAGTTTGGTTTGTTTCCTCTCTTGTTCCTTCAGCATGCGTTTCAATCAGATCAGAATTGAGTGACTGCTTTCTCCCGCTCCTCTCCTCTCCTCTTAGGTTTTACAGCACTTTCCTCTTATAGTTAGGTCTCCTCGGCTGCACATCCAATCAGTTGGGCCTTCCAACTCTATCGAGTTCAAGATCTTAGATTTGGTTGATTGATCCTTCTTTTAATATAGTGTGATTCTCTAAATCTTTCTTTCGATTCTCCTCATCTTCTGGATTTAGCTTCAGTCAATCACTGTCTCCACATGCGTCTGGGTGACCTATCTTAATTTCCTAAAAACTCACGAATAAAGGTTAGAATAACTTAGCGTATAGTTCTGCATCATTTATGATGCTACAGCATACCAATCACATTGTATTGCTGGCGTAAGTGCAGGTATATGATATGCTATAGCATTGTATCAACTTCATTATGCACTTTCACTATAAACCATAAAGTGGTCCTTTTCTTATGCACATGCACAAGGTAACGACATCAATGCAGCAATTTCTAGGATCAATCCCCTATTTCCCTATGTGCATGAATTCTATTAGATTCAGCGTTCAAAACAGTCAAAATACATACTGAAAAGAAGACATAAATATCACTTATCACCTTCCATAACATTTGTCTGGTTCTTGAATATATTTGAAAATTGAGATTTTCAACTAGCCAATGCACCTATTATTTTCGTGAATTTTTGAAATTTGATTTTTGAATGAAACGTTTTTCAACAAAATTTAAGGTAAGCTGTAGTGGTCGCTTTTGAACTATGTTGTCTCATAAGCCAGTGGTAGGAAAAACCCCTTGGTCTCTTCTGATGATAGGTGTAAGTCCTACTGGACCCTACCCTATTGAGTACTCAGTGTTGTTGTAATGTATTATGTGAGGATTGGTTGCAACTTATGTTGCATGTGATTTATGATGTTTGATTCCTGAGTGATATAATGTTGTTATTTGGATTGTTTTCTGCTTATTGTAAATTGTATTTTTATGAATAAATGTCATGAACTGTCGACACTTAGCATGTGAGATTAATCTGTTATTCTGGGATCTTTATGACAGGTGTTACATAATTAGTTAGTTAGATTATTGTTATAGAGTTGGTTACACACTTGTAAAGTTTGTTATGTAATTGCTTTACTCATTGAACATTTATCTTGTGTATAAATATAGCACTACCTATCAATAATATTCAAGACATTATTTCCCCAAAATATTCTGGTCACATGGTATCTAGAGCCTTTTAATTTTTTTTTCTCCCAATTTATTTTCCCATTCTTTCTTTTTTTCTTGTGACAATTCGTCCTTTTTCTCTTTTTTACTTTTTCTCTCTCCCACTTTTCCCTTTCCCGTACAAACCCAGCTTTCTTTTCCCATTATTTCTCTTTCCATCGTCACTTTCCCAAATCCGTACGAACCCGTCACTTTCCATCGTCTTCTCCTCGATTTTTTTTACCCAGTCTGTTCGCGATTTTTACTCAGTCTGCCCTCACCATACGACCTTCATCCTCACCGATTTTAATGGCGTCGGCCACCACTTCAGACACACCTTCTTCTCACACTTCGCCGTCCATCGTTTCCGTCGTTCCTCTTCCGGCGACGGATCCGTCATCACCGTTCTACATTCATCCAAACAAGAATCCAGCTCTCATCCTTGTCACTCCTCTTCTTGATGGTTCCAACTACCATAGCTGGTCCAGGTCCATGCGTTCTGCCCTCCTCTCAAAGAACAAACGCAGGTTTATTGATAGTTTAGTAGGTCCTCCGCCGACGACTGCTTCTAATTTTCCGACATGGGAACACTGCAACAATCTTGTCCAAGGTTGGATCACTCGTTCCGTTTCTCCTACAATTGCTAAGAGTATTTTGTGGTTTGACTCTGCATCTGCAATTTGGAGTGATCTTCAGTCAAGGTTTTCTCAATCTGATCTATTTCGTATTGCTGATCTCCAAGAGGAAATTTGTAATCTCAGACAAGGTAGTTCTACTGTCAGTGAATATTTCACTCGTCTGAAAATTCTTTTGGATGAAATGACGAATATACGTCCACTAAAGCCCTGTACGTGTGGTTCTATCAGTCAGGCTATGCTTCATCGGGATGAGGATCAAGTAATTCGTTTCTTGAAAGGCCTGAATGAGTCTTTTGCCTCTGTAAAATCTCAGATTATGTTACTTGATCCTCTTCCCCCAATTACTCGTGTTTTTTCATTGATTGTGCAACAAGAACGTGAAATGCATCCATCTTTGGTTTCTCCTGAATCGTCTGTTTTAATGGCTAAGGGTTCTCGGTTTCCTAATCACTCTGGTTCAAAGCAGAAACTCTGCTCTTATTGTGGAAAACCACGTCACATTGAGGAAACCTGCTATAGGAAGCATGGTTTTCCTCCTGGATTCAAATTCAGGTCCTCTGGTTCTTCATCCATAGTGAATAATTTGTCTACCAAGGATTTTAATTCTGGTTTTGTTCAAGCACCTTCCCCTGCTCTGGCTTCATCTCTAGTGACTTCTTCTTCACAAGCTACTGTCCTTCCACAGTTGTCTGCTGTTCAATCCACTCGTCTCCTCAGCCTTCTTGAATGTCCATCTCCTTCAACACCTTCAATCAACCAGTTATCTGCTTCTCTATCTGTCCCTACTGAAGGTAATTCTAAGTCCAATGTGTCTAAATCTTTGATCATTGATTCTGGCGCAACTGATCATGTATGTTGTTCTTTAGCTTTGTTTTCGTCCTATGTGTCTATTCCTCCAATTCATGTTCATCTGCCTACTGGCTTTAAGACTGTAACACAATTCTCTGGCACAGTTCGTATTTCTGATTCTTTAATCCTTCATAATGTCCTTTTTCTTCCTCATTTTTCATTTAATATTATCTTATCTGTGTCTCAGTTAACAGCATCTCATAACTGTTTCCTAACATTTTCTTCTCAATCATGTCAGATTCACTCAACCCATCCTTCGCTGATGATTGGCACAGCTAGACTTTTTGAGGGCTTATTCTTCCTTAATGCAAGTATGATTTCCCAAAAGGCTTCATCTCAGGTTTTCCTTAACAACACTGTCTCCTCCAAAGCTAACATTTGGCATCTGTGATTGGGTCATCCTTCTACCAACACACTTTCTATTTTGCATAAACAAATTTCTGATATTACGGTATCTTCTACATTTCCTTGTGATGCTTGTCATTTTGCTAAACAGAAACGTTTACCTTTCCCTGTAAGCACAAGTTCATGCAATAAAACCTTTGATTTGATTCATGTTGATATCTAGGGTCCGTTTTCTACTCCTTCTATTCAAGGCTATCGTTATTTTCTCACTATTGTTGATGATTTTTCTCGCTATACTTGGCTGTTTTTAATGAAAACTAAATCTGAAACTCAAATGCATATTAAACAATTTTTCAATCTTGTTAAAACTCAATTTTCTGCTGTTATAAAAACTTTTCGTTTAGATAATGGTCCTAAATTTCATATGCCTGAATTTTTTGCTTCTCATGGTGTTATTCATCAAAAGTCTTGCGTTGCTACTCCACAACAAAACGGTTTGGTTGAACGAAAGCACCAACATATTTTAAACGTTGCATGGGCTCTACTTTTTCAATCTCACGTTCCAATTTCTTATTGGTCTTTTTCAGTTCTTCATGCTACTCATATCATTAATTGTTTACCTTCTTTTCTTCTTCAAAACTCTACCCCTTTTGAACGTTTATATGGTTTTTCTCCTATTTACTCTATTTCCAAAGTTTTTGGCTCACTCTGTTTTGCTTCCACTTTAAGTCATAATCGGTTCAAATTTGCTCCACATGCACGTAAATGCATTTTTTTAGGTATTCCGCATGGTTCCAAGGCTTTTAGCCTACTTGATATTTCCACAAATCAAATTTTTATCTCTCGAGATATTATTTTTCATGAACTTGTGTTTCCTTTTAAAACTGACAACACTACACCCACCTTGCCTTGGCCTGAACCACAACCTTGTTCCCGCTTATTTGATGACACTCCTACTACTTCGCCGCGTCCTATTTCTGTTTCCCAGCCGACACCTATTTCCTCCCCCACCTCATTGCCTCCTACTTCCATTTCCCCTTCTCCTTCTCTTCGCAAGTTTACTAGACTTCACCATCCACCTTCATACTTGCAGGATTATCATTGTGCCCTCCTCTCGTCTACTTTCCAATCATCACGCAAAGGTAATCCTCGTTATCCCTTGTCTTCGGTTCTTTCCTATTCTTCACTCGCTCCTTCTTATACTTCCTTTGTTAATGCTGTTACTGTTCATCCTGATCCTTCTACTTTCAAACAAGCTGTGAAACTTTCTGTTTGGAGAGATGCCATGAATGTAGAAATTAATGCCCTTGAACAAAATCAGACCTGGACCCTCACTCGTTTACCACCGGGTAAAAGAACTATTGGATGTAAATGGGATTTTAGAACCAAGTTCAAGGCCAATGGTGATATAGAAAGGTATAAAGCTAGACTTGTAGCAAAGGGATATACTCAAACTGAGGGTGTGGATTATTTTGATACCTTTTCCCCTGTTGCTAAGATGACTTCTCTTCGATTGTTATTGTCTATTGCTGCTGCTAAAAATTGGCATTTACATCAATTAGATGTTAACAATGCTTTCTTACATGGGGATTTACATGAAGAAGTGTATATGGATCTTCCTCAAGGTTATGTTGCCTCTGATCCTACTCTAGTTTGTAAACTGCAAAAGTCCCTTTATGGTTTAAAACAAGCTAGTCGTCAATGGTACTCTAAACTCTCTTCTGCCTTGCTGTCCTATGCCTATGTTCAGTCTCTTTCAGATCATTCCTTGTTTTTTAAAGCATCTTCCACCTCATTTACTGTCATTCTTGTATATGTTGATGATGTGGTGCTTGCTGGCAATGATTTGGCTGAAATTACCTTGATTAAACAATGCTTGCATGTTGCCTTCACCATCAAAGATCTTGGTGAGCTTCGCTATTTTCTTGGACTAGAACTTTCTAGATCCAAAGGTGGCATTTTTTTGTCTCAACGTAAGTTTGCTCTTGAGTTACTTGAAGATGTTGGATATTTGGCCTGTAAACCTGCTTCTTGTCCTATGGATCCTCATTTAAAGCTTTCAGCTGATTGTGGTACTCTTTTGGTTGATCCTCTTCCGTATCAGAAACTCATTGGCCGATTACAATACCTGACCACCACTCGGCCCGACTTAAGTTTTGTTACTCAACAACTTAGTCAATTCATGTCTCATCCTCGGGACACTCATTTGGCAGCTGCTCATCGTGCTCTTCGATATATTAAATCTTCCCCTGGTGCTGGTATTTTCTTTTCCGCTAATTCCGATTTGCAATTACGAAGTTTCAGTGATTCTGATTGGGCTAGTTGTTTAGACACACGTCGTTCTGTCATTGGTTTTGCTGTATTTCTTGGCTCCTCTCTCATTTCTTGGAAAGCCAAAAAACAAGCCACTGTTTCTAAGTCTTCTTCGGAAGCTAAATATCGTGTCTTATCTTCTACTACATGTGAATTACAATGGCTCATTTATCTCTTGAATGATTTTCACATTTCTCATGTTGCTCCCGCTCTACTCTACTGTGATAATCAGTCTGCAATTAAAATAACTACAAATCCCATGTTTCATGAGAGAACCAAGCATATAGAGCTTGATTGTCATGTGGTTAGAGAAAAGCTTCAAGCTAAAGTCATGCGTCTTCTACCGGTTCGTTCTGCTGATCAACTTGCCGACATTTTTACAAAGCCTCTTCATCCTACTTGCTTTCATGAGATTAAGTCCAAGCTAGGCATTCAAGACATCCATGCTCCAGCTTGCCGGGGGAGGGGGGGGGGGGGGAGGGGGGTGACAGGTGTTACATAATTAGTTAGTTAGATTATTGTTATAGAGTTGATTACATAGTTTTACAGTTTGTTATGTAATTGCTTTACTCATTGAACATTTATCTTGTGTATAAATATAGCACTACCTATCAATAATATTCAAGACATTATTTCCCCAAAATATTCTGGTCACACTTTATTTCAGGATTCCAGCCCCCATTACTACCTAGTAATCTCATATGTTCATAGAAGTTGTGGACATGGTTAGGATAGTGGACAGAGTTCCAAGGGAAAGGCAGCGAACATTGAAGGTTGATGGCTATAGCTGGGACGTAAGATAGGACTGTAGGACTATAGATTACGTTATTTATGATATTTTGGTATATATTGTAACGTTATGACACTCTGCATTATTGTATGGTGAATTCAGTGGTGTTTTCCTATTGTAATCAAGAATGCCCCCTTTTATCAGTATACTATACTAAACCTATGTTTGCTCATTGTAACTCTCTGTATTACTTTGATAAATGTCATAGTTACAAGGAGTATGACACTAGTACTAGGCAAAATTTTAACTAGAACCATGAGTACTTGTATTCACTTATGTTTTTTTAATTTCTTTTTTCTTTTTATTTTATTCTTTGATCTGTGTACCAAATGACTTGCACTTTCCCAGCTGGGCCCCCTTCTTTCTCCCTCTAATCTTGTATTCAAATATTCACAAGCCCCGCAGCTTTGATTATTGTGTTTTGTTCAAGGTGACTGATTACAGAAACAGTGGGAATCGAGATGATCAACCCCATAGTCTACCTCGCCTACACAGTGGTGGACATGGACGTGGTCGAGGCTAATATAACAGTAGGGGAAACAACCCTAATAATGAAAGGCACGATTCTGGCTTAGGTGGAGCCAGATGGGGTTCCGTCACAAAGGATGGAGACGATAGTTTAAGCAATTTTCCAGGAGCCAAGATTCAAAATTCCCTAGGACGGGAAGCCTTTCCTGGTGGTCGGGGAAGAAGAGTAGAGCGGGTGACATGATTGGTTTGGAGCAATGGTTGTATAAACAACCAGTCTTAAAAGTCTCACTTTTAAGACTAATTATTTTACACAACTAGTTTTAAAAAGTCTTATATTTTAGACCTTATTATTTCTTAAAAAATCAGTCTAAAAAATTATTTTTAAAACTCGTTGAGAAACCAATCTTTAGATTAACAGGCTTTTTAGATCAGTTATATTGTGACCAGATCTAAAACTGGTCTCAAACAAGATTTTCACCCGGTTTAAAAATCAATTTTTGTAACAGTGTCATGTGAAACTAAATATCCCCAGTTCAAAAGTGTGAGGTTCATCCATTGCTTTTCGTGCGAGCGGTGGAGTTTGTGCATCCCTTGCTTGTGTTCGTTCTCCTCTGTTACGCCTTTCATTACCTACAACAACAAGCTTTGAGAGTACGATTATCATCACTATGTTATGGACAAACTGAGAGGATCAATCCACTGCAGTGTTAGAGAGATGATTTTGGGCGGTCACTTGTGATTTCTAAATAGAAATCATCAGTTGTTTTCTAAAAGAAGATAAAAGTACAAAGACTAAAGACCCATTTGGATGGACTTTTTTGAGAAAAAAGCACATTTTTAATGAAAAAAAATACTTTTTTAATTAATTAATGTGTTTAGATGATATTTTTTTGAAAAAGCAAAAGTCACCAAAAAAAAGTTAAAGTACTGCTTTCTTTAAAAGCTCCAATTTGGAACTTAAAAAATAAACACTTAAAAAAAACACTTTTTTTAAAAGCCCATCTAAATGAGCCTTAAATTGAAACAGGTTTAAGGATTGACTTACAACTTAATGAAACTATCAAATAATTAATTTTTTAATATTAAATTTGAACTATCCACTTTTTTCTTAAGGGGTGGAGATGAGATTATAAAATCAAAAAGGAGAGCATGCATCCAAAGCAATCTATTTTTATTTTATTTTTTCGATCAAAGAGATCCAAAGGGAAGGTGAAAAATAATTTTTTGATCAGAAGGGGAAACATTGAAAAAGAAATTCAAAAAAGCACAGAAATATTATAAAATTTTTAATTGTTTGTTTGATTTTTTTTTTTTCATTTGTGTGTGAAGAGAATCAATAAATTAGAGATTTTGCCAAAAATGTTTTTAGCATCGTGTAAGACTATTCCTAGATTTTAGTGTTAGATTACTCTACTGTTATTTCCTTGTCTAGGGATGGGGATGGAGCTTATCCTATGTACTTTTATCTTATATCATATATGTATATTAAAAACCATGATAAGTACGTAAGGCCGGCCAAACAGTTGGGTGGTTACTGCTTATTTATTTATTTATTTATTTTCTTGATTAATACTAACAGCCGGCATATAATAAAATATCAGTTTATACTTTATATCAAAACTCAAACTCGTCATTATGTTACTGTACATATGTGTATATAATATATTAAAATTTTAAATGTTGATTATCAAATATTGAAATATTAACTGAAATTTATAAAATGACAAATAATTGTTGGAAAAATTCATCATTTGAGACAATATATATATATAGTGACGGAGCTGGTGTACGTGACCGCACCTCACGCAACTGCGTAAGACAAAAATTTGAGTTTTTTTTTTTTTAATAAAGGAAAAAGAAACGAAATTGGGTGGCAATGATTACTTTTCCTTCTTTTTTGGGAAAATCCAGGGCCCATATTACTTTTAAAAAAAAAAGAAAAGAAGGCCCAAAGGCTAAAAATTCAAAAAAAGGCTCAAGTTCTGAAATTCCAAAAAATACCTATGGTAAGTTATTAATGGGGCTGATATAGTTGTTAGTGGGGTACTGATATAGTTGTTAACTAGGCTGATTTAGTTGTTAAAATTTTTTATTTTTAACAACTAAATCAGCCCAGTTAATAACTATATCAGTACCCTGTTAACAATTATATCAGCCCCATTAACAACTCATCTTGGGTCTTTTCCGGAATTTCAAAATTTATTTTTAACAACTAAATCAGTCCAGTTAACAACTATATCAATACTCCGTTAACAACTATATTAATCCTATTAACAACTATATCAGTACCCCGCTAACTTTAAGCCCTTTTTCGAATTTTCAAAATTTTTAGAGATTTTTCGCATTTTTTAGTAAAAAAGACCCTGAACAGGTTTTCCCTTGTTTTTTTTTTTTATAACACTAATTACTTTTCCTTGTTTGTGAAACTTGGCGAATTTCTGAAGTAACGGTAGTGTCATCGACGCATCGTAGATGAGAAAAGGAAAAGTAAGAAACGAGGGAGTTGTTTTTGGCTAGGGAGGTGGTCAAATCAAATCACTCGCCTCGGTTTTTGAGTTAAACGTTGGGAACACGTTGTTCTTGATGTTGACTGTATGGCCCAAGTGGATCCACTTGCAGGTTCCAGGAAGAAGAGGAGGATGAAATGGAACGATCTAGAGAGAGAGAAATATCTTTCCCACTCTAGAGACGGTTGGTCATAAAATTAATATTTTATATTTTATATTTTTTCCAACTTCAAACATAGAATTATGAAAAATCTCACATGTTCAAATAAAATAAAATATTCTCACGGACTTCGCTTCCATCCTCTTTCCTTTTTTTTTTCTTTTTTTTATTTTAATTGTTGGATTGAAGTCTGAACGGTTTAAATTTAATCTTTTATTAAAATAATTTTTAAATTTTTTTAATAATTTAATACTTTTATAAAAGATTAAATCTAAACTGTTCAATTTTTAATTCAACGATTAAGATGAAAAGAATGATAGGAACCAAGCTCTATTCTCCCATGTTTGGTTAAGGTTGATCCAACATGAGAGGTAGTAATTTTTTAGGTGACGTAGAGTATTTTGTAATTTACCTGTCACCTTAAAAATATCGTAAACATCATTTTAAAGCTTCAATGCACTTATTGTCTCTCATTTGAAGTTCGAATTGGACCAACTGGTTTGGATTAGAAATCAATAAATCAGTCCAGTGCAGACATCAACCCGGTTTATTATTTTATTTTATTTTTAAAAACTGAGTTTTATATAATTTTCTTTAGAATTTCATACTAATAACCTTAAAATCTTCAATTTCTTACTGGTTTGGCCCGAATTAGTTTAGTTGACTCTTGATTATTATTTTTCTATGTTAAGTTGAAGTTTTATTTTTTTCTTGTTTAAATTCTTTTTTTTAATGCATTTAAAAAATTCCTTTAAAAAATTCGGGGGCATGGCCTCCAATCCCTAAATCACCCCACTAATTATTATGCGAACATAAATAAAAAAATCTTAGCTCTACTGTGTGTATATATATATATATGTTTGTATATATGTATGTGTGTGTATATATATATATATATATCTGTGTGTGTCTTCCTATAACCAAAGCACTAATCTTACTGGTGGTCTGAAATTGAACATTAGTTTAGCTATGTCTAGGCAGCTAAAAGTGCTTAGCGCACTTGATGTTGCCGAAACACAATGGTACCACTTCACAGCCATCCTAATTGCTGGCATGGGCATCTTCACTGACGCCTATGATTTCTTCAGTCTAGCAAACATCATCAAGTTGCTTGGTCGCATCTACTACACTCGCGAGGGTTCGCCGAACCCCGGAACCCTACCTCGCGGTGTGAATTGTGCCGTCAACGGCGCTGCCTTAATTGGTGCCTTCATAGGTCAGCTTTTCTTTGGCTGGCTGGGTGACAAAATTGGCAGAAAAAAGGTATATGGTGTAACCCTTATTCTCATGGTTGTCTGCTCTCTCGCCTCCGCTCTCTCTTTCGGTAAATCCGAAAAAGGCGTCATGACGACTCTTTGCTTCTTCCGCTTCTGGCTTGGATTCGGTATAGGAGGCGACTACCCTCTCTCTGCCACCATCATGTCGGAATATGCCAACAAAAGGACTCGTGGTGCTTTCATGGCGGCGGTTTTTGCAATGCAAGGCTTCGGGATTCTGCTCAGCAGCCTTGTTTCCCTTATTGTCGCTTCCGCGTTTGATCATTCCTACAAAGCTCCTTCTTATAAGCACAACGCTGCAGCTTCTCTTGTACCTCAAGCTGACTATGTATGGCGAATCATTCTAATGTTCGGTGCTCTTCCAGCTGCTCTCACTTACTATTGGCGTATGAAAATGCCAGAAACGGCTCGTTATACGGCGCTCATTGCAAAGAACGCACAGCAAGCCGCAGAAGATATGGCTAAAGTACTGCAAGTCGATATTGAAGCTGAACCAGAAAAGGTGGAGAAAATGACTCAGAGGAAGGACAAATACGGGTTGTTCAGTTGGGAATTTGCTCGCAGGCATGGTCTTCACTTGTTAGGCACCACCACCACTTGGTTTCTATTGGATATCGCGTATTACAGTAATTGTCTTTCTCAGAAAGATATATACACTGCAGTTCAGTGGCTTCCTCAACCTGAAGACATGAATGCAATCCAAGAGGTATATATATAACCGAAAGTTAGTTATACCATATAGATTAAAAAACTCAGATTAATAAACTATCAAATTTATTAATAATCTCCCAGGTTTTTAATTCATATTGAATTGAATTACTGAGGTTGAGTGTTGACGTGTTGTTAGTAGATCAATTCATGTTAGTTGGTCACAGACACTACTGTTGAAATTCAAATATGAGGGAACAGAAGGCCCATATGCATTGAATAAACTTCTATTAAAAATGGATTTAAGGGCTTAGAGTTATGTTTTGGCTTTAATTTTAGTGTCTATGTTTTCTTAAAGACTTTTGTACTCCATGAAGAGTGAAGACTTATTTTGATTCAACGCATAATAGGTTTACAGGGTTGCGGGAGCAACAGCGCTTATAACATTATGCGCTACAGTGCCTGGTTATTTGTTTACTGTGGCTTTCATAGACTCTCTCGGTCGTTTCTTCATCCAACTCATGGGCTTCTTCTTCATGACTGTCTTCATGTTTGCGCTTGCAATCCCATACAATCACTGGACTAAGGACCAAAACCGTGAGGGGTTTCTTGCAATGTATTCACTCACCTTCTTCTTCGCCAACTTCGGTCCTAATCCTACAACTTTCATTTTCCCTGCGGAGATTTTCCCAGCGAGGTTGAGGTCCACTTGCCATGGGATATCTGCAGCCGCCGGAAAAGCTGGAGCCACTATCGGTATGATCGGGTTTTTGTTTGTGGCACAGAGCAAGGTGAAAACTGCACTTCTTATCCTTGGTGGGATTACTTTTGTTGGAATGCTATTTACGTTCCTCTTGCCGGAGTCGAAAGGTAAATCGTTGGAGGAGTTAAGCGGAGAGAACGAAGACGATGCTGAAAGAGGTGATCAGGCTACATAGAGCCCAATGCATCTTCTAATCACAAGAGGTTTTTTTTTTTTTTTTTGGGGGACTTTTTGGTGCTGATGATCTTTTCGTATTTTCATTACAGAATACTCCGATCCTAGAAGTAACAGTTTAGTTAAGATAGTTATTTGTAAAAACAATCTATGTTGGTTTTACAAAATAGTGTACAAAAATGTATAGTATAAATAGTTTGTATCTACTAATATTTGCAATTAGAAACAGTTTGTGGATACAGCTGTTCAACTTGGAATGGATGACCTGCCAAAATACGGCTACCTTCTAATTCTTTACACAAGAGAAACAATAATTAAAACAAATCACATTGCTTCAGAAGGCTTTTACTTTATTTAAAGCAATAGCTTCTTTCAGCACAAATTAATTTCTTAAAAGACAATATACTACTACTAATAATATACAAGGCAAGGAGGACAAAGGTCATATAGGGATCAGGCAATGTAGAGCTCAATATACCTCTTCCAATTTCCGGATATAGGATTTGGGATCTGGTGTTGATGGTTTTTTGGTATTATTGGTGCAATATACTCTCTTCTGACTTATATATAGAAGCTAAACAACTAATTTACGACTTATATATAGAGCCTAAATAACTAATTTACGAGCATTAAGAAAACTAGTTTATTTATTTATAAAAATTGTTAGTTTTCAATTCTTAAAATATCACCTCTAATCAAAAGGGACAGTTTGAAAAACATTATAAATTTGAAAAATAAAGTATATTTAAGTCTCAAATAGAGTAAACCTATCAACTTACTCTTATATTTAAAACTAGAGGAAGTATTATCTTTTACAAGGTAATTAATGTACAAAAATATATGGCATAAATAGTTTGTGTCTACTTTTTTTTATGTGGTAATTGGAAATAGTTTTCTATAGTTATACAACTTGCACTAAAAAAAATAATAATAATAACTTTCAACAACAACTTTTAATGGCGACTAAAAAAGTTGTTGCTGAAAATCTGTCAGTGGCAACCCACACATTCGCCACTGAAAGTTTGATGTTTGGTGGCAACTCAAACAGTCACTGCTGAAAGTATTGAAAGACAAACTTTAACCGGTGACTCTACAAAATTGCCATTAAAAGTGACATTTTTAGTGGCAACTTTCTCTGTTACGGCTAAAGGTGATGCTTTCAGCAGTGAAGTTTTTGTGTTGCTGCTAAAGGTCATACTTTTAGCGATGATTTTTTTAGTTGCCGCTAAAGGCAATTTTCAATTAATAAGGAATGTAAGTTTTTTATTTAAATATAATATTTTACATCTCACTATTTAAATATGCTATTTTTCATGAAAAATAAGGTAAAGAGCTTTCATTTTTTTCAATGATTTTATGCTTAAATTGATACTTTAATTTGAAACAAATGATACATCGACACTTAAATTTTCCGATCACTGCTACAAAAAAAGTATATTTAGACCGCCACTACTACTTGAGGGAGAAAATATTGGTGGGTGACGTGGCGCGATGTTGAATGGCGGGTGATGTGGCAATAAAAGTCGCCACTAAAAACCTAGCTAAAGTCTCCGTTGAAAGTCAAATATTTTGTAGTGTTGGAAAGGATAACCGGCCAAACTATTTTTATTTTTATTTAAAAAAAAAAATCCGGTCAGCATAGCATGAATTGGTCATAATTTCTAGAGTTTTTTTTTTCCCGGGGGGGAGGGGGGGGGGGTAATAATTCATTATTAATTGGACGTTAGGTTCTTAATCTTTATAAATAAAGGGGTTGAACCTGCCCGTTTTAAATCACAATACTTTTAACAAGTTTTGATCATGGTCTTTACACCCAAGCCATATTATTAGTTCATGTCAACCTATTTGATATTGTTAGCACCGCATCAATAAAGCTATGACCATCGAGCTCATATCCAAGGTTTTATAAAACTATAAGGACCAACTTTTTTTACAATATAAAGAGGTGATCCCTTTCATTCTCTCTCTAAAAACCCAAAAAAAAAAAAGTATGAGAATTAAAACCAAAACTCATTACTCGTAAAAAGCACAAGGACGTTGAGAGGGTTTAATCCACAAAATTAAGATGGTGTGCACTACCAGTTGTAGAAGAATTTTACTAAAAGTTAATCTGCAACTAAGGTCCTTATTATTACATTAAATATCTTCAATTTTCATGACAACTCAGACATGAAAGGAAGTACGTAGAAAGTTCACAATATTTGACGATGGGAAATTCAGCATAGCCCTTAATGGGCCTTAGGTAAGAAAAGTCATGAACGTGAAATATCTATTTAATTTTAGAGAGGAGGCAATTAAAAATGCATAAAATTCTAGCTGTATTTTCCATGACGCGTAGAATAAATATCTTAACCATTGATGGACAAATTCTCCACATATTATCAATTAACAAATAATTGAGACAATTTCAAGGATAATGGTGACAAAGAGAAAATAAAATGTAAGCAAATGATCATAGAAAACTTAATACCTAAGTCAAGTTGATAATATCAACGAAGAATTAACAATCTATAACGACTTTGGCTGTCACTTTCGGAAATCGCTAGAGTGAAACAAATTTCCCATAAGAACTTTCTTAGAAATTATGTTCCATGTCACACTATTGGATAGGTTTCTGATAAAAAATATACCATTTAAAATAATTTTATTATTTATTGGTAAAAGTATACTTTTATTGTTCTAATTTTATATGAGGATTTAGTTTAATCCCTTAATTTTATAAAGCTAATGCTCATCTTCAGTTATCATACTCTAGTTAAAAAACTTTTTGACCTGCGTCCAGTCCCCAAACACTTTGAGATTTTCACTAACTCCTAATCACAGATATAATTACACACTGTACTCAAGATGATCCTTTAATACTAGAACTTACTCCCTTTTACATGTTGTAATCATACATCCACACTCAAGGTTCCTTAACCTTGAGATTAAACAAATAAACAGTTAATCAAATAAGTGTTTAACTTCTCACTGAGTAAATGAATAATAATCATTGAAGTACAAGAATATCTGAACATATTAAATGAAATGAATGAAACAGTAAATTGGAATCGTGTCGAATTGAATGCGCAAAGTTTCAGTGGTTGGCGGGATTGAATGTGATGAGATTTTATATCATCTTCCATTAATGCCATTGAGAAGAGCTTTGAGTGTAGCTGTTATGACTCTTCGAACTTTCGTTAGCCACAGATGGCTTCCAATAAGTATAGTCGACCATTGCTTCATTAATTGGTTTGTCGTCGACGTACTTGTGCTCAAAAGTTGACACAGAATATGTACTGGAATAGGTATGCCTCGAGGGAATGATTTAGTTTGCTATGAGGCTTCATTTTTTTTGTAGGCTCTGTTTTTCGAAAGCATTGAATGCTTCTGACACAATGAATGGCTTTTCGGCTAATCACAATTTAAACGTTTGTTAATCATCTGAAATCCACTTAAAGAATAGTTAGAAATAGCATAAATGCGATTGAATAAGGTTTAAGTGGAAACAGTTAATAAACCAAAATATTTATCTTTACGATTACTATTATAGCGGAGGAGTATGATAACTGAAGGTGCATACTCAAGTAGCAATGCCTTATTACTCGAGTATCTTTGCGGCATTTCAAATTAGTTGCTTCAGTAATGCACTTACTCAAGTAGATTTGAGTGTCTACTCAAGTAGCCTACTTGAGTAGACCATGTAATATCCCAAATTTTGGACTCTAAGAATTGAGAATAAGCCTAAAATAGGCGGACGACTAGGCCCAATTCGGGAAGAGTCCCAAGAATGTCGGGAGTTAGGAAGGCTCTCTAGGACTAAGTAACCCGACCATATGGGTCAGTGGACCAGTATGAATAAGCCGTGGAATTAAAGTGCCAATGAAAGGGGGCATAGAAGGCCTATACGGTATAAATCCGGTGGGAAGGATGCCACCTAACTGTGTCCTAAGGTGTAGGACAATTAGTTGAGCAAAAATATGCCAGTATAAGTAAGTATATGGCATTTTCAGGGCAGTCATGGATGTCCTATGTTTTTTAAGGAAATAAGATGGGAAGAGAGAGAATGTGTATCTGGACCAAGTGTAGTAAGAAAAGTCAGTAGTAGTAGTAGTGCTACGTCGAACGCGTGGCATTTCGGGGTCAGAAGTCGAATTATCAGGTAGCACGTAGTAAGAGACAGTCATGAGACACTAGATTATGGGTCTCTTGCTCCCCAAGGCACTATAATCCCTCCAACTGGGATTAGGGAGAAGAGACTATTGATCCGGGCCCAAACAAGTCCCACAGTATAGCATGAGTTACGATGAAAGGTGTAACCGGCAAAAAGGAGCTAAGTGGGACTGGTTAAGGTACCGGAGTCAGGCCCAGACCCCTGGACACAGAGGGAGGATGAAATTGGTGGGCCCAGAGGAGAGAGAAAGTGACTTGGAGGAAAAGAAAAGGTCACATCATGTAATTATGAAGAGAGAGAAAGTCACATCAAGTAATTATGATGAGAGAGAAAGAATAAAATAATTAGATTTAATCTGGATCACATCTTTTGAATCTGACATGACTGGTTGAATGACAAGTAATAATGACTCATAAAGGGTAATTATAGCATATCCTAGGGTAGATCACACGGGCCCCACTAACTTGGAGAAGAAGCAATGCAAATGACCGTTTTACCCTTGGGCCAAAAACCTACAACTAGTAATTCCATAGACCACCACCAGGGGCAATTTGGGAATCTAATTTTTGGGCCTAAAAAGGCGTACCCATCTGCCAAGAATTCTCTAGAATTCTTGAGAATTAAGTAAATAAATTATAATTAAATCCGAAGAATTTTCCCGACCATTGGATTATGATCAAAGTTGGATAGGGGCTCCACCTTTAGGGTTTATATAAGGACACCTCCTCCCCTCATTTCCACCTATGGGGCAACTTCATGGTACGCGGGCGTCTGGGGCTTGCCTTGGTAAGTTAGCTCAACGGTACGTCGTTAAGGTTGTGATTGTGATGTAATTCTGAATGCATTTATGATATTTGATTTGATTTCCTGATTATGGTTACTTGCACGCACTGTATATATATTGTACTTGAGTTTAACAGTTACTCTGGGGTTCAACTTTGAACTCTAGTCTAGTTCAAAAGATACAGGCGTAAGGTAGTAGCGACTGGAGGACTTGAAGAAGGTAGGGCTTGGTGCGGAAAGACAAAGAAACAGAGGATGCCCCGTTGCTTCTTATACTTCTATAATTGGGATGATTGTATGGTTTGTACTTACTGTTTAGTATTTCTTTTGGACGATTGTACCCTTAACCCTATGTGGACTACTTTATGTTATGTTTGTACTTTACCAGTGTATTGTAATTGTCCAAACCGATCCTACGCTCTGCCGCGCACGCTCTGATATAAATTTAAAGTGATTAATCAACAAAGAAAAGGTAATAAGCGAAAAGGATCCCTCTAACCTGCCACCCGAAAGGGCGAGGCCGGTAGGGGTGTAATAGTTTGATATCAGAGCATGGTTTGGACAATATTGGTAAAAGGTACATGGTTAAGGGTACATATATAATTTTTGGGCAAATGGAGCATAAATGATGTTGGGATCCTTACAACACAGCAGATTAAAATTTTCTACGAATCCCATCCCGAGGATCACTCAGATGCGTTTAAGACAAGGCTAAGATCGAATATTACCTTTAAGAATTCGTCCGCGTCTCGTTCTTCTTCAATTGGTGGGCTACCTCCTCGATCAACAGAAGACGACTCGTAGAATCGGCTTCCTCCATCGGTATCCACACGAACAATTTCCAAACACAATGGCATCGTGCCGGCGCCTTTAGAATTTTGCGTCTCTCTCAATTCTAGAGTTTCTCGTGACTTTTTGAAAAATACGCTCGACTAAAAGTCCCGTAGGTTTTCACGACCCGATCGGTGTATTTAATGCAAAATTAATTGTCATTAATTTTGAAATTCAAATTTTAGATCTAGATTAAGATCTATTAATTTAAATCTATCCGATAGATCTAAACTAATAATATTTATTTAATCCGTATTAAAAACCAGATCTGAAATTCAAATTTTGAATCTAGATTAAAAATATATTAATTAAATCTATCTTATAGATTTAATCTAATCTATTTATTTAATCCAAATTTAAAAGCCATCTGATTTAATTTATCTCTATAAATTAAATCTGAGAAATGATATCTATGTATTTAATTAAATCTGAGATACAATATCTCAATTTAAATTAAATAGATAATGATATCTATAATCGAAAATTAAATGAGATACAATATCTCTATTTGTTTTAAATATTTAATTTACCAAATAAATTAAATATAAAACATATATTATATAATAATATTATAATCTCCATTAAATAATATTATTATATTATTTTCGAATTTGATATATATATATATTTACTCCAGATTAAATTCAGCATTCATTAAATCTCAAATTAATCTGAGATTCAACGAACCTGGACACTTTTGCTCGTGTTGGGTTATTCTTGTGTGCGACCCTGCAGACCCATATGAGATTGGCAGTGGGCCAATACTGTACTAGCCCACAAGTTGAAAGCGGCCTCTAGCAAGACATTCCGACTACCCAATTCACATGGGGATTGATGACACGATACAACCTATCATACAACCATGTCACGTCCCTTTTGTCACGCGATAATTTGGTCAAGCATGAGGCATGGATAATGTCAACTTCCTGTTCTTAACCACTACTTTCTCGATTCTCAAGTAGTCTAATAAGTGAAATGGAAACTCTTTTCCATCACAGTATGGCCATACATTTCTTAGACTCACTCATCGAGGGGCCCAATATTATCTCTCTACAAATGTGAGGGACAAATTTCATCTTGACCATTCACATTCCTCCGCATGAAAACCACTGATCCCGATCCCAGCCTTTATCATCACGTGGTTAAAGGTGACTTTTGATTAAGTCAAAGGTCAGTGACTCATCATGTAAGAGTCCATGATGATCTCAGGTCATAGGGCATTGTGACACGATTATACATGAGATAAGCTTATGACTTAATCCATGCAGCTTTCTCATAGTGGGTTGGTCCAACACCTTGTACTCTTACAAGTACCCATGACTTTGATTCGTATCTCCATACCTCATCAAAGTCATACTGGTCTTGTTTTATCTTCGCTCCCGCGTAGATGACCGACCAGGGACATTTAGGATAATCTATAAGATATATCCAGGGATGCAGTTATCAATACAAACATGTGAACGTAAATGATAACTCAAAGAGAATTCCTTAAATAGCATAAATATCTAAGTTACAATGACTTGCCCTAGAGCATAATTTCCAACAAAGGATATATACCCTAAGGAAGAGGGTTGGGCTCCAGTGAGACAAGACTTTTATGAAAGAAGAGGTAGCACAGAGTATGAGTTCTATTGCTAACCTTGGGGCATCTGATATGGAAATCAGGGACCAACGCCCGCAACAAAAATTAGAAAGGAAGTATATGGAGAATCCGGTATCTGGTTTTTGGGAAGGCAAATGGTTTGTACTAGTATGAGTACTCCAGAACAAGATTGACACCCAGAAGTTAAGCGTTCTTAGACAAGAAAAATCTCGGGATGGGTGACCCCTAGGAAGAGTTGTAGGAATTGGAGATGCCTTTGCTTTAAGTTTTGACTTATAGTGATCTGTAGAGATGCTATGAGGATGTTAGGATATAATTTAAACTAGGCTTGAATTTGATCGAAGTTGAAATGGTGACTAGGTTGAAATGTAAATGAGGTTTAACTAAGGTTCTAGTACTTGAGAGTAGGAGCCCTATGAATATTGATCGATACTGAATTGTTTGGGTATGATTGAAGATTGATGATATTAGGATATACCCTTGGGATATTGAGGATTGAAATAGAATTAGAACCTCGTGAATAGTGTTGATATCAATTGAATGTTTTGAAGTTATTTGAGGATAGTGCCTAAATATTATAGGTTATGAATCATGATGATCGTAGCATGTTTACTGGGTTTGTTCGAGGTTTTAGAATTAGGTTGATGAACCTAAGAATTTGATTTGATGACGAGAGATTCTTTTGGCATTTGATTGATCTAATGCATTGAGGCATAGTACCCGTATGTATGAGGTATTTGGAGGTTACTAGCTAATGGGGAAGGATTTTAATCCCATAATATTCCCTTAGAAAGAATGATTGAGTAGAACCCTTGATAATATTGATCGATATTGTGTTATTTGAGGTATGTTTGAGGACAATACGTATATGATATGGGATGCTTTGAGGTTGATAGTGGTTGTATCAGCATAGGGAAATATCTTGAAAACAGAATGTTCCTTGAGGAAGTAAGATTGAGAATTAGTGTCTTGATGGAAATGATTGATATCTAGGACCTCGATAGCCACAGGTCTCGGTCTCATGATTAGGATCGATAGTTATAGTTATGATAGTAGCTAGTGGGTTCCCTGAAAGATATGGACTAAATACCCGATAAGGAAAGTTGAATCTATGACTATGCCTATAGCTGGATCATTATCGGAAGTTCATATACAGAATGACCCCAAATGAGGATTATTTGATGCGATACCGAGGTATTGTCATAAGGTGCTCTAGCGTTATGTGTATTATTGGGAAACTGTGGTATAAGCATATAATGGGCAATGAGACTTACCAAGTTGGTATGACTTCAGGTCATTGAATTGGATATACGGTCAACGAGAAGCCCTAAGTCCTATGTGGCTAGCATGATCACAGGCTGGCAAACGGCCACAACTATTAGACCATGAATATCGGGTGAAATGCTAAAGAGGTTGTAAGCCTGGGGACTAAAGGCATTATATCTGGAATGATTGGACAGATGAAATGGAATAGAATTGAGTGTCCTATGGATGGACCAAGTAGCTAAGAATAGAGCCTAAGGTGAAATTAAAGTTGATGACCTTGTATGTCAGTTGTCTGGTTCCTGGTATGTTTGAAAATTGAACTTTGAACTTACCAATGCACCTGCTGTATTTCGAAATTGAATTTTCTGAACTAAACTTTCGAATGAAATGTTTTTCAATAGAATTTGAAACCGATTTGAAATGATTGTTTTAAAATAATGTTGTCTTATAGAAGGGGTTTGATAGAACCCAGAATTTGAAATTGAGATTGAACCATGTTTGTGGTGGAAACAGTACAGAACCATGTTTTGAAACTATTTTGAAATCGCTAGCCATTGTTGAAAGTTCTTTTTGAGGGGATTAGTTTTGAGAAGCTGATACTCGCACCAGTAGTGTATGCACCCAATTTGAGTAGTTTTGCTTTGTAAGGGCATGTGTTTTGCCTTGTTTGGCCAGCACCCACGTAGGCAGTTGGAGTAGGGCTCCTAGACAGAGGTCCTTTGTCCCGGGTATGGGATTCCTGTGGGTGGCTTGTTATTGTTTGTGCTAGTGCGGACATTGGGTCCTGGAAGGGACGAAAACTCTCCCACATTGGCCGACAAATGTGTTGCCACTTCGATGGTTGGTATTGAAAGGATTGGGGTGCACCACTGTACCGAGAGGTTGACATGGTGGTGAGGGCTTTCAAATGTTGAATTTGTGAAATGAATAATCCCGCTCAAGAATGTGTGTCGATAGTAAATGTTTTCTGAAAATAGACCGGTAGTGAATTGTTTTCTTGAAAATCTGAGCTGGCAGCGATTGAATTTGAAAATGTGAAAATACTGCTTTGTGCAATTGTGAAAATGTACTGCAACTACAAAGATTTTCAAATGTATGAAAATTTGAAACTTTGAGTATGAGACAACATAGTAAGTGGTGACATGATTGTCGCCACTGATGTATTGAAATGAAAGCGGTGTAATTGGTGATTATGCTAATACAGGAACAAAGACTGATAGAATGGTCTAGAAATTTGAATCGGCTAAGTCAGATGCCAGTTACCGTGCTAAGCAAAGAGGAAAAAGGTTCAAGAGCTTAGAATTGAGCAAGCTCAAATGAAATAAATGAGCAGAGGCTCGAGGCAGTAAGGCCCGGTGTGCAAGTTTGCATAGGGCGATGTCCCTGGGCTGTGAGACCTGTGATGCTTAGCACTGTGTGGAATACTAACTAGCATGATGACTTTAGACTAGTAGGTCTAGAATGCATCTTGAGGTTGGCAAAACATATGATCTGTACTAGGTCAAAGATGGGGTGCTTAAGGCCTGAGGGTGATTCACTGGTCAATAAGGCAAGAAAATCCTGCGTTATGGTAACAGAATGAGCTGGAAGGACAGTATGTGATAAGCCGAGAGGCAAAACGAGTAAGGCAGTAAGGCCTGTATAACCATACATTGTAAAGATGGATCAGTTGGTCTTGAATGGTTAAGTGCCACACCTGGGTATGAAATATATAAGAATGGGGTATGATAAGATGGACCTTGGAAAGCATACATAGGAAAGAATTAGGCGAAGTGCCTAGAATGATTCCCCAAGGTATAGAAGTTCAAATTTCGAGGATGAAATTTATTTAACGGAGGGAGAAATGTAATATCCCAAATTTTGGACCCTAAGAATTAAAAATAAGCCTAAAATAGGCGGACGTCTAGGCCCAGTTCGGGAAGAGTCCCAAGAATGTTGAGAGTTAGGAAGCCTCTCTAAGACTAAGTAACCCGGCCATACGGGTCAGTGGACCAGTATGAATACGTGGAATTAAAGTGCCAATGAAAAGAGGGCACAGAAGGCCTACACAGTGTAAACCCAATGGGAAGGATGCCACCTAACTGTGTCCTAAGGTGTAGGACAATTAATTGAGCAAACATATGCCAGTATAAGTAAGTATATGGCATTTTCAGGGCAGTCATGGATGTCCTACGTTTTTGAAGGAAATAAGAGGGGAAGAGAGAGAATGTGTATCTGGACCAAGTATAGGAGGAAAAGTCAGTAGTAGTAGTAGTGCTACGTCGGACATGTGGCATCTCGGTCAGAAGTCGGATTATCAAGTAGCATGTAGTACGAGACGGTCATGAGATACTGGATTATGGGTCTCTTGCTCCCCAAGGCACTATAATCCGTCCAACTGGGATCAGGGAGAAGAGACTATTGATCCGAGCCCACACAAGTCCCATAGTATAGCACGAGTTACGAGGACACAGAGGGAGGACGAAATTGGTGGGCCCAGAGGAGAGAGAAAGTGACTTAGTGGAAAAGAAAAAGTCACATCATGGATTATGAAGAGAGAGAAAGTCACATCAAGTAATTATGATGAGAGAGAAAGAATAAAATGATTAGGTTTAATCTGGACCACATCTTTTGAATCTGACATGATCAGTTGAATGACAAGTAATTATGACTCATAAAAGGTAATTATGGCATATCCTAGGGCAGATCACGCGGGCCCCGCTAACTTGGAGAAGAAGCAGTACAAAATGACCATTTTACCCCTGGGCCAAAAACCTACAACTATTAATTCCAGAGTCCACCACAAGGGGTAATTTGGGAATATGATTTTTGGGCCTAAAAAGGCATACCCATCTACCAAGAATTTTCTAGAATTCTTGAGAATTAAGTAAATAAATTATAATTAAATCTGAAGAATTTTCTCAACCATTGGATCATGATCAAAGTTGGATAAGGGCTCCACCTTTGGAGTGTATATAAGGACACCTCCTCCCCTCATTTCCACCTACCCAAGGACGTGCTCAAGGTGTAAGTGGAGAGTGTCCAGCTGAAGTCTTGGTTCGGGAAGTGAAGGAAGTCATACGCAACCGAAATTCCAAGGTAAGCCTCTAATTAGGATTTTTGTATTTTTGAGGTTTCCATTGAGTCTAGAATGTGATTTTGAGTAGGGATATGAAGGATCACCGTTTTCCAAACCCGAAAAGCTTAAATCTTCAAACTACGTAAATCTGCCGATTCTGGTGTTTTATGGGTTGTGTGTAGTAATTGGTGGTTTTAAAATAGTAAATAAATTTCATTTGCTCTAAAATGTTATATGGTGAAGATAGACATCCTGAGGATGATTTTGATATAAGCTTTTGTGTCATTTGGATTTTCCAACCAAGAGATATTTACTGTTGAACATGACCTAAAAACCTGGACTCTATCTCGGACAAATGGCTAATTTTTGGGAATAATGACAAGTTTCGAACCCATATAACTTTGGTAATTATTTTTCCTGTAAAATGGACATCCTAAAGGTTCTAAGGCAATTGATTTCATGTTGATAAAATTTTTATAGAATTTATTAAAAATAGGCAAAGTTGGGTCAGCGATTCTGGAAAATTCTGGTGCTATGTAAAAATTATGGAACTTGAAGTAAAGTTTGAATAGGTGATTGAAAGCATGATATTTTTGCTGTATCTAGGGTGTTAGCATGTGTCGACCCTATTTCCAACCCCAAGGGAAGAGGTTACTCTTTTCAAGGCATACTAGGTAGTAACTATTAACTCACGTATTCTATGTTGCAGTTGTATGTCTGTTTTCCATGATTGAGGATGCGAGGCAGTAGGGCCTAGTGGACTGTGTGTGCTTAGGTCACTACCGAGCCTAAGATGCATTTGGGGTAGTTGGGGTTAAACTCCCTAGCTACTATCCTTAGGTCGCTACCGAGCCTACGATGGCGTCCGGGATTGTCTTTTAGACGGCTCGACGGTATGTGGGTGTCCAGGGTTCGCCTTGTGAGGTGACTCGACGGTACACGGGCGTCTGGGGTCTGCCTGTAGGACGACTCTACGGTACGCGGGCGTCCGAGGCTTGCCTTGGTAAGGCAGCTTGACGGTACATCATTGTGGTTGTGATTGTGATGTGATTCTGAATGCATTTATGATATTTGATTTGATTTCCTGATTATCGTTACTTGCATGCATTGTATACATATTATGCTTGAGTTTAACAGTTACTCTGGGGTTCAACTTTGAACTCCAGTCTAGTTCAAAAGATACAGGTGTAAGGTAGTAGCGGCTGGAGGGCTTGAAGAAGGTAGGGCTTGGTACGGAAAGACGAAGAAATAGAGGATGCCCCGTTGCTTCTTGTACTTCTATAATTGAGATGACTGTATGGTTTGTACTCACTGTTTAGTACTTATTTTGGGCGATTGTACCCTTAACCCGATGTGGAATACTTTATGTTATGTTTGTACTTTACCAATATATTGTAATTATCCAAACCGATCATATGCTCTGCCGCACACACTCTGATATAAATTTAAAGTGATTAATCAACAAAGGAAAGGTAATAAACGAAAAGGATCCCTCTAACCTGTCACTTGAAAGGTTGAGGCCAATAAGGGTGTAACAGACCAAAACATGTACTCGAGTAAGATTGGTTCTGTTAAAACAATACACTAAGAGAAACTATTAATAATAGTTACTCGAGCACCGTAATACTCATACTCAAGTAGCATATGAATAGTTCTTGGGTAAGCTTCAGACAGAGAGCAAATAAATGTTTCAAGTAGAAATACTCGAGTAGTAAGAACCCATTACTTTAGTACCTTACTCGGGTAGCGCATTGTTTGTACTCGGGAGAACAATTATGAAACATAACAATGATACTTCAAGTAATCACATACTTTTACTTGAGTAGGTTATTTGAATAATGCTTATCCTGTACTCAAGTAACACTAAGACAGAGACCAAGTTTTAACACAAGAACCTTGTTACTCATGTAGATAGAAGTCCTTACTTGGGTAGCATACTCAAGTAACCTAAAGGTTCTGCTCGAGTAATTATGGTAGCTTCTCTGAACTTTGCTCTGAGTCTTCAATACTTGAGTAACACAATGTGTTTACTCGAGTAACTATCTTTCTAATATAAGCGTAGGATGATGCAACTGATATACTACTTGAGTAGTGTTCTATGAACACTTAAACAACTATTAGATTAAGCATACTTGAGTAAGCACAAGGGTTTACTCGAGTAACACTCTTAACATAGGCAATATTTACTTATTCAAAACCTTAACCTTTTCAATATAAAACTTCAGATACTTAAGTCTTATTATCATCAAAACTCCAAGAACTAACAACTTCTACTCTCAAAACTTTGAGATTAATAATGAAGGGTGCATCATGTGTAGATCCCTATAAAAAACGAAAATCCTCTATCAATCTATAGAAAACCCTATTTCTAATGGGCTTAAGGGAACAAGAACTAAGCACAATCCACCCAAAAGCGCACGTCTCCATTTGGGCCCATTGTTGGGATTGTTTGGGAATTTTTGGCATCTCATTTGCCTTTAATTACTCTTTGTTTGGTTGTCCATCAATTTAAACCCGGTCTTCCATATAGGTCACACATTTCTAATGACTAATTTACCTTCATCTAATATCTCCAAAATACAGGATGTTACATATATATTTTTATCTTTAATTTTTTGTTATATATAATATTATTTTTATTATTTAAGTTTTATTTTATTATGTAAATTATTCAAATATAATAATAAAAAATTATAAATTTTACCAACAAATTAACAACAGAGTTTTTTCTTTCCATAAATTCCATCGATTAATACGTCTTTATTTAGTCGGTAAATTTCGTGATAAATCACTGACAAAATTTTCATGAGTAATCCGTCAGATAATTCGTCGGTAATTTTTGTAACAGATTTCCGTTGATAATTCCTATAACAGCATTTTTTTAGTGAAAATTGAATTTATTTATTTTTAATAAAATATGATTTCAATGTCCATTTCTTGTTGAACTGACATTAATATTCATTTTACGTCAGCTACGTCTTTACCAGATATAAAAAATGTTGAAGTTATAACAAAATTGCCACAGTTATTTTAAAAATTATATGTTCTATTTAACTGACGTAATTGACGATGTTAAATGTATTATTTCTAGTATCATGCAATTAGCCTGGATGTAAGCAAAGTTAATGTGTTGTCAATTTATAATAGGGAAAATTAGGAAGAAGGACCTAGAAGAGATAATATTTATCGGGAAGGACCGTAAAAGTTATAATTATTTAGAACGACCCATTGTCAAAATGAAAATTTAAAAATACTAAATTGCCCTTATTTAAATCTCCTATATTTTCTCTCATATTTCAATTTTTGAAACCAATATGAATTTTTTAATTTTATTATATTAAACACAAGTTCTCTCATTTTTTATGACTTACGTAGGAATCTATTAATATAATGAAAAAGGATATAATATTTAAATAATAATAATGTTTAAATTTTTTTAGATAAAGCTTTTTTTTATGACTAAGATATTAGATAACAAATTTAACATCTTCTCAATGGGTCTATTATACTCAAAGTTTATTTTATATAAGATTATATATAAATTGGGAAAAAAATTAATGATTTAAATGGGAAAATATCTATGTTAATAATTAAATAATATATTGATGATATGATTATGTAAATGTTAATTAAAGCTTAAAAAATGATGATTTTGGTGGTTGTAATTTTCATGAAAAATAAAAATTTAAATTACTTTTAAAGTAGAATATGGGAGAGACTGAATGAGAGAATGTAGGAAATTTAATCAAGGGCAATTTAATATTTCTAAATTTATACTTTGACTATTGGTCTTTTTGAATAATTATAACTTTTACGGCCCTTTTCAATAAATATCATTAGCTCTAGGTCCTTGATTCTAATTTTCCCTTTATAATATGATATATTCTCTTTAAATTTTGCTTAATATACCGATTTGTTGATCATGATGGGTTGCGCTACTTTTTATGTTTTTTTTTTAAAAAAAGTTGGGTTGTAATAATTTTGTTAGTTGAAACTGGCAATGAAGTGCCTTTAGAGTTGTGAATTAGGGTCAGTCGTGAAGGGTTAGAACCTAACAGGACCGGCCCTCTGAGGCTTGGGGTAAAAAATGTTGGATATGATTAGTTTTGGTGATGTCTGATATAAATGCCATTATTATAAGCAAAAAACTTGTATACTATATTTATTTTGAATATGATTAGTTTTGATGATGTCTTATATAAATGTCATTATTAAGAGCAAAAAGCTTGTATACTATATTTATTTCCTACATTGACTAACTACTATATATTTGATGTAGATTAGTCCAAGTTGAATTATAGAGATTAATTAGGAAAGAGATAAGAGGTTACGGAAAGAAGAACTTGCAGAGAATGTCAAGGAAGCAAGAAATTATCAAAGTATTTTGGGAATAATCAAGAAGAGAATAATCAATAAGAAGAGGAGATATTGAAGAAGGTAGAACTTGCTGAGAATGATGAGTCCAGGTTGCATGACAGAGAATGATCAAGAGAAAAGAGAAGAGAAGAAAGAAAGAGTTGAATTATGAAGAATGATCAAAAAAAGAGAAGAAAGAAAAAAGAACTTGCTCAATAGAATGATAAAATCATTATACAAGTTCTTAGATTGATTCTAGAAGTCTCCATGATGATATAGAAGTTGAAATGGCTCAATTTAGAGTTAAAATAAGCAAATTCAAGCTTACCGATGAATAAGAGTTGCTACAGTTCAATTGCTACACTTCCGTGCATGAATAGCTCCTTCCTGCACATAAATTCCATTCATTCTCAAGTATGAAACATCAGTTCTTGAGTATCAAACATCAATTCTCGAGAAGTCCGATTGAGGTGAAACCAATTTTGTTGGAAAGTAGACTTCCAATGCGTCATTTTGACAAAGATTCAAGTCCAAAGGAGTTCAGAGGAGAGAGCTATGATTTTTGCAAGTTGCCACAACAATCAGGGTCACAATCCAGACCAAGCTTCGATATTTTGAGTGTATCTCACAAACGACAAATCCAAATGAGCGGAAACCAGTGCCATTTGAAACTATACTCACATACCTTTTCAAAAACATCAAGATCATGAAAAAAAAAGGATCAATTGAAGGAGATATGATGTTTTGAAGTTGATGGTCAGTTTAGGATGCTGCAAAACCGCTAGTCAAGAACAACCTCCATTCATCTGATGATAACAGACGAACTACAAAGAGTTTGGAGCTGACTCTTCTTGCATTGGAAAGAAGGATTTAAAGAGATTAAGTATTTGAATTAGAATTAACTCACTTGCATCTCCATGTGCAATTGATTCTTGAGTATGAGCTTGTGATTCTCGAGAATGAGACTTCAACTAGTAAAGGCTGTCAGATCATTTACTAGAAACAACCTCTGATTCTCGAGATTCTCAAGAATGTGCCTATGATTCTCGAGAATGGTTTCTTGACTCTCGAGTATGTGCGTAGTTTCCCCTTCAATATCCATCTCCCCATTAGAGCAATTCTCGAGAATGGGTAAGTCAATTCTCGGGAATGCGAAGTAAAAGTTCGCTGATCTTATTACACTCAAGTAGTTAAACTTCACTAATTCTAGAGTTTGACAACATGATTCTCGAGAATGGTCGTTTCAATTTGTTTATATAGTTCTCTGATCATAACATTCTTGAGTATGAATACAATTGCTCTCGAGTATTATTGAAGAGATGCATCTGCAAAGTCCTCTTGATAAGGAATTCTCGAGAATGATCAAGCAATTCTCGAGAATATGTTCTTATCATTATTTATCATTTTCTAGTATCACTAATCATCTTTTCGAAATCAACTGGGGTCATTAACTATTCTGTGTTAATCATACTAAAACTCATTTATATCATATTTAATCACTTCTTTGATTGAGTTTCAGTTGATTGAACCTGATTGAATTAAGATTAAGCAAAATGGAATCCGATGTGGCAGAAGCATTTAAAGCAACTCAGAAAAGCAAAGCAACAATCGAAATAAAAGTTCGTGACAGACGAAGATATTCCTTCAAGGCATACTTATTCTGGCTATTATTCTGAGTCAACCTTTGCACAAAGTACAATCGACGACGAAGCATTTAATGAAGCAACGGTCGATTAATTTCAACAGAAATCACCTATGCCTAACGGAAGTTCGAAGTGTCTAACGACTACTTCAAACGGACATTCAACGATTGTATCCTGAACGAGAAGAATTGCTCAACGGTCGAATGCTCTCCATCAACCATAAAAGGAGAAGGATTCAATTTGGAAAAAGATACACATGAGATTGAACTGTTGAAATGTTGATATTATGAATCCAACACTCAACTCATATACTCTCTGTTTCACGGTGTTTATATAGTTTTCAGTAGAGAGTGCGATGATCGATTATGTACTTCAGTGTTAATTATATTTACTTCTGAGAGAGAAGATTCATTGTAATCATTTTATCTGTTTATCTGAGAGTTACTCAAGATTGGATGATCTTGAGTGGGAAACAAATTCTAACCTTATAGTGTGTAAGGGGGAGTATCTCGGTGAGAGATTTGGCTTCATAGGTGCATGGGTAAATTTGTGAGATTGTATAGGCTTCTCTTGTGTTTGGATAAGCAAGAGGATAGTAGATTGAAAATCTCAAAGAGTTTCTGGGGATTGGACATTGGTCGAGGATTGGGCCAAACCAGTATAAATCTCTGTTTGCATATTCTCTTCTCTTATCTCTTATATTTCCAGTATATGTTTATTTGAATATCTAACTGTTGATTTAGAAGACGCAAAAAGATTTTCAAAGTTTCAAGTTTTTTCTTCACCAAATTCACCCCCCTCTTGGGTTCAACCAGTTCTTTATAAAAACATCTGTTTTTCAAAACTCGACTCAAGAGCACCAAGGCTAGGGCCATCCCTCCAAAGCTCAGAAATTACTGTTCCAAATTTTAACTATTTTTCATTTGTTTTTTAAAAGAAATATAAAAAGTAAATTACAACAATTAATAAATACAAAAGGAGAACAAAATGCATGTATATAACTAAAAAGAATAACATTAATCACTTCCTACCGACTTTTTCATGCACACATCTTGAGTTAGAATGATTAGTTAACAGTTATAACTTATAAGACTCTCAATATTTTTGTGGCCAAAAGCTAGATTTTTTCCAAAGTCACTTATTATATTAATTTGTTGTTTATTGTTACCCTAAAACACCCCATTTAAAAAATATTTACAAGGACAGATACCAAATCATACTCAAATGCTTTTTAAATCAAATATAATAGTTTAGCTCAATACATGACTCTTACACATTCAATGTGACAAAACTGTGCACTAATGTGCACTCAAAGAACATCCAGAAACGCCAATAAGGACATGTTTCAAGAACATCCAGAAACATAAATATTTCATTCGCAAACAGTTAGCCAAAACTGATTTTAAGTAAACAAAAAAATTGATTGTAAGTAAACTGATTGAGTGAGGCAGTGAGCTAAGAGTTAGATTTTTTAAGATGAAACACAAAGAGAGATTTTAGGGTTAAGTTCTCTAGACAGCTATAGCTCTAGAAGTCTAAGTTAAAAAACCAAAATCAAAAATAAAAAGCTACAGTATTAGGGCCTAACAGGCCGGTCCGAGTGTTGAGATCCGTACACACAGCGGAAGGAATTTATCCATTAAAATTTTACGAATCCCATAGGAGGATCTATCAACGACGTTTAAATCGGGTTAGTAAGAACTGTACCTTATGTATGCGTGTGCGTCTTGTTCGATCAATAGAAGCCGACTCAGCGATTCCACTCCCTCTACCGGTATCCACACCGAACAGACTCCAACACCGACGACAGCGTGCTAGCACCTTCAACGTTTTTCGTCTTTTTCTTTCTTTAAGGTTTTCTTTCACGGCTCATCACTCACTTATATTTTAATACCACTAGATCATTATCTTATCGAGTTTCTAAAACCCTTAAAGGCCTTATTAAAATATTCAAAATTAATTTTAATTAATCTTGAAACTCAAATTTGGATTAAAATAATATATTAATTAAATCTGTCCAACTTATCTAATCTAACTTATTAATTTAATCTGAATTAAAAACCTGCTAATTTAATTTTTCTTTTTAAATTAAATTTGAGATAAGATATCTATCTATTTAATTAAATCTGAGATACGATATCTCTATTCAAAAATTAAATCTGAGATACAATATCTCAATTTGTTTTAGTTATTTAATTTATCAAATAAATTAAATACTACATAATAATATTATTATTTTCGTATTAATATTATATATATATATATATATATATATATATATATATATATATATATCCATCCTAGATTAAATGTTGTATTCATTAAATCTTAGACATATCTAAGATTCAATGAATCCAGACATTATTGCTTGTACTGGGCTATTCTTGTATGCGACCTTGCAGCCCACATGAGATTGGCAACGGGTCAATACTGTACCAACCCACAAGTCGCAAGTAGCCTCTAGTAAGACATTGCAACTACTCAATTCATATGGGGATGGTTGATACAAAACAACCTATCATACAATCATGCCACGTCCTTTTTGTCACGCGATAATTTGGTCAAAGATGAAGCATGAATAGTGTTATCCTCCTATTCTTGACCATTACTTTCTCGATTCTTGAGTAGTTTAATAGTTGAAATGTAAACTCATTTCCATCGTAGTACGGTCATACATTTCTCAAACTCACTCATCGAGGGGCCTAGTATTATCTCTCTATAAATGTGAGGGAACAAATTCGATCTTGATCATTCACATTCCTCTGCATGAAAACCACTAATCCCAATCGAAGCCTTTATCATCACTCGGTCAAAGGTGACTTTTGATTAAGTCAAAGATCAACGACTCTCATTGATGACTTCCCATTTTTAGTAAATTTGAGGTATATTTTGATATATTGGGGAAGTCATTAATCCTAAATTAAAGAGATTTTCTTGAGATTTTAAGAGATATCAATTTGGATACATTGTTGGTGGGATTTCAACCTAGAAAATAAATATAATTTAGGTTTTAAAAGAAAAAAAAAAGCTGTTGTCATTATTATTATTATTATATAATATTACCTCTTATTTTTGAAATCACAGCCATGCGTCAGAGTCACATTTTTAGGAGGTTGTGAATTGAATGGAATGGGCCACAGAAGTTGGATTGAAAAAGGAATACCCAGGATGCAGCGACACCGTTTTTGGGGAGAATGAATCAAATGAAAACTCAAAAAAAAAAAAAAAAAAAGCTACAGGAGGCGGCATGAATTGAGGGAATTAATTGGACAATTCTTGCGAACAAAAGAAAAGGAGGGGAGGCGGCAGTATCGTGAGGTCAGAGAAGGACGCTGTGCAAGAAAAGAAAAAAGAACGCTGTTCATCCATTTTTGGCTGGAGGCGCACAATTGGGAATTATTCCAGCTGAGAAAGAGACGCACAGGGTAGCTTCAAGTTGGAGAAAGGGAATTGATCATTGGAGTTGGAGAACAAAAACGCTGGGCAGAGAAGGATATTTTCGCTGAGGAGTAGAAGCGAGCATGCGATTTTGGGAGCAACTATGGAGGACTATTCATCACCTTCATTCATCATAGCTGGACTAAGGGAGCTCGGTCGTTCTTAATTTACTGCCTTACTTTGATTCTCATGATGGTTTTTAATTTTGAATCTGTTGTTGCTGCTGTTCTGAATTTTGTTGAAACCAGGCTAATTTCTCTTTGCAACCTAGAGGAACTTTGAACTTATAAGTGTGGATTAAACTTTGTTTTTATTATTTAGTTATAATTAATATTAATTTTGATTACTTAATCTTGTCTAGCTTTATTTATTTAGTGACTGGTCATCATTGAATATGAATTTGAGAATTAGAATTTACCCTGACGAATAAGATTTTAATTAGGCTCTGAGATTAAGTAATATGGAATTAGATTACGATTTAATTTGTGATTAGGATAGACATATACCTAATTGCCCTATATAATTGTTGAATAGTGTATTCGAGTTTTATTGCCTCTTGAGTAATTATGTTAGACATAACAAAATATACTCAAGAGAGGGTTGTAGGTGGACCGACAGGCACTTATAGCTATTTATACTTGAGATTAACAAAATTGATATTAAGGTTAATTAAATTAGTGAAATCAAGGTTTATGAAACTAATAAGGGATTAGTGACTCTGGGTTGCTCTTTTTATTATTGTGGTGGTTTATTTATTTTGATTTTATTTCTTTTTCTTTTCTCTTAATTAAATTCAATTTGGTTTGCTTAACTTAAATGAAAGTGTAAAATTAATGCTTAACCAAAGTTTGTGATACCAAGTCCTCGTGGAAACGATATCTTACTCACTCTTTATTACTTGGTACGGCCCGTGCATTTGCGAAGTTTATAGGCTATAAATTTTTCCCTATCAAGTTTTTGGCGCCGTTGCCGGGGATCGAACCCGGGTCACCCGCGTGACAGGCGGGAATCCCTATCATGTAGGAATCCATGATGATCTCAGGTCAAAAGGCATTGTGATGCGGTTATACATGAGATAAGCTTATGACTTAATCCATGCAGCTTTATCATAGTGGGTCGATCCAGCACCTTGTACTCTTACAAGTGCCTATGATTTTGATTTGTATCTCCATACCTCATCAAAGTCATACCGGACTTACTACATCTTTACTCCTACATAGATGACCGACCAGGGATATTTAGGACAATCTTTATGATGTAGCATCCTAATTTTTACATTAAAATTTAATTATAAATAAGAAAAAAATTTTAATTGATCATGATACATGAATTTATTGTGAAATTATCAAAATAAATATTTGTATATAAAATATCATTTATGATAAGAAATTAGTAGAATAAGGACATAGAAATAATAAATAGTTATTGGAGAGAGAGAGAGAGAGGAAAAACGTGCAAAAGAAGGGGGGGGAAACAATTGATAATAATGATAATAATATAATAAGTAATATATTAATAATAAATTAATATTTACTTTTTAAAAAAAATATAAACCACTGCTACCTAATATATATTTACCTGGGGATTAAGCACAGCTCCACCGCCATTCCCCTAAGTATACATAAGTGTGCTTGGTGAGTGTGTGTGCAGAGTGGTGTGTACGTGCGTGGAGTGAGAGAGATCTGGGGAGCAGGGAGGGAGAGAAGGAAAGAAAGAGGGACGACAAGAGAGGAAGATGAAGAGGAAAAGAAGAGCCTGGAAGATATTTTAAGGTATGCTATTTATTTTATAAGATTATTTATATAGCTAAATTAGCTTCTTTTCAATAAATTTTCTTTATGAAAATTACTATATATATTTTTCTCTTTCTAATGAGGATAATATAATACTAATTAGTGAAAATTTTAGGATTAAAATTATGACAGAGTTTTGAGTTTTGATAATAGATTATGGTATATATACAGAGCATGAGTAATAAATAATTTTAATCGGTTTAGATTTACTAGTTGATAGTTGTGAGAATTTAAATTTAATTTTCTATCTAAAAGAATTTAGGATTTATGTCATATAGTATATTTTTACTTATTAAACGAGGATTTAAGCATTTAGTTGGATTGCCAGAGGTATTATTAAAGATTTAATCGGTTAGTTTTTGCTAAGTGTTGAACTATATGAAGTTATGAATTGGGATTTGGAATTTAAATTAGACTTTGATATGATTTTGATTATATGGAGATTTGAAGATTTGTTAAATAAGTTGGGTTGTGCTTATATAAGTTAGTATTAGGTTAAGAAATTGGTATTTGTAATAATGGGTCTTTTGTATTCAAATTTATAATTCATTTTTAATTTATTGGAGGTTATATTGAGGATTAGGTAAATCAGATTTGAGGTTTATAAATGAATGTGAATATTTGAATTTTTTGTTAGATATGATTAGTTTTGATGATGTCTTATATAGATGCCATTATCCAAAGCAAAATGTTTGCATACTACATTTATCTTCTACTTTGACTAATTATTATATTTAATGTAGATGTAAAGTTTAATACAATGAAGAATGATCAAGAATAGAGATTGAAGAAAGAAAAACTTGTTAAATATTATAAGAATATCAATATTCAAGTCTTGTATGGAAATTGACAGCTTGATCTCTAGATTTCGGTGGGGACAGCAAGGAAAGGAGGGATCTATGCATTGGAAGAGTTGGAAACACATGACTATAAAGAAGGCGGATGGTGGCATGGGTTTCAGGGACCTACTATGTTTCAATAAGGCCTTATTAGCAAAGACGGCTTGGAGGTTGCTTAACCAACCCAATGAGTTGTGGGGCAAAATACTCAAAGGAATTTACTTTCCTAAGGGGAATTTTTTGGATGCAAAAAAAAGGAAGGCATGCTTCATGAGGATGGTCCAGTTTGTTAGAAGGGAGAGACTTGCTATTAAGAGAATTGTGCTGGAAAGTGGGATCTGGTGAAAATGTTAGAATATGGAAGGATCCATGGGTCCAAGGGTTGGCGGGATTCAAACTACACAGTGAGCTTTTGACACTGGAAGATGAAAAAGCTACTATATCTGAGCTCATGAAGAATGGATGTTGGGACCTTGGCCCAATTATATCAAGGATTAGCAATGAGGAAAGGGACATGATTTTGAAAATTCCTATTTCTACTAACTCTTGCTCTGATCATGCAGTGTTGATGGCAGCTAGAGATGGCACTTATTCCGTTAAATCAGGATATGTTGTAGCTAAGGTAGCCACAGTAGACATTAAAATCAGTGATCCAGGTTCGTCTTTCTTAGTACCTAAAGCTCTTTGGAAGTGCATATGGAAAGTGATAGTCCCACCAAAAATCCAACATTTTAGATGGAGGTTGTGTGCTGGAGCTATTGCAACTAGAGATGCCTTGTTTGAACGTAAATGTGCTATAACTCCTATATGCCCTATCTGTTTAACTGAAAGAGAAACTTTTGAACATTTGTTGTTTCTGTGTCCCTGGACTAAGTTGTGCTGGTTTGGTAGTCCCTTAGGGCTTAAATTTAGTAAATGGTCAATGAATAGATGTGAGGACCGGTTTTGTGTTTTCTTGCTTGGAAAAGAAGGGCTGGATGAATATGGCAAATCATTATTTCTCACAATGTGCTGGTGGATCTGGAAGAAAAGATGTAGTTGGGCGTTCAAAGGGGAGATGCTAGATGCCAAGGAGGTTGTTCGGTTAGTTAATGCCCAAGTGGAAGAGTTTTGGCATAAAAAGCAAGAGGAAATACTGATTGTAGAAGGCGTTTTCTGAACCAACCAGAAAGGATTAAATCATGGTTGGTGCCTCGACCTGGATGTATAAAGATCAATGTTGATGGTTCTTTTAAGGAAGTTACGGCGGCAACTGGTCTTGGTGTAATTAGTAGGAATGATAAGGGGGAATTCATGGGTGGGATTGGCATGGCTGTCTCAGCTAGATCTCCTTTTATGGTGGAATGCATGGCGCTGAAAGAGGCGCTGCTAAACAGAGGTAGATTTCAAGATTATTGTCTCATTATTGAAACTGACTATGAATTCTTGTATAGATTGGTGACAGGTAATTCAATGGCTGGATGTGAATGGCAAAGTAGGGATTTATTGTAGGAAGTCTTGGAGTTGATAGGATCTCTGGATGGAGTGTCTTTCTTGTTAGTTCTCTAAGTGTTTTGATGATTATTAACAATTGTAAACAATATGGAGATACTTTTGTTTAAGATTAAACTGATTCAAACTTATCAATTTTCTGTCTGCGACAAACTCGAACCTGTTATGTGCAAGCTCGAGCATGCTTTTGACAGAGAGCAAAAACCTGCCAGTTCAAACCACAAACTCGAGTTCATCTCTGGCGGGAAGAATTTTACAAACTCTCCACTGTTTTATTCAGAGTAAAGTTTTCCAGTTTGAAAAATCTCAAGAGTTTACAGAACAAGCAAACTCGAGCTTAAGTTTTCAAACTTGGGCCTATCTTTGGCCGAGAGTCTTCAAAGCTTTTCATACTCAGATAAACCTGAGACATATCTTACAAACCTTAGGTTTATCTCCACACAAAAACATTGAGAGTCTTTCAAAGTTGAACAAACTCGAGCCTAAGATTTTAAACTCAAGCCTAAAAGCTCCAGAGAGCAAAAGTGCTTTTCAACTTAAAAAAACTCTAGAGTTTACTTTATAAACCTCAGGTTTGAACTTTGGAAGAATGAACTAAGTCTTGACATAAATAGTGCCACACTCGAGCCTAACATGTTAAGCTCGAGTTCAAACCTTACAGAGAGCAAAGAACCTTTCAATTTGTTTTAAACTCTAGAGTTTACTTCACAAACCTCAGGTTTGTCGTTTCAAAACTAAAACTAAGCTGTCTTAAACAGTGTCAAACTCGAGCCTGTAACTAATGAGCTCGAGTTTGTCCTCTTAAACTTAAACTCTCTAGAACTCAAAATCGCGACATTCCTCTCTGGATGAAACAAACTCGAGCCCAGTATGGTAAACTCGAGTTCAGATCAACCCGAGAGCAATGTGATTTTCCAATGAGTTGAGAACCTCAGGTTTACTTCACAAACCTCAGGTTTACATGCTTTTGAACTAAAACATCTTTAGACATTGAAGAATCAAACTCGAGCCTACATGAACTAAGCTCAAGTTCACAACGTTGATTCAGAAAATTTGAATCTGTTGATTTCAGAAATCAATGTTGTTTGATCTTAATTCTTTGCAATATTATTCTCTGATATTCCCTGCTATGTTTAACGTCTTTACTAGTGAATTTCAGAGAATTAAAGAATGTTCATTAAGAGGTTAAAGCATAAAGCAAAAAGTGGTTCAGAACATTTAATGCAATGCTCAGAAAGTTACTTCCTCTAGCCAATCCACCTGCACACGTCTACAATGCATTTAAGAGTAATTGCTACAACAAGAAACATCCTCTCTAACGGATTAATTCACAAAAAGTCAACTATGATGACATGGCCAACTGGATTAAGAGTAAACTAGAGAGAGAAAGTAGCAAAACCACTTCAGAACACTTGGACAACCTCTCCAATGGATCTATTTGGAAAGCAACGGTCATTTAATGATCCCTGAGTATAAATAGAAGAGCATTCAAGTCTTTCCAACAACTACAACAACTAAGAGCGAATTACAATCAAGTTTTCATTCATTTCTTTCAGTTTTTCACTTGTACAGTATCTTTTGATACAAGAGCTTCAGTGTTCATTTATATCTTCTCTTTGAGAGAGTTTTACTTTTTTATTATCATTTACTAAAAGGAATCACAAGTCAAGGGGACTTGGTGATTTGGGAATCATTGATTACAACTTGTAAGGGGGAATGAGTTCTAGTGAGAGAATCACCTCTTGAGTGCAGAGTGTGTAATCTTTGATATAATGGAAATCCCAGTGAGACTGGGGACTGGACGTAGGTCAAGTGATTAAGACCGAACCAGTATAAATCTCTTGTGTTCAGCTCTTCTTCCCTTTGCTCTGTTCTACCCTATTTTCATTATTAGAAAACAGAGTTTTCTGTAAGAATTTTTAAAATACCCAATTCACCCCCTTCCTTGGGTATTTGGCTCCACTTTCATTTCTCCCTTATTTCTAGATAGGGAAATAAAGTTGCTGATCGATTAGCAACCGATGCCGCAAAGAAGATGTACCAGCATGCATGGCTGGATTTTCTACCATCTTCTTTATGCAATATAGTATCTCGTGATTCTAGTCAACAAAACGAGCATACTGCTAATTCTACTGATATACATGATAGCTTTACTAATATACATGACAGGGAGGGTATTGGCTAAAATGTGGCTGTTTAATGGATACCATACTACTGATGTAATAGTTTGATTTCTTTTGGTATAGGTTTTGTTTGGTAAGATGTGTGTAGGTTGTAATTGTAGGTATTTTTCAAGTGTTTGTTTGGCTTCAGCTATTGGTGATTGTAACTTTTGATTTGATGTTAATAAAATTGACTTTTTTGGGCAAAAAAATAGAAGTTGGAACGGCTCAATTTAGAGTTAAAATAAGCAAGTTCAAGCTTTCGGATGAATAGTAGTTTGCTAAGGTCATTGCTATAGTTCTAGCCTCTTGCTCGAGCATGAAAAATGCCTTGCTCGAGCAAAAGCAAATCTGGTGCTCGAGCAACATCGATCTTCAGCAAAGCTCTGTTTCACGTTTCAGCTGGTGACCTCTGGTAATTCGATGATATCTCCCAAATCAGATATCGGATTGAAGTGAAACCATTTTTTTTTTAAATAGACTCTCAATGCATCATTTTGACATAAGATTCAAGTCCAAAGGAGGTCAGATGAAGGAGCTATGAATTTTGGAAGATGATAGTGAAATTCACGCCACACAACAAACCAAGCTTCGCTATTTTGGGTGTATCTCACAATCTACAAATCCAATTGAGCTGAAACCTATGCCATTTGAAACTAGACTTAAATACATTTCCAAAAACATCAAGATCATAAAAACAAAAAGATCAATTGAAGGAGATATGGTGTTGTGAAGTTGACGGTCTATTCAGGATGTTGTAAAAACATTGGTCAAGAACAACTTCAATTCATCTGATGATAATGGAAAAAATACAATGAGTTTGGAGGTGATTCTTCTTGCATTGGAAAGAAGACTTAAAGAGCTTTCTGAGTATGGGTGATTTTCCAAATTTGGAACCATATTGAAGACGTTACGCTCATTAGAAATTGACTATTGTGCTGTTAATATGCTTGTTTCCTGAAAGTCTCTACATTCTAGAAGTTGAGTTTTGTACTGGAGAGTATCTTACTTATTTGCACATGATCAGAAGCCTCAAAGATAGAAGATTACTTGAGCAAAGTATTTATGATGTCTGAGCATCATCAAGCTCAGAACAAAGAAATGCAAATTGGACAGCCATGCTCGAGTAGCACATTTGGCTTGCCCGAGCATCATCGGGATAATTGGATACTGAGCAAATTGGAGTTTTGCTTGAGTAGGGCATTTGGCATGCTCAAGTACCATCGTACAAAACAAAGAATTTGCAAGATGAAAAGTCATGCTCGAGCAAGGTAAAAGAGCATGCTTGAGCACCATGCTCGAGCAGTGTCGTTAAAACATGATCTCCTTGCCTCTGTCTAACTTCTGCCCGAGCATGCCCTTATAGCTTGCTCAAGCACTGGCGATATAAATAATTTCTCTGATCTTTCCAGAGATGATTGCCCAAGCATGGTTCTGAGCGTTACCCAAGCATCAACGATAGTAATTGATTTTTAAGTAGCTTGCCTGAGCAAGCTTGGTTTCATACCCGAGCACTGGGTGATCTCATTCTTTAACAATACTCTTTCTCGTCGTATGCTCGAGCACACTACTTATTCATACTCGAGCATGATCATCCTATTTTCAAAATCACCGTCTACATAAATCTTAAATCATCGTGTGTGATTTCATTTCTACATATCATTACTCATTACTATACTTAAATGCTTTTAATCATTTTGCTAATGAGTTTCAATTATCATAACCCGGATTAACAACAAATTATTGTAAAGTGATTCGTTGTGTCAAAAACATTAAATGCTATGTTAGAAAACAGAGGAAATCTTCTGAGTCTAACGGATAGTCTAAACATCCCAACAAAAAGCTTGAATCTTTACAACGGCGATAAATATAGCACTCAAGATGAAGCATTAACGAAGTCAATGTTAAACATTTTATGATTAAAGTTGGATTAGAGCTCAACAGATAAAAAGCAACAAAAGTTTCAATGGCTACTTCCAATTGATCTCCAACGGTCGAATGCTCGCAATAGTCGAAACACAAATACCTATAAATTGCGAAGTCTTCAAACCGAAAGGTGTGACGATTAAGGAATGAATCGACGAAGCTAACGAAATGATTTTTACTACTTCACTGTCGATAGTTCAATAACTCATACTCTCTGTTTCTCAATGTTTATATAGTTTACTCTAGAGAGTGAAATGATTTGTATTGTACTTCAGTGTGTATTCATCTTCTTTTCTAGAGAGAACATTTCTGATTATTAAATCATTGTAAGAATCTTAAGTTGTGGGACTTGGAGATTGGGTTATTGGTTTACAACTTGTAAGGGGGAGTATATCCTAGTGAGAGGATAACTTCAAGTACAAAGTGTGTAACTAATTGAAAGGTGTATCTCGATGAGCGATTCGGTTTCACAAGTGCCTGGGTGAACTTGTACGTTTGTATAGGCTTCTCTTGTGCCCGGTCAAACAAGAGGATAGTGGATTGAAAATCTCAAGTGAAGCTTAGGGACTGGACGTGGGTCAAGGATTGGGCCGAACCAGTATAAATCACATTTTGCATATTCTCTTCCCTTATCTCTTATATTTCCATCATAAGCTTATTTGAATATCTAACTGTTGATTTAAAAGACGCGAAAATATTTTCAAAGTTTAAAGTTTTTAATCTTCACCAAATTCACCCCTCTTGGGTTAAATTATTTCTTCATTTTTAGGTGAAGCTTTTATGGTAGGAAATTTGGTATTTTGGTCAAATTGAAGATATGATGATATTTTGATAATTATAATTAGTGAGAAATAATTTATGAAGGAAGGAACTGAGATTGTAATGATAATTTGAGGAATGGATAAATTCTCACCTCTTCGAAGAAAATGTAAAATAAGACAAATTATAGTTTAATTAATTATTTGTTATGATTTCGTGAGTTGAAATAGTATTGTTATTTTAATAATTATTGAGACAATGTATTATTTTATAAATCATATTTGGAATCTTATATATACATGTCAAGATTATGATGATGTGGAGCGGTGATGGTTCTGGAGTGATGATGAGAGTTATTGTGTGCATAATACCACATGGTATGCCACCACACGGTGGACAATGGATGGCTTTGATATTTTCAGGGCCCTTGGTATCACTTTTTTTGCTTTGGTCGGGTTAAAGGGCAGCCTTTGGGACAATGACACCTTTTTATATTTGAAGGAAAGGGAACCTATGGTCCGATATGAGTGTTATAGTCTTTGGCCAGGCTATACCACATTATTGGAGAGTTTGATGCAGTCTTGTTATAGAGATTAAACCTATTACATTATAGCCCATGGGTTCTGTCAGTGGAAATAAGGGTGTAGGATTACAAGGATTGTCAGGGTATCGATCTGTTGCTTGGCATGGTATGTATGTGATTTATGATATGACATAGAATTGTTTGATTTAGAAATTTGTAAAATTATATGTCTTGTACTTTGTTATATAAAATGTTTCACTTGGCACCTCATGAGCACATATTAGCATTTATAATGAGTTGGATTGATGGTTACAAACATTTTTCAGATGATAGTTCTTGTGTGGGTCAAATAGGGAAGGCTTCGGAAGCTTAAAATACTTTTGCTAACGGTTGTGCTTCCACCTTTATGGTACATGTTAAATTATTGTATATTGTCATATTAGGGCTCACTTGGCATACTCTAGTCTATTTTGGATATTTTGGCAAATATTGAAACAATACTTAATTAAAAAGTATTGGTTTAGTAAAATTCAAAGCTTAAATGTGTACATAATACATTTTAATAAATGGTTTAGTCAAATTAATAAATAATATATTGTCCTTTAAAATGGAGGATGTTACATATGATATATCCAATGATACAGTTATCATAATAAATATGCAAATAATATGATAACTAAATGAAGAAATACTTTAAATAATAACAGTGTTTAAAGTACAATGATTTGCTCTTAGAGCATAATTTCCTACACCGAGGCCTTCCAAGGCTGACCTACTTAAGCCCGAGGCCCTATAGGGCCGGCCCTGTAAAGCTAATTTCAAATATCTGGTCAATTTTTCAAGCCTAGCTCTTGACAGACTAGGGCTTAAATGTCGAGCCGGCCTGATTTCTCAACCCTAAGTGTATTAATGAGCTGATGGGGGTGTGTAACTATCAATCAAGAGTAGATACCCTATTTGGTCCCTGGAAAAAAACACGGACCCCTTTTTCGTCCCCAGGGACTAACATGAGACATTTTTATGGACTAAAAAAGGGTTTTTGGAAATTTTCGAGGGACCACAATGGGGTCCTTTTTTGGAAATTCATCCTTTTCAGGGATTAAAAAGGGGTTTCGTTATTTGAGGGACCAAAATGGGGTCCGTGTTTTTTTTCAGCGACCAAATAGGGTATTTACTCTTCAATCAAATCAAATCAAATTTATATGTTGATTGCCCTTAGTGGGAAATTCGAACCAAAGACCTTTTTGCCCAGGAGGAGGTGTGTAAGAGAATGTATTAATGAGAGGAGAAATAAATTACTCCCTTCAGTACTTTCAATAAAAACCTAAAATTTAAATTGTTTAAAAATTCTTTTCTATAAGATTGTGTCAATATTTAATTTTTTTTTTACTTGTATCGTTTATTAATTATATAAATTGTATTAATTAAAGTGTTAGTGATACTTATATAGTTATATTTACTCTATTTCTTTATTGTACTTGCACCCTTATAATTGAGAATATACTTGAAAAAAATTTATTTTAGGATATACTTATTAATTTTAGCTAATCTTAACAAATTTTTTAAAGCGTGTAATTCGATTATTGGGCTATTATAAATCAGACTTGAGGGAGTATTTATTTATTTTATAAACAAAAGTTTTAGAGGGATTCAGCATCAGTCCCCCACCAAGGCCAGGGCATGGTCTCGGGCTCTATGAGCACTTACTGGGGACTTACGAGATCGCCTACCAAAGGAGTCCCAGCGACGGCAGAGGGGATCGAACCCACGATCCAAGGACCTAGTCCTGGATCCCTTACCAACACATATTTCACTTGGGCCTCATTTGTCTTCAATTATCTTGATCCATATTAAAGGATCCCCTTCTTTTGGGCCCAATGGATAACGTTTTAGATTTTTTAAGTTGGGCTTAGGCATGGCCCAAATTCCCTGTGGACTCGGAATAATAAAATGGCCATTGTACCCATTCTCTGTCAGTACGGGGAAAAAATCCGTAATCTGACACAATTTACGATAAATTGCTCATCAACGGCCTCCTTCACTTTATAAAATAATTTTCTAAAGGTTTCAAGCTAAAAATTAAACTGTAAATTATTATTATTGTTTTGTGAAAACAGGCTCTTAATTCCCAAAAATTAGCTTCAAAATTTTATTTAGGCTACTTTTTGGGAAATAAATCTCTTCAAAAATTTTCTATATCCCCAAAATATGATTTCATAATATTTCCTCCATTTTTCTAGCCCCATAAATAATTTGAAGAATAATGTTCTCCTTTATTTCCTTAAAATATCGCCCATAAATAGACTTTTTGTCTAAATAAATTCTTTTCTAGGCGTGTTTTTTTATGAGATAGTTCTGAGGCATCTACACTTTAAATAATTTCTCAAAGCATAAAAAATACCGTAACACTTCTTTTCAATTTTTTTTTTTGCGTTTTCCAATAAATATCATATTATAGTGTTCAAAAATAAATATCATATTATTGCTTCTTTTACTTATTAAACCATTACTCAAAAACCTGGGTGTTACGGAACCGGATTGTCTCATTGTCAAAATTCTCATTGGCTCTCACAGTCCAATCTTGACCATTCATTTAGTCTAATCCTGACCCTCCATTTTTTGTGCTTAAAACCCATTTAAAACTCCCTAAAAAATGCTTCTCACCCTGAAAACTCCCGCAGCACGGCAGTAGTGCAGCACGTTCTGGACAGTTTGGCGGGAAAGCTGAAGAGTAAAGGTGAGATCCAAATAAGCTTTTTTCCATAGCTAATGCTAGAACTGGAAGCAAAATCATGGGCAAAAAAGTTGAGATTTGAGACAACAACCACAGGCAACTGAATGCTATATATTTAAATCTGCAGCAATATTTTTTTTTTTGGATGGATATGATCATAACTCATAAAAGTCACTGATTCGAACTTGGGCGAAGCTTCGTCTTCGTCTTTGAAGGAACAGGAAATTCATGAGCTTTATTTTTTTTTTGATAAAAAAAAAAAATTAAATCTGCAGTTTTTTTTTTTTTGGGTGAAAAAATCTGCAGATTTAATTCATAAGCTTTTTTGATACTGAATTCATAAGCTATTTGTTTTTAGGTTTTGTATCTTGTATTGGACTGGGTTTGTTTTTTATTTTCCAGGACTGGGAAATCGCGTTGGCCGATATGGTGGTCTCTAGAATCCAGATGGGTCAGTTGAACCAGGTGGTGGACCCGGTTTTGGCGAAGGAGGAACTGATGGACGCCGTCGCTGCGGTGGTGGAGCTGGCGATCCGTTTTGTGGCGGCGGACAAGGATGATCGGCCGTACTGGAAAGAAGTGGTGGAGGAGCTGAAACGGATACTGGCCCAGAGTCTGGATCGTCGAATTCCCACGCCCCTGCTGGGGTGCTGATATGGCGAAGAACAATGAAGTGAGAGAGGCATTTTTTAGGGAGTTTTAAATGGGTTTTAAGCACAAAAAATGGAGGGTCAGGATTAGACTAAATGAATGGTCAAGATTGGACTGTGAGAGCCAATGAGAATTTCGACAATGAGACAATCCGGTTCCGGGTGTTACGTGTACCAGGATTGACGCCGAATTTCCAGCTTTCTTTTTTTATTTTGTTATGAAAGATTTCCAACTATCGTTTGGTATTATTTACGAACAACAACAATTTAGATATTTAAAAGAACTAATTAGCTATTTACAAACTGTGCAAGTAATTGTAAAAGTTCCACAAAAAGATGTTTAATCGGGTCTTGTAAAGTGTTATTATTAATATCTAATATATTATTTTGAATAAAAAAAAGTGTCCAATTTCCGGTGGGGTGGTTGCCCAAGCTCTAGCCACCAATAAGAATGGTGGTCGGTCGATAAAGTGGCATTTTATAAAAGAAAAATAAGAAAGTGAAGGCAGTGTAGTAAAATGCAACGTCTCATAATTAGGGTATTAGAGACTTAAATATGATCCTCGGAAACCATTGCAATTCCCTTATGGATAAAAAATTTGAATTCTTAAAATTCAAACTCGGGTCATTACTATTCATTTCGTAATCTTTAAAATTAGAAAGAAAAAAAATGCTAAAGTATACTTTTAGTTCTTTAAGTTTACATGAGGTATACTTTTGGTCCCTTAACTTTATAAAGTACACTTTTAGTCCCTAAAATTCTAACACCGTTAATTTGCTAATAGAAAATGCAAACTCAAATGATAACGGTGTAAATTTAAGTGATAATTTTGTAATTAAATGCTATTAGGCTTAAATTTAAAATATGGGTAAATTGAATATATATAAAATTTGTGTAATTAAATGCTATTAATCATTACTTAAGTTCGCTGTATCAACATTTTCCGTTAGCAACATTATCGGTGTTAGAATTTTAGAACCAAAAATATACTTTATGAAATTAAGGGACCAAAAATATAACTTATATAAAACTTAAAGGACTAAAAGTGTACTTTAGCCTAATATAATTAAGAATTTGAAATTACTTATAGAAAAATCGAAATAAAGTGATTTCAGTCTCTAATTAAAAATCTTTGATTTTTCTGCAATGGAAGAAAAATAATAACCAACTTCGTTCTGCTCCTTTCACTTTGGAAAAACGCAACATATATAAAATTCTATTCATTTGACCAAAACTATCTTTTTCTAGATTTTATGCCCATAATTTGTGAAGTCATAACTTTTAGTATAAACATCTAATTGAGATGATCGACCACTTGAATTAAAGCTTAATATGTGTACTTAAAGTTTCCAAAAACTAACGGGCAGAGTCATTCATTTGATTTATATAGTCGGAGGCAGTAAATACTATCACCATTCTAAGATTTCAGCTACAGCTAGCATGTTGTCCTTCAATTTGTTATGTATTGAAGCATTCTAGCTAACTTACTCTCTAAACAAGAATCTATAAATATTGTCACATTTATATTTTGAGTATAGAGTCATACTTTCTATCTAATATCACTCAACACTGGTGTGTATGACTCACTAACATGAAAAGATAAAAATATAGGGAGATTTTGAGTTTAGAGAAGTGATATATATGTGTCTGTGTACAGTGTACATATGTATATGTGTGTATATATATATTTATTTGTTTGTTTATGCAACAACTGATGTAGAGTTCGTTCCTTTTAAAATAAACCAGTCTTCAAGAAAATCAATCGTAGCTTTTTCTCCACCAACCTTCAGTTCAACTACTCAAGCCTTATCCTTCCCCCCGCTTGGCCTTTCGAATTTCAATATCCCTTTTTAGTTGACGGCAGCTCACTCTTTGCCCTCATGGGCAAATTCTAACTCTAACATTTGACGACACAATTTTTTTCCCCATAGAATTAAAATTTTCCTTCGAGATTTAGAAGGCAAATGGTCTTTACCTTTCTTATACTTATCAGGATTCAAACTTGTGTTTCCTTTCTTATATAGTAAGCCTTTTTTTTAAAAAAAAAGAAATATGTATATAGTGAGCCTTCTTATCACCTCAAGCAACAACCTATAGGTTTAACTGTGCAATTACACCCCCAAGTCCCTCCAAATGTGTTTTTAACTTAAACCCGTTTGGATGAGTTTTTTTGAGGGAAAAAAAAACTTTTTAATGTAAAAAAAAAAAACTTTTTTAATTAATTTATGTATTTAGATGATATTTTTTTAAAAACGAAAAAGTCACACAAAAAAAGTTAAAGTACTGTTTTTTTTAAATACTTTAATTTGGAGCTTAAAAAATAAACACTTAAAAAAAAATACTTTTTTCAAAAGTTCATCCAAACAGGTAGTTATTCCTGTTAGGCCACTTGTGACAGTAAAAGGGACTAAAACTGTCTGGGTTTCCATTGCGGATAGATAAAGATAGGCCTTTTGGGGATGCTGGGTCCATTTCCTCATACTGAACCTTCCTGTTGGGCCCTTTTAGGCCCATTTGTGACTCATTTTTTTTGATTTTTTTTATACATAGGCGATAGGGGATGGGAGGGATCGAACCCAGTACAAAGGAGTAGGGAGACTACTGCCAATACCATTGCACTACTAATAGTGTCGGTTGTGACTCATTAATATAAGGGGGTGAGAGGTGCTGTTTTGGGTTTCTAAATTAGGATCCCCGTGACTCAAAAACTCATTATCACTGTTCCGACCATTACTCAATGCTATCCCATGCGATACGTCCGAGCCTTATAGAAGAATTGCTAACTGACATATTCACCAAAATATTTAGAGTCATACTTTTTTTATTTTGAAATTAGCAAGTAATGCTTGCAAGCAGGGATTGAACCTGGACTAGAACTATCATAGCTTGGTGTCGTACCATTGCACCACTAAGGAGTTGGTTATATAGACTCATATTACCTCTAATTCTAAATATAAAATTTAGTTTTTTTTTGAAACAATAATATAAGATTTAGTTTACTGTTTTTAGATAAATTAAGAATGCTAAATAAGTTAATTAACTATATCATATATTGTATATAATTAAATTATACATTAATTTATAAATCAGACAAATTAGTTTAAAGAAAAAATGATAAATATAAATATTTTAAAATTATTTAATTACCTTCTTTAATTTACACGCAAGAATTAACCAGTCTTATACTTAGGACTTGAGTAGTACATTTTTTCTTCCCCTTTTTGATGGGCAAGCAACGTTTGATCGAACCGTGACAAGCGCACCAGACAAGGCTGACGTACATGCCACTGTTTTTCAGCAAAATAGATGGTTTGCGAACAAACATAACATCAACAAAATGGAAGGACATACTCTCCTTATCCTCTTTCTCATTGTCTCTCATTGGCCACATTTTGACTATTGATTTAGGAAAATGAGAGAAAAGTGAAAGTAGTACTGTGTTGATTGGATGAATGTGATTTAAAGATTATGAAGGATAATGAGAAAATGATGATGAGAGAAACCCAACTCCAACAAAATATCCCATTCCATTTTCAATTCTCCATTATTTTTAGAACTTCATGTGTATTTTTCTCCCAAAAAACTTAACGAGGGCAAACAATCAGACACCCATGGAAAAATAAACCTTCGAGGGTATTTCTACCCTTAATTTCTTAGAAATCAACAAACGTGGTCGAAGAACATAATCGGTGAAAGCTCTCATGGAAAATTCTTTCTCTATATTGAATGTGATTTTCGAAAGCGATAGGGCCAGAGTGACAATGATTTAAAAGCGACTTCCAATGTCGTCATACATAGCATCTTCGTTTCGTTCATACTGCCAACTTGCCTAATTGCCTTTAACTATCAAATTTTCTATTCATTTGGTTACATTCATTTTTTTTTTCTTGGTCAGCAATATCCTTTGAATTGTCTTCAATTATTTGCGTTTTTTAATTCATTAACTTGCGGAGAATTTTACCCACCAGTCGTGAAGATATCTATTCTACACGACGTCATGAAAACGACACCTACAATTTTATATTAATTATTAATTGTTTCCTCAAATATGTCACGTTCCAGTTAATTAATATGCTTAATTTTCCATAGTAATATATCATGAATTTTTTACTTTCTTTCCTTTCCAATAAGTTGATAGGAGTGAAGAGATCATGTGATAATATAATAACCTTCTTCATTGCAAATTGCTTTTTAATAAAATTCTTCTCGACTTGATACTACTCGCCATCTTATTTTTATTGCGTCAAAAATTGCCAAAAGAATTTTTTTAACGTTAAACATCAAAGGAATCTTATGTAATATATACTATACTATGGAAATCGATCCACACACTGAAGTTGATGAGTGCAACAATAATTTAAATTTGTTATGCGCAAAAATAAAAAAATTTATATTGTTCTGACAAAAAATTGTTATATTGCTCACATAAATTTGCAAGATTTTTTAGTGGATAGATTCCATTAATAATTTTTTAAAAAAAATGAATGGTTTTGTATAGAAAACTAGGTGTATATAACTTCTGCTCTAGGGTGAGTAATCTTTCTTAATGTAGAGAGGGAAAAGGTATCGCATTCCAACGAGGTTTACTTTGTTTATAAAGAATAAGATTCAAACCTCCAACAAAAAAATTAAATTATTTTACAAAACTCTTGGAATTAAAACAAGCTCATGAAGCTTTGCTTGACCAGCTATAAATTAATTTGTGCTGAAATAAGCTATTTCTTTAGATTAAACAAAAGCATCGTGAAGCATGATAGATTTTTTCTCTTAACAACTGTTTTTTGAAAAGAATTCAAAGGTATTAGACATATTCGGCGGGTCATCCATTTGAAATTTCATAACTATATTCACAAACTATTTCTAATCTCCCAAAATAGTATATAGACACGAACTATTTACACCAAAAAGTTTTGTGCATTACTTTGTTAAAAACAATTATCCCTCCGGTTCTCTAATTTTAAAATCTAGTTTACATGCTTGTTTTGGTCCTAAATGTAGAAGATAATATGTTCTACTGATAAGATCCTCAACACAAAAACATCCCAAATCGATCCTATATAGCTTGATCGCCTCTTTCGTCATCTTTGTTCTCTCCAGTTAACTCCTCCAATGACTTTCCTTTCGATTCCGGCAAGAGGAACGTAAATAGCATTCCCACAAAATTAATTACACCAAGGATAATAAGCGAATTCTTGACCCCAATTCCTGTTGGGTACCCTTTATCAGTCATTTTGGGGTCCTTGCTCTGTGCGGCGAACAAAAACCCGATTGCGCCAATGGTGGCTCCAGCTTTTCCAGCGGCCGCGGATATCCCGTGGCAAGTGGATCTCAACCTTGCCGGGAAAATCTCCGCGGGGACAATGAAAGTGATGGAATTTGGACCAAAATTGGCGAAGAAGAAGGTGAGTGAGTACATTACAAGAAAACCAACTCGGTTATGTTTCTTGGTCCAGTGATTGTATGGGATTGCAAGGGCAAACATGAAGACGGTCATGAAGAAGAAGCCCATGAGTTGGATGAAGATGCGACCAAGATAATCTATGAACGCCACTGTAAACCAGTAACCAGGAACTGTACCACATAATGTTATAAGCGTTTGTGCTCTTGCAACCCTGAAAACCTATCATGCATTAAATTATAATGAGTCTTCACTCTTAATCTAGTAAAAAAGCTTTGATCAATTAAAAGGACAGGGAGATATTTAGTCAGTTTTTTTTAAAAAAAAGAAAAAGAAAAGAAAAAACATAGACACTAAATTTAATTACCATATCGTACTCAACCTTAAAACATATTTGAACATCGATAGTTGTTTCTATGTGACTCAATAAGATGAATTGATCAACTAACATCATCACTCGTGCTCAGTAATTCAACGAATCAAAGTCTTGGCAGATTTTGTGAGTTTTGAGAAGAAATATAGATAAAAAAATTAAGTTTCACACCTTATCTTTACTAAAATAATCTGTGGATATTAATCTGTAAGCCTTTTTTTTTTAATCTATATTTGTATATCTTGCACAATCGAGATATATTCAATATGCTAATTCACTTCGCTTATATATATATATATACACACATACCTCATGGATTGCGTTCATGTCTTCAGCTGGAGGAAGCCACCCAACTGCTGTGTAAATATCTTTCTGAAAAAGATTATTACTGTAATACGCAATATCCAATAGAAACCAAGTGGTGGTGGTCCCAAGCAAGTGAAGACCATGTTTGCGAGCAAATTCCCAACTGAACAACCCGTATCTGTCCTTCCTCTCGGTTATTTTCTCTAACTTCTCTGGTTCAGCTTCAATATCAACTTGCAGTACTTTAGCCATGTCTTCCGCGGCTTGTTTCGCGTTCTTAGCGATGAGCGCCGTATACCGCGCTGTCTCCGGCATCTTCATACGCCAGTAATAAGTGATAGCAGCTGGCAGAGCACCAAACATTAGAATGATTCGCCATACATAATCGGCTTGAGGAACGAGAGAAGCGGTAGCGTTGACCTTGTAAGGAGGAGCTTTAAAGGCGTGATCGAATGCCGTTGCGACGATTATGGAAACGATGCCGCCGAACAGAATCCCGAAACCTTGCATGGCAAAAACCGCCGCGATGAAGGCCCCACGAGTCTTTTTGTTGGCATATTCCGACATGATGGTGGCGGAAAGAGGGTAGTCGCCGCCGATGCCGAATCCAAGCCAAAATCTGAAGAAGCAAAGGGTGGCAATGACGCCTTTTGCGGATTTGCCGAAAGACAGACCGGAGGCGAGAGAGGAGACAACCATGAGAACAAGGGTCACACCATAGACCTTTTTTCTGCCCATTCTGTCACCTAGCCATCCAAAGAAAAGCTGACCTGTTAAGGTGCCAATTAAGGCAATGGCGTTGACGGCGGAATTCACACCCGGAGGGAGGGTTCCAGGCTTTGGCGTGCCGTCGTGGGTGTAGTAGATACGTCCGAGCAACTTGGTGACGTTTGGTAAAGTGAAGAGATCATAGGCGTCAGTGAAGAAGCCCATGCCAGCAATTACGATGGCTTTGAAGTGGTACAATTGTATCTTGGCAACATCAAGGGCACTAAGCACTCGAAGTTGGCTTGACATAACTGAACTTTATCTAGAATTAAGCCAAAAATTGAAGTGAGAGTATTGATTATTGGAAATATATACAGGCAATGGCTATGTTATTTATCGCCATCGGATACAGGCTAAATTACACATAATTTACATGAAATTTATGTCAACATTATCCTTGGAATATTCTCAATTTATTTGTTAATTGATAATTTGTGGAGAATTTGTCCACACCAATCGTTAAGATATCTTTTCTACATGCCATGGACAGTACAGCTAGAATTTTATGCATTATTAATTGCCTCCTCTCTAACATCAAGTATATATGTCACGTTCATGACTTTTCTTACCTGAGGCCCGTTAAGGACTATATGCTGAATTTCCCATCGTCAAATATTGTGAACTTTCTACTTCCTTTCCTGTCTGAGTTGTCATGAAAATGAAAGACATACATGTAAAATAATGACCTTGATTGCAGATTAGTTTTTAGTAAAATTCTTCTACAATCGGTAGTGCACACCCTCTCAAAGTCCTTATGCTTTTTACGAGTAATGAATTTTGGTTTTAATTTTCATACTTTTTTTTTTTTTTTGGGGAGGGGGTGTTTTAGAGAAGAATGATAGGGGTAACCCTTTTTTATTTTGTTTCTCATCCCTATACTTTACACCGTAGTTAATCCTTATCATTTTATAAGGACTTCAATATGAGCTCAATGGTCATAGCTTTGTTACGTTGATGTGGTGTTAACATTATTTAGGGCCCATTTAGATGAGCTTTTAAAAAAAGTGATTTTTTAAGTGTTTATTTTTTAAACTTCAAATTAGAGTTTTTTTAAAAAACAGTATTTTGGTTTTTTTTTTTTTTACTTTTACTTTTTTTTTAAAAAAAAATCATTTAAACATATAAATTAATTAAAAAAGTATTTTTTTAATTAAAAAAGTGATTTTTTTTCTCAAAAAAGCCCATCTAAATGGGCCCTTAGTAGGCTGTCATGAAGTCATGTGGCTTCAGTGGCGGAACTTGGAGGAAAATTTTGGAGGGGCCAAATAGTGGTGGAGGGATTTGGGGGTTCGAGGGCAGTGCCCTCGAAATTTTTTTTT